>CM023607.1:10205989-10805989 GCA_013358685.1 Antennarius maculatus | reverse complement strand
CTTTAACAACTCTCTGTGTTAACAATCTCACAGGAGTTTAAATACCTGGAACTCCCCAGCATTAACCTCTTGGATGAGTTTAACTGTCTTCAAACTTCAAATTCCACCATCAAGTCAAAAAGATTCAACTTCTTGATTAGAGGTGTCTTTAGTTCTTTGTGGAGTCCCTTTAGCTGCGGTGACCTTCTGCAAATGTAATGCAGATACAGACACCAGCCTCTGGCAGCGTTCCTTTATGGAACCTTACCCCCATTCTTCATGGTCAAAGGCCTCTAGCTCTGTCTCTCCTGGGGAAGGTGGAGGGAGGTGTAAGGAGAAACATCTCCCAATGAGCACAATCTATATAAATCAAGCGTGGTGTACAGAATGTGCTCTTTGTGTGTTTGGGTGAAAATGGGCCTGTAGCACAGCTTTATTTGTGAGGTTTGTGTTGCTGCAGTAGATTGAGTCAAAGGGACTTTAACACTGTTTGTTGTACAAAATGATAAAACAAGTAATGGCCAAACAAAAAGATATATCAGTGTGGAAAGTAAAAAAATGTACTCAGCAACCTTGAATCAGAACTTCTACCCAAGGATCATGTGATGAGTAGCAGATGAGCATGACAGCTGAATATTAACTCTATTTTCATAATTGTTGCCCCACCTCTCTGCCCTGACAGAAAAGTGAAGGCCTGGCGCCAAAAGAAAACTATGTCCAAGGTGCTGAGGGGTAAGGCATCCCATGAGTCTCAGCGATGGGAGGAAGACTACCAGCTGGTTGAATGTGAAGGCTTGTTTGAAGAGTACCTAGAGATGGGTAAGTGTGTGCTCCTGTTCCTAATGATCCTCATGATGCCGTGTGATTGACGTGATGTTGTCGTTCTGCAGTGCTTCAGTTTGGCTTCATCACCATCTTCGTGGCAGCGTTCCCCCTTGCTCCGCTTTTTGCACTCCTGAACAATTGGGTGGAGATCCGGTTGGATGCACATAAGTTTGTGTGCGAGTACCGCCGCCCGGTGGCTGAGCGCGCCCAGAACATCGGCGTCTGGTTCAACATACTAGAAGCCCTGTCCCATCTGTCCGTCATTGCTAATGTGAGTCCATTAAACATGATATCCAGTCTTCATCAGACACTTCATTATTATTCATTCTCTTCTCCGTCTGCAGGCGTTTCTCATTGCCTTCACCTCAGACTTTCTGCCCCGCCTGCTCTACCAGTACAAGTTTAAAAATCATCTAAATGGATATGTCAACTTCACCTTGGCTTATGCCCCACCCAACTACACCGACTACCCCTTGTGCAGGTACACTGATTATTTACTGAGTATAGTCTTTGACATGAAAGATTTTGTTCTGCCTCTTCAATGTCTATCATTTCATATCATTTTAGATAAATTTTTCAAAAATGTGTAAGAATGTTTCAGTTCTTCTCTCTCTGGTTTCACAAGATCTGACCAACAGAGGGTAGTGTTGCGTATTTCTAAACCCTTGTCTCAGTTTGTTTTCATGCACTGCAGCATTTTGGTGTAACACTCTATGTATCTGATAGATATAAAGCATACAGAGACGACAATGGAAAGTACTCGCTGTTCTACTGGGAGCTGCTCGCCGTTAGGCTTGGTTTTATTATTGCTTTTGAGGTAAGAAGACAGCTGCTTTGTGTCCACTTCCTTCTTCCTGTGTGTGTGTGTGTGTGTGTGTGTGTGTGTGTGTGTGTGTCTGTGTTTGTGTGTGTGGCATTTATACCTAACTCTGTTTCCATCTGTCAACATTTTTTATTTGTTACGTATCTGGAAAAAAAATCTCATTCCACCCTTATCTCTTCAGGATGTCCGTGTTCTCTGTTGGTGCATCAGCTGGACGGCACAAATATGACCGAAATAGGGGATCAGGGTCCCCCCCCCCACTGATCTTAACAGTGTAGGATAGGGCATTTGTCTTCTTTAATTTCTCAAGGAATTAATGAAAGGATTGTTGAATCATTTTGAGAAATTATATCTTTGAATGTGTGATTTTATGGTATTTATAACTTTGTTATTACAGTTTTTTTCATTCGCTAACAAGCGTTTGTCCAAACAGCAGTCACATTTTCAAAACTCTTAACACAGACTCACACCTAGAAAGCACAATTGACCAAATGGTTAATTTTCTTCTCAAAAGCACATTTTGTTAAATAAACACTAACTCTTCATTTCAAAATAGAATACATCTTTTTCTGTACACACACTTTACCAAAACACTGGATATTCGACTCAAAATGAAATTACACTTCATAAGGTACATGCAGTCAATCAAAGTACACCAGGTTTCAAAATACTGGGTATTGTTGACATTTAAAAATTTACATAGACTTTTATGTTTCAGTTTTACTGGTATTTGCCTGCAAAATGTACACAAAATGTCTTTATGTTCCCAACCAACCTTTATGCAATTTTCACATTCAAAAGCATTCCAGGAAAGAGCAAATCAGTTTTTTTCCTTTACATTTATTGCAGGAGGTACAGTAAAAATACTGTTTACAATATGATAGAAAAGAAAAAGCTTACAGTGAACAAAATAGCCATGAAACACACAAGAGCATTCTGAAAAAAAAAAAAAAACAACAGCAAAAAGCCCGGAAAAAAGTGTGTGTGTGTGTGTGTGTGTGTGTGTGTGGGGGGGGGGGCATTCGTAAAAAACCACACAAAATTACTGTCTCTAATCTCTACGATCTCTGATATCATCCAAGGCGATGCACCTGGAATAGAACCTCTTGGTGTGCCGGATCCACCCTTGGTAATGATCAGCTGTGTGTCAATGGGGGGGCAGTGACTCAGTGGTAGAGCGGGTCGTCCAATGTTCCAAGATTGGCGGTTCGATTCCTGCTCCCACCCAAAAATACCCGGAGTGTGAGCTGACAGTGGGAGGTGTCAGCTCACCTCCGGAGCACTGCCGACGCACCCTTGAGCAAGGCGCCGTCCCCCTTACGAGTTGCTCATTTGGGAGCACCATAAAGGAGCTGCCCGCCACTCTACCCCCCCCCCCCCTGCATGGGTACAGGACCCCTGTGTGTGTGAGTGTGTGTTCAGGGCCTGTACACACTGATATATGCACGTATGAATTACTAACACTAGAGTGTGCCACTAATTTCCTTTTCAGGATTAATTGAGTATATAAAATAAGAAAAATATTTAAAAAAAAATAAATATTCAATTGTTTGTTTATCAGCTGCGATATATTGTTTTTGAACTGATATCATTGCAGAAGCAGAGGTTTTTATACTGTATCTAAGGTTTGGAATATTGTTGTTCCTATTGTGGAATGTTGTGCATTGTCATTCGTAAATTATAAAAAAACAATCCATAATTTTGTTGGGAGGTATAGCTCGTCTGTTAACTAAATGAAAGCATTGTGGAAATATGTTCATTGATTGCATATTGTGTGAAAGCAACATGAAATGTGTGAATGGTATGGCCACAAAAAACCGATGCTGTGCTAATTGTTTTGAAAATTTTGAAAATGTGACTGCTGTTTGGGCAAACGCTTGTAAGCGACTAAAAAAAACTGTATTACATCCCGCGAAGCGATAACGTATTGTAATTGTCTGTGTTTGTGTGTTTGTCCGTCCATCCACCAAATATCTTCACAACCATTGCAGATAGAAAGATGAAAGAAAAAGCACATTACTCGGGCAGCAAAGGGGATGAAAATGAGATGAAGACCTTGACCTTGAGGATGCTGAGTCAAGGTCAAATTTCAACTTTTGAGATCTTATCCGGTTCCTGAGATATTTTGCACATATCTCAAGAACCGGATAAGATAGAAAGACAAAACAAAAGGCATTATATTCAAGCAGGCAAGGGGATGAAAATTAGATCACAACCTTGACCTTGAAAAACTAGGTCAAGGTCAAATTATCACTTATATACCTTTTTAGGTATGATGAGATATAATCACAAAACAAAAAGCTACATTTTCAGGAAGCCAGAGGCACAAAAATGATGACCTTCACCTTTCTGAAACTATATCAATGTCATACTCGATAGTACAATATAGAAATCATGAATTTATGAAAGTAGGTCAGGGCAAAATTTTGAATTCAGGGGTGTCGCGGGATGTTGCAGTCTCTGAACGCCCTGTTTTAATATTTTGGTAGGCAACTTTAACTTGGGTCTGGAGAATAAATGTTAAAAAAAAAAAACGTTCATTTCATGTTGACATTGGACCTTATTCAAATTTAGATTATTTTCACTGTATTTTTGTATTTCTATTAATTCCATTGCAGCAACCTATTTTTGTTCTTTAGCAAACTGAGGTTCGTCTTCCAAGCGCATCTTATTTTTCATTGTCATTATTTCTGGGTGGGTCTCGTGGGTTTATTCCCAGATTCCTGAACCCTTGCTAATTTACCCCCCTCTTGGAGAAGGCTTTACTTTTAACACCATATGTGATACTTTCCCATTTCAGGATTTATTATTATATTTATGTAGTTTCAGAGGTATTTGAAGTGCAGCAGTAGCGTTCACTAAAATAAAAATCACAAAATTCACAGAGTAAAGAGGTTGTCACGGGGTGTGAACAGGACCCAAGTGCAGCACAAAGAGACAATACAGGAGTTAAGTTTAACAGTGATTATTTTCAGGGCGGGCGGAGTGGGAATCGAACCTGGGTCTCCCGGGTGGCAGGCAGGCAGGTAACCGCTAGGCCAGCGGAGCACGCTGGAGACACAATGGATATCTCCAAACAAAGCGAGCAGGCAGGAGACGAGGTCAAGGGACGGAAGGCTAGTCAATTTACCGGGGCTGGAACAGGAGGCAGAGTCGTTGGACAGGCGAGGGTCAGGTTTACCGGCACAGAGACACGAGGCAGAATCCGTGGACGAAGGGCGGGTAGGTTGGCTGGGAAACAGACGAGAGGCAGAGTCCAGGGACGAAACGGGTCGTGATCGGGCAGGCAATCTGGAGTAAAACGCTGGAGAGTAGGACATGGGTCAATTACAATCTGGCAGAGACTGAGTGTGAGATGTGGGTAGTGGATACCGGACTGATTGCAGATGGGCTGTAGGTGTGGGTGATCAGTGGGAGGTGTGGTCAGGCTGGGAGGTGGGACAGTGGAAACTGTGGAGCAGATTGCAGCAACGGAGTGATCATGACAGGACCCCCTCCTCAAGGGACGGCTCTTGACGTCCCAAAAACCGACCTGGGGCGTGAGGTGGGGGAAAACAGGAAGGCGGGCTAGAATTCTTGGGACCCCGAGGACTCCATGCCCCCGGGGTCAAGCGCCTCCCCCTTGGATGCAGGCCTGTCCCCCTTTGACTCCTCTCGACGAGGCCGCCCACGGGTCCGAGGTGCTGGTTGCTCCGGGTGTTGGTGGTGGAAATTGCGCACCATCAGGGGGTCCACAATGTGGCGACCGGGGACCCAAGACCTCTCCTCTGGACCGTAGCCCTCACAGTCCACCAGGTACTGCAGTCCGCGACCCCGGTGGCGGGAACAAAGGATGCGACGGACCGCGTAGACTGGTCCTCCCTCAACTTGGATGGCAGGAGGCGGAGGGGGATGAGCTGGGGACAGAGGGCTCTCACGCACAGGTTTGAGTCTCGAGACATGGAAAGTGGGGTGAACCCGCATAGTGCGAGGTAATTGTAACCTTACTGCCGTCGGGCTGATTATCTTAGAGATTGGAAATGGGCCCAAAAACCTGGGAGCCAGCTTTTTGGACTCTACACGCAGGGGAAGGTCTCGGGTGGAGAGCCACACCTTCTGGCCCACCTGATATTCGGGTGCAGGAGTCCGGCGGCGGTTAGCAGCGGTGGCATAGCACTCCCCGGTGCGGAGTAGGGTGTCGCGGGCCCTGGACCACACCTGACGGCAGCGGCGGACATGAGCAGAGGCAGAGGGGCAGGAGACCTCGGCATCCAGGGCAGGAAACAGAGGCGGTTGGTAGCCATAAACACATTGAAAGGGTGAGAAACCGGTGGCGGAGCTGGTCAGCGAATTGTGGGCATACTCAACCCACACCAAATGGGAAGCCCAAGAGGTGGGCTCCCGGGAGACCATGCAGCACAGAGCGACCTCCAGGTCCTGGTTCATTCGCTCCATCTGACCGTTGGTTTGTGGGTGAAAACCCGAGGACAGGCTGGCGGTGGCACCAATTAAGCGACAGAACTCCCTCCAGAATGCAGAGGCAAACTGGGGGCCACGGTCTGACACCACATCTAGGGGCAGTCCATGAATACGGAAGATGTGCTGTGTTATGAGTTGAGCAGTCTCCTTGGCAGAGGGAAGCTTCGGCAAAGGAACAAAATGAGCCATTTTGCTGAATCTGTCTACAATGGTGCAGATGACAGTGTTACCTTCAGAGGCTGGCAGGCCAGTGACAAAATCAAGTGAGATGTGAGACCAGGGGCGCTGAGGTACGGGCAGAGGCTGCAGGAGACCAGCGGGAGCCTGGTGGGATGCTTTGTGTCGGTTGCAGACCTGGCAGGCCTTAACAAAGTCCCTGACGTCCTTCTCCAGAGACGGCCACCAGAAGCGCTGGAGAAGAAGGTCCCGGGTCCTGAGAGCCCCTGGATGGCACGCTAGTTTGGATGAATGACCCCACTCCAAAACCTCAGTGCGGAGGTCAGCTGGGACAAATAGGCGGTTATCGGGACAGGCACTGGGTCCCGGCTGGCCCTCAGTGGCGGCACGGACTCTTTCCTCAATGCCCCAGGTGAGGGTGGCAACCACGCAGGAAGAAGGAAGAATGGTCCCTGGTTCCGCCGTGGCCTCCTCACCTTTCTGGAATTGCCGGGACAGGTCATCAGGTTTGACATTTCTAGAGCCAGGGCGATAAGAAAGGGAAAAGTTAAAACGGGTAAAGAACAAGGCCCACCGGGCCTGGCGAGAGTTCAGGTGTTTTGCGGTGCTGATATATTCCAGGTTCTTGTGGTCGGTCCAAACCAGAAACGGCTGTTTGGCCCCCTCCAACCAGTGCCGCCACTCCTCCAACGCCAGCTTAACAGCTAACAGTTCGCGATTACCAATGTCATAGTTTTGCTCGGCAGGGGAGAGGCGGTGGGAGAAGCAGGCACAGGGGTGGAGCTTCTGGTCGGAGAGTGCCCTCTGGGAGAGGACGGCCCCAACCCCAACATTCGAGGCGTCCACCTCCATGACGAACTGCCGGTCTGGGTCCGGCATCCGAAGAATGGGGGCCGTGGTGAACCGTTCCTTGAGGGTGCGGAAGGCGGTAGCGGCCTCGGGTGTCCAGGAGAAGGAGACCTTTGAACTGGTGAGCGCAGTGAGCGGAGCCGCCACCGAGCTGTAGTTGCGGATGAATCGCCGGTAAAAGTTGGCAAACCCCAGGAATCGTTGCAGCTGCTTTCGGGAGTCTGGCGTGGGCCACTCAGTGACGGCAGAGACCTTGGACGGGTCCATCTGGATCCTCCCTGGGGAAATGCTGTAACCCAGGAAGGAGATCGATGAAGCGTGAAACTCACATTTCTCAGCCTTGGCAAACAGGGAGTTCTCCAGGAGTCTCTTGAGGACTGCTTTGACGTGCTGAACATGCTCCTGGGTAGACTGGGAAAAAATCAAAATGTCGTCAAGGTAGACAAAAACAAATCTGTTAAGCATGTAACGGAGTACATCGTTTACCAGTGTCTGAAATACGGCGGGGGCGTTAGTGAGCCCAAAAGGCATCACCAAATACTCATAATGTCCCACAGGAGTATTGAAGGCAGTTTTCCATTCGTCCCCCTCACGAATGCGGACCAAATGGTAGGCGTTGCGGAGGTCTAGCTTGGTGAATACCCAGGCCCCTTGCAGGAGTTCAAATGCAGAGGTCATTAGAGGCAATGGGTACCGGTTCTTTACCGTGATGTCGTTCAGGCCCCGGTAATCGATGCAGGGGCGCAGGGACTTGTCCTTCTTCCCCACGAAGAAGAACCCAGCCCCGGCCGGGGAGGAGGAAGGGCGGATGATCCCGGCGACTAACAATGCGTTGATGTACTCCTCCATGGCCTGTCGCTCTGGCTGAGAGAGGGAGTACAACCTTCCCTTGGGAGGGGAGGTGCCTGGGAGCAGGTCGATGGCACAGTCGTACGGCCAGTGAGGAGGCAAGGACAACGCCTTGGCCTTGCTGAAGACCTGCCGGAAGTCGTGATATTCCGGGGGAACCCTGGTCAGGTCGGGAGGGTCGGTAGGGGGTGATGGTGACAACTGAGGCACCGCCGCTTGACGAAGGCAGGTGAGGTGACAGGAAGCCCCCCACTCCAGGATGGTTACAGCCTCCCAATCGACGTGGGGGTTGTGACGCCGGAGCCATGGGAAGCCCAGGAAGAGAGGCAGGCCAGGGTGATCCAGGATGTGGAACTGAATGAGTTCATGGTGGTTGCCTGAAAGTAACATGGGAACTGGGGAGGTCTGGTGTCCGATGGTGCCCAGTTTGTGTCCATCCAAGGCTCGTGCAGGAACTGGCTGAGGTAGAGGGACCCGTTTAAGCTTCAGTTGCCGAGCCAACTCTTCGCTGGTTATGCAGGCCTGGGCACCAGAGTCTATCAGGGCAACTAAGGAGTGGGATCCCTCAGGCAGGAGAAGGCGGACCTGGAGCAGCGGTTTCTGATCGGGGGGAGACTGTATCTTGGTCGAGCTCACCAGTATCTCCCCGATTACGGGTGAGCTCTGCCTTTTGCTGACCATGTGGCTACCGTGTGGCCTCCCTCCCCACAATACAGACATAGCCTGGAGCAAAGACGACGTTGGCGTTCCTCTGGGGCAAGGGAGGTGCGACCCAACTCCATTGGCTCTGACTCCTCTGACGGCCGGCCTGTCAAGAGAGGTGAGCTGGGGGAGTTCCTACCGAGTGAAGCTGATGACTGATGTCGGACGGCCTCCTGGTGCCTTTCCCGCCTCCGGACCTGGATGCGACAATCAATTCGGGTCGCCAGCTCAATGACCCCATCCAGTGAAGTAGGGACCTCGTGAGAAACTAGTTCATCCTTGATGTAGTCCGCCAGGCTGTGAAGAAAAGTGGCTACCAGGGCCGTAGAGTTCCAGCCGCTCTGACTGGCCTTGGTGCGGAAATCTATGGAGTAACTTGCCACCGTCTCGTTCCCTTGGCGCATGCCCAGTAGTCCCCGATCCTCTCTGACCTGGAAGACCCCAAGCCAAAAACCTTGCGCAACTCCTCCGAAAAGAGCTGGAAGGAAGCACAGGCGGGAGACTGCCTCTCCCACTCAGCAGTGCCCCACAGTCGCGCCCGCCCCGTCAGGTGGTTGATAGTGAAAGCCACCTTTGCTTGTTCGGAAGCAAAAGTGCGGTGCTGAAGGGAGAACAGCAGGGAACAGTTAGTCAAAAAAGGACCACAGGTCTCAGGATCTCCTCCATACTGTTCTGGCGTTCCCACCCGTGGTTCAGGAGCAAGTGTGTCAACGTTGGAAGGGCGGACCCCAGAGGAGAAGGGACTGGGAATGTTCTGTGCCGCTGTGCCCTCCGCTGGTGGTGGTGACCCGGTGCCAACCCCCATGACATCCAGACGGGCCAAGATGTTGGCGAAGGCAGCGTCGAGCTTGCTCTCCAGGGTGGAGAAACGAACCTCATGCCCTCGGAGGACGTCAGTGACTGCAGTGTGGCCGGACACCTCTGGGGAAAGGGAGCTCGCACTGCCTGTGCGATTCGTGGAAGTGGGATTGTGTGCTGGGTCCATTACTGGCCAGACGGGGTGTGTACTGTCACGGGGTGTGAACAGGACCCAAGTGCAGCACAAAGAGGCAATACAGGAGTTAAGTTCAACAGTGTTTATTTTCAGGCCGGGCGGAGTGGGAATCGAACCTGGGTCTCCCGGGCGGCAGGCAGGCAGGTAACCGCTAGGCCAGCGGAGCACGCTGGAGACACAATGGATACGGAAGGCTAGTCAATTTACCGGGGCTGGAACAGGAGGCAGAGTCGTTGGACAGGCGAGGGTCAGGTTTACCGGCACAGAGACACGAGGCAGAATCCGTGGACGAAGGTCGGGTAGGTTGGCTGGGAAACAGATGAGAGGCAGAGTCCAGGGACGAAACGGGTCGTGATCGGGCATGCAATCCGGAGTAGAACGCTGGAAAGTAGGACATGGGTCAATTACAATCTGGCAGAGACTGAGTGTGAGATATTGGTTTAAATACCGGACTGATTGCAGATGGGCTGTAGGTGTGGGTGATCAGCGGGAGGTGTGGTCAGGCTGGGAGGTGGGACAATGGAAACTGTGGAGCAGATGGCAGGAACGTGATCATGACAGAGGTACCACAGAAAGTCACGAGACACTTTGTCAGTCTCAAGGGAGCTTTTGAATTCACACTCAATCTTAAACAAAAAGTGTTGCCTTTATTATTTGGATGTGTGATGTCCCACTTACATCCTCAGATTACACACTAGAAGTAGTTGTATTTTATTTGACTTGGAAAATATAATGTAATATCTATTTCTCTGCTGCTCCAGCATGTGGTGTTTTTTGTGCTCCGAGCCATCGACTGGATCGTCCCTGATGTCCCTGAATCCCTGGAGCTGAAGATAAAGAGGGAGCGCTATCTGGCCAAGCAGGCTCTGACAGAAAACCAGGAGGCGCTCTTGGTGAGTCGAGGCCGTGGGGCCGAGGTACCTCTAGCAGCAGGTCAGTGGAACATGGGACACACATACGCACATGTGCACACAAAGTGATCTGCAAGAACAAAACATACACTGTAATGAAACCCCAGTCGCTGCTTCTCTAAATATTTTGGACAACTTAAGACTCTTAAAATCAATGTGTCTTAAAGGGACAGTAAAGTTAATTTTAAGTGACATATGTTATTCATCATTATGAAAAATAGAAGAAAAAATAATTTTTATGTGTGTAGCATCATCCGTTTGGTCAAAAAAGCTTAAAATCTGCACGGCAGCAGCTTCCGCATTCAGTGGTCACATTGGCGTCATACGTCACTGGGGCCAAACAGCTTAGCTGCCATAAGAAACAATGCAATTCTAGACGCGATTAACACCAAAAGTATCATGGTTACCTGCGCGGTGAACGGTTGTGTCAACAGAACAGCAAAAAGATGCGAAGACAAGGACCTGTCGTTCTTTAGAATACCTTCTGGGAAGGTATCGCGCTAAAAATGCTAACGTGCTAGCCCGTCAATAGGATTGTCCATATTATGTTAGCATTGAGCTAACCGCCATTTATTACTATTGGACTGTGTGGAATTAATAACAACTCTAGTTGTTATTAATTCCACAGTGAATTTTTTTGAAAGCCGCATCTTTTTGCTGTTCTGTTGACACAACCGTTCACCGCGCAGGTAACCATGATACTTTTGGTGTTAATCGCGTCTAGAATTGCATTGTTTCTTGTGGCTGCTAAGCTATGTTTGGCCCCAGTGACGTATGGCGCCCAGTGACCACTGAATGCTTAAACGTCTGGCACAGATTTTAAGCTTTTTTGACCAAACGGATGATGGTACACCTATAAAATTTATTTTTTCTTCTACTTTTCATAATGATGAATAACATACTGTATAAATCACTTAAAATTAACTTTAATATAAGGAAATCTAAGGAACTATACAGCTGCTTAGCGGCTGCTAAGCTCACAAAAACTCTGATAACAATTAGTCCAAAAGAGAAAATTAGAGATACTATGTGTGTGTTATCCTTCAATCTTTATTATACTTAAGGGTCAGTTAAACCCAATAATATTACATGTGCTTTGATTTGGCCAACATTTGGAAAGCTCAACACAGAAGTCATGATGTCTTAGTTCCATCATGACCTTTCTACTTGTTCGTTTCTTTACTTACATTTTATTTGATTTATTTTCAATCATCTGACATCAATATGAGAGTCGTACTGTGAGTGACTGATGCTGTGCAGCATGTTGTTACCCTGTGATCACTGAAACAACGTGTAGGCAGAGTTCACGTGTTACCCACAGCTTTGGACCTGTCACTGAGCCACTTGGGACCCAAGTTTCTCATAAATAGATTCCAGATTTCAAAGGATTTTAAAAGCTCTCCCACCCATGCACACACCTCCACAGAACTTTTAAAAAGCACCTGTGGCTCAACTAGCTGTTGTAAACACCGTACACACACCATGAGCAGTTGATGCACACCCTTTGTTAGTGTTTTACTCTGTACTTGAGGATCACAGATTTTTTTTTTTGACAATACAGTAAGGAATGTTTCTGTGTATTTCTAAATGTATTAGGCACATATGTTCACCCCTGTGTGTGTGTGTGTGTGTGTGTGTGTGTGTGTGTGTGTGTGTGTGTGTGTGTGTGTGTGTGTGTGTGTGTGTGTGTGTGTGTGTGTGTGTCCCTGTGCTATGACCTATGCTGTCAAAAGTCTAATGTATAGAATGTTGCTGGATGAGGGCAGGTGAGTACTTCACTACAAGATGATAAAAGGATGAAGGAATCGATGTGTCTGAGATGGCAGTTGAGGAGACAATGTCGAGCTGGCTGATACAGTAAATCAAGAAATTAAATCAATATTATGAGTCATGTTCAAATTAAATTAACTTGTATTAACAAACAGGCTATCTTCAAATGTGTAGTTTTTTCTTTTTGAAAATTTGAACCTATTTAAGCTGCATAGTTTTTGCTATCAAGGCAGGAGGATACCTAATTGGGAAAAGATAAGAAGAAGAAGAAGTACACTTTATTAATCCCACAAGGGGAAATTACATTGTCACTCAGGCAGTATATACAATCTGTGTTAGTTTCAACAGTATATACAGGCCCCCTGAACACTGCACACAAGGGGGCCTGTATAAGTAGCAACAACACACAAGTATTTTTTGAAAGTTTAACAAAGTCACTGTTTTCAACTTGGTCAAGGAAGATGTTAACAAAATTGCTTTAAAGTCACTAAAACAATGTGACAACAACTAATGTAAAAGGGCGGCAGTGTCTCAGTGGTAGACCGGGTCGTCCTATGATTCAACATCGGCGTTTCAGTTACCGCTTCCGCCCAAAAACACCCGGAGTCGAGCTGACAGTGGGAGGTGTCAGCTCACCTCCGGAGCACTGCTGAGGCGCCCTTGAGCAAGGCGCCGTCCCCCTTACAAGTTGCTCATTTGGGCGCACCATGAAGGAGCTGCTCACCACTCTACCTCCCCTGCATGCATACAGGACCCCTGTGCGTGTTTGTGTGTTCAGGGCCTGTACACACATATTTATGCATGATTTAAAACTAACTAGAGCGTGCCACTATTTTCCCTGCGGGAATCATAATCAGTATGTAAAATTTAAAAAATAAATAAAAATGCTAATATTGATGTCATTGTGAGGAGTTAAATTTATTGATATTCAGATAATTTATGTTCACAAGCTTTTTCTAACTGAATTCTGTGAGCTTAAACTAAGTAGGCCTGATAGTTCCCTTTCCAGGTTTTACACTAAACTAAACTAAACTAAATGCTGCCTTTGAGTCACATTAGAAATTGAGAAAATAAAAACTCCAACTGCAAAAAAACCCAAACTATTAAGACAATGTCATTTTAAATGAAGGTGGAGCACTAGGTGTTTCATCATTCATGTGTAATAATTGTGACCTGCACACTTGTCACCTCCAGTTTTATCAATACAAACCTTATTGGCTATTGACTATTTCCAAGATGATGACGTGAACACATGTTTCAAAAATCGGAAATTCCCAAAATGGGATTTCTGAGTCTGTCCTCCTATCGAATATAGCATTAGTACACAGTCATGAGACTCACAGGTGATTTATTAACTCACTCATTACTATGTTTAAAATGTAGTAACTAAAGAAAGATTCTTTATTGCTAGGGTCAATTAAAACCAGCCACACAATGAAACATTATATGGCAGCAGGCAACTGCATTTCACTGGCATGTAGCAACAAAGTTTATTTTCAAGTTGACATATCTTGTGGACTTTTTGGTCTGATGGAGTAAATTCTGTGTCTCTGCTTCTTCCCCATTCCTTCTATTTCCAAACCCAACTGGACGCCTCCTCTGAAGCAAGCGACAGGTCCTTTGGGAACATGAATTAGGACTCCATCACTGAAAATAACTGGTTTTAGTGGAGAAGACGAGGAACGTCGGAGGGATGAAAGACACGGCTCATGTGGAATAACATGAGTGAACTTTGTCCTTAAGTGGAATGCAGTCTTTACAGGGACATCATGATAAACAATCCTTTATGGAAGCTAAAGTCAACAAAAATTCAGCTCACTCACCTTTTTATTTTGAGATCAGTTTGTCAAGAATTTCACTTTCAATTTCATTTGAAAGTTGATGATGTAATTCACATTCAGGAAAGACAAGCAACATGTTAATGTTTGAAAATCTGTCCCTGATCTCATGCAGGTGTTTCTTATCTAAACTTGGTTCTGAGGCCCCAGAATGAATGCATCATAAAGATCAAAGCAAAGACATCCTAAAAAAACATGCTTCATTCCGTTTGACTGCAAGTTCAAGTTCCAATTTGAAATGATTCCATCTGTTCTCAGACTTTACATGAAGAAGAAGTCCTGCTGGAAAGATTCAAATATCAATACTATTCACTACATTAAGACTGAAACTCAGAATGTCTGTGACTAAAATAAAAAAAACAGGATATTGTTGACTTGATTGTGAAAATTTAATGAGGATCCTGTGATATCTCCATTGGGCACGTGAGGCAACACAGTTCATCCTGTTGTTAAGTTTTAAGAGGCGCTCCAGTCATTTAGAATCGTCTTTCATAAAGTTTGGCCACAATACAGTGGAGGCTGAGACGTCCTCCTGATGCTATACAGCACAAATTTCATAGACTTGTGAACTGGATAGACTTTTTTGGGGTTTTACATGAACTAAAGCCAAAGGTTGACTTTTATGGATATAACATAAAGGATAGGTAAAACAACTAAATTGAATATTATGTCCTCATGACTTTGCTCTGTAGCAAATATAACCCTACAAAATGCTCACCTTCTGCTTCCACGTTAAGTAGATCAGTCATTCTTTAGAAGGTCTGGAGGGCTTACTTAGTTACTGTGTGCATTTTGTTTTGACCTCTAGAGGCTAAAGCTCAACCACTTTTTATCATCAGCTGATGCTGTAAAAAGGCCAAAGACCAGCAGCTTTTTTTTGTAATTAATTTCCACTTGTATGGCTTTTGCTGTGAAATGTTACTGCATAATATAAAGAACATCATTGAACACTTCACTTGAAGTGACATGAAGTGTTCGAAATGTAGATGTCCAAACACAGACACCCTGAACTGAGCATATTCACTTTTCTTACTTGGAAGCTGTGCGGAGATGCTGCTGTTTGATGTAGTGAGGGGGGTGATGGCGCCTCAGTGAGGGCATGTTGGTGATAGCTGCTTCACGTTTAAGGCAAACTCAATAGATCCAGACTGATGACATCCTTAGAGTGGGATTTTGAAACGCTGATGTGTCAGAGAGAAGACAGATGAAGAAGATGCTGATTTACTGGAGTCAGAAACAGACAAATGTCAGTTAATGATTTCTGTCTTCCTTCCTCCTCCTCTCACAAACTCCATGGAGAGTTTTGGCCTTGGGCAACTCCTGACTTTTATTTTATCTCGTCCTTTAACTTGTGTATGCTTTACCACCCCCACCCACACATCCATCAGTTCACTTTTGTCATTCTTTTTTTACATACAGTTTCTTTTTTCCTCTCGGCTACATTAATTTCCTGATTGTTTTGATTGCTGTGTATTTTTCTGCCATGGCGTCCAGGAAGAGTGAGTCAGTACAAGTCAGCAAGCACAACTATAAATTGTGGACACTGGCTAGCTCACCGGCTGCCTGCTGGTGTGATGAGGGAGGAACATGTGTGCACCGGCTGGAAAAACCAAAAGCTCTATGTCAGCCACAAGGTAGCAATGCTGACAATTAAAGAAAATATTCACAAAATGTGATTTAATAAAGTTTATGACTCATTGAAACATACACACACAACATATTTTTACAACTATTTTTAATATGAAATGTATCATGCTATCAAGTTGGTGAAAGTCATAAATATCTGGTTATGCTTCCTGCTTCAGACGAGTGCTGCACCAGTAAATGAACAAATAAATAAAGAGACACACCAGTGAACCATAACAAATAGCTTAAAGAGGTTAAAATAGCTGACTGAAATTCAGAGTGAACTAAAGTTCAGAATTCCATCCCTCAAATATTTGTCATTTTACTCATACTAATGTATATTGATGAAAAAATAGGGAGGTGAAATGAAATAACAGTATCCTATTTAATTTATCTGATCAATTTCATTTCCTGATTGTTGGGGCGGCAATGGCTCAGTGGTAGAGCGGGTCATCCAACGTTTCAAGATCGGCAGTTTGATTCCCGCTCCCGCCCAGTCCCTTTCGAGTGTGAGCTGACGGTGGGAGGTGTCAGCTCACCTACCGAGGCGCCCCTGAACAAGGCCCCGTCCCCTTTCCAAGTTGCTCACTTGAGGCGTACCATGAAGGAGCTGCCTGCCACTACCTCCCCCTCACCTGCATGCCCACAGGCCCCTTGTGTGTTTGTATATATGCATGTACCCACTAACCTGTGTGTAGAGTGGATTCTTAATTTTCCTTCGGGGATTACAGCAGTTAATAAAAAAAAAATATTCTCATTTCAGAACTGTATTCATTCTTTATATAACAATTTCATCATAACTCAGATTAAAATTCTGTTTCACCGCTTCAGAATATTTGTATATTAATAATACTATTGTCATTTGTATGCTACTCTCAATGCTTCAATATTTGATGCTGGCTCTTTTTTTTTTAGGATTTCCAACAAATAGCTTCTGCAGTGCGCAGGCGTGACGCTCGGAGTGTCCCCTGCCTCACGCCCCCAGCCACGGATGAAGTAGGGTTTAGAAGATACTATTATAGTATCACTTCCATGCAGACTCGAAAAAACAGCAGGTGCCAAAGGATGTTGAGAAAACATTGTATATCCTTCCTGGCACAATCCTACAGCCACAGATTTTAAATAGTAGCTGCTATTTTCTACTCAGTGGAGGTGATGATAGAAAATGGCAACCATGAAAATCAACTTATCGATTAAGGACGCACAGATGTTCATGTCTTTGGTAACTGAGGATCACAGAGAGATGGACCAGAGGTAGGCATTGAGTTGATGAAGCTGAGGTGGTTCTGCTTGGCATCGCTATGATGACTGTCATATTTACCAGAGCAGATTCTCCCATTCACAAACTCCACAGTTTGACTGTAAGTTTCATTGAGACACACACACACGCACACACACGCTGTACACGTGAGCCTCACAATCAAGGGAACTGAACACACAGAAGAACAAATAAATACAAGCACAAACACAAAGAGGCAGATGAAACTTTTACAAGTGAAGTTTTGTACTCCTTTGGAATTTAAATGTTTTCTTAGGCATTCAAGTGACGCCACAGTTGGACACACACAAGAATGTGTTGTCGTGCCAATAGAGTAGATCCCACCACCACCACCACCAAGTCAAACACCGTCTTCATCTGCTGCTTCTTCTGTCTGTCTGTCTCAGAGCAGGTGTTGACGTGAGACACCAAATAACTATTAGTGGATGATCAAGAGAGGGGGAGGAGAGAGAGAGAAAGAGAGAAAATGGGAGTGCTCCACTCAACAGTGGCAATGAGAGGGAGGGAGATAGGGAGGGGAAAGAAGCGAGAGGGAAGGGAGAGCTTAGAGAAGGGATCTGCATTGTAAGTAAGTCTGAGAGCTGCAAGTGGTGGCTGTTTTTCAACCTGCTTTTGTTTTCCTGAGGATCCTGAAAACAAGAAGGAGAACCAGACAGATGAAAACAGATCTGGAAAAGTCTCTTTGGTATTGAAAAGAACAACAAATCCAGAACCAGAGGGATGAGAGACTAAAGAAAAGTAAAGAAACTGGGAGGAACACAAGGCAGCAATGGATAGTAGAGAGGCTCAGCCTGACCCTGGGATGGCCTGGATTCACACACTGCTGCTGGTCACCTTCCAGCACACACACTAGGCTGATAACACCACGAAGGTAGAGTACCGAGAACAAGAAACACTCCACTACTTGTTTCATGATGTTTTGCTGTTGGAAGTGGAAGTCAAGCTGTTTAATCTGAAGGCAGGTGCCTCGTATGTCTTGAACAGTGTAAATGAGTTAGAGTTACAAACAGTTATTTTCTCCATGTGGAATTCAGGAAAACTGCTCTGATAGGATTCACCACATTGATACACAGGACATGGCTTGCTTTGATATTCTTATGTCTCTAATTACAAATCCTACTCAAATCTGTTTGAATCAATTTCCTCAATAGTTACAGGTGTGTTGCAGCAGAATACTGGAAAATAAACACTTTTTACTATTATTATTCCTGTTAGCCAAGTATCCAACACATATGGATACTCAGAAGCTTCGTATTTATTTATTCCATCTGTACTGTTGGCAGCAGCCCCCTAGCAGCGCAGAGTGAGGCTTGAACATGATTGTTACAGTGCAGCGGTGAGTTGTTGCAGAGTGGGCAGGTAAGTGCATGTCTGGAATATGTTGGATAAGGGGGTTGTTAAAAATTGTACATGACTTGGCAGTCTGATCTCCTTTGTTGGACATTTTAGCCCAAGACTCAACATTTTTTCTGTAGCTGTAGTCTCATCCAAACAAAGAGTGTGAGGTTGTAAGATGATTAGTGTTTGTCGATCTGTATGTGTGCGAAGCATTTCTGAATGTGTTTCTGTTCTCAGAGGCAGCATGAGGTGTTTCTTTTTTGTTTGTTTGTTTGTTTGTTTGTTTTGTTTGGATTTTTTTTTAGGAAGGGGGGTGAAATGCACTTGTTGCTTTAAGAGAGATAGACAGCAAATCAAGATGACTGTTTCTATTAGTGGGGACTGATTGTCTGAACACCGTTCAAACTCCAAAGTTCATCAGTGAGAAGACGGGCTGCGCTGAGGGTTGTCTTTTGTGTCTACGGTGACTAAGTGATTTTGAATTTACTGCTGTGTGGGCATGGGCAGTCTGAAAATACATATTTTGGCTAGAGCACAAATACATAGCTGTGGGGGATTTCTGGATTATCTGATTTACTGCTGTTTGTCGACACAAATGCACCATCTGCACATTGGACATTCTATCCGTGCAAAGCGCAAATCAGTAAATCAGGACCTTGATCTGTTCTTGAAACTCCATAACATACTGGACATGATTCCCTGTGTGATGGAAGACTTTCATGACCATATATGTTGAATATTCACCACATGATTTCAAGGGCCTAAGGGAGAGTCAGGATTGAGTGATTGAATTTCTAATCAGTGTGCATGGTATGCATTTCAATTCTCTCTCTTCTGACATACCACACAGATTTGAACTCATCACAGGGCCCTCCCTCTTCCCACTTCCTCCCCCATATGTCTGGAGAGCACCTGCCCCATCACCTGCCACTCAGACAATAGCTGTCTGAGTATATGTGTGAGTGTGTAGGCGAGCTTTGCGAAAGCAATTCAGAATGACACACCTCACGCTCTTCTTTACCTGTACCTCCCTCACCTCCCCCAACCTGCAAAAGCAACCTATGCTCCTTCAGGTACAGTGCGCCCTCGTTCCTAGGGGTTAATGCGTTCCAGGAACCACACGCGATTAAGGAATTCCACAATAGAACAACAATCTATTTATCTTATTATTTACGGTAATTTAAACTTTTATGAACCTTCCCCATACTGATATTAAACCACCTTCTATCTGTATTTCCTTTTCCCTCACTCTTATCAACTGTTTAAAACACTTTTGTGTCTCACGCAAGTCCAAGACTCACAGAACATAGCGCACTTCCAGATGCCATCAGTCAATAGAATGTGCGTACGGTATCATGTGACTGCCTACCAAAATCTGTGATGAGGTGAAGTCGCGAGCGTTGATGCACAAATGCGTGAGGGTGCACTGTATTCACATTCATGTGAACATGGCAGCTGTGTATTTTGCATGGATCAGTTCTTTCCTGAGTCGGCTAAAATCAGTATACGTCACTCACTGAACACAATCCATCATTAGAGCATCAGTGACAGCAACGTTTTGAGGACACTTTCCTATAATTCTTGGCCAAGCAGCAGCCTTAATATCCCGTAATAGCAGTTGTTGCTTCTGAACATGTAGAGTTCAGTTTCTATGTTTTGGCATAGTGGTCAGTTTCAGTGGAATGGAGTCATCCAGAGAATGTGGAAAGGTGTTTCTGTGAGTCAGGTAGTCTCATTAGAGTTCAGAGGTGTTGTAAGTTGGATGTGAACTTATGGTTAAAGCCTCAATAATAATATTGGGTAGTTGTGGCTTTAACATGTACAATACAAAGAAAGGCAACCAGAGAAAACTCTGTTCTACTGCACAGACTCGGTCATGTTTTGGTTCATCTGTCTGTGAAAGAATATTTGGCCCATGCATGACGTTCAACCTGGAGCCCACAGGCGATGTTTCCTGATCACAGCTCCAACTCTATTCCCACAATCCTAATTGTACCTCAGCCAATTAGAGGCCAAAGTCTTTCACATTTGTTCACGAGCAAGATAATATGTTTTTTGTTCAGCGGGTGTTTTTATTCTTGTGGAAAAAAAAAAAAACACAAACCAGCTGTTTCTCTCAAGCAAAGCAGCAGTAACTCAGTAAACTGCTTTGGATTTATTGCTTTAATCCTGATGACACTGCTGGTATTCACTGTTTTATTATGAATAGTTTATAGCTCTAGCTGCAGGCTAAAGTGAAACTGGTCAACTTGTTAAAAGGTGTGTCCCACTTTTACCCTATTATGTTTCAAAACAACAAGCAGCCCAGCTTGTCCATACCTGTCCAGATAATTAAAGAAAGACGTTCGGAGGGGAGTGAGGAGAAACTGCTGCTGATCTGTGAGGAAAAACTGGAACAACAGCTCAAAAACGTGATGAAGGGAGTGTGAGCGATCACGAGAGCAGATGAATGCCGGAGATGTATCAGCAATTAGTTGCAAAGTAGGTCAATCTTTTGAGAAGTCAGTGGCAAAGGATCAGATTGGAATCAGTAAGCTCTGATTGACAGTTTGAGAACAACCCGACCTCACCCTCTGAAACAAATGTGAACCAGAACTCCACGACACAGAATCTCATTTAACTCAGTAACTCTTGAACAAGGATTATGATGTCCAAATATCTGATTAAATTACCACCTGTACCTGAAAGACAAAGGATTTGCAACACCACTTTAAACGCTGGTAGGTGATACTTATTTTTATAAATTGGTAGGAGATATTCATTGTTTCTAAACATCAATAGGTCACATTCATTTTTTCAAAACACTAGTAGATGACATTTATTTATTTTTAAACATTGGTAGGTTAAACTTGTTTATTTTTATACATTGTAGGTGATATCTACTCATTTCTTAACATAGTTAGGTCAAATTTATTTATTTCTAAGCATTGGTATATGATAATTTTCTTTTCTTATTTTTAATGAAAAAAAACAACAACAATTAACTACTTGAGTGTAAATACTCTCTTACTTATACAAGCCTTCAATTCAAGGAAATTTCCAGCTGAACACAAAAACGTTGAAAAATTTGTTTCAAGATGATTTATTCCCCGAAAGAGCTGTGAGATGTTTGTTTCTTTCCAGTAAATGTTGCCCTAAAACGAGTAAACAGGGAAATTGTTACTTGTATTAAGGTGGCTGTGCTTGCACCGATATTGCCCGGATTATCAACAAAATTACAATAAAATTATGGGATGGATTTCCGTGAAATTTGGAGGAATTATGGGTCTCAGTCCATTTGTTTCTGTTGTATGGATATTTTTCTTTTTATGACATTACTGAATTAGATGCAAGAACATTGTCTTTAATTACTCATGGAATAATGCACAATTTTTGTACTTTGGTGCCATTCCACATTAAAATCCAAATCTACTGGATTTAGAGGGATGACTGAAAACCAGCTGCTTTGAATTTTATTTGAAGAGATTAGGCTTGGTTGAATATAAATTATTGAACCTACTGTCATTGTACCTTATTTGGATTTTCTTTTTACATGTGTCGTGATACATATGTATTTACATTGTTTGTGGAATAATCCAAATATAAATTGCACTTTTAAATAAAGATTTATTGCTTTTTATGTTTGTCATATGATTCTAAATTCAGTAACTTTCGATTTTGGTTGCTCTGAAAAACATAGAAAAAAACAAAGGAAGTTTAAGATTCCATGTTAGTCAAAGAATTAAAGAGGCATGTTTTAATTCAATGATTAATAAACAAAAGATTTGTTTCTTTCAAAAATAAAGGAAGTAGCCTAATGATATATTCAATATCAAGTCATCAACTCATTATTCAAAAGCAAGATATTATTATTGGACAAATCATTAATAATAACCTAAACATAAAGCCACATGAAACAAAGTCGAGTCATTTGTAAAAGTCATTTTTTTCTGAACAGACTGCAAGTGAACAAAGGTTTCTCTAGAATAGATTCATGAAGTCTTGTTCTTCATATGTAACCTGCCAAAACATCCTAAATCAGCACTCTGTCTTCCAAGTCTCTGCTCTCCGGCTGATAACCATCATCTGTCAGGAGGTACTGATTATGAGATTTTGTGGATTTACTGTGTGTTGGATCCTTCACCCTCCATCCACTTGGTAGCTTTTACAACTTATAACAAAGAACCATAATTAGACCAGGTTATTTCCATAAGTTTGTCAATAGCTCCTTTGTATCTTTGTTCCCGTCGGTGTGTCTTCTATGTGTCCTCTAACTGTGGTTGTTATGGTGGCAGTGCAAAGCGGGGGAAGGGGAGGTTAAAGGTCCGATAGCCTTGGTGTTTAAGTGTGAGATGACTGCCATTTTTTCAGGCTTTTAAATGAGTGCTGACTGTTTGCCCGTGTCTGTTAGTGGGAATCCCACTGGGTAAGACGAGGTCATGAAAGGCCTCTGTACGTCTTGTCGCTTTCAATCACAAGCAGAACTCTGACCTGCTGCCTCTGTCAGGTGTGTGTGTGTCATAGGTTTGTGTGTTTGTAAGTCATGTTGTCATTATGCATCTTCATAGTGTCCCAGAAGGTCATGGGTATGTTGCCTGAGGCTCTGGGGAAGAATTAGGTGGACCAACACTATATGTAAACATTTAGACACCCCCCCAATCATCCGCTTCGTCTGCAGCCTCCAGGGTGCTCACCTGTCTAAAGTGGGTGGAGGGACTGGTGAACAAATGTCGAGAAACTCCCTGACCTGAATCCACTCATGCAAAACATTCAGGTGTCTTATCTTAAGAAAAAACGCAGAGTAATGCATCACCTAGACGTCTTCTTGGCATTCACCGATTGGAATTTCAGTTGGTTTGACAGAGATTTAGATAAATCCCATTAAAATACCAACAAGATCCCAGCTGGCTTCCCTTCCTGATATTTTACAGTGCGTTATTATTTTTTTTTGCTTAAATAGACCTGTAGTTGTTTCTTTGTTGTCAGCTTAGCTTAATAAGTCAAACATTGCATGGAAAGCACTGAAAACTGACAAAGGAAAAGTGAAATGTTTGCACTGAAACCTTTCACTGTAAGTTTTTATTCATTAAACAGCAGCTTCTCAAGGTAATACATTTTTATAGTTATGGTATTTTAGATCTGCAGTTGTCATGCACATATTTATTGTTCCCCTCATTATAATCAATGATTAAATGTCTGAGATTTTCAGCTTGACAGAAAATGACATAAACCCCAGTTCTACCAGGTGTAGTTTTCCTATAAGTGACGCTGACTGATGTCATGTCTTGCCTTTACAGACATTGCTGGGCTCTTTAGTCTACTGCTTGGCAATTAGTGGTCCAATGTGACCGAGTTAAACTGCCATCTCACATACACACATGAGCTGGTCGCACCACACCGTCAGGACACTCCAGTCTGTCTGACCAAACACACTCAACTCACACTTGTGAACACAAACTATTTGTGGGGGGAGGAACAGACGCTTTCCGCAAAGTCTGATCATTGTTAGGAGAAGGAGAAGAAGGAGCTGATAAGTGTGTTCGACTCAAATTATAATGTGATGGCCAACATTTTTCAGTCACGTCAGAAACCTACTGAAGAGGTATTTGACCGAGGAAAGGCTGCTGATTCCATCTTTTACCAGCGGTTAAAAAAAAAGGTAGTCTGTGGGTGTTACAGTGAAAGGAGGGTATTATAATCTAAAATCACTACCGCACGTTAGAAAAATAAACTGTTGAAACATTCTTCTCCATCCCCTAATGCAATCAAACGAACTTTAATTACACCATTACACTGCTTCATGACGCTGAATTGTGCTCACATTAATGCACTCAATTAAATGATTACTCTGGGATCCTCAAGATGAAAAATATCACAATGAAAATATGCTGCACGTTTGAGAGCTGACATTAAGAACATACCAGAGTGATATTCATTAACAGCTGTATCCAGACATGGTGTCTTAGAGCAGCCTAGTCAAATTACAGGGGGAAACAGTAGCAATGAAGTCAATAACAGTCATAAATAACACCCTACCATGACAAGGGAAATTACACATCTTTGCAATTGAAAATTTAATAGCATGATATTGTGTTAGTATGAAGAATGTGAGTAGATATAATTCAATGCTTTCATCTTTTAACAAATGTGGTAGATGAGGTTCATTGTCAGCTTTGACATCTTTGAAGTTTCAGTGAGCAGAGAGGTGATTTTCTCTAACGTATGTTGATTCATGATTCAGGGTATTGCATTAAGGTGAAAAAAGATCATATAAATTAAAATGCAGGTTTTCCAGACAAATAGATAATTCACAGTTAATGACATATATACTTTTTTGAAGCTACAACCAGCCAGTAATCACATTCAGACACCAATGAGCTCTTGTCAGTATGTGATAGCAGCTTGAATGTGTTCATATGGCTCAGTGGCTGCAGCATGAGTGGATCAGTGTGAGCAGTTCCCACACCCTCTCAGGTGTCCTGTGCTCTGGGCAGCCCAGCTTAGGCTCACAAATAAAGACAGCATTGTCTGCAACAGAGAACAGGTAACCATTTGTGCCCGAACGGTGTGTGTGTGTGTGTGTGTGTGTGTGTGTGTGTGTGTGTGTGTGTGTGTGTGTGTGTGTGTGTGTGTGTGTGTGTGTGTGTGTGTGTGTGTGTGTGTGTGTGTGTGTGTGCGTGTGCGTGTGCGTGTGTAAGAGAGAAACAGAGATAGGACTACGAGCATGCCTACCTTTGCCACAAGGACAGGTGTGGCTTTCCAGCAGCCTCCTATCCACAGTAACACTCAGGAACGACTATGAGCTCCAGTCTCAATAAAGAAGCTTTATGTTTAAGAAAAAATACTTATTTAAGCTGGGTAACAACTGTACTCATTTTAATTACAGGTCTAAAAAACACTATCACACAGAATTATGTAAAAATACTGACTGCTCATGGGTGCAATGAGTTGGGTAGGGTAAATTCAAAAGTCGTAGTCATCCATAAGAAGTTCACCACTCGGTCAACATGTATAATGTGTAAAAATAATGCCTGAGTAGTCTATGAAAATTTGTTTTCGAGGAGACTGAAAAGGTTAAATATAAGTTAACATTTACTTTTTACTGTCTATTATTAATTCTGTGGAAAAGAAAAATTCTAAACAGGTGTTCATTATAAGTTATGTTATCATACAAAGTCAAATCATGCAATTTAAATTTTCAGGACAATTCAATGCAGTATTGCGCATTATCAGTGAACTTTCAAGACAAAGTCTTCACTTCAGTTACAATTCAGACAAAGTAGTGCAAGATGCAATGGCTTCTCAAGATGCAATGGCATCTTGAGAAGACATAAGTATGAGACATTTAATTTCAAGAAGACATGGAGAAGACGTGGCACAATAGTGAACTCACTTCCAGGTTAAAAGGTGCTGAGAGTCTATGGAATTGTGTCTTTTACTGTGAATTGACATTGTTTTATTTGTTTTTATATTTCACGCTCACGCCTTCCATCAATATCACCACAGATACACAACTATGATTCTTTTCCTGCTAAAAATGTATGTAATAAATGTAGGGTTTGAAATAATGGTCAACATTTCCAGCTAGTGCTAAGACTGTTGTCTGTTTGGAGAGAAAAAAAAATTTGTCACCATGGCAGTTGCCACAGCTGAAAGGTGTTTTTGAGACTAACCCTAAACGTAGCAAAACAAGAACGGTAGGCAAGCTAAATGCTTTAGTAATTAGCTGACTGCGTCACCAAAACATGAAGCTTCAGAGCATGACTCCAAAGAGAAACTACTAAAGCTGCTTGACCGCAACCATTCATTTAAAGTGTGTAATTGTAGGACTACTGCTATGGAAATGTGATTAAATAAAAAATAAAAAGCTATTTTCTGCATACCTGAGCTGACTACAGTTTCTTTAACCTGGTGTTTAAGTTAGAATTGAAGGATTACCTGTTCAGGAAACAGGAAAAGGAGCCAGACCTCCACAAGTTGTGTCTTAACAGCCTGTCAGGAGGGTCGAGTGTATGACCCTCTGATGCGTTAAAACAGACACCCTGTGTAAATTTTCAATCAGTAAAACCACCTGCCAGCTCACGGTGAACTGACAAGATGAGTCACCAGTTAGCAGGTGAAGGACAAATGAAGATCTCAGGTTAAGGATGAGAGTGTTGAGGATGTACACTCTTCCTCTGTCTGTTGTGATATCCTGACTGGAGCTTGTGTGTGTGTGTGTGTGTGTGTGTGTGTGTGTGTGTGTGTGTGTGTGTGTGTGTGTGTGTGTGTGTGTGTGTGTGTGTGTGTGTGTGTTAAAATATCCATACGGTATATAAATTATTAACTTGAACTTAAGTGAAAAAGTGTCACATTAAGAGCAAGCGGGTAAAACAAAAACAATTCTTTGAACAGGTGTGTGTGTGTGTGTGTGTGTGTGTGTGTGTGTGTGTGTGTGTGTGTGTGTGTGTGTGTGTGTGTGTGTGTGTGTGTGTGTGTGTGTGTAGATGTTAAGTACAGGGGTGAACCCTGTGTCTAGAGAAGTCTTTAATTAGAGCAGGAAGACATGGCTCAGGAGACACACTACCAGACTTAAGTGTGTGTTCAGTGTGTCCAAGCAGGTACGTGCGCACGTCTATTTGAAGGCTGTGTTTGACTGCATGCATCAAACGTTTCAGGGTCCGTCTTGGTAACTCCAAGAGAACCTGCTCACTGTGTCAATGGAAAAAATCCTGAATCAGGCTGCCTAAGCAAGCATATAAGTACAGTGGTACCTCTACTTACGAAATTAATTGGTTCCGGAAGAAATTACGTAAGTAGAAAATTGCGTAAGTAGAAACGCATTTTCCATGCAAATGACCTAATCCGTTCCAAGCCTCAAAAAATTCTGGCATAAATGTTTTATAAAGCATAAATGTGCATCAAAGCATGTAACAAATACATGTTACAATTAGATTATTACACAATAAATGAGAGTTGTGCATAATGTAAAAAACAAAGAATAGAGTAAAGAATAAAAATGTTGGTCATTTACCTTTTAACTGGTGTCCTCATTGTTTTTTGCCCTCTTTGGTTCATGCACTCCTGCCTCACTATGCTGAACAACAGAGTGAGTTCCAGTCCTCCTTTTGAACTTCTCCAACCACTCACGCGATGCCTTAAACTCCTTAAACTTCCTTTTGTTTTAATAACATGGCAATTGTAGATGCATTACAGCCATATTCTTTGGCGAGATTAACCAAACGCATCGCTTTTTCATGCTTTTCTATGTTCTCTTGTTTTGTTTGTATGGACAAAAAAACTCATTTCTTCATCTTTCCTTTTCCTCTTTTCTCCGTCACTTTCTTGGGGTCCATAGCGAATGCTCTACAAGTTAATATATATTTACGTAAAACTATCAGAACATGTAATGGGTCGAGAGCCGAATGAGCAGGACCATGCATAAACACTGAATAGGCCCACACAGAGGTCCCTCTTAGCCAATGGGATGCCAGGAAGATACTTGGTACAGTCAACCCTCGGTTTTCGAACGCGTCTGTTCTCGACTAATTCGGTTTTCGACCAGAAAATCCGAGAATTGTACGTTTCTGTACTAGACCAAAATTCGACTCTCGACCAAACCCAAAGAAGCCGAGCGTACCTGAACGCGACTCACTCGGGAGCCGAGCGAACTTGAATGCCCAGGATGCTTCCTCCGTTGCGCATTCGTGTTCAAAATTCGATAGGATATCTTTTATTAAAATGAAACAGAGTGTCTATTTCTACCCTTTTTTATTAATGGTAAACAGTATACAGTGCAGTTTATGGTGTAAAATAGTAAAAAAAACTTAGAAAAAGTTGTTTTTTAGACTTGGAACGGATTAAAATTATTTACATTAATTATAATGGGAAAAATAGTTTCGGATTTCGAACAACTCGCTTTTCGAACAGCCTTCTGGAATGGATTATGTTCGAAAACCGAGGGTTGATTGTAATAGCGAATGGCAGAGCAGCTATGAGAATGTTGCGTTCAGGAACCTTTGGGAGCTGCGAGTATCAGCCCATACTGTATTTTTACCTTTTGTAAGTCGAAATTTCTTTCGTAACTAGAGGTAATATTTTCCTGCTGAGAAATTTCGTAAGTAGAAAATTTCGTAAGTAGAGACATTCGTAAGTAGAGGTACCACTGTAATTCAGACGAGCCAGTTATCCCATGTCATGATGGCTCGTGTCCATGACTACCTATCCTTTGCAGGGTCGTAAGAGGGCTAGGACTGGCCCTGTCAAACATTGTGAAAAGGTTACCAGTTAGAAATAGAGAGTCACATTCATAATCCCGTCAGTGTAGAGTAACCTATTTACTTCCTGGTGATCCTAACCAGAGAAACACCATGCTGTCCCACTTCCCCCAGCAAACTTTGAAAAGAAAAAGTCTTTTGCATTTGCTGAGAGGCAATTTGCTATTACAGAATAATAATGTTTGTCAGTGTTTATTAAGATACCAACATTTCTTTAAACCACTGGCTTTCAGAAAACAGTACGTGACTCTTTCACCTCTTTTGCAGCTCCCATGTGTTCATTCAACCATGCTCCCAGGGTGTGGATTCTCACCTTTTCCTGATTTCCAACCTCACCTTTACACTCTTCACTGCCGTGGAGACAATCCTAGCATGTGGATTTCTGGCTCCGGAGAGTCTCAGGCTCTGAGTGAGGCCCAGGAGGACAGACCTCTCCTCCACCCATGCCACCACAAGCACATTGCTGTCTGCCAGCAGGAAACATTGGCTTTTATTGAGCTACAACCACCAGTGACTCCTAAACTTAACTGTCTTGGCTCCCAATGTACAACCATTAGCCCAGACACACAATGCGCCAAACATTCCCTGGACCTGAATGGTTTCAGACACACACTGAATGAGCTGAATGACATACAGAATGGGTGCCAAAGGACAGACAATGAGCATGAAACAACTACGAATCTGAACACTCATTCATCTTCAAGATGCACTGAGCTTGAATGTCATAATTGCATCAGGACTTCTTTGCAGGAACAGATTGAAAAACCTTGTACCGTCACAACAGTATGTCGGCCACTCCATGCAGCTCTTTGCCTCCCTCTGTCGCTCCCTCTACCTTCTTTATACACAAACAGAGACTCTTGGGAATCGCAGTTACCTTGTGCCCCGTCCTCACCTGAAGGGCCAGAGTTTCAAAGCCTAGATTCCTACCATCCACAGAGGAGGACATCGCAGGGTTCACTGAGAGAGAAGTCAATCAGTAAGTGTCCACTTCTATTCACAATGGACAGCACTGACAAGTAAAGACACAGAACTGACCCCACCCCTCCTTTATT
Source organism: Antennarius maculatus (assembly GCA_013358685.1). Lineage (NCBI taxonomy): Eukaryota > Metazoa > Chordata > Actinopteri > Lophiiformes > Antennariidae > Antennarius > Antennarius maculatus. The sequence goes on along the minus strand of CM023607.1, from coordinate 10,776,281 downwards.
CTAATTACGCTATTGTCTTGTTTTCAGGACGAAAGATGCAGGTTTATTCCCCAGACAACCTGACTGATGAATCGCCCAGCAGTCCAGTCCTGGATGCGGAATATATCTTCTCAGGACCTTTTGCATCTTTCCTGGAGGAGGACCTCAGTGGATTATCTTCCCTGGAGGGCATTTCACGTCCTTTATCCACAAATGGTGTTAGAGATCTCCCTAACCTTAGTCATGGCGATATCTTTAGCACAGCACCAGAACCCCTACAGATAATAGAGGACTCAGTCGCAGGGATCAGCGAAGACAGTAATACTGCAGAAGCATCAAGTGCCACAGGGGGGAGCTTCTTGTCTCGTGGCCGTCAAGGGGATCAGGAGCGGCGGCGTTTCTCCGCTTCAGAGCTGATATCTAGACTTCAGTTGTCTCAAAGGAAGAACTCCTTCACCCTGAAGCTGGGGAAGTCGCTCTCTGCCAGGGTTGTCTCCCGGGACAGACAGAGCTCCAACAGCCTCAGCCCCACTCTGGATTGTAAGTAGACCACAGAACAAAGATCATGGTAGAGTTTCATTGAGACTCAGCCCAGAAAAGGGAATGACTATTTTCTTTTCTTGATTAATACTCCATTCTGGAAGACTACTGGTTGAACAATATACCACAGAACTGGCAGATTATGTCATCTACCAGTACCACACTTCCATATGTTGTGCAAATCCAAACAGGTGGCTTTCAAGTAAAGTAGAAAATGCCACACAAATACATTAGTGGTAAAAACCCATATAATTTATTCACAGTTATTACTTTAAAGATTTGGTAGGATTCAGTATGATAAGTAGCTAGGACCTTCTGTCCTAGTTAGGATGTAGGGATTACATAGAATTTAATCATGATACCTAGACAGCAGTCAGAGATCACAGACCTCCATCGCTTACAAGTTCACTTACCCCATCATGTCACTGAGCCTATAAGGGAAAAAGTTCCATGACAGATTGACGCCCATGGCATGACTGTGAAATCACACTGGCATCATTATTAGTTTGAAAGTTGTTCAGGAAAAATGTTTGCCATTTGTTGATTTCTTCAGCATCTATCCCAGCAACATTTTAAGCTACAGTATCACAGCAACAATATATCCATCCATCCATCCATCTTCCACCGCTTATCCGTAGTCGGGTCGCGGGGGCAGCTGCTTCAACAGGGAACCCCAAACTTCCCTTTCCCCGGCCACTGCAAAAAGCAGTGATGCAATCCTCAGGCAACCAAACTGTAACCACTTCCCACCGCGACTACGCCTCGATATCTTGTCCATGAAAATCATGAACAGAATTGGTGATAAATCGCAGCCCTGTCTAAGGCCAACAGCTACTCCGAACAAGTCTGACTTACTGCTGAGAACCCGAACACAGCTCTCACTTTGGGCATACAGGGATTGGATGGCCCTGAGGAGAGGCCCTCTCACCCCATACTCCCACAGTACCTCCCACAGTATATCCCTGGGGACCCGATTGTACGTCTTCTCCAAGTCCACAAAACACATGTGGACTCTCAAGCCCCCTCTAGGATCCCTGCGAGAGTAAAAAGCTGGTCCGTTGTTCCATGACCAGGATGGAACCCACATTGTTCCTCCTAAATCTGAGGTTTTTAAAAAGAGGAACCACCACCCCAGCACTGTCCCAGACTTCCATGCAGTGTTAAAGAGGCGTGTCATCTATGACAGCCCCTCAACACCCAAAGCCTTCAGCATTTCCGGGCAAATCTCATCAACACCCGGGGCTTTGCCACCGTGAAGTTGTTTTAACTACCTCGGTGACTTCACCCAGAGAGAGATTGATTCGAATCCCCCATCATCCTCCAGCTCTGCCTCTGCAACAGAGGACGGGTTAGTTGGGGTAGTTGGATTCAGAAGTTCCTCAAAGTGTTCCTTCCACCGACCGACAACTTCCTCAGTTGAGGTCAACAGTATCCCATCCTTGCAGTATACAGCTTGGATGGTCCCCTGTTTCCCCCTCCTGAGGTGTGGGACAGTCCTCCAGAACAATTTTTGGTGCCGTCCGATAGTCCTTCTCCATGGCCTCTCCGAACTCCACACCCTCTGTTTTGCCTCCATCACGGCCGAGGCTGACGTCCTTTTGGCCTGTCGGTACCCTGCAAATGCTTCAGGAGTCCCCAGGGACAACATGCCCCTGAAGGCCTCCTTCTTCAATCGGACGGCTTCCCTGACCACCGGGGTCCACCACAGTGTTCGAGGGTTACCGCCCCTTGAGGTACCGAAGACCTTGAGAACAAAGTTCTCAGCTCCAGCTTCAGCAATGGAAGCTTTGAACATCAACCAATCAGGTTCAATGCCCCCAGCCTCCACAGGGATGCATGAAAAGTTCCTTCGGAGGTGTGAATTGAGGGCCTCGCGGACAGAGTCCTCCTCCAGATGTTCCCAGTTCACCCGCACTACTCGTTTACGGACCGAACTCACCACCAGGTGGTGATCAGTTGACAGCTCTGCCCCTCTCTTCACCCGAGTGTCCAAAATACACGGTCGAAGGTCAGATGATACGATCACAAGATCAATCATTGACCTCCGACCCAGGGTGCTCTGGTACCAGGTACACTTATGAGCATCCTTGTGTTCGGACATGGTGTTAGTTATGAACAATCCGTGACTAGCACAGAAGTCCAACAACATAACACCGCTCGGCTTTAGATCAGAGAGGCCATTCTTCCCAATCACACCCCTCCAAGTGTATCCATCATTGTCGACATATGCATTGAAGTCCCCCAGGAGAACAATGGAGTCCCCTACAGGGATCCCATGAAGGACCCCATTTAGGGACCCCAAGAAGGCTGAATACTCTGAGCTGATATTTGGTGCATACGCACAAATAACAGTCAGAGCTTTCCCTCCCACAGACTTAAGGCATAGGGAAGCGACCCTCTCATCCACCGGGGTAAACTCCACAATATATGTAAAATTATATGTATAGCAACAATATATGTATAGTAAATATTTGTTAACTCACAGTTATAAATTTGAAAAATCTGGATCACCAGAGATGGAATATTATTTGAGTCAACACTAGACTCTGATATACCGTATGTTTTTTATTCAAAATGCCTTTTTTCTCCTCCTACTGATTGACTTTCATCTTTTTTCTGTTTAATAAAGGCTCACATGTCTGAAACCTTACAAGACAATGTTGCATCTGAATTTTTGCACCTTCCCTGATCGTCATATATGTACCATCTGCCTCTTGTCCTCTTTAGATAAGTTCAACTGCAGGCACCGCAGCTCAGTAGGTTCTAGTGACAGCGCCCCCCACAGTCCTGTAGGACCTACAACTGGTCCATTGCCCAGCACAGATAATGGCATGCCTCTGCATCGATGGAGCACAAAACTTGCGTAAATACATAAACAATTCAATATTTTGATGCTCAAAATGCAAAGATTAAAAAAAAAACTTATTGATTGCAAATCTTTTTTTTTTTTTCTCAGAATGCGAAAGAAATCCATAGAGGAGGATCTACTTCCAAGTGTCGTCACTTCAAATCGCTTATCACGGTTTTTGCCAAGCTGTGAGTTCCTGGTCAAGTTATTAACCTTTTTAATTCACTAAATACTAAAAAAAAAATCAACTTTGTGCATTTTTTCCAGCTATTTTGTATCAGGAATACAGTGACGTGGCCATCAACAGAGAGATCCAGAGGCAGCAAGGGAAGGATCCAGGTACAGAGGAGGAAGGGCTCCGGGACGAGGGTTCAGATGGCTCCCCATCTCCTTCCAGTTTGTCTCCATCCAGCTCCTTTCGCTCATCCCGGGGTTCTGCTTTTGCACTGTGGCAGGACATCCCTGATGTTCGGACCAGTGGCCAGCTTGACAACTTCAGCAATGAGGAAAGAAAATTACAAGAGGTAATTAACACCTATTTGATTTGAAAAATATTTGACAAGTTTTTCTTCTTCGTGGACTTTATGAAGCTAGCTGACATTCTGTGATTTCCTGGACTCAGGCTAAGTTTGAGCTGGTGACATCTGAGGCATCATACATCCGTAGTTTGACAATCGTTGTGGACCACTTCATGCTGTCGCAGGACCTGTCAGAGTGTCTCGGAGCTCAGGACAAGCAGTGGCTGTTCTCCAAGCTGCCTGAAGTCAAAGATGTCAGTGAGAGGTGAAGTAATGCTGCTGATCGTGTTACTCTCAGGTCTTTGCTTTAAGGCCTCAGTTATCGTGTCCCCTTGCTGAATATATTCTGTGATTCCAGGTTTCTTCAGGACCTGGAGCACAGACTGGAAGAGGACATTCTGCGTTTTGATGTTTGCGACATTGTCCTTAAACATTGTCCAGCTCTGCGACGGGTTTATCTGCCTTATGTGACCAACCAGGCTTACCAGGAGCAGACATACCAACGCTTACTGTAAGCGGCTTCTTCCCCTGACACGTAGTAAATCATCTGCTGGAGCTCTGAGCATATAAGAACATGTACAGTATGCAGGGCATCGAGTCCAGTAATGTCATGTCGGACGTCCATAAGTTCCTCTGAGGCTCTTCAGGTGTTATTTTACATCTGCCTGACTTAACTTGCACATCTAGAAATTGCTTACAATTTTTCTCGGGCTAAAAATCATCTTGGAATTTGTACTCGCTCCCACTAAAAGTCATTAAGCGTTGCTTTAAATTTTCTTGTCCTCTCAGGCATGAGAATTCTCGTTTCCCTGTCATTCTGGCTCGTCTGGAGGAGGACCCGGTCTGCCAAAGACTTCCTCTGACCTCTTTTCTAATCCTCCCATTTCAGAGGATCACACGGCTTAAAATGCTGGTGGAGGTACATAATTAAACATTCACTGCAGAATTCATGTTCATACTTGAAACCCAATTACATGTGACTGTAAATGGGGTAATATTTGGACCAGCTTAGCCATTGGCCAAACTTTTTTTCCTTTGCGGTGAATATCAAAAGTGGTGTTTACACTTTGGCACTGAAATGTTTTTCATTTTCAGAATATTTTAAAGAGGACGACTCCAGGCTCACGGGATGAGGATACGGCCATGAAAGCTTTCAATGAGCTGAAAAAGGTGCTGATTCAAGTCCCTAATATTCATCTGAAGCAATACCAGGACTTTTCACTGGTGAAGCCCAAAAGTCATAACCAGTAACCAGAAACAAATATGTCTTCTCAGATCATCAAAGAATGTAACTCCAGTGTACAGTCAATGAAGAGGATGGAGGAACTGATTCACCTGAACAAGAAAATCCATTTCGAAGGAAAGGTGACTGAGAAGTCTATGTGGTCTTTAATGGTATCGACTCTGTGTTTACTTTTTTTTTGTGATTCTTTTTAACAAACCTGTTTTTTTTTTATTTGTTTTGACTGTTTTGTTTTTAGATCTTTCCTCTGATCTCCCAGTCTCGCTGGTTGGTGAAACATGGTGAACTTCTTGAAGTGGATACTCAGATGATGAGTATTTCTGGATCCAAGCTCAAGTTACCCACCAAACCTGTGTACCTCCACCTCTTCAACGACTGTCTGCTACTGTCCCGAAGGAAGGAGTAAGTGAGAACTGCACTGCTTGATGATTCATAAATATGCATCACAGATAATTTAGAAAGTGAATTTTAGGCAAGATATCCCAAAAACAACGATCATGTGAAAATTTGGACCGTTGAACAGGTTCACACATTCCATGGTAGGGATTGTCTGCTCATGTTCTATGTTACACAATTCTGTCCACATGTGTGTATAGCATTCAAATAAATGAATAGTAGTTACATCATGTATAGTTACTATAAGTTTATTTTCTTCTTGCTGAAATAAAAATGAGAAGATTGATACTACTGTCATAAATAGTCATGGAGCCAGGAGATAATTAACTTAGCTGACAAAAAGCACCTGTGAAGAGTTTCTGCTTATGATAATTGTTTGATTGATTGCATTGTTTTCAGAGAGTCTTAATAACTGCATCGTGGTTCATGAGCAGACTTGATATTCAGGTTATTAAGGTTTTCCATCAAGTCTCAGTGAGACAGTTTGAATCCAAAAGCGTAGAACTACTCCCTGAAGATATAATCTATCACTCAAAGTGGTATCAACAACTCTTGTTGGTGATAATTATAAGTTACAGGTTTAAATGTGAATTTACTTTGTCAATGATTCTGGATCAGTGCACACAGCCACATTATTCTGTGGGGATGTAGGAGACACAGCAATGTAGCTCCTGGTCAACAGCCTTCAGTCGCTTCCTCTCCTGGTTCTTGACTTACTTGAGGATCAAAACATTCAGTTTGCACAAATACATAACTAAGAATGGTAGCAGAGCTGCAATATCACCTCTTGAAACTACTGGGTGCTGCTTCTTATTGATATCCAAAATCTGTCTAAACCCATGCACTGCCCATTGTACCTTTACCAGCAGTTTCACATCTAATGAGTCTCCATGAACTCAAAGGGCCACAGTTTCAGACCAGATTTTAAAAATGTGCTTAAATTTCTCCAGGACACTTTTCAGCTGCTCAGAGCTCTGTTGCTGCTGTTTGAGCGTTCACAGCACGGGCGAAACATCTCAGGCATGTCTTGTTCCATAATGGACCATAATGCATCACTTCGATGAAACACTGAATATTATAGCATAATATGAATATTATAACATCTGGAAATGGACATATGAAGCCGAACTTTGATGACAAATGTGGCTGCTTATACTTAATTCTTCTTTCAAATTAATTAATTTTGTGACATCAGCGACATCCCTGGGATGGGAGTCTTATTTGGATTGGTGTCATGAACACAGCAATGTATAGGATGTAAACATTTACAACTTTGCTGCCTCCCAGTGGTGGCAACAATCCATGTATCACAGACAAATAACACACATCTCAATTACCACCTACACACCACCCTTTTTTTTATCTTGTATTTATTCTTCCCAAATCCAAGAAAGTCTGACTGAGATACACAATCTCTTCCTCCAGAGACACCTGCTCCATCGGACCCAGAGACACTGAGATTATAAACTATCAGAACATCATAGAACTTTAAACTTTAAAGCAATACAACTTTAAAGCAATATATATTACAGTATATATTTATTAGCTAGTTGCACATACCTGTTTATACTGTACATATCTTTTTATTTTGTATTTTAGTTTTGGTTTTCTGTGTATTGAGTCTGGTTTTTGCTCTTTGCACTCTGCATGTCCTTTTGTACCAATACTGCTTTATGTGCCTTTAGTTGCCTCTTGGGGACAACTTAAGTTTTTTTTTAATTGAATTTAATTGAATTGATGTGAAAAAGTTAAAACTCTTTTCCTGTCTTTTATTAATTATTTTTACAGTACGTGGAAGTTCATGGTGTTTGTACATGCAAAGATAGGAGAGCTGAAAGTGAAGGATCTCAGTCAGAAACTGCATGGAATCTCAGGCTTCATCTTCCATCTGCAGCTGTGTGAAGGCCAGCAGCTCAAGCACCAGATTCTGCTCAAGTCACACACAGAGTGAGAAATGAAACCTTGTCAATAGCATGTTGATACAATACAAACGGGATAATCTCACAGATGAAGCATTAATTACCCTTTTCTGTGTCTACAAAGGAGTGGGAAGCAGAGATGGATCACAGCAATGTTTCCATCAGATCCTCTTGAAGACATTGAGCAAGCCAGTGAAAATGTTGGTCAGTACCAAGCTGCAGAAGCATCGGAATCTTCACGAACCTATCAGTCAGCTCATTTATCTTTTTGTCTTGTCCTTTCAGACATATCCCAGGTTCAGTGCATCAAAAGCTATCAGGCCCAGGAGCACGATGAGTTAACACTGGAAAAGGCCGACATTCTTCACGCTAAGACCATGACAAGTGATGGTAAGACCTTGCAGCAATGTAAGACAAAGTAAACCCGCATCTAAATGCATGTGTAGACATGGAGTGATTTAGCAGGTTTGTGCTGCTCAGTGTCTGTTAGAGCTACAAACAATCAAATGAAAATGTGTGTTGGATTCTTTGACGCCTGGAGGCTTTTGTCTTTCACCAGGCTGGGTCGAGGGCATCAGACTGTCTGATGGGGAACGGGGCTGGTTCCCCAAAACCTATGTGGAGGAAATCACAAGTCGCAGTGCACGACTCCGCAACCTCAGAGACAATATCCGCATCAAATGTGTCACACAGAAGCTGGAGGGGGAAGACTAACCATTTTTACTGCAAACTGTAAAGTTTAAAAGGTAAATATCTATGGGTACATTTTGTGTAGCCTTTTTTATTATTATTTATTGTTGAACCAACATATTTCACTGTTCTTTGCATGGCTTTGTGTAAAACATTTTACCTGAGCACGCCAATCATCTAACGCTCTTTTACTGTTTTGGTTCAGAACACTTTTGTACAATACAAGTTGAACATTCACATTTGGTCACTTTGAAAAGTTTTACATTTACTTCTTGCACATTTTCAAGCATCTCTGACATTTCTGTGTCATATTCGGAATACAAACCATGCATATTCAGCAGTGTGCAAATATCTTTACGCGCATATTCATGTGGATATATTTCTCATTTCATCTCAGAAAAGAACAGCAAAACAAGGCGCAATCATCTCTGCAGTTTTCTCTTGTCCCAAACTTTTGGATTGTCTCAGAATAGCTCTGAGCGGCGCAGAAGTATTAATTCAAGCATCAGAAAATCACTGGAGGAACATCCTGCTACTGAGCTCTCAGAAATCAAAATCTAATGTGAGGTTTGTGCAATCCACCCATACATGCTGCCATGCAGTGTTTTATCTTCATCCATGTGTTTAAAGATATGTTCACTCTTGTCTCTCTGATTAATAGGACAACTCCTTCTCCTTATGTGCTGCAGATGTTCTGTAGCTAGTGTGGACCAACAAACTCTGATTGGTCAATCATCCTAGACTATAAATGAAGGACAGAATCTTCTCTCTGTGACATAAAAACAAATATCTTTTTTCTGTTACTGCTCTCACCCAACTCAAGGATTCTGATGATTGTGTTCTATTATTTTAAAACTTACAACAAAGCCCATGAATAGAAAATAACTGAAAATGATTTGATTTGTATTGACAAGTGTAAATTGTATCTGTAAAGCCTGAGCCTCACTGTTTCCCAAAGAAACTTTAAGGACACAGGATTGAGTCAAGCTCACACGAGACATTCAACCATGAAAACACTTGAAGCTAGATTCACCGTTCTGATGTAAATTCTAACTAGAAGACAATTGTGTATCAACACAGCAGGAGATAGTCTCCACCAAATATGTAATTTACTCTGTTTGAGTAATACTTGCTAGAAAACACAGAAAGCCTTGGCCTTTAAAACCATTACACCAACACTGCTTTGGTATTTTACTGGTGTTTGTTGACTGTAAGAGAGACTGTAGAATAAAATAATGGTGTCAGGGGGGCAATGCTCTTACATTGAGCTTCTGTGAATTACTTCATAAAGGCTAGATCTTCTTGTTTTAGGGTAATTATAAAGGATTAATTTGGATGTCATAGAGCATTCCGACATCCACATCATTCCCCTCATCAACTCTAAACATTCTGAAATGACCAGAGGCTCAGTGTGACTGAGCTGAGGCCTGTTGGTGATGAACAACTTCCTGTGGCTCATGAAATGATTGCAATCCTTTTCTCTGTCTGCTTTAGTTGTAATTGAAGTGGTTGCTGTTGTAGCATGCGTGTATTTATACTCTTTTAGCTGTTTAATACAAGGAGATCCTGATGTAAAATTATTTACTGTAGATGTTTTCATATAAAAAGAGTAGAAATACTTTTACACATACTTTTTACTTTTTCACATACTATTATGAGTGCGGTTTATATGAACAAAAATTTGACACTCTGTAACTTTATTGTTTCCAGTTTGTCTAATTTCTAATACCATGATGAATATAAATACAATAATACACTGGATGTTTACTGGATCTGTGCTAACTGCTGTAAATGTTAACCACTGAAATAAATACAGATGCATACAGTTTACCTCGTGTTGAATAAATTGCTCTTTAGAGTTTAGTTTAAATACTTTATTGTGAAAAGGAATCAAACTTCATATGTACAGTTTCTTTAGTTCTGTCTTAGGTAAGATTTACCTCTACACTCTCTGATTGTTTCTGCAGTCATGGTCTGGACCTTGACCTCATTCACATGTTTGTCGCAACATGAAAGAAAACTATGAGCATCTTCTCCGTTCCTCAAACACCAAATATCAACCCCAAAATGTAAAAATATCAGAACCTCCTGCAGCACAATCATTCATAAAAGTGATATTTACATCTTATGAGGACAGCAGATGTTCAGGCTTTCTGTCGAGTCAGCAGCGCCCATTGATGTGACATTGGTTGGCTGTTATTGTGGGCTCCTGGAACTCCTTCCTGCTCCTCTGCAGCTTGGGCATGACTGGAGGTGCAGCGTGACTCACAGTAATGTGGCTGCTTTGGTCTGGCTACACATCAGACAAAAGACATCATGTTGAAACTGCTTGACATTTAAGTTGTCAGACACCACCTTATCACGTGTGAATGTTTCTTGCAAACACAAGCCTCATGGAAAGCTGTTGGTTGGCAGCATTCTGTTCGATCTAGTGATTCGTTTTTTGCCAGCTACACATCAAACACAAAGAAACAAAAATTGAAAGCCTGAGGAGTAAAGTCTGGTTTAAGAAAAAGCTGAAAGAGTTAATGAACCTAAAAAATCAATCACACAGGTTTAGAGGAGCCAGATAAAACTCTATTACTATTACTGTTACTACTAGCACAGAACTATGAAGCATTTATCAGTTAAGGGCCTGTCGTCGACACAACCATGAACCAGTGATTGTCTGACCAGTTTAAGTCTGAGACCAGAATCACTGCTGGTAAAACCAAAGATAAGCCATGGTGCCACCTTTTCAGCTGTTTTCACTTCAGAACCAGCACCACCAGGAAGTGTTTGGTTCTTCATGTTCAACCGATTCTCACTCGCTGTTGTCGGGACAGCAGGTTTATATCTGGACTGCCAACAGAATAAAAAAAAAAGGGCCTGTTGCTAAAACAAAGGGAACTTCTTGTTTGGTGCTATGAGCATCATCTACCTCATTACATGTGATCATATGATGCACTGTTGTAAATCTCATAGACATTATTTTAAATCCTGTTTTCTTTTGTGTGCAAAATGCTAGATAGTACGCCTTCATGTGACATTGGGCAAAAACAAGCAAAACCATTTTCGTCCTTTAAATTGTATCACAGTATCTTCCGAAAGGCTGATACCTTTATCAGACTAAATTATCCTAAAGGATTTATATTAAATGAAATTTAAAAAAATAAAAATAAAAAGCTGAAGCTGAATTAAAGCTCTATATTTTTCACTGTGGATGAATTGATGACAAAAACCTCAATGTACATATTCTTTCAGTCTGTTTTACACCCTAAACACGAATCTTTCCTAAACACAGTTCAAGAGTAGTGATATTGCACAGTCTGACCTTTTGTAATTGAAAGATCCAGTTCCAGTAATCCTCCTGACGGGCACAGGACACCAGCAGAGGCTCCATCAGCTCGCCTGAAACACAACAGCCTTCATATGGAACGCGCCGTCTGACTACACTTAGGTGGTATTTATAAAGTAATGCGGCATTCAGCTAATAATAATAATAACAAGTGTTTGTATTGTGTACCTGTTAGCTCAAAGTCCATCTGTCCAGGCAAGCTTGACCTCTCCACCGCTCTGATGTTGTGTCGTGGCAACCTGCCCTGTTACAGACAGGAAAGAATATTATGCCGGGGAGGCATTTCCTCTTCGATGAAACAAAAAATCTTAACTGAGACCCAAACTGAATGTGGTGGGATGCAGGTGTGAACGGAGAGTTACAAAACAGTCCACCCATGATAGAGTTCAACACAACAAGATTAAATTGTTTGCTGAATGTGGTTCACTGGCTGGAGAGGGGATGTTCCCCATACAGACATTTTTAAATTATTAAAGTTGATTATTGATTGATTGATTGATTGATTGATTGATTGATTGATTGATTGATTGATTGATTGATTCATTCATTCATTCATTCATTCATTCATTCATTTTACAATACCTCATATCTTATATTGTGATGTTTGTTGTCCACTGACAGCAGCAGGATGTTTTGAGGGAAGAGAACCATCAGCCTTTCTTGGAGTCCCTGCAAGAATAGGTCCAAATTTTATCAGATAACATACCAGAACAAATAAATTATGTTCTCTATAACACTGCACAGGTAAACCTCAGTTTACGTCAGTTCGAGTTACATCGTTCTCAATTATGCGTCAGTTTTCAATAAAAATTCACAGAAAAATAAAAATTCAATTCCCATAATTTTGCTCGCCTTTGTGTCTGTTCGCCACAAATATTGAAATCGCAAAATCACTAATAAACCCTTAAAAGCACATAATATCATGTTTTTTTTTTACAATCAATAAGAATAAAAACATTATATAAAATTTATTACTAGCCCATAGCAACCCCCGTTACCCACAATGCAGAAGAAAGGGCTGAACACAAGATGGCAATGTTTTTTCTGTACTATATTAAAAAAATAAATTGTAATTGTTTTTAAGATTATAATGCATTCATATTAACTAAATATTGAAAATGCATTCACACATAAAGTATAGCACAGAACTGGGAACAGTTATTTTCAATTTAGCCGTAATCCAAGTTAATTTAATTTACGGGGTTTTTGACTCACATCACATCTCCTGCAGCCAATTAACAAAGTAAATCGAGGTTTTCCTGTTTAGCATTTTGTGTCTGCCTGAATACATCATTTCATTCAGGCAGCAGAGTTTTCTCATTCTGTCCATTCACCTAAAATCTATGACTGTGAGATGATATACAGGGATTTCTTCCAGGCATGAGGTATATGTCCCACCCGTTCACAGTTTCACAACAATATGTTACATATTTCACATCAATCATTCAAAAAGACAATGTAAAAAAGCAGTAAAGTTTCCACACTCCATTCCGAGTTTTAATGGCTTTTCACCGAGTTTTAACCAAATCTGTCCAATAGTTTATGGGTAATGGCTAGAAATGTTGGAAAAGCAATGATAAAGAAAGGAAGAAAATAAAATCCTGACTTTTTCCAGGATTCACTCCAACATATAATGGGTCTACTGTAATCCACAGTTTAATGAAAATCATTTTTTATGTAATCATGCTAATTGTCAAACATACAGATAAACAGACGGATAAACAGACAAATCTAATCCGCTTCCTGTCATGCAGGAAGCATGACATCATTGAGAGATTTCACATTAATGTTACTCTGTTGGTTCACTGCTGAGATGTGCTAACATGGCTCTGTTGCCATAAAAATAGAGAAACAAAAATAATTATTGTTGAAGGCAACGGTAATTATTTCCTGTTCACTGAGGGATTATTGCTAACACCTTGGTATTTGACCTGTTAGCCTTTAACAACATGTTGGATTCTCCAGCTGCTGGTACGTCTTGCCACATCAGACTTTGTCAATGTCACCATGTTCCCAGATATTACCTCTGAACTTGGGGAGTACAATGTTATCATAATCTGTTGGGATTATGATATTACATGAGATAAGCGAGTAACTTGGTATAAATGATTTCCAAATCACTTTGAGTCTCTGTTAAATAAATACGCGTGTCCCGAAGAGCTCAGAGTGTGCCAGCAGGTCAAATCTGCATGAAACCCAACAAAAGAACAAAAAGGTGAACGCTGGTGCAAAAAAACCCCACACATGCATTCACTTCAGAATAGTTGATGAGAAACACTACTTTATGACAGATGAGACGCAGTAAAGCTGTGGTTTGTCTGGTATGAGGTATAAAGTATAGAATTAAAGAACTGAAGTAAAAAATCTCTTCTGTTTCATTTCCTGTGAAATGCAGGTGTTGGAATTTTTTTTATCTTTTCATGCTGACACATTGGTTTTTTGGATGATCTGTGCAAATGAGCTAAACTTGTTTGAGGTGGTGGCAGCAGTGGTGTAATCAACAGGCAGAGAGCTTTTTTTAAATTTTTTTTTTTAATTTCTTGTTCAGTGACTTTCAGAGTTTATTTCCTTTGCCCCTTCATCGCACTTTTTTTTAGTGTTTGTGTGATTCCATCTGGCCCGGTTGTCAGTTTAAATCAGTGTGAAATGCACATTGAGAAGTTTCAGGAAACCTAAGATAATTATTTAACACAAATTAAAATAACTGAGAGGATGAATGAATGTTCTTCTTTTTTAACAAACAGACTTCACATAAGTGCATGAAGAAAATCTTACACCCTAAAATCAAGGTTGGATTCTCCGGACACCTTGGACGGGATGAATACCTGTCTATGTTTGCTGCTGATGTGGACCACTGATAGGCATCCTGGTTGGCCCATGTGTTGAATCGGTGAGCCCTCCCACTGCCGTATCGGAGCATGTAGGATGTACTTTTTCAGTTCTTCTCTTTTCCAGGGCTGATTGCAGGGTAACTGTAGAAAAGAAAAAAAACTTAAGTTACAACTTAAACAGAATGAGTTTTCACGCAGGTGGAAACAGAGATCAGTCTTTACTAGATAGGAGAGGACAGATTGGGAAGGGCTCATGGACTGTGACATTGACTTCTGTCTCCTGTCCTCTATGTGTTGCATCCATTTCTGCGACTCTGCTGCAGTTGGGCATATGAAGACCTTGGAGTCCATCATTGGACCTGGATGAAAGAAGAAATAAAAGTCATCACATTCAGGTCTCAGATCTGTGTGACCATGTCTGATTTAAACTAAATCTACTCACTGCTGATCTCAAACATGTGTGGCGACTGTGACGTGTCAGGGTTCAGAGACATACTCTGCAAGGACAGTCCAGACAGAGGAAGGATGCCCTGTGAGGTAAGAAAAGACAGCTCAGAGAATAAAAACATGTCTAATTGTATTAAATACTCACAGGCTACTGTTTGTTAAATCTAGGCCTGTTCCTGCTGATTTAAGGCGACAATCTGAATGCATTGTTATCTTTAGTAAGTCCACATGAAAACCTGAGATGAGCTACCAGTATTTAAAAATGAGATGTCAGCTTTGAAATTTGAATGTGCCATGGAGGGAGTCTCCAAAGACAAATTATACTTTGCTGCATTGTTCTTAGACCTGGGAACTATAGTAGGAAACAAATTTAGCATACTGTATATCAGCCCCTGTTGTATTAATTTAACTATTCATTTTCACAGGATCAGGTCATTCTGTGCTGGAGCACAGATCAAACTGACAGCTGTAACATTATCATCACGTTGTTTAAATGTTCCTCATGTTGTTGTTGAATTAATTCACACCAGTTAAAGGAATAAGTTGGACATTTTTGGGAAAAAACATTTCTTGCTGACGGTTAGATGACCTCATCAAATGTGAAGCTACAGCTTATAACTTGGAATGGAATGAAAATGCAAATCCTGACATAAATTTCACACACTTCCTTTTCAGCACACATGTCCAACACACTGTGTCCGTAAGCTAAGCACCTTTACTGTATGTTAAAACCTTTAGATCAGATTTGGATCAGTTGCCACAATGTTTGATATATTATAGTAGGATAGAAATTAGCATAGTTAGACATGACATCAATAATTTATTATATAAATTGGATTTTAGGTAGGAAGGATTGTGTTCCTTTTGATTAATCAGCATGGGATAAGAGTGTCTCTGTTTATCTGATGAATGATAATCCATTATTAACTTGCCCCTTTTACGTTAGTTTTTAATTCTAGATTAGTTTATAAATCTGTATCTTTAGCAGCTAAATGCTGTGTTCATCAAACAGGAACTGTCTTCTGTCTGGAGCTGGGGATCGTAGCCTAAAGCCAGTTAACCAAGAATTTATGTTCAGCATCTCTTTAAAGTAGAGAATGTTTCTGTTAGCTTTTCCTAGCTGACATTTTGTTGCAGATTTCCTAAAGTAAATTCCACAAACATTACATCATAAATGAACTCTTGTCTAGAGTGGTCCAGGGACAGGATGAGCAGGTGGAATGAAAACAGCACCAGGAAGTGTTCAGTGGTTCCCTGTGGAAACACAGATCCATGATCAGATAAGAGTTTATTTGAACCAATGTAGCTGCACCTCCTGACTTCCTGTAGCGTCCCATGCTTGTAGCGTGTTACCTGTGTGTAGGTGTTGTAGAGAGACACCAGAGACGAGTGGATGATCTCTCCAAACATGTGGGGGGGTTGGCCCTCCCAGTCTCTGATGTGCTGCTCAGAGTAAATCCTGTGGTGCAGCTCATCTCTGCTCCTGCCCCACAGCACGACCTACAGGCACAAAGACACCTTAGCCCAGTGTGTCAAAGGATAGACATAGACGCAACGGTTTTCACCTCCCACTCTATTCAGGGTTTTACTGGTAAATATAGAATTTCTCAACTGTAAAAAACCCGATAGTACAAGAACAGTTTGTAGCTCAATGTAGGAAGTAGAACAAAGCTGGCGCTGTGAAGAACATTCTGTAAAATCAATGCAATCAGTCTTACGTCTGTGGTATTTAGTTGTACTTATTTGATTTTGTTATTTGCAAAAAGCTGATAAACAAAATATTTTGCCAGTAACACATGCTGAAGGTTGGACTAAATTTTCTTTCAGCGGTTATAAATAATGATCTGCCTCTTCATATCACATGTGGTCACATGTCTCATAGAGTTCTGAGTCAAGTAATACTCAGCATGTTGGAGTTGGAATCACTGTTGCAAGTCTCTGGTCATTGTTTGAGGAACACGTTGCACAATCTCAGAGAGCTTGGAAGCTTCTTATTTGGAGTGTTAATCATTAAAGTGGAAATAAGTGTGAACCTCTGGTGTGTGTGTGTGTGTAGCAGCGTTTCCTCCCTCCATTTCCTGTTAACTTTGAATCACATCATATGAGGAAAACAAAATCTCACGTTTGTCATGGAAATTCACACAGTGTGTTCACAAAGTGTCTGGCCTCATTACAAAGAATAGCTTTGGTGGAATAGCTTCAGACACTCAATCGATGTGCGTCTCACCGCATCATGTTTCCTGTGGTCAAAGTGCACTACAGAATCACTGACTTCAACAACACAGACACACACAGTAACTAACCTCTTGTTCCAGGTGTCGCACTGAAGGGTGGCGGCGTGGCGGAGGAGGAGGAGGAGGCTGCTCTTCATCTCTGCTGTTCATCACAGACAGCTGAAGTCTGGTCTCTCCCAGACTCCACACCCTGAAGAAAAACATTTACACATTTCACCATTTCAATCCGGTAACAGGATTACGAGCCCAAGTCTATATGTGTTTGACTTTATAGTACATAGTGATTGGCCACAGCCAGGGTAAATTATAATCATGTAAATTGACTGAAACATTTGTTGGACGACTCTGTTGGCAGATGTAATCAGATTACACTGAGAGAGGAGATGCAGCAGTTTTTTTCCCCATTAATACATATTTTATAACCATTGTGCATCTTTGGCTTAATTTTATATTCCCGGCTCAGAAGTATTGGATTTTTGTTCTTTCTTTACATTTCATCTGTGATTTTTGCATGTTTTTTTTATCAAATATAAAATACTAAACAAACAAAAAAAAGTAAGAAATAGTGAAACGTGTCCAAGGAGGATTAAAAATTTAGGAATACGTCTTTCTTTCTCACCGTCTGAACAACATGGATAGACACACTGCATCACTTCCTGAAAGAGGAGGGCTTTCATTTCTCATTGATCCAAATCAATACACTATGAAAATCAATCAGTGTTTTTTTATTTAGACATTTATTAGCACAGCTACCTATTTGTGTATCTACACACAAGTGTGCGTCTTCATTACACGGGTGACCTGTAGCCTTGAGGTCTATTTATCAGCCACACTCAAACACTGGTGGCTACAGTTGAATTTAGCCTCTACTAATCCCCCAGCTTTGGAAGCAGTGGGGATTTGTCCCGCCCTGACTATCTATTAAAGCCCCTACGCTTCAGACGCTATCTAGCAGTAATCTGGTAAGCACATCAGTGCAGCATCACCAACTTCCCAAGTTCATATTAAGTAAATATCGGAGCTAATTAGTTCTCCCTCCTCATTGTTCTGGAGAGAACTCTGACTGGAAACCATAAGTCTATGATTTGTCACTCTGGAGGTGTTTTCTTCATGTGTTCAATTAATTAATAACTGAACCTTTAAAAAATTGCTCTGATTGGTATGTATATCAAGGACGTGGTTTTATTTCACACACCAGATTTCAAAATGGTTACTCAGGAGACATGTACAAACACAGAAGAAGAAGTGGCTCTTTTTCCTTCACTGCTTCCTCCTCCAGAGCTTGATGACATGCAAAATCTGATTTAGACAAAAATAAATGGCACATTCTTTGGAGCCGTGAGGTAAAAAACCAGTAGAGATTACCACATTCACACGAAGGCTGAAGAAACGGTGGTGTTGCTCAAATATCCTCCGTAATTCTTTCAGTCATGAGTGAATTCCCCACCAGGACATTTCTATTTCAGTTCTTTTCTTTAAAACAGAAACTTAAATTTGTGCCTTACCCCAGACTGTCTCCAGAGAGTTCTAGGAGCTCTATCTCATCTGGGCCCACCTCGTCTACTCCAGTATGTCTCTGAGTCATGCTGCAGCATCCCATCATGGACCAGAGTCTGTCCCTCTCTGACTCGTCTCAGCTCCTAGTCCTCACACTGAGCACCATCTGCCCAGACAATCATCCCCGCAGACTCTCTGTGTGCCAAACTAAAACCACAGAGATAACAGAAAAAATTGGGGGTTGGTTGGGTTTAAAAGAGGATAATGTTTTCCAGAGGGAGGGGGTTTTCTGCTAAGCTCTAGTTCCCCCTTTTTGCAAGCAGTCGAAGATTTACATCGGACCTCAAGATTGAAAGGTGCTGAAGTTTTGAAAAGGAATTGAAGACATGGCGAGAGGTTTTTGACGAATCACAGTGTAGAAGTTATTTCCTTCCTGTGGGTTTACTGCCTGCAGTTAGTTTCTTTAACGCTCCAGCCCCACGCCGTTAACCTGCTGATGCCGCCGCATGAAAAATAAAACCACTCAAACGTCCCTTAAAATGCAAGCTTGGTGCTTGTAGAAAATAGAAATGTAACTAAGGTCATACCGTTTCATGTTGACAAATCAGAATTCAATGTTGACGGCCTTTTTATTGAGAAGCATGTGGATGAAGCAACCTGTTGGGAAAGATGGAACCGGTGCCCTCCCATGTTTACCTGCACCCAGCCTCAATATGGAGGGCTATTCAGATAATTGTGGGTTATGAAACAGAGATGCAAACAGCTGCAGACACAACAACAAACCACAAGAACTGTGTTCCTGGTCAGAATTACACTAAGATGGCGGCAGGGACTGTGGGTGTCCACAGGGAAGGAGCTGTTCTCGTGTTTCCATGAAGTGATGTAAGATGACTGATGAATGTTCCCGTTGTCAGAGCTGTCGGTTTGTACTTTGGTTACAGTAAATATCTACATTATGGGAAGAGAAGACTGAAAATAAAATTAAATGACATGTCTAACAAACCAGTGACAATGTTTTAGCCATTTTAATTTTTGAACAACAGGAACAGCTCTTCATCATCACATTTGATAATTATCAGCACCACATCTCAGAGGTGTGGATCTTTAAAAGTAGATCCCAGACGTCCCTCTTTATGAACTGAGTCTGCTGTGTTCTGTCCTGAGTTCTTCACCAGAATCCTCTTCTTTTTGTTGGTTCTCACACACAGGAGATGCAGAATGTGGAGGACCTGATACCATGGAGATGCCTCCTCTCGGCATCAGTGTCTCCGGGGACATTACCACTCTTGTCTTTTCAGTGCTGACCTTCAAATGAGGATGGAGAGTGCATTTTCCGAGCTTGAGTTCAACTCGATGTGTGTGGGTCTTATTCCTTGCAGGCTGTACTGACAGAGGGTTGGGATGGGCAGGAGAGGCGGTAGTGGACGTGGTCGGACGGAAACCAACCCTTTCTTTTCTGCTTGCAGCAGAATCTGCAAAACATTCAGTTGATGGCGAAGGCTCAGTTCTGACATCTGACCCAATATTACATCTCTGTCCAGTCTGGTGATTGTTTTTGGTGCCATTCTGTCTGAATTCACTGTTTGTGTTTGTTTTGTTACAGCCCATCAGTGGATCATAAGGATAAACTCCACTGTATAGCAGAACAAACTCCTTCTGACTGGACAGAGGGAGAATCCTCTGCTTAAGACGACACTTGTTGAAGATCTCCAGGGTTAAATCTAGAAAAGAGAATGGAGGAGTTAAGCTCCTAAAAACATTTAGATTGACATGCACACATCACACGTGACAAGTTGATGTCATGTTTGTTGGGGTGAGTTTACTCAGTGCCTCCTCCACAGTGTTGGGAATGACATCCTTCAGCACCTCACAGTTAGTATGGAGGGCTGGGTTACAGTTCATCTCCAACAGCCACACCTGTTTGGAGACACAAAGACACAACCGGTCCAGAACCGTCTGCTGATACATACAGCATGTCAGACCAGGACCACCACCAAAATATTTAGCAACATCTCATCTACCTTAAAGTCCTCATCAACCAAGAAGTCACAGCCAATCAAGTCAAAGAAGCCCAAGCGGCTGTCCAACTTGGATTTGACGGCATGGAAACAGTGTGTCATGATCTGCTGCATCCGCCTCTGAAACACAGGAAACAACCAATCAATCCCCTTCACTTCAGGATGACATCACCACCACCACCTCTACACTGTGTGTGAAAACCATTGTACACATTTTGTCAAAATACAAAGTTGATTATGTTGAGATACACTGCTTTAGTTATTTTGCACAGACGTAAATATCAAGTAGATGGACACTTTAAAAATAAGATACTTCCAGTTGTCACCAGTGTGAGTTCATATAAACAACCACCAGACTGCACATCTCATTTCATTAATGACATCATGTATTCTCAGACAGGGCCGAGGTCTTTCAAGCCTGAGCACAATCTCAATTAGCTGCATGGCACAAGCAACCATCTTTAGAAGAGTAATTGGTCCCAGAGAGCCACGGCATGCAGCTGCACTCACAGCAAAGACACCCAGCACCCAGTCCCTGGGCAGACCCTTGGCAACCTGGTGCCTGTCATTGACGTAGGTGTTAAAGGTCTCCATGGACCACACGGTATCCTCCTTTAGTTGGCTGTAATGAGGGTTCTTCTTCTGCATGTACTGCAGATGGACAGCAGGGGGACAAAAGGCACACGAATCAGATGGGTTTTAACTATCTAAAGACTGATACCTCTCCAGTATTGTTATGAACAGTTATTACAGTAAGACTTATAAAGCTCAAATGTGAATGAACCTCCACACATATATATTATTATTTTGTTGTTTATTATTATTGTTGGTTTGTGAATTTAACGAAATATGACAGGAAATCAAGGCCACATGCTGAACCTTGTTTATGACTTCTTTTTCCACAATTAATGCTGTTTTTAATAGATCTATCATGGAAATGTCTGATTTCTAAACATAGATTCACTAAAATTGCCACAGATCATTTCAAAGGTCTGTGTGAATTTTTGGTTTTAAGTTCAAATTAAAAAAAAAACAGTGAGGTGTAGAATTTATCTTGAACTTTGTGTCATCTGAAGGCTCACCTGATTGGTCAGGTGAGCAGAGAGGTTGTTAGAGCTGGGGTCGTAGAGGTCACAAGTCAGCCGCACATATCCATGGCGAAAGAAGACCATGTGAGGAGCGGTGCAGGCGATCAGAAGGTATGAGCGCACATCAAACTTTTTCCCCTTCAGGAGAAGCGGCCTCTGGATGTAACTGAGAAGGAAACGTTTGCTTTCACAACAATAGATGTTTGTATTTCAAAAGTGAACAAATAATTATGTCACGTAAAGTTGTTGATATTTTATAAACATTTGAATAAGAGATGAACAGGAAGCAGTAATGGATGGTGGAATATTCTGTACTGTAGAGATTTGTATGTTTCTAAACATGAGAACATTCAGTTTTTGATGGACAGAACAGCAGTAACTTTAATTTGATGATGGTTGTGTGAGTTCACCCACTGCTGAACGATGCGAGCCTGAGGCTGGCGGTGGTGCGTCGTCCTGCTCGTCTGGCCGTCCTCCATGTGATGCAGCTTCAGTCTGAAGGCATCTACGTCCTCTGGACCTTTCAGCAGGAAGATCCCTTTGCCCTGGTTCAGACCCGTGGGCTTACAGATCCACATCTGACTCTCATTGTTGCTCTTGCCTGACAGAGAGGTTACAGCAGATGCATTAACAGACATACGGACCAGAACCATTACTGCATTCAGAGGTATCAGAGTTCTGCACTCGCGTTAGATTATCATCTCTGTTCCATCAGTAGGAATGAATCCCGAATCATTATCAAATCACGCAATATTGCTTTTGTGCAATATACATGTTATTACATAATGAAAATGTTAATCTAACAAAGTAACAATTACAATGCCTATAGGTTTGTTCACCAGTAGCAATACATAATACATAATATAAATAGTAGATATACGGTGACTTCAACTTTAGCATATTCTCTTGTTCAGTTGTTCCATCTATTACTATTTCTGCCCCTGCTGACATTATGTGACATCACACAAGTCAGTGAAAGTAACGGGTCATCAGAATGTCTTTACCGACAGAATCATTGGAGATCAGTTAGTGAAGGGAGAGAAGTGTTGTCCAAATCTTTATCTACCTGTTCTCTCCACTCTTCCACAGATTCATCCATCACCAGAGATCTGAACCAGATGTCTGGGTCTTTCTCCTGTTTGCTTAGTGATAACCGTGTTTGTTATAACCTATAGGCCACTTATCACTACTCTGCATGGCTGTATTACTACAATCAGTAAAGGAACCAGTGGCTCATTTCATCTCCAATCAATTAGACTGAAGGGAAATACTGAATAACTTTAATAACGTTAAATGTATTCAGTTTGGTGCGACGTTTGGATCCAGGGCTTCTCCTGGTGTTTGTGTCTCAGCGCTGCCCTCTGCTGACTCATCTCTATGGCAACATGTTCCCTTGGTGATTTTATCAGGGTCTAATGGGAGGTGAAGTACATTACTTTCCAATGCTCTCAACCACTTAATTAAACAATCACCCGGGCAACTGTTGTCTTAACTCCAGCAGCCACAAACTGATCTGTTTCTTTTCATTATTGGGAACATGACAGCTCAGGGTTACTATATCCTGTCTTCAAAACTGGAGCCTGCTAACAAAACACAAATCCAGTCAAACCAGTGTTGTGCTGTTATTGCATCAGGATATGCATACATCAGAGGTTGATGTTGGTGAAATGTTCAAAGAACTTTTTTACCTTCCTGCTGAGCAAAGAAAGCCTCCCTCTCTGCTCTCAGATCCAAGCGGAAGGTAGTTGGAATGAAGTCTTCCATTATCAGTCTCCTGAAATATGTTCATGGATTATGAACTTTAACAACAATCAAGCACAATACATGTTTTATTTTTATGTTTAAAAAAAATGACATTATCACTTCATAGGAGAAACAAGACGATCAAGTATTAGCTCTGTTAAAATCAATTTAAAAATGGAATTAGAGGCAACGTGGAACGTTTGAAAACAACAGGAATCGTAGCTTCTTTTTTTTTGCAGTATTCTGTTACGTAAAGTATAGTGGATTTATTTATTAGGTAGAGAGCAATAGAATAATCTGTGAGTTATTGTAATTACTACTATAGATCCTCATTAAGTATTTTAGAACTCCCCAAATCATATTCATTTAATATTTAGAATTCAAGGCTTTAAACTGTTTTGTTTATCCAGCTGTAATTAAGCACTGGCGTATTTTCTATGTAATTGACAAGTACAATATTCACAGCAAAGATTACATAGCTCGGACTCCTGAGCTCTGATAATGCAGTATCAAGTCCGGTTTAGAGGCTGATAGATTTTTGAACAAGTATTTGCAGAGTCGACCTGTAATGAAGCTGCATGACAGCACCAGATGGTTGCTAGGTGATTTATGATACAGCTCTAAATAGTGAAAAGGAAACAAATGCTCCTATCTGAATGTGTTTCACACTCACAACCTTTCTGGATAAGAATTGAACAACAGAATTAATAGCAGAAATACAGCTGTCCCCTTCACCTCAGTCCTTGACCGTGTCTGACTTTGCTGCTAACTCGCTCGTACTCCCGCAGGCTGCTGAGGAGGCCGATCTTTGTGGTGAGAACCGTGTTGTTGGGAATCTGGAACACCAACTGCTCACCTGAGAACAACACATGAAGGAAATCAGTGGAAAATCCACTGGAAGAAAAATGAATGGGAAAAAAACATCAGTCCTCATTCTGACTCACAGTATACGTATGCATCTTTTGTGCATTTTATTTGAAATTAACGGTGAAGGTTAGTAAAGAGCTGAACCTTCTCTGAAGTTGTAGTAGCTGGCTGGAGATTTCGTCTCACACCACTTCAGTTTGAAATCCTCCCTGTGCTTGTTGTAAATCCTTTTCCATCCCCTGCTTTCACAGTAGCTGCTTACTCTGAAAGAAAATTCCCCAGAGGAAATCAATCACACTTCTTCTTTAATCATAGAACAATCCAAGGTCACATAAAAAAAATTAGGGCTGCCTGACCCAAAACAAAAATATGCAGAAGTTTGATGTGTGTTTGCAGGCATGACAGCAAAAATACAGCTTTTCACTTTGGAAATGGGGAGTAGGACTTATGTCTGAAGAATGTCCTAAAGCAGCACCTTATTGACATCCTTCATATTCTTCATTTATTATTTATCTACTTACATTGCGGCCCCATTGGTTCCCCCAAAGAAGAACAAAGGGCCGGCGCCATGGGGCTCCTCTGCCCGATGCTCCCTGTTTGGATACAAGCTGGTCGGCAAGCCCCTGAGAAACGACCTCCGGCGGTGTCGTTTCACCAACCTGCCACCTGATACACATGTAAACACATAAATCATGCATGCACATATTCCCAAACACATAACACACATATAAGAATTTTGTTGATATATTTGGAGGCTCAGTCAAGACTATCACCTTTGTTCTCGTAAAATAACAATTCTGACGTTAAATTTCTATTTCCCTGCATTTCAAAGTGTTGTTGTGTGTTTCTTTTGATTTTTTAAAAACCAAAAGAAACACACAAAGAATTTATGTGATTTATGTCACACGTGATGTCTCTCTCTCTCTGCTCACACCTGGCCTTCTTTCCTGTTTGATGGTCACATGGGGAGACGTCCCTTCCTTCTCTTGCCTCTCCTCCTTCTGGACGCACTCCAGTCCTCCCTCTGATGTCACTTCCTGCATGCCACAATGGTCAGGTGACAAAAGCCATTCTCCTGGTCCCTGCTCCAGCCTCGGACTCCCTGCGGCCTGACTGTCCTCACAGGGAACCTCCACTTCCTTGTTTTCTGCTACTTCCTCTTGTTGCTTCTCCTTTGCTCGGCCTTTGCTGCCGGCTTCCTCCCAGTGTTCAGATGACATGACCAGCTGCTGCTGCAGGTCGCTGGCGATGACTAGAAATGTTCCAAAGTGGGAGGACAAGCAGTCAGACGTGGTGATGAGAGTGAGATATTATTTGTTGTTGATCAGAGAAGCAACAATTTAATAGCATTGTATGTTTCTTGTGTGGTCACATGACATTACTGTATTTCCACCCAAACATTGTGGCTCTTTGTAAACCTGTTCCTGTTACCTGGATTAAAATTTAACTTTGTCTTACATTTTCTTTTTTTATTAATATCAGCATTAAAATTAGCTATTGTTAATTCTTTTTTGACAAACGTTTCCATGGTAACTGACTTCGTAGGCATACTCAACATCAGTTAGTTAACAGGATCGAGTTTGTAAAATCACATTTAAAATCTAAGCATGCTAATGTTAGAACAATCAATCAGAATATCAATCAATCCATGCTGAGACTTCCGACGTTGTCATACACGTTTTGATGGTATTCATGATGTTCAGGTTATCTGTTGGTCATCATCCATTCAAACTTTAACCTCACTTTGGTCAGTGGATATTTTCAGTTTCCAAACCGTTCCAAAAATCAGAACTAACATGTATTCATGTAATTCATTCCACTACTGCTTGCTTGATTCTGACATCAGTTCATGAACGCAAGATACTTCCTATACAGACACCCAAACACACACACACACACACAAAGAAACAAGTGAATATCAACAAATGTCAGGAACTACAAATAAAGAAAATAATAAAAAACAAAATGATAACAATGCTTAATGTCATATAAATGTAAATACACAGCATTTGACTTTCTCTTTCACAAATTTCCCCACTGTGGGACAATAAAGGTTTTATTATTATTATTATTATTAAAATGCCCGATGTGTGGTCCCTCTCCTTTGAATCCAGACTATACATAGTTCCAGAGATACATATTCAATATTTTACTTGGAAATTCTTTCATATAAAGTTTCTATTATTGCTATTTTATGGTAATCAGAGCAAAGAAGACTTTTTATCAGTTTTAATACGTAAAACAGGGAACCTTATTTTTGTTCCGACTTCATCCAATATAACACGTACAACTCAGCAATCATATTTGGGGAATGTCAAATTATATATAAGTAGGCTCTCACTTTATTATTCCTATTGTTCTCTAATTGGTGTGGGACAAAGCAGGACTGAAAGCGCTTTCTAGTTGTCAAGCAGAGTTTTGAGGTTGCTGGTTTGATATTTCATTCTCTAGGGGACGCTACAATTTTCTAACTCTTGACTTTCAGTCCTGTTGGGACTGTTTAGTTAGATTTAAAACAATATTGCAGAAACCCAAGACATTTTAAGAGATAATGTTTCGTGAGCAAAATTTTGCCATCACCAAATACAGTGTGTGTCATAATTCATATTACAGGAGTTGAGCTCTGGCATTATGGCGAAGTTTACAAGAAAATAGTCTTTTACCTGCGACTCCAGCGTCACACGCATTGACAGCTAGACTCCTTAGAAAGCTACTCAGCAAGCCACTCTTCTGCCACGTGTACTCAGCCTTGAAGTCCAAATGCAGGGCTGAGAGAAATCTACCGACTGAAGGACATGCTTGACAGTGGAGGAGAAATCACATGGTCTGGTGGCAGCGTGGCCATCTAAAATCACCAACAGTCTGTCACACAGCAGGCAAACAAATTCACTAAGACTCTGTGAACAATCAACAGTTACTCTGGTTACAGGACACTTAGCAACGGTAAACTGTTGTAGGTGAAATCTTACAGCAACAGCTCAAGACAAACCAATTACTCAAGATTATATATCCCACACCCTCCCCACCTCTACGCTTATCCTCATTCAATATTAATTGTCCATGTGCCTCTGCTGTGTGAACCCCATGGTAACATAAGCAGAGTGTCAATCAAAATGGATTTAGTTTTCCTTTGTGTTATATCCTGACACAAAAGGTTACATATTGTCAACAGCCTCAGTGACTGAGTGTTGAAATGTGGCAAGAATACAGACAATAATGCTGCAAACATAATTTTGAAACTAATTTGAGCTGCAGATATTATTTCTACTGTAACCATTCATCCAATAGAATCATTGTTTGCATTAATACTTTTTCCTGGAATCATTTTGTCTTGTCCAGGTTCAGTAGGAGGCATGCAGTTGAGCAACATACCATTTGTCTGCTCAAACTGCAAATCTGCATTTCACACTTTAGTCTCTGTGATTTGACTCAGGAAGAAACACTCAGGCAAAGTCAGAGTTGGCAATTATGAATAATCTTCTCCCTTCCTCCCAACAGTCTGATAATTGACATGAATGGGTGCGTCTTAAATGCAGCATCCATGCAACATATATAATTACATGAACAATGGGGTAACCAAGAGTCACCACACACATCTAAAACCAGTGGAATTTAACACACCTGGCACAATTTAGTAAGAGTATTTAGAAGCCATTGAGAGCAGATGGCCGTGTGTTAATTTGTGTAGGATCAAAAGTGAGCCAATGATAAAGTACATCCACATTAACTGTTTCTAAGTGAACACAACAGCAGAACACAAGTCACTTGGTCTGATCTCTGATCCTGTGAGATGACAGGTTACATGACGTGAAATACCTCCCCACCACTGCTGCATTTCATTTCCTTGAATGGAGAATGACAGTTAAACTATGGTTATCTATGTTGTCCCCGTGACTCTAACTAATACTTAATCACATACCAAAGAAAAACATCCATTTCAAAAGTTTAATAAGTAACAAATGAAATGTGATTGTAATAGTTCCTCTCAGCAAATGGAAGATGTAAACACCTTCATCCCAAGGGCAAAACCAAAGGCATCACTTTAGTACTGGGTTGTTGTATGTGGAAACTTTGCATAAAATTTTTTTTAATATTATTTGACTCATGCTCTGGAAATAAAATGTGACGGCTGGACAGTAGCCATTCCTGTATCACCTGTGTTCCTCATGGGAATCACTAAAGCAGCAGCTCCAGAGTATAAAAAAACGTTTCCTCCGTAGTTTATATCAAGGTAATAAAAACATCACATACTGTATGTAATGTGTGTATTAATACACATTTCATGCTTGACTAAATCTGCAAGAGAAAACCGATAGTTACTTTCAGTTCAGTCATGCACACGACTGTGCATGTCCCATTTAGAGTGGAGAACGGCAGCGATAAGAGAGAGCTGCTCAGTAGAGTCCAGTCACCCCAGTTATTAGAGGCCTGCTGTATATCCCTGTTTAACTGAGCTTTGTGTGGAGCCGGCGTCAGCCACACCTTGATAAAGAGCCGACATCTGATAGACACACTGTGCAAAGTGCTGTGTAGGTGGACAAAGAGAACAGGCTTGTTTTACAGCCCCGTCGACCTCATGGTTCACCATCTGCCAACAGTCAGTGTGTGTGTGTGTGTGTGTGTGTGTGTGTATGTGTGTGTGTGTGTGTGTGTGTGTGTGTGTGCGTGTACACATTTTTATACACATACAATATTCATATATGCTTGTTTATTTTGGGGGACCATCTGTTTGTTCCTTTTCATGGATTACATACTTCCTTATTAAAATGTGAATTGATACCATTTTGTGCTTTTTGTGGTCTGCGTCTGTCAGTGGAAAAGTGTGGGTCATTGAGGTTTGAGGTGGCGCTGCTGGTGTTCTTCTTGTTATTCATTCAGGCAGTCATCTCAAGAGCCACAGACATGAAGTGGTTCACGTCACTTTATTATATTCTGCAGATAATGTTTAAGTTGTGTCTTTATTTCTGTCTTAGGGCAGTGACAAAGTGTGTGCATCTTTGGCGACCCGCCCTTTCCCATGTCAAACCAACTCTCTCCTGTATCAGGAAGTGCTCAGCAATTATAGGGATGCAGCCTGCAGCAATGGTGTCCCACCACAACCTATTATTTGAAAGGATCCTCCTCATCGAGGTGTTATAGTGGAAGGAATGGAGTTAAGTTACGATGTAAAGAAAGACTTGTCTCAGTAGGGTCTCTTTATCACCCTCTATTCATGATTTCCTTACAGAATTACACCAGGACAGCAGAGGGTTCTGTTGTAGTTGGAGTTGGACTTTGTTCCCAGGGTCTGTGCTCACTCACTCTCACTGGGGGAGAAATTCAACATGGAGAAACTAAATTTTATCAAGGCTCCCTTTAATATGAAAATAGGTCTTCTTTCTTTTCCTTTTGGCTTTTCCCTTCAGGGGTCGCCACAGCGAATCAACCGCCTCCATCTAACCCTGTCCTTTGCATCCTCTTCTCTCACACCAACTACCTTCATGTCCTCTTTCACTACATCCATAAACCTCCTCTTTGGTCTTCCTCTAGGCCTCCTGCCTGGCAGTTCAAAACTCAGCATCCTTCTACCAATATATTCACTATCTCTCCTCTGGACATGTCCAAACCATCTCAGTCTGGCCTCTCTGACTTTATCTCCAAAACCTCTAACATGTGCTGTCCCTCTGATGTACTCATTCCTGATCCTATCCTTCCTGGTCACTCCCAGAGAGAACCTCAGCATCTTCATCTCTGCTACCTCCAGCTCTGCCTCCTGTCTTTTCCTCAGTGACACTGTCTCTAGGCCAAACAACATTGCTGGTCTCACCACAGTTTTGTACACCTTTCCTTTCATTTTAGCTGAAACTCTTCTATCACACATCACACCTGACACTTTCCTCCACCCATTCCATCCTGCCTGGACACGCTTCTTCACCTCTTTTCCCCACTCTCCATTGCTCTGGACTGTTGACCCCAAGTACTTAAAATCCTCCACCTTCTTGATCTCTTCTCCCTGTAACCTCACTCTTCCACTTGGGTCCCTCTCATTCACACACATGTACTCTGTCTTACTGCGGCTAACCTTCATTCCTCTCCTTTCCAGGGCAAACCTCCACCTCTCTAGCTTCTCCTCCACCTCGTCCCTACTCTCACTGCAGATCACAATGTCATCTGCAAACATCATAGTCCATGGAGATTCCTGTCTAACCTCGTCTGTCAGCCTGTCCATCACCATAGCGAACAAGAAGGGGCTCAGAGCTGATCCCTGATGCAGTCCCACCTCCACCTTGAACTCCTCTGTCACACCTACAGCACACCTCACCACTGTCTTACAGTCCTCATACATGTCCTGCACCGCTCTAACATACTTCTCTGACACTCCAGACTTCCTCATACAATACCACAGTTCCTCTCTGGGCACCCTGTCATAAGCTTTCTCCAGATCTACAAAAACACAATGCAGCTCCCTCTGGCCTTCTCTGTACTTCTCTATCAACATCCTCAAAGCAAATACTGCATCTGTAGTACTCTTTTTTGGCATGAAACCATACTGCTGCTCACAAATGCTCACTTCTGCCCTTAGTCTAGCTTCCACTACTCTTTCCCATAACTTCATTGTATGGCTCATCAGCTTTATTCCTCTGTAGTTGCCACAACTCTGCACATCTCCCTTGTTCTTAAAAATGGGCACCAGCACACTTCTCCTCCACTCCTCAGGCATCTTCTCACTATCTAAGATCCTGTTGAACAACCCAGTCAGAAACTCTACTGCCACCTCTCCTAGACACTTCCAAACCTCTACAGGTATATCATCAGGACCGACTGCCTTTCCACTCTTCATCCTCTTCAGTGCTCTCCTCACTTCATCCTGGCTAATCTTTGCTACATCCTGGTCCACAACAGTCACCTCTTCTAGTCTTTGTTCTCTCTCATTTTCCACGTTCATCAACTCCTCAAAGTACTCTTTCCATCTTCCCATCACACTGCTGGCACCTGTCAATAGACTTCCATCCCTATCCTTAATCACCCTAACCTGCTGCACGTCCTTCCCATCTCTATCTCTCTGTCTTGCCAGCCTGTATAGATCAGTCTCTCCCTCCTTACTGTCCAACCTAGCATACAAGTCATCATAAGCTTCTTGTTTGGCCTTTGCTACCTCTACCTTCACCTTACGCTGTATCTCCCTGTACTCCTGTCTACTCTCCTCAGTCCTCTCAGTGTCCCACTTCTTCTTAGCTAACCTCTTTCTTTGTATACACTCCTGTACCTCCTCATTCCACCACCAAGTCTCCTTATCTACTTTCCTTCCAGATGACACACCAAATACTCTCCTACCTGTCTCCCTGATCACATTAGCTGTAGTTGTCCAGTCATCTGGAAGCACCTCCTGACCACCCAGAGCCTGTCTTAACTCCTTCCTAAAGGTCATGCAACACTCTTCCTTTTTTAGCTTCCACCATTTCGTCTTCTGCTCTGTCTTTGTCCTCTTCATCTTCCTCACCACCAGAGTCATCCTACACACCACCATTCTATGCTGTTTGGCTACACTCTCGCCTACCACTACTTTGCAGTCACTGATCTCCTTCAGGTTACATCGTCTACACAAGATGTAGTCTACCTGTGTGCTCCTACCACCACTCTTATAGGTCACCCTATGTTCCTGCCTCTTCTGGAAAAAAGTATTCACTACAGCCATTTCCATCCTTTTTGCAAAGTCAACTACCATCTGTCCTTCTGCGTTCCTCTCCTGGATACCAAACCTGCCCATCACTTCCTCATCACCTCTGTTACCTGCACCAACATGTCCATTGAAGTCTGCACCGATGACAACTCTCTCACTTCTAGGTATGCTCTGCATCACTTCATCAAAGTCCAACCAGAATTTCTCCTTCTCCTCCAGCTCACATCCTACCTGTGGGGCATACCCACTAACAACATTGAACATCACACCTTCTATTTCTAGCTTCAGACTCATCACTCTATCCGACACTCTTTTTACCTCCAGGACATTCCTAACAAACTCCTCCTTCAAGATAACTCCTACTCCATTTCTCTTCCTATCTACACCATGATAGAACAACTTGAACCCTGCTCCTAAACTTCTAGCCTTGCTACCTTTCCACCTGGTCTCCTGGACACACAGTATGTCTACCTTCCTCCTCTGCATCATGTCGACCAACTCTCTACCTTTTCCTGTCATAGTTCCAACATTCAACGTCCCTACTCTTAGTCCTATACTCTTGGCGCTCCTCTTCTCTTTCTTCGTGCGAACGCACTTTCCTCCTCTCCTTCTTCGACCAACAGTAATCCAATTTCCACCGGCGCCCTGTAGGTCAACAGCGCCGATGGCGGTCGTTGTTAACCCGGGCCTCGACCGATCCGGTATGGAAGTCATATGTTTGATTCGCATCTTTGATTTGGCAAAAGTTTTACGCCGGATGCCCTTCCTGACGCAACCCTCTGTATTTATCCGGGCTTGGGACCGGCACAATAAGACACTGGCTTGTGCCCTCTTGCGGCTACATTTTTAATATGAAAATAGGTACATTTGTATTTTAGAGACATGGAAAAAATATGACATGGATGCATTTTTTTCTAACTAAATATGCTGATGCTACAAATGTGTGACCTGTCAAGGGGTCGGTTTGTTACACTGAAGATGAGTCTTAGCGCTTCAGAAATCCATCTCACTGGTCCATTAACTAGTGTTGGTGTCCCAGTCCAGTACACAGTCAGACTTTGCCTTCCTTAATGGGACATAAGCACCAGTAATTTGTCACTGTGTCCATTATAATACAAGTAAATCATAGGGAAACTTCATTTAATTGTAATAAAACATAGTTCACATTTCTGACTCTTCAGATTGCCATCAATGCATCCAAACAACATGAAATCCACATCATAAATTATAATGAATGCTTTTTTCTATTAGTTGAGGATATCTGAGGTAACCTTATGTTCCCAAAAAAAAAAAAAATTATGTTCTGGCAAATGTGAATTTTGTAAATTTCCCAGTTTGGGATGAATAGATTATGTCTGTCTGTCTATCTAGAGACCTGTTCAGAAGTGAGTCTAAAGCTTATCTGACATACACTGGTGAGCACTAAAGCTGCTGAAGTTGCTGGGTTTGTTTGTCTGCGTAAACAAAGCTTCATGTCAAGCTTGTGTCTCATATAACTACCCAAACTAGCACACCAGGTTTAGCACACTGTCTAAGTCGAAATTACATTTTATGGGACACTTGTAATCAGGCGATACTCTCCCGCAGAAGTCATCACTGTAACGCTGAAGTAAAGCAGCTATCAGCGTACATAGCTAATGGACCCACTACTGTGTTGTTATTATAAATCTGAACCATAAAACATTATTTTTGTTGTCATGTGAGAAAATCTGAAAACTTCTAGACAGGCAAAATAATCATTGTTCTGAGTTTTTTCAAAGTTGGTTTGATCAGCATCAGCTGATCGTCATCAGCACAGGAAAATGAAGTGTAAAAAACACAGCAGCACAAAATATAAGTCCCTTTGTAGGGATTTGCTCTGTCAGAGAACATGTTCTCTGACAGAGCAAATTCCTTCTCCTCCAACTAAAGTTTGTTCAGCCTTTGTCTAAGTCTGCATTTTTTGCTTCAGATATGTAATTCTGACATTTTCTGACATATCCAACTACACAAGTAAAGAAGGTAAAATAAACTTTGAGACAAATAAAGGACCGGTGTGTTGATAAAGGGAATTTATGACGATAAGCTTTATCATAAAGGGACTAAAGCAGGTAGATAGTTTGAGGTGAAGCAACCTCAGATTGTTTCACCAGGAAGATTTCTTGTTTTAGTTCAAGCTACACCTACTATAACAACAATACTGAGGAGAAAAGATATAGACCATGAGAAACCCAGATATTGTAAGAAAAAAATCAGAATAGTCCCTTTAAGCTGGTGTCTCATTGACCATGATTTCTCCTCTGCCTTTGTTGAGATCAATAGTGTATAATTAATGACTGTCAGCGGTAAGAAAAATCATATGTAGGAATAATAACTTGCCTCAGTCAACCAACCGTTTAAATGATGCTGTGTGGGAGTATGCTCCACATACTGATCCTACAATTAGTCCTGTGTCTGTGAGGGGAAGTATATTCTGGTCTAAATTTAGGATTTTTCACCAGAATTCTAGTTTGTATTATTTTTTAGGATATTTCATGAACTGTGATTTCTTAAACTATACATCAATAGTAAATCAATCAATCAATTTTATTTGTATTGTATTTACGTCTTTACTTTCTGTACACCTTCAACTCTTAGATCCCTGAAAAACAGAGGAACTCCCTGAGGAGGGATCCCTCTCTCTAGGACGGTTAAACGTATTATAGATGTTAGAAGTAGAGACCACAACAATCATGACCAATGTCTACATTCACATACTGGAGGATTGTTAATTTTAACACTGGCTGCCAGCCAGCTGGTGGACTCCAGAGTTAGCACCAGTTGTACCAGAGTGCACTAGAGACTACATCACGGAGCAACCAGGATGTGAAGTCTAACAGCAGCTACCAGGCATCCACTGGAGAGTGTGAACCGTTCTATGCTGTTGGATTATCTACACATACTATAAATACATATAAACTGGTTGGTCAGCCTGGCAGTGGTGTACTGGGTGAGATAAGGTTATCACAGTTTTCTGTTGTCTCGTTCATCAGTTTCAGAGAAGCAATGACATTAGTAGAGATTTAAACAGCTAAAGAGTCACAGCATTAAAAGTAGGTCATCACGTCTTAACTGAGACCAACACAAGAGTTGATTTTATGTTGTTGTCACTCATTACATTTCTAAATACTTTCCATTTCCAGGACGGGAGTATTTGCAGTATTTTTCATACTGTAAGGATCCCCATGGGGAAATTATTTTTCAGCTTTTATATATGTTCCACACACATGTATGGACCGTAACAAACACACACACACACACACAAACACCTACACACACACACACACACACACACACACACCTACACACACACACACACACACACACACACACAAACACACGCACACACACACACACACAGAAGGGGCCTGTTAGCATGCAAATTGAGAGAGAATGAAGGCCGAGCAGGCAGCTACATAGAACCCAACACACACCTTGTGGGGGGTCGGTGCCTTGATCAAGGGCACCTTGGCAGTGATCAGGCAGTGAACTGGCACCACTGGCACCAGTTCATACTCCATACTTTTTGTTTCACAATGGACTTCAATCGGCACAACCTCCAGTCCACAATCCAAGACCGTTTGGACTGAGTTACTGCCATCCCTCCTCTTCTTGTCCACATTATCATTCGATACATATATATACAGTAGTATATTGTATATAATATATACTGTAGTAGTAGTAGTATACAGTATACAGTAATCCCTCGCACATTCTATTGGCTGACGGCATCCAGAAGTGCGCTACGTTCCGTGAGTCTCGCAACGCAGCGCACTTTCGTGCGCTGCGTTGCGACTGTTGCGATTGACTGTTTAAAGCACAAAAGTGCTTTAAACAGTCAATAAAAGTGTGGGAAAAGGAAATAGAGGAGAGAAGGTAGTTTAATATTAGTATGGGGAGGGTTCATAAACGTTTAAATTGCCAAAAATAATAAAAGAAATAGTTCTTCGCTATATCGCGGAATTCGTTATTTGCCTTTGGTCTCTGGAACGCATTAACCGCGAGTAACAAGGGCGCACGATATAGTATATAGTATTTAGTATATAGTATTTAGAATATACTATATAGTATATATTATATAGTATATAGTACACAGTATATAGTAAATAGTATATAGTATATTGTATACAGTATATAGTATATAGTAGAAATATACTGTTGTACTGTTGTCGTAAGCTACTGCTATAGAACTTGCGCTGGTTACCTGAGTGTTAATATGGGATTAATCAAACTACCTCTATGTGAGGCTGCTTCTGCCAAAACCCGGTAACCCATCCCACCTCTCTTTTACAGACTGATAAAATAAAATTGTCTACATGTGAGCGAGTAGACTCATTGTTTGTACGTGCATCTGTCACAGCCGTTTAACTTCTGTTGTGCTCCTGTTCCTGCCCAGAGCCAAACCCACACAACTGAAGTCAGCCTCCTCATCCATAGACGGCAGCAGTGCAGGAATCTGGTCTGACTGCACCAAGCATGCACAGACCAGCGCAGGAATCTTCAACAGGCTCTCTGCCCATCAGGAATGTGATTCAGTGGTGTGACGTTGTCAAGGGGGAAGGGGAAGTAACGACTTAAAATTACCTCCTGTTACTGTGTGGCAGAGGTTTTCTGGTTGGTTGATTATTTTGAATTTTAGTAATGCCCATTTTAAACTCAGAAGTTGCCTTCACTGCAATTTTGAAACAAGTGTCAGAAATAAGGAATAGTCTTACAACCAACTGGGACCAACAGAAGGATGAGAAACTACTTTTACAGGATATTAAAAACTAAATATATATAGACTACTGTATATATGAAGATAGCTGTGTTTAATAATCATGAGATATTAATACATTTACTTTTATATTTTTAGATTTCATGATAGCGCATACTTTTGGAAATGGAAATGGAAAATTTTCCTCTTACAGAGTGATATTGGTTCTTTCTCCACCCATTTGTAAAGCTGCATGTCATGCCCTCAGCAAAGGGTTCAAACAGGGTTACTCGTGTTTTGCCGTTTTGTATTTCCTGTCTAAATGTAACAGGATTTGGTTCTCATCTCATTAAAACACTCTGGTGTGTAGGAGTCCCAAAGGTGTGCACCTCATTGCTGGTTTCTTCTCTTTGTGTTTTTGTTTTATTTTCATGCCGGTATGAACAGATTTACCAATGATGAGGGGTTACTCTATGCACAGGAGAGCATATGCAATAGAGCCATCAAATACAGATACTGGTTAAGTCCGTAAAAAAACCAAATGATTTGGGAAAAATTTTCTTTCCGTTACTTTAATTTCTCTGTACACAATGTCATTTTGTGTCTTCAGCTCAGTCTTTCAATGAGAGATTAATGATTAAGTTGGCTTTTGTCTTCTTCTGAGAATTTGATTCACTGTTTGCACAAACTGTTAGAGGAAACCACATTTAATCACCCATTAATAATAGAGTTCATAATGATTTAAAAGGTGAAAGGTTAAGGGTTTTCTTTACTTTTTCACACGTCTCACACATGCAAAATTTAATATGTAAGGTTTGTATTGTTCATTTTGTCATCTGATAAATGACCACGTAGCATGTAATAGGCTAACAGTGCTAATAATGAGGGGACATGTCGGTGGATTTTGCACGATTCAACCATAAAATAAAATACATGAGTGTACACATGTGAGTCCCCCCTTCCCCCAGCTTGGGGCCCGAGGCCTGTTGTGTTAAACGTCTAAAAGGTTCTTGTGTTTGTGCTCTAACTGATAAAATCAGAGCTGCAGAACCAGTCAACTGAACCCCTGAGCTAACAGGCCTAATTAAACAGTGTCGTCACACTGAAGGCAGTGTGTTCAGTGTATGGATGTGTTGCCACGAGAGTCAGAAACAAGAAAAGTACAACACCGGTGTTAAAAAAAAAAAAACTTCTCTGTACATCTGTAAATGTCACCAGTGATGCAACTGAAATACATAGATTTCAAAATCCGTCTGCTTTTAGTTACTCAGGAGGCAGCAGAGATGTCTTCTTGTACTTCTTCACGTTAGCTTATCATGAGCTGCCATAGACTGGGACACAATGAGGGCTTAGCTAGCGCAGGACCTCATTGGTAAATCGAGGCATTTAAAAAGAAGCTCTGTTCAGTGGTAACATGATCTACACCTAACTGGGGCTTGGCATTCCAGTCTGACCGGGGGAAGAGTTCACAATGACCAGAGAAACAGCTACAAAGGGCCAGAACACGGCAGGAAAAAATGCTATTTAAAAATTTTTTGACATCAAAACAAGATAAAAATGAACAAGCAACACATTTTCAGTTTTATCCCATTTTATTCAATCTTTGTTTGTACATCTAATGACACTAAATCACACTTACTACAGTTAACATTGTGTACAGAGTGTGTCAAAGATAATGAAGTCTCAAAAACTACATTGTTCTACTGTACCTGGAGAAAGGCCAAGTCCCTAGAAGGAATTCAGTTATTGCATTAAGATAAGATAATAAGATAAGATAATAATCCTTAATTGTCCCATGGTGGGGAAATTTAAGAGGAAAACAGCAGATCCTTCAACAAATACAGGTTGCGACATTTTTATAAGACTTCTTTCTGCACTGTATTCACATTAAAATTCCTGCTTCAACTAAATTACAATGAAGCATTCATGACAGGCCTGTTGTGAGTTAGCCAATGTACTCCCAAACTGCTGCTCAAAGGAGGAACTCTGACTCACGTCACATGGAAGAAACCTCCACTAATCAATCGCTCTTCCAGTGTGAGGATCATAGTTCCATAGTCATCATCATCCATGTCCATCTGCCACTACTCTAAATATACTGATGTGCTTTCCTGGACTGTCCTTTGTCATTACACTTTATATTAGATGCATAACAGCGAGACAGAGGGAAGTAAGAGAGCAGAAGGTAATGCCATTTAATGGACGGCATTACCAGACAGTATTAGACACCAATAAATACATCTAACCATGTCTGGTAAGACGTCTATCAACAGGCTGGAAGGATGACATCTGAACTTTCACCTGTACAAAGAGGAAGAGGAGAGCTGGAGGAAAACAGAAAAGTGGCAGAAATAGGTTGAAATGAACAGATCCTCTTCTGCTGCGACACTGTACTCTGATCGATTCATACATAGAAACTTGCCAAGCATGCAAAGAAAGCCACAAGGAAACAGACCAAGAAAAGAAGCAAGCTTAGGAAACTGTTTTCCTTCATATTCTGCATTATTAATACGCATAAATGTGACACACTAATGAAGGAAAGGGACAACCAGAGGGGGAAAAA
This sequence comes from Antennarius maculatus, assembly GCA_013358685.1. NCBI lineage: Eukaryota > Metazoa > Chordata > Actinopteri > Lophiiformes > Antennariidae > Antennarius > Antennarius maculatus. The sequence goes on along the minus strand of CM023607.1, from coordinate 10,737,149 downwards.
AGCTATTTCATATGTTTGTGGCTTGGATAATGGAGCTGGGTGGGCAAATAAAGGTGCGGCTCAATATTTGCAGGGTAATTCTCCCTCCTTAAACAAACACTAGGTTTCTGCTTTCTCTATGTCTATTATTGGTCATTGAGTCTCATATCTTTTTTAATGTTTTACCCATTAAACTCACATTCTAGTCACTGGGCAATGTTGAGACCCTATTGTGTTTCTACTCACATGTAAGACACCAATGTTTTTTTGTGAATAAAACATTTGAAGAGTTTTCATTGCAGAGACTCTAATAACAATAATTATAATTTTTAGTGTTATTTCTGGCTCTAATATTGTTATAAATGCTCAGAAGAGGCCAAAGCATCTGTATCTCACTTTTTAACCAGTAAGACTCTCTCAGGTGAGCTCATATGTCAGTTTCAGGATGTGCCACGCAGGTGAGACTAGTCTGACCAATCACTGCCACGCAACACAAAGACCAACACTGTTCAGGGGAGGGAACAAGGAAATGGGGCCCTGCAGGACCGGTGGAACCATCAACTGACTGCTATTCTTTAACTTGGGTGGGGTAGGGCTGCTTTATAAAAGACAGGGAAGTAAGCAAACACTGACCTTTAGGACCATAAAAGGCCCACTCATTTCTTACAGGAACCCTTCAGTAACAGTAATTTAAAATTGATTTTAAAATGCTCAAGTGGAAATGGTCATGAGTAGGTGTTGTTTCTGTCTGCCGACATCATACTTTACCAGAGGGTAAAGTTAACGACAGGGTAAAAAGTGAGACAAAACAAATATGGATGTTTCTCCTCCAAAAACAGTCAGCCCTGCTTATTAGCTTCCAATCGTAGTGATTAATGCAGTCTTTACTGATTCCAACACTCGTTAATATTTTTTGGACCATCACAGTCACAGCAGAGACCACTGAGTCACCCAGAAAACATCGTTACCAGACAGTGTTAGAACAACAGTTGTACAATCCAGCACTGTCAGGTAAGATGGATCCTGAGAGACATTTCTGATGCTGTTTCAAATATTTGTGCTGATCCAGGGCACAGGCCAGGCGCACGTTACCGTTAAGGCTGTTAGGGCGGTTTGTCTGGTGGTAGTCTGCAGATGATTATCATCATCATTACCAGGCAGTATTAGAGAGAGAGATGATATCCAATGCTGCCTCGTAAGATGGAGATAAACACCCAAATAAAAGATATCGCGTTCCGAAACTCCTAAAGTTTGCGTACTCTGAATGTGGATAGAATTATTCACAGAAGACAATATGATAGTAACAACAGTCGCTAACAATTAATGTCGACTTTATTCAGCCAGATTTGGGTTTGAGCGACAACTCACCTTAAATAACTTCTACAAGTAGTGTGGAAGTCAATTTGAATGATCAAAGTTAATGAGCGTACAATTTTACGTAAAATAAAGCCTGAACTGTGGAGCCGTTCTTTCCATTAATCTTGTAGCATGTATGTAATTCTAAGATGGTAAAGCTATAACTACACCGGAATCATTTAATACCCAAAATAGGATAAAAATAGACTTCATAGGAGTGGGGAGAGCGCTTCTCCAAAGTAGAATACTTAATAATAACCCTTACCCTTGTTGTGGTTTTCAGCTGAAACTTGCTGTCACAGAGGTCTGTGCCACAGTTAATGATTGCCCAAACCTGTTCCGACTAGTCTGCATCTATTCCACGGCAACGTTTGAGAGGCCTACCTTTTCACACACCAAATGGAAGTGACTAATTTTTTTACATTGTGCATTATGTCACATCCTCAAATAAAATACCACTAGTTCAAAGGCATGTTCACCCCAAAGAGCTGGTTCTGTATCACTTCATATGCTCGTTGATTAGCTTTTGAGTGCTCCATAATTCAGTAAAGCAGCATGTCAAGTGTGCTTCCACGGATGCTTTTAAGAATGGAAGAAAGAAGATGACAATTTTTTTTTCCATTGGAGGACCTCTCCGGCCATTGTCTCTATGTTTGCTGAGTGATGAAAGGCTGATGGAATGCTGCTCAGCTCGACCTGGGCCGATGCTGTGCGTGTAGAAGGTCATAGAAACAGCCCTCATTTACTGAATAACACGGATCATTCACAGGTGCACCGCGTGAAATCTTCACACATCAAAATGAAATCCACACATATTATCAGTCTTAGTTGAAATTAGAGAACCATTATTCCCATAATACACTTAACCTACGTAGCATTGCGTTGTGCATTTAGTAGCATGAAATGTTCAATATACTGTGTTAAATAGCACTAATAATGATTTCTTTTTTCATTTCACCCTGTCATCTTAACAAAGTGATGTTTTTTTCGGAGAACTTCAAATAAAAGGAAGAGGCATTTTTGTTTCGTTGAAGAAAACCTGGTTTCCAAGTATTACCCTGCAAGCAATGCAAAAGTAGAACAGAACAGAGAGAAAGAGAGAAGGGGGGACAGAGGAGAGAAAGGAAAGAGAGGCAGAGAAAGAAAAGTTCAGAAAAAGAAGGTGGAGAAGGAAAATGGAGAATGCACCTGTAACCTTACCGTCATGAAAGGTACCCCCAAGGAAAGAATGTAACAAAACAAAAGTAAAAAGATCATGGATCGGTGGGAGGAGGTTGAAGAAGAAAGAGAAAAGAGATCTTGAATTTCCAGCCTGCTGCCTGGGAATGTTCCGTCTTCTCTCAGTCAGTCAGGCCCCATGAAATGAGAAAGCCAAGCAGAACCGCTCTCCCAGACTTTATTTAGTTAATCATCAGCATTATAAACCAGTGCTGCAGGCCTCTGAGGAAGAAAAGATGGAGAGAGGGAAAGAAAGAGTGAAAAAAGATTAGCCCACAAAAATCTATCTGGTAAAGTCAAGCTGTGAAAAAAACGACCCTGAGAAAAGTACAACATGTCTTGAGTTACCTTTCATAATATCCAACCAATCCATACATCCAACAAAGCCAACTCAGTTCTTCCTCCAGATACATCTGCTCCTCTCATGTTAGTACATCATAGAGTTGGTCCTACTGTTGTAATGGTGGTCAGTGCACTGGGAGTCTTAGCCGCTTACGGCTGCCCACGCTTTTCGCCTGTTGGAAGTGAGGCGTGATCAGGTAACTCTGCTCTGTGCTGGAATGTGACTCCACCGTGAAGTCAACAAGCAGATAGGTAAACTGGCCTGGCCCTTAATCAATAGTTGCTGTCTTTGTGAGGAAACAATGGTGGGGAAACCCAAAACCTTATTTAAATCCAGTCCTTGTCTCAGCACCACCTAATTGGGCCTTCAGATGACTGAGGTGCCGTGTGGTGACTCTAATATCTGGTCTATGAAACTGCTGATCATCCATACACCACTGCAGCATCCAGGTCATTACTATGTACTATTACAGAGTGACCAGATTTAAATATGTTAGTAGGGAATATTTCCAGTGAAGGATGAAAATATTTGAGGAATTTGAGCATCAACAGGGAATTTCCTTTTCATCTAAATGATTCTTACATAATTACGTTTAACTCTGACCCTCATTCGACTGCCAGATTCATTTTAATTTTATGACCTGGTTAGAAGTAAAATCAAAATAAAATTTACTATAAATCCTCTCCCTGGGAGCAGAAAATGTAATGTTACTTCTGATTCAGGACTGATCAATGCCAAAAAGAAGAATATTATTTTACTGTAAAAAGAATACACCTGTAATCATTCATCAATATTATATAATAATCATGGCTTCCTGAAGAAAAGCGGAAAAGGAATCTTACCATGTTAGCACTTAGTAGCTTTAACTTAAAATGGCCCTGGCCTATAATACAGTGAGTATCAGGTGAGTGAACCCGCAACTTTAACTTAACCTCTCAGCCTATGAGGTGAGGAGGCTGACAGTCTCTTCCGTTTTAGATCCGTGACTCTAGCAGAGCAAACAACGTAAAATTATTCCTCCATTTTGCCTGGCTTACCAGTCGTTCTTCTTTTCTCTCGAAACTCTGCACATCCCGCCCAGTGGCCATACACTGTCAGCGACCGGCACTCATGTGACTCGCAGCTATTCAGGTGTATGAAAGAAATGAACAAATGTTCCTCTTTCCACCAATCACAATCTTCCACCTCGCTCTGCAGTCACCACTATACAGTCGACATTTTCCCTCCATTTTCTCATCTCCTATCCAACAGCAACAGTTCCCATCTGTTTAAAAATATCTTACGAGACGGTTAGAAAATAAAATGATGTATATCTTCTATCCTGAGGGAAGACTAGGCTCTGATCAGTCCATCTCAACACGCAGCCACTCCTCACAGGCAAAAAAGAAACGGATGAGCAGACATTTTATGTCCGACACACATCCACGCAGGAACAGACTTCCTTTTTTTAATTTCCAAAGCTCGTGAAACAGGCATCGCTCTCCAAAACCTGCCTTCAAAGATCAAATCTAAAAGCAATATCAAAAAAAGACATCTTAAAAGATAACAATATAGCTCAAAACGTTGTAGAAAAAAGTTGCCAAATGGGCTTCTGAACTAATTCGCATTAAGACTATAACATTGGTAAACTAATAAAAGTGAAACTACTATATTTGTAATTTGTAAAGCTGGTCATACCGTGGATTTTTCTTCATAAAGCACCTTAACGGTCTGAGAGAAGAAGTCAGCGTCTGTCTTCATATCCTTTGACAAGTCTGGCAGTTTGCCTTTACCTGCTCCAACTGGTCTATCCAGTTTAGGAATGAGCGTTGGCTTCTATTGTTTTCTCTGCTTTCTCTCCGGTTAAAAGGAGCAGGAATTTGATACACATTATTTTCGCTTCCCATCGAAACTACCTACACCTTCCTTTACAATCGCAGAATCACAGAGGGCTTCGCGCGTTGACCTAATTTCCATATCACACATTTCCTGATCTTAGACGTTGATCAAATGTCCTTAAAGTTTTACCTCTACAGTCGCTGAGCATCGGGTAATGACGACAACCCAGGTTTTAAAGATGGAGAATGAAGACAGAGAAGGGATCACATTTGTGAATTTACCCAGTCTTTCTCAGGTGTCACTGAGCCAGAAAAGCAAGACAAGAGGCATCTTTGTGTAAGGGCTCTTGACGCCCCGTTGGCTGGTCTTCCTCTTTCCTGCTCCCGCTGAAGGACAGTCGACCTCTGGAGTGGCAGTTGAGAAGAAAAAAAAGCCGTCCCTTTCAGGTAGATGCAGCGGTGGAGTCAGCAATGGCCAAACCCCGGAACCAAACCAAACAGGTTTGAAGCGTGTCAGCAATCTTCCTGCCACCCAAGCAGGACTTGTTTTTTTTCCGGGAGCTCTCGTCAACGGTGTTAGGCGGTTTAGCTCCTCAAGAAGACAGAGGCTGAATTTGTAAACGGCTTGGTTTACATGTAGCCTGACCCCTTCCCTCCCCTTTCCCCCCACAGGTGTAATTTTCAGGTTGTAGCCAATCTCCGTAGCCTCTGGCACTCACAGGTGTGTCCCCAGCGCTGTCTTTAGCCAATGACGATTGAGACAAAATCTCCCCTCTTCCTCGCTAAGTCCCACCTCACCAGCTCGCTCACCTTCACCCCCCCCAATCAGCCCCCAGGTAACTTGCTGTGTTTTTATGATGTCAGTCCAGACTTCTGTGAGAACGACCTCTGTTCCTGTTACAACACTGACAGCCAAAACCACCGCCATCCCCAACTGCCAAACACCCTATCTAACAGACACAACGTATTGTGTGGCAGTGGGTGAGGGGGCCAAGTATTGAAAAACATAATCACATGCTATCACATGCATAAACCATTGTCTCCTTTAGTGCTCTGTAAGCCCGCCATAACCTGAAATACCTGCCCTTTGCTCTCATATCTTCCCTCAGTCTCTCTTTGTGTCCACAAGCCTTTTTTTGTCCCAACAATAATCCAGCGAGGTCATAACGAGAGCAGCAGGTGAACAAAGTGCAGGGGAGTAAAACCTGAGAAAGACACACCAGACATTTGCGTTCAGTGTGAATAGTGGGAGATGGGTGAACAACATCAAGGAGGCCCTCGGGGGGCAACGAGGGCCCCCAAACCAAAGCCTGGACAGGACTTGGCTGGATGTTGGGCGAGGCAGCCACTTTCGGTCTTGAGGTGTAATTGTCGGGATTGTGCTCATTGTCTCTCAACAATGAGCACAATGACAGACCCAGATCCTGTTTCAGTAGGGGTGTGGTGCAGGTTGCTAAAGAACTACTCTGGCAAAGATGGAGGAAGGCATCTGTTTGAATCTGTCATAAGACGGTGAAATGCTGACCCTAACCATAATAAAATCCCCCCAAAGAATGTAAACTTTAGATTCTAAGCTAGTTATTAGAATAATACTCCATGACAAGTTTCACATTGTACTGTGAATAATGAGATGATGGGGTATGAGCAGTTAGCTTTCCTCCAGTGTCAGATCACACACAGCTGTCTTATTGTACATGTTGAGGTCGTAACTCTTTTGGACTCTTCTTTGTTAGATAATCTTACCTTACTTGAGTTGTTGTAAACAATCCTTTACTTTCCCTTCACAACCATATTTAGACCTGTTAATACTGAAAATAAAGGTGCGCCATTATGTCTTTCAATGTGAGTGAAGCTCCTTCTCTTCAAAGGGAAAAGTTAATAAACTGCCCTGCTCTGAAAGGTTGGCTTTGTTTAGGTGCGTTCATTTGCCTACCAAATGAGGTCTGGACTGAGGCGCAGGGGCCTGACCTGAACTTATTTGGGTACTGATGACTATCTGACTGGTCAGTCACGCAAGGCAGGATGTAAGGACATCCATCAGTGGCGCTGACCCAACAGCCTCAGACTACAAACACACACAAGCAAATATATCTGCTTGCACACACACGCACACACTCCCAACTGCTGTCACAAGGTCACTCTAAGATACTTTAAAAAGTCAGGTAGCACTCCCCTCAAACTACAGAGGCTGTGAAGGATTAGGCCAGAAAAAAATAGCTGTATAAACATTTTGGTAATTGTGTGCTTTTATTTTAAATCTTGACGTAATATCATTATTCATTCTCCTGTGAAGTGATCTGCCTGTGAAAAAGGTTAATAAACAGTCAGCTTCAGGTGTCTAGATTATTCATGTACTGTTATTAGGCCTTACTGTTTTGTTTTTTTCATATGCATATGCACCCCTTATTAACTGGCACATATGAAATATGTTGTTGAAATGAGTTGACAAATGATTTTAAAGACATTGATCTTGGGATAGTTCACAAACTTTTGTGGTGGGTGGTTACAGATTCTGGACACATTTCCACTTTCTTGAACATTATGAGGTAGAGCCTTTTTAACAATTTGCCAATATTATGAAGAATAATAACAGAGCAGACAAGATTTGCAAAAAAAACAAGCGAGGACTTTGACTGAGATTCTAACACTGTTCTGGTCCAACGGGGAGGTAACAGACATGTAGAAATAGCGGAGTCATGTAGAAATTATATCTCATCCTTACATCACTGCAGCTTCCAGGTCATTTCTATGTAATATTACTGAATGAGCAGTTTTAAATATGTTTAAATATGTTTAAATATGTTGAAGATGAAAATATTCAGGGAATTTGAACGTCAACGGGGAATTTCCCTTTCATCTAAATGCCTCATATATAATTTCATTAAACCCTGACCCTCATTCAACTTTCACTTTTGTGGTTTGAAGTTAAATCAAAATGAATTTTTTAAAATTATCTCCGTGGGGGCAGAAAATGTAATCTTACTTCTGATTCAGGGCTGATCAATGGCAAACAGAGGAAAATTATTTTACTATAAGAGGAATACACCTGTAATCATTAATCGATATTATATATCATGGCTTCCTGACGAAAAGTGGAAAAGGAATTCTTACCATTTTAGCACTTAGTAGCTAATATGGCCTGTAATACAGTGACTGTCATCCAATCAGGTGAGTGAAACCACAACTTTAACGTAACCTCTCAGCCTATGAGGTGACAAGACCGACAATTTCTTCCGTTTCAGATCCGTGACTCTAGCAGGGCAAAGAATGTAAAATTATTCCTCCATTTTGCCTGGCTTACCAGTAGTTATTCTTTTCTCTTGAAACTCTGCACATGCTGACCCTAACTATAATAAAATTCTACCAAAGAGTGTCACATCTCAATGAAAAATAGGATGCTAAATTATAGTAAATTCTGATTAATCAGGAACTACTTGTGATGAATGCATTATTTCTTTACAACACATGGTTCGATGTGACCCAATTTTGATTTTTTTTCTCCAATGTAGCGCAGATTGGGTAAAAATCATAAATGTGTAGCAGAAATAAGAATACTCTCATCAAAATTAGGTCTCATTTAGATGAAGAGTATTTAAGTTACATGTAGAAATAAATCAGATATGAATTGGATGTGATGGACAGATGGGATATTCCCTGTCAATGCATGTCACACGTCACAATGCCATAAGGACTCTCCTCTTTCTTCTCCATCCTAAAATGCAAACAATATTTTATTTTGGTTTATTTCTAAATAAAGGCCCAAATTTGTAAATAAAATATATACAGTATGTCCATTTTTCTATATTAGTTATAACCTGACAGCAACCATGTGTGGATGACAAACCAGATCCACGCCACAGCGTGGCAGCTTGGAACTGATCCACAATGACTCATGTTTGTTTTATGTTTCCTCGTGTGCTGCTGCAGAATATTTCCATATGGCCTGTCACAAGTCTGATTTCAGTATCCAGGGTGACGACCAAAGCTGGATGTTTGTCTTCCCTCCAGCTATAACTGAAGTCATGATGGTGGTCAGCCTAGTGGATGACACATTTCAAAGTACTGCTAAGTAAATAATGAATATATATATATATACACACACACACATATATATATATATATATATATATATATATATATATATATATATATATATATATATATATATATATATATATATATATATATATATTCCAGACCACGCCCTCCTGCACTCCAGACCACGCCCCTCCTGCATTTGTGTAAGTTGACTGGATAGTGTTTGTCCCGACCGGGATTAGAATCCACAACCTCCTGCATTCAAGTCAGTTGATATATATTCTGTGTGTGTATGTGTGTATATATATATATATATATATATATATATAAAAAAATGTCCCTCTCACCCTTGTGGGGTGGTATCTGTGTCATCCTCAAGCTATATATATAATGTGTGTGTGTATGTGTGTGTGTGCGCGTGTGTGTGTGTGTGTGTGTTTATACTGTACTGTATATATAAGCTATATATATATATACAAATACACACACTGTACACACACATACTGTATATATACACTGTAAAATATAATGTCAATAACCCTTGCATTGCACGTGATTGTTAGCATATTTGTGAATTAAAGTTTAACTGCGACAAAAATTAAAATTTACCTGTAGATGCACAGATGTTACAGTAACAAGTCTGAACCACAGAGACAATTTCAGATGTAACAACAACACATCCGAGATGAATCTGGGCTGAGAGACCCACAACTCCAGGATGAATCAGCTGGAATAGGAAACCTGTGGCTTTGGATGATTCTGTATGGCCTAGTGGGGACATTTAACCTGAACCTGTCTCTCCAATAAGATTCTGGTTCCTCACATACACAATTAGATCTACATATCACATAGTAAGAGATTGTCCATGACAATAACTTAACATGTGTGGCAATTATTATTCCTAATATTTTATATATAAATGTATCCGGATGGACCCAGTGGGTGATAATTATGCTAAAGTATTAAATGTATGATGTAAAATGAACTCTAACACCACCCTGATGAAGTTGTGTTTTCATTCGGGGATAAATAATGATTCAAATCTTTCCATGGTGTCTGGATGTTGTAGACACCATCTAAATAGCTGCTGCTCTCAAATTAGAGGCTTCTATAAACGACTGGAGGAACAGATGCTGACTCTATGCAGCATCTTGTATTCAGTCTTTTCTGTTGTTTTATCCACCTGTCTCCTTGCTCTACCCTTCTGCTCAGGCGACTACAGGATAATTACAGACATTTACATTGTCTTACAGGAAATTGGACGACTTAACCCAGGTGTGATGTTTAAAGGCCCCTAATTACACTGGTCGCCTCTTAAACATTGATTTCAACCAAATGTCTCATCAATTAGCTCTCTGTCTGCCTCTCAGTCAGGGCAGCAAGGCAACATCACAAAATTGAGCGTAAAATGTTTTATACGTCATATTTTAAGTGTTTTCTGCATTTCTGCATTATATTTAATGTTGTGTCTTGAACGTTTGTCTTTGATTTTGCTTTCGTGAGGAAACAAACCTCAGCTCCTTTCACGAGAAAATCACCAGGGGAGCAGGGAGCACACAAGCTGTCTTGCAGCCACAGCCGTGCTTCGACTTGCGGCCTGCCACCAGCAGCAGGTAATTGGTCCCAAAGGATTTAGGGAGGGGATGGAGCGCAGAGATAGCATGGTCCTATCCCATAATCTCCAATGGGCCTGTTTCCATAGAGAAGGGGACTGAGACACACCAATTATTACAGCATCCACAACACACCTGTTTGGCTCATCTGTTTGGTTTAGAAACAAGCTGCTGCTACCATCGGTGCAACGCCAGCGACTAGCAGAGTGATGAATGGAGTAATACACAGAATGTATGCAGAGAAAACCAGCTCAACATGTTCATTAACAATGTGGCCTGTTTAGTTAGCATCTTATTCTGTGTGGAATCAGCTTCCTGTGTGAGAATAAACTGAAGTGTCGCCTCATATCACAGGAAATTAAAAGAAAATTAATTGTTTAATTCTTTCCTTCCGTCTTTAATTGCGGATGCTGGGGTTGAGGTCAAACACGTATCCACACACACTGACTGTGGCACACACTAGACAACAGTGACAATGATGCAGAATAAACCTTTGGTAAATTAAATTGAATCCTTCTTCGTGCTCAAATAAATCCCTGTGAACCAGGACTTCTCTTGATTTGTTAATTCAGGAACACGGTGCAAAAATTGAAGCCCTTCTAACCTGACCACTTCATGATGAGATGAAGAAACACAAGTGTGCTTGGCTGAACGTCTAAACTAACATTGTTCTGAGGCTGACATTTCACACTGACACATCAAACAAGACAGGAGGTGTTTGCCTGGCGGGTTGGTTGGCGGACTGGTTTGATTGTCAACAGAATAACCCATAGATTTCTGGAGGGATTGCAAATTTAATGAAATGCCAGGAAATAATAAATGAAACTCTGATGCCAGTCTGAATGAAGGGGTACATCAAAGTTCTCCTAATTATACAAAAATATGTTCTACCAAATTTGGAACATGGGTCAGGCAATATAACCAGTCATGTATTGGGCTCTTCTGGTCTTGATTTTGAGCTTTTATTTTATTTTATTTTATTTTATTTTATTTTATTTTATTTTATTTTATTTTATTTCACCTTTCTTTCACCTTTCTTTCACCTGGAAGTCCCACTGAGATTATAAAGCTCTTCATTAATAACATATAGAACAAAACATAAAAACTCAGTAAATAGAATGAATATGCAGAACACAGTCTCTCGTGCAGTCACAAACACACACACACACACACACACACACACACACGCACACACACACACACGCACACACACACACACACACACACACACACACACACACACAGACTGAAGTTTGACTCTTGTTGTCTGTCAAACACAGCTGCAGAGCTGCTTACTGGGTCAAGTTTCAGTCATTCAGAGCAGAGACGTTGTAGTTTGTTTAGGAAATGAGCGTAAATGCTGATCAGAAAATCATCATTCATTGTGCCCTGGTTCAAACAGACTGTGGGCCTCGCCCTCCTCAGAGACAGAATCTGTATTGTCACATTTTAAAGGGTTTGTGTGTGTTCAGTTTGATGATGTTGTGAGGCGTAACGATAGCGTGCCGTCTCCAAACACACCTGTCTGTTTTTTTTTCTGTTTGGTCTGGTGTCATTAGCTCCTGCTGTAATGTGTTTACGAAGGCATTAACATGGAGGGGACGACAATGATTTTAGAAGGAAAGCTACATGCCGTCATTGGATGATGAATTGATCCGGGTGTGGATCCTACTGACTAGCACCAAATGACAGGGAACTGCTTCACTGAAAGATCTGAAAAATAAAACCATCCATATCAAAAGGGTTTCTTTAAGAATTACAACTTGTTTACAAAAGATGTGAAAACACGTGTTTTCATTATTTTACTATTTTTAATGAGCTATCAAGCTAATCATTCACAAACCTGTTAGATTAATGTCTGTTGGCCAGTAGAAATAATTTGTGTGTGACGGTGCATGCAGCTTCTTTCGGTGGCTTCTGCTTTTTTAGCTATACATATTGCTTACATACATTCTTCCTCATCTCTCTTTCTATCACAAAATGACTGCTTGGAATCAATATGGTGTTTTGTAGTAGTAGTCTGACAAAAGTTAAATGTCAGTTAGATTTATCTGTCTGTAAGAGGGATTACACAGCAGCGTAATGGTTTCCAAGAACTTGTTTTTCAACTTGTAGGGTGTTTTTTCTTTTTTTAGTATTTCCATCATTCATGCAGAAACCAAGTGAGTGACTTTGATGAAACGTAATGGAAGGGTTGGGCAGCAGAGAAGTCATCATATGTCGGTTTAGATACAAATAAAGAGGTGGAGACAGAATTTTTTGTCCAGCTTGTTTTGTTTTTACACTTTAAGTAGTTGATGGGTTACCATTAAACAAATGGATCCTAAACCATTGACGTGTGACGTAAATCTGAATAATTATGCAGATTCTTCCACATTGCAGCGACATTAATTCAACTGCATTTTATGTAAAAAGTTACTGACAGGTCTGAATGAAACTTTTATCAGATAGCTTTGGATACCTGCACAATATTTGAAAATGTTTCAGTGAAATCTGAACGGTGTTCCATTGGATTAATGTTACGCTGCAACATACAGGCATTAGATCTGAACACAGCAGGTACAGTTAATCTGCTTTTCCCTTTCGACTGTTCATTGTAGATCCCTGCAGCACACATGTGATAAAATATTGTGTTACGGGTTAACATGTGTCAAAATGTCAAGAAATGGCATAGTATTAGTATTGCGTTATTTTTATTTCAGGAGGCAGAGCTGGAGGTAGCAGAGATGAAGATGCTGAGGTTCTCTCTGGGAGTGACCAGGAAGGATAGGATCAGGAATGAGTACATCAGAGGGACAGCACATGTTAGAGGTTTTGGAGATAAAGTCAGAGAGGCCAGACTGAGATGGTTTGGACATGTCCAGAGGAGAGATAGTGAATATATTGGTAGAAGGATGCTGAGTTTTGAACTGCCAGGCAGGAGGCCTAGAGGTAGACCAAAGAGGAGGTTTATGGATGTAGTGAAAGAGGACATGAAGGTAGTTGGTGTGAGAGAAGAGGATGCAAAGGACAGGGTTAGATGGAGGCGGTTGATTCGCTGTGGCGACCCCTGAAGGGAAAAGCCAAAAGGAAAAGAAGAAGAGGTCTCCAGAGGCTGTTGTTTTAAATAGAAACAAGAATATCCGGTTAATTTTTGGGTTTATTAACACTTATCTGTTCAAACAAGTGTTTCAAGAGACAAAAGACTCCATGGAACAACAGCAGAAACCAAAAAATACTTTCTGTACAATTCATTTTCAATGGTTAGAAACCATCCCATTGGTCTTTTCTCTGTTTGACTATTACACAACAGAACCTGGATGTCTCCATTATAGATTTTAAATGATGCATGTGGAGAGGATACTCTCTGGAGGAAGTACATGTATACCTTGTTCCACCTTCTCACATGCAGGTGAATGCTACTAATATTGGATTCCTGCAGAGTTCCAGCACCTTAACTCATGTTGAAGTACTTCAACTCAGATTGAGAAAAAAAAATTGTCTTAATTTCTTTAAGTTTCAAACAATTTAAAACACAATTTATTACTGTTAACGACTTGGTTGGATTCTATAAAGTCAGTGAAACTGTGACAGAAGTAAATAACCATTCACACCTACAGGTGAGTCTGTGTTTTTGAATAGTTCATGATTTCAAATAAATATAATTGAAATGCATTATATAATTAAAATACAATTAAAATGTATTAAAGTATTACATTTATATGTGTATTTTAATAATGAAGTGATCTAAATTATCCAAAAAGTCTGACTTCAGTCTAGTGACACGTTTGATGAACAACCACTTAACAGGGTAAGGACGCAATTGGATTTGCTCAAATCATTATGATTTAAAAAGTAAAACGTCTTTTTGAGGAGGGTTGGAGCAGAGGGTGTGGAAAAATGTCTCCAGTACTCTGATGCCACAAGATGGATGGATGGATGGATGGATGGATGGATGGATGGATGGATGGATGGATGGATGGATGGATGGATGGATGGATGGATGGATGGATGGATATATAGATACTTTATTAATCCTGAGGTAAATATATCTTCTGCTCACAATATGTTTTATATGTTATAAGTGAAGCCTGGCAGCCATGTGACATCCCTCTAAAATCAAGACCTGTAAAAAAAGTCTTCAGGAGTGTGTAGCAGGAAGGGGAGGGGCTTACGACACTTCACAAGCTTCTTATTTGTGTTTGTGTTTGTCTTCTTTACGAGACAAATACAAACGTAAATAAATAAAACTGTAACTAAGTCCCACTTCAGATGAAATGTGAGCACATTTAGCCATTCATTGTTTTTCAATATGTGTGTGTACACTTAAGTACACATATGAGTACACTAACTGAAGTATTCAGTTTAGGACACATCATTTACCGCAACCGGAGGTCAACCATTTTGATTTTTGTGCCAATTCACAGTTTAACAGTCTTTTAAAAGATGTGATCCAATTACTTTCAATCTTCTTCTTTTCCTTGTGGCTTTTCCCTTCAGGGGTCGCCACAGCGAATCAGTTGCCTCCATCTAACCCTGTCTTCTGCATTCTCTCCTCTCACACCAACTACCTTCATGTCCTCTTTCACTACATCCATAAACCTCCTCTTTGGTCTTCCTCTAGACCTCCTGCCTGGCAGTTCAAAACTCAGCATCCTTCTACCAATATATTCACTATCTCTCCTCTGGACATGTCCAAACCATCTCAGTCTGGCCTCTCTGACTTTATCTCCAAAACCTCTAACATGTGCTGTCCCTCTGATGTACTCATTCCTGATCCTATCCATCCTGGTCACTCCCACAGAGAACCTCAGCATCTTCATCTCTGCTACCTCCAGCTCTGTCTCCTGTCTTTTCCTCAGTGACACTGTCTCTAGACCAAACAACATCACTGGTCTCACCACAGTTTGTACACCTTTCCTTTCATTTTAGCTGAAACTCTTCTATCACACATCACATCTGACACTTTTCTCCATCCGTTCCATCCTGCCTGTATACGCTTCTTCACCTCTTTTCCACACTCTCCATTGGTCTGGACTGTTGACTCAAAGTACTTAAAATCCTCCACCTTCTTGATCTCCTCTCCCTGTAACTTCACTCTTCCACTTGGGTCCCTCTCATTCACACACATGTACTCTGTCTTCCTGCGGCTAACCTTCATTCCAATCACCTTCAATGTACCTCAGTATGTTAAAGATTTTTGTGCCGTGGGTGTAAAGGTGTGGACTGGCAGCACAGTGAAATACCACAGATCAGGAAGTCCGCTGTCCTCCCTTTGTCAAACTTCTCGTGTTGTATGAGTTCCGGCCTGAAGTCAATCTCAGGACAACATTCAGTTAAAGTGATGGTGCCATCTGCCAAAACCAGGAAGTTTGTTTTGTATGACAAACACTTGATTTACATAAGATTTTCAAGGTGTGGTCTTCACGTCACTCACTGGAAGTGGATTTACAGTCACTGGGTGTTCTGTTGTGTCACGTAGATAACACATCCTGTGACATCGAAATCGTTTGCACAGAACGAGCAACAAAAACTAATGAAGAGCCACGTTGACCTTTACTTGTTTGGTCTATAGCCACGGCTGATCCACATCCTGAAGAGCTCAGGCTGGAAGAGTCCAATCAAGGCTGTTTGCAGCTTCACCATGTTTAATGTTTCCATGAGCTAATGCTAAAACCTTTGTTACGACGTTGCAACTTTTTGTTGTAGTTTTTAATGTAAGACCCTGACAGCAAAGTACATTGACTGTGTGTTGGGTAATGACCGATCCCTCCCGAGGAGTGTATCATGGGTTCTGTCTACATGGTAACAGCAGGTCCTGCTAATGATGCAAGATGTGTTTGTGAAGAAGAGGGTCTCTAGAGAGGAAGGGTTCAGGTGACTGTACAGCGAGGAAGGAGCCCACTGGGACCAGTTACCACGGTAGAAACACACACACCCCACCCCACCCCGACTACCCTCCATACTGAACCTCTCCCACCTCATCTGTGTGCCAAGGAGAGGACCACAGCAAAAACAAAATCACAGACTGTATCAGGCAGTTTGACAAGACTAAAGAAAGCCAGACGTGACCCACTGACACCATTTAGGCCCCGTTCAGACTGCAGATATATCGGATTTCCTTCCATATCTGACTTTTAGTGATGACTGTTCACACTGTGGGCGGCACGGTGGCGCAGTGAGTGCCGCTGTCGCAGCACAACACGATGGGTCCAGGTTCGAGTCCCGCTCTGTGTGGAGTTTGAATGTTCTCCCCATGTCTGCGTGGGTTCTCTCCGGGTTCTCCGGCTTCCTCCCACCTCCAAAAACATGCCCTTCAAGTTAAGGGCCCAAATTGTCCGTAGGAGTGAGTGTGTGTGTGTGCAGGGTTGTCTGTCTTTGTGTGTGGCGCTGCGGTGCACTGGCATCGTACCCGGAGTGTCCCCCGCCTCACGCCCTATGCCAGCTGGGATAGGCTCCAGCTCCCCGTGACCTGCTGCGGCGGATACAGCGGCAGAAAATGGATGGATGGATGGCTGGATGTTCACACTGTTTTTAGAAAGTGTCCAGATGCGATCTGGCTCTGTTCAGACTGGGCCACATTATCAGAAGATCTGACAGGTTGCCGTAGCAATGACGTTGGGGCGAAGTCGTCGTTCAGTGCGCATAATGTGTGAGGTCATATAATTGCGACGGCAGCAGAAAAAACAACACGAACATGAAGTTTTGCTGCCTTAGCGTATTGGCGATATCACTGTCTGGTGGAGGTGGAGAAAACACACACACCAGACACAGTCAACTTCTTCCATTTTTTACTGCTCCATAATTCGCGACGCTCTTCCTTCTGGTGCCTTACTCTCGTGCCCTCTATGACGTCACGGTCCACCATATCCGATCGGAGTGTTTGGAGCTGTTTAGACTGAAGACACATCTGTCCCAGTCCCACACAAAACTACCTGCCAAATGTGGTTTCAGTCCGTCCTGCAAATATCGGATATCATGTGGTGTGGGACTGCTCAGACTACAAACGAGATATGGGTTAGAGTTAAGGTTAAAAATGGGTTAAAAATGGATCGGCTAACAATCGGATATAGGCAACTAGTCTGAACAAGGCCTATGTCATTCAATCCCTTTTTCAGGCGATTATCCAAATCTGGGTTGCGGGTTTACGCTGGAGCCTGTCCCAGCTGACTACAGGTGGAGGCCAGGAACATTCTGATATGTCACCAGTTCATCACAGATCCAAGTGACATCTAATGTAGGTAAAATTAAGCAGCACTCTTGCAAGTCTCCTAATAAAAAGACCCTATTGCCTGTATGTAACATACTGTTGTCAGAAGGGCCAGATCAAAGGGGTGAATATGTAAAACAACTGAATGTGAGTTCAGGAGTGCAAACAGAATGTTCTTTAAAAAAAAAAAAAGATTAAAAAAAGATTTAAAATGATAAAATAAAGATCCTCCTAGAGGAGTTGATCAAAAGTAACTCTGCAGAGATGCTGCAGCTTCCCTTCCACACACAGGATGTGCTACAAACACCCAACACTGGCCTGTTTTGCATGTTCAGATGTGACAAACTTCAGTTTCCCTAAAAACATTGTAATATTATTTATTACTTAATGCAACAATAAATAATTTTCCCTTAAGCAAAAAGCAGAATGTCTCTTTCCAAATATTACAGTTTTTAACAAATAACTTTTCACTGTTGTATAGTTTTGTCGGAACTTGGCGTATCAAACTGTAATAAATGTTTTGTTTCTCATCATCTGTTGGCAGTAAATTACTACGTAGTCATATTAAAAAAAGGGATGCAATTAAATAGGAAGTTATAGCACATTGTAATTTACAGCTCTTTGTAACACTGATATCCAAGGCCAAAATATACATCTGATCTAAGTGGCCAGAAGTGGAAGATGATAAGAGCTTGAACCTACCCACTCAAAGGACAACATTACTCAACGGCTGACAGTATCAGGGAAGAGATCTTTAAGAAGAGAAAAAATAAAGGTCTGTGGTGATTATCTTCATATTTAGAGCTGACCTGAGTCTCATCTGATCCATAATGAGGTTAAGGATACCTCAGATATTTTCTGAAAGTAAGGCGGTACTGAAAATTTATGAAGCCAGAGAAAATGCTGTGAGCAGATTAACTAAATGACCTTACATCTGTGGCTTGCTCCTCTGATTCAACAGGTTTCTTATGTGTAAAAAATGTAAAAGGCTGCGGAGTAAATATTTTCCAGGGAATTTCCTCGTGTACCGACTCAACTGTATTATTATATTGCAGTATCTGCAGACGACAAGACAAAAGTTGTTTCCATAGAAAAAGTCTAAATATACCTGTTTTACAGATTATGTCCTAAAAGAAATGGTTTGCTGAATTTGCCGAGTTTATCATGTCTTTATCATGTTTATCAGTTTATTTTTTTTTTAAATTGAACATACTCATTATTTTTAAGGTTGAACTGTATATGTAATATTAGCTAAATATACCAATACTAATACATTTGGAGGAAATTGGAGATGGAACCACACAGACATGGGGTGAACATGTTAACGCCCCCCCCCCCCCCTCCCACTACTCCATCACACTGCACTGTCAATAAAGTCCCTCTTCATAATAATTATTTTACTTTCAATTAACTGCAATATCAAATTAATTAAAATGAATATATGTAGGCTTGAAATAAATAATTTAAATAGATTAAAACAAAATATACATTTAAAAAGGATTGGAAACCTTTTTTTTAAATATGTGCATAATCTCTGTTTTTAATATATTTAAAATGAATGAACTACAATTAAAAATCTGACTCCTTAAAAGTAGGAAAATGGAGCTAGCATAGACCCTTTGCACTGCTAAATACAAATAAATTTTAAAACCAGAACCAGTCACCCAGATTAACTGGAATTTATGTGTGTCAGTACATAGTAAAAAATTGACAGATTTCATTTTTTTTAATGAATGAGGAAGAAGAAAGTATCAAAGTCCATGTGGCTTTGCGCTGCACAGACCTGTCGCTGTCACACAGCTACACATTAACACGTTTGGAACACCCGCTTTCTCAAAGCTTAGCCACAGCTTTACAACCCTCCAAACACACCCTTGGATTTGGACGCCATTCTGTCAACATTGCCGTCCCCAGCCACTAATCTGGTAGCTGCATCCTGCCAATCAAAAATAAGCAGGTAGGTCCAACGTGGTCCCACGATAACGACTAGCAGAGCAGGTGCCATGGAGACCAGCTGTTCATCTAACAATGACGAGTAAGGAAGTGTTCAGGTCGTATTTTGGCGACCAGAGTATATGAAGAGACCTGGTGTGAGGCTGGGGTTTTATAATCATTATACTGTAAACAGCTGCGTGTTTATCGGTCTAACCTCAGACCATTCAGAAAGAAATTGGTGGTAGGCTTTGAATGGACATTCTGCAAATTAGCAGGCGGAAAAAGAAAAATAAGAAAATACAAACAATGCTGGAAAAATAGACTGAATGTTGCAAGTGTACTCACATGACCTACCTCTATCTAGTCACTGTGCCTTCAGCTGCTCATCCTACCAGCTTCTCAGGGATAGCTATGCAAAGTTTACCAATGCAGCACCTGTATGAGAATTTCTCATCAGTCAGAGTCCCTATTCTACTTCCAGTCTGTTTCCCATGAGGTGTGAGGGCATAGAAACTCAACAGATGTGGGGACACCTCCAACTTTAACCCCAGCTGACCTACCTCTTGATGAACATGACCTCTGCCCTGAAGGATTGTCAAGTCCCTCCATCTCGTCAAGACAAAGCAGACAAAGGAGGACTCTTCAAACGGGTCACTTTCATTCCAATCTTCTCTTCTGTAGCTGAGAATGGGGAAACATTCCCCAGCTTCCAGCATCCAGGGTTGTGAGACCAACTGTATTTAAAACGTAAACTGTGAAAAACCAAGGCAAAGATGTTGGCAGCTGTGATGTGTGTTGAGAGGAATGCGCTGCTGTTATCACTGACTGAGTTATGCAAGAGCAGTTCAGTGGAAACCTTTGCCTGGTACAGTGTTGGGCCTCAGCCTCCTTATGCACAGGCTAAACACACACTCCACTGCACGCTAGTGCACGTGCACACACACACACACACGCACACACACACGCGCACACACACACACACACACACACACACACACACACACACACACACACACACACACACACACACACACCAAGAGCCAAGTAGATCCTGCCCTGCAGATTTTCTAATTACCCTGAGTGAGCGGGATGCAGTCAGACACAAGGAGGGCCAACCACCTGGGTTATCACACACACCACCAAGACTCCTCGTCTTTCGTCCAAATAAGCTATTTATAGCTTTCATCTATGGCTTCTTCTTCTTCTCTGAGGGCATAGGGTGCATGGGAGGCATGGTGAGGTGGAAGATTCTGAGGAGTTGTGTGGGCCCAGACAAAATACTAATGTTCTTATATACAGTTATTTCCGCCTCACAGAGGAAGTCATCAGTAGATGTCTCAGAAAAGAACTGATAACAATAAATATCCTGAGTTTAACATTTCAGGATAAACAATGTCAGCTATTATTTTTTTCATATCTGGCCAAAAAAGACAGCAACGAGAAGAACTAATATGTTTGCACCAGTTTAATATTCAGTAAATCTCCCCCTTCCTTTTGACAGATACGATATACCCATATTACTATTGGGTATATTACTATCCAATGTATTTTAAATCTCACCAGAAGAACCAGTTATGAGCATCAATTTCCTGTCAGGCTTCTGCCAGGCCTCAGTGAACCTGCAGCTCAATTCTCACACTGGAAAAGTACCAGAAAGGGATCTTGCTTTATTTTACTTTACAAACATATATCCTCATATAAAAAAAAATTAGATATATATTTTTTAAAAAATAGTCAACTGACTTCAATGCAGGAGGTTGGGGGTGTGGGTGTGTGTCTGGAATGCAGGAGGGCGTGGTTTCGAACCCCAGACATGGTGGACACAATCCAGTGAGAGTCCTTAGGCAAGATCCTTAATCCTATACCAGCCTACCTCAGTCATGAGCGAACACAATAAAGACAGAGTCATACCGGCTCGGACGTCGAACGGGTTAACAAGGTCCGCGTCAGTTGCTAGGGAACCAGGGCAATCTGATGAGAAATGGGTTACTGGAACAAGACACACATGGATAAGGGCGGAGATTACGGAGTTGTTGGAATGCTACTACACGAGTAATCCCAGAGAGAGGGGATATATGGGGTGGAAGTGGGACCAATGGATGCTTCGAAACCCACAATCAAGGCTAACAAAGAAACAGCTGTTAGCCCAGTGTTCCAACATCCATAAACGAAAACTGCTATCACAACTAGAGATCGATGAAATACTACAATAATGCTACGGCAAGGGGGAGCCAGGACGCCAGGTCAGCGGGGGGATTTCACCACCCCCCCCACAATCCGAGATTGGGTACCAAGCCCAAAGAGACACAGACAGCCTCCATACAAGAGCTGCTGACCTGAGAAGGAAGATAGTGACCCAAATGGAAACCTGGAGCCTCCGACAAATACCGAAGTTAAGTTGTCAAGTACCTTCAGAAGATCTGCTAGAAGATGTGAATACTGCAATAAGAACCATCCCCACAGGGAACATAACTGAGACGAACAAGCTGATTCACAGTACAGCAAACAGTAATCCTCGAGATGCTGGGATATAAGATCAACACAGGGCATAACAAACAATACCCTCCATGGAAGAGACAGTTAGAGGCCAAGATAAAGGCGACACGGAGAGAAGTCAGCCAGCTAGCCGAGCTGCAGAAGGGGAACATGGTGAATAAAGGGGTACCCAAGAAATACAGCAAGCTCTCCAGACCTGAAGCACTCAAAACTGCCAAACAGAGACTAACGTCTCTGGCTACCCGACTGAAGAGATATACCAAGGAGATAGAGGCCAGGAGAATAAACAAGACCTTCTCCGCTCAGCCAGCAAAGGTGTACTCTCAGTGGCAGGGAAATAGCAGCCGGCCAGACCCACCAAAAGCTGAGGTGGAGAAATACTGGAAGGGTATATGGGAAAGAGAAGCATCACACAACACCGATGCCCAGTGGCTAGTGGACCTGAGGACTGACCACAGCTGCCTCCCAGAACAAGAACCAGTAACCATCTCAATGGCAGACATCCAAGAAAGAGTGTCAAAGATGAAGAGTTGGTCAGCACCGGGCCCCGATATGATCCATACATACTGGCTAAAGAAGCTGACAGCACTCCGTGAGCGTCTAGCAGCACAGATGAACCAGCTGCTAAGGGATAGGATGCACCCAGAATGGTTGACTGAAGGCAGGACAGTCCTGATCATGAAAGACCCACAGAAGGGATCTACCCCATCCAACTACTGGCCAATAAGCTGTCTCTGTACAACATGGAAGCTCTTGTCAGGCATCATGGCGGCTAAGATGAGTAGGCACATGGATCAATATACTGTATGAGCGGGGCACAGAAAGGAGTTGGTAGTAATACCTGGGGAGCCAAGCACCAGCTACTGGTGGACAGAGAAGTACACAGAGACTGTAAGAATAGGCAGACCAACTTGTGCACCGCCTGGATAGACTACCGGAAAGCCTTTGATTCAATTCCACACACGTGGATACTGGAATGTCTGGAACTGTATAAGATCAACAGGACACTAAGAGCCTTCATCAAGAACTCAAAGGGAATGTGGAAGACAACCCTGGAGACTAATTGCCCAAGTTAACATCAAGTGCGGCATATACCAAGGGGATGCACTATCACCACTGCTGTTCTGCATAGGCCTGAACCCCCTCAGTCACAACATCACAAAGAGTGGCTACGGATACCGATTCCGAAGCGGGACAACAATCAGCCATCTCCTCTACATGGATGACAACAAGCTGTATGCCAGGAATGAGCGAGAAATTGACTCACTGATCCACACTACCGGGATCTACAGCGACGACATAGGGATGTCATTCGGATTAGAAAAATGTGGCCGGATGGTATCAAGAAGAGGCAAGATGATCAGAACTGAAGGGGTTTACCTACCAGGGGGCAAGATAGAAGACATCAAGGACAGCTACAAATACCATGGAATCCCACAGGCTAATGGCAATCATGAGGAGGCCGCAAGGAAGTCATCCACAGCCAAATACCTCCAGGGAGTAAGACAAGTCCTGAGAAGTCAGCTGAATGGCAAGAACAAGGTCCGAGCCATCAACATGTATGCACTGCCAGTCATCAGATACCCTGCTGGGATCATAAGCTGGCCAAAGGAGGAGATAGAAGCCACAGATATTAAGACTAGAAAGCTCCTCACCATGCATGGAGGGTTTCACCCCAAGTTCAGCACCCTGAGGCTGTACACTAAGCGGAAAGAGGGAGGCCGAGGACTAGTGAGCATCAGGGCCACTGTCCAGGATGAAACATCGAAAATCCAACAGTACATCAGGAAGATGGCCCCAACAGATAGACTGCTCAGTGAATGCCTTAGACAGCAGAAACCTGGGGAGGAGGAGGAGACAACATGAAGGGACAAGCCCCTACACGGCATGTACCACCGTCAGATAGAGGAAGTGGCTGATATCAAGAAGACCTACCAATGGCTGAATAAAGCTGGACTGACAGACAGCACAGAGGCACTGATCATGGCAGCACAAGAACAGGCCCTAAGTACAAGAGCAATCGAGGCCAATATCTACCACAGTAGATCCGACCCAAGGTGCAGGCTATATAATGAAGCCCCAGAGACAGTCCAGCATGTGGTAGCAGGGTGTAATATGCTCGCCAGCTCAACATACATGGAAATGCACAACCAAGTAGCTGTGATAGTGCACAGGAACATCTGTACCCAGGACTAGAAGTACCCAAATCCCAATGGGACATACCACCAAAGGTGGTTGAGAACGACCAGGCTAAGATCTTGTGGGACTTCAGCTTCCAGACTGACAAACAGCTGCTAGCTAACAAACCAGACATAGTGGTGGTGCACAAAGAGCAGAAGAGATCAGTGCTGATAGATGTGGTGATTCCAGCTGACGCCAACATCAGGAAGAAGGAAGACGAAAAGATTGAGAAGTATCAAGGGTTGAAAGAACAGCTGGAACAGATGTGGAAGGTCAAGGTTAATGTGGTCCCCGTGGTAGTTGGAGCACTTGGGGCAGTGACCCCCAAACTGGAAGAGTGGCTCCGGCAGATTCCTTGAACAACATCTGAAGCCTCAGTCCAGAAGAACGCAGTCCTACGAACAGCTAAGATACTGCACAGAACCCTCAGACTCCCAGGCCTCTGGTAGAGGACCTGAGCTTGAAGATGACACAGATACCACCCCACAAGGGTGAGAGGGACATTTATATATATATATATATATATATATATATATATATATATATATATATATATATATATATATATATATATACGTGCGTGCGTGCGTGCGTGCGTGTGTGCGTACGTGTGTGTGTGTGTGTGTGTGTGTGTGACTTCTCTGGAGAGATGAGGTGCACAGCAATAAAATCAGGGAAGAGGATAAGGTGGATATGAATAAACAATATTTTTATTGTATCTTGTTCTTCCATAGAAAGAAACCCTGAAACCTGCAGCATCCGGAATCCATGATTCAGACTAATGGAACTCCAGAATGGCTCCTGTCACACAGCCACACTTTTTCTACGTGGAGGACTTTTTTCTCTCTGAAACATTCAAAGATTCAAAGGATGCAAATGATTCCATGAGCTCCAGAGTTGAACTCAGCACACGATGTAGCCTCAGGCCGTAGCGCAGAAAGAATTGTCAGTAAGGTGAGGAAGAGCGTATCAGATGAACACATGAAAGAAGGAGGTCGCTGGATTTAAGGCTTTTTGTTTTGGGGTGTTCAAAGGAGACAGCTGTCGACTGCACAAGGCCTGAGTCTATTCATGTGGGGGGACCGCAGACAGAGGCCATGTCAACACACACCCTTCAAAGGGTGCAAACACACACACCCTTCAAAGAAGGGTGTGTGTGTGCGCAACACAACTTCTCACAAAATATTAACACTGTTATTATCACCTTTTCTCTGTTCAGATAATCAGGACCTCTTGTCTTCACATAACTGAATATCATTCATGTATTATTAATGTAGCAAGCTTCTGTTCTGTGTTCTATGTGTTGAAGCTTCTGTGTTCTTAGTGTTGAAGCTTCTGTTCTGTGTTCTATGTGTTAAAGGTTTCTTCCAGCACTCAGGCAAACCCAACTCTTTAAAGGAACCAGACAACATTTCGGGAAATAACCCTTTTTGTTCTCTCAGTCTGCATAAGATGATACTTCCATTTATTTTCAGTGAACATATTAGCCTAGCATAGCTTATTGTCTTACAGACATGTTTGTAATCATACAGGTGTTGAAAGTCTACACAGGGTTGAGACTGCCTTTCTTATCATTGTCCTGCACCTGAGAGCAGCTCCAAGACAGTTGTGACCTCAACATTAATGAACTCATGACAACATTTGTGTAGTGTGAACAGTTTTCAATTCAATTACACAATAACAATTTATGACATTAATTGTCTTTCCATAAAAACATTCATAAAGATCCAGTTTGCTGACAAGTGTGAAACGTAGTTGGGTGAGAACAATGGCAATGAGTTTGGGAGAAGTTCGAATTTTTTTAATTTCAGAATTCCACTTGATCACACGGCCAACACATTTAAAAACAAACACCTATGTGCACAATTAACCAGTTCACCTCAACTGTATGTTTTTGGTCTGTGAGAGGAAGCCAGGGAACTGAGAGGGAACCGAGTGGGAACCCATGCAAACAAAGTACGTAATGACATGCTAACTCCATTCTGAAAACCCCCGAGGGGGATTCCGACTGACCATTCTGTGAGGAGACAGTATTAGTCGTCACACCACTGTGATGTCAGAAACTGGCTCCACATGTTGGCAGGGACGTCAGGTAATAATAATGTTTACACAATTAATTGAAACATAATTACTGCAGTTAGATGATTAAAATAAATTATTCCAGAGATTATTTAATGCCATTTTGTCAGGCAGAAATAAAATCCGTGGCCACCATAAAAGCTTCACACTGCCCATCAGGGATGAACAAGAAGAAGTAGACAGAAAAGAAACTCCACTTTATTGTCTTCAACGGGGAAATTATCTTTTCACTCAGACTATACATTAAATACACATACATACATATATGTGTTAGACATACATATAATATTGTGGACAGGCTTGCAGTTAGTACAGTACAAGCAGAATGATGGGCAGTGACTTCGCAGTGCGCCCAGTTGAGCAGCTTGTAGGGGGGATGGTGCCTTGCTCAAGGTTCTACCACTGAGCCACTGCTGCCCCAAAAGCAAAACAAAAAGCAGGGAATACATTTCCTAACATTGCACTGTGTGTGTGATTGTATACTATATGTTATGCTATATATACCAGTCCCATATTTAGGATATATTAGAGACAAGTTAGTGAGTAAAGGACTCAAAGGCCATCAGTGAGACCAAGCATAAAGATAAAGTTTAACCAGCTGCACATAAAAACTTACATATTAAAGTGAAAGTGAAATCTTTCCCTGGAGCAATGTTTTTTTCTCCTGTCTGAGCTGCATCGTCACGGCAGCAGTTGAGATTTGTATCGGAGGCAAATCAGTCGGCCTCGGTGAGCAGCAGAGATGAAGTGTCTCCCAGTAGGCCTCCAATCACCAGCCATGATTCATAGAAGTGTTTAACAAAGGCCTGATCAGCATTAGCTTACTTCTTATGTTGCGCAGTACAGAAAGAGTTTCACTGAAAACAATTTGTTGCTGAAATTCTCTTTGGAAACCAAATCCTCCAGAGACGGCTCTCACTCCAACTGCATGACTCCCAAAGACGTTACATGTATTTTCCTATGCAAAGAACTTTGCATCCACAAAATGGATGCAGCAGCAGCTGCAGGAGGTGAGGCCACCCGTCTGTCCTGCATCTTTTGTTAAAATCCGACCAAAATGCAAAACCAGCTATAGCAGCAGACATAATTACAGTGACTATAGAGACCGCTAGCTCAACTCAAGGAGGAAATATCACCTGATATTAATCATGGTTTTCAAACAGTTTAACAACATGTTATAAATGACAAATTGTCATCTCAGAATAAAGGGCAACAAATGTCATCCAGATATCATCAGGCCTTAATAACCAGCTTTCCATCTGATTTATCCATCTGCTGCAGTGAGACCCTTCACATATGGGCTGTATTCTCCTGAAGGGCATTTAATGATCACCTTCTTAACAAATCCTCTGCATCAGAGGCATTCTGGGCTGGAGGTGACAGACGGATGCACAATGATAGCATGATTGAGGAGGGGGTGTTTGTAATTTGTGAAAGAGGTGAGCTATTGAAGTATTAAGCAGGAACAAGCAGGTGGGGCTGCTCTGGGGAGTTAAAAGAAGGCTATGCATTAAAGTGGACGTACATGTCGCCACACCCGGCCATTTCACGTAGAGGACAGTGATGTGTGCTTTACAGACTATCATATACTGCCTCACTGTTTTTCATTATCACTCATTTATCATGAGCACAAACACCTCAAACCGAAATAACACCATCTCCAGGTACCCAGAGAGTTGAGCTGGGCTTGGCTAATATTGCATCAGGAGTCTTCTCATGGCAACCGGGTGCCTGCAGCCAGCCTGGGAGGATGGAGAGAGCATGGAGAAAACAAAGCACTTCTCTGCACTCGACTCTCAACTTTATCTCTAATGTACAAATCACCCATTTATAATTCATAACCAGTGGATGACTGTGTGACGGAGTCCGTCCTGCTGGTGGACGTGGAAAGGTGGCTGCAGGGTGACTGGTGAAGATTGAATGGTTGGTGGTTGTATCTTTATGTCTACGTGTCCTAGAATTTAGTCAAAAATCAGTCGTTCATTCAGTCATATGTAGATAAAGCCTCTGTAAAGCTGTGAAGCAGGTGAATATCCAGAATGGCTCTTCTATCAGATGGTGGAAACCACAGAAGAAAGAGCTGCTGGCGTGGTATCCTCATTCCAGAAACATTTATCATGAAACCCATCGTACTCTTTAATTCCTGATTCGATTTAAATTAATGTCACAATCTGTTTTTCATTTGTTGGCCAAAAGCATAATCTAAAATAATCCTGATGACAGGTAACCCGATGTTTGACTTTCAAATTCCTCCGAGCAAGGAAATAAATTTTACATGCACCAAGTTTTTTGCATTAAAAGGACAGGCAGGAAGAAGAGAAGGTGGAATTGGGTAGTTGATGTTGAGATGAGGAAAAACAAATATAAAACTTTGAATTCAAGACAAAATAAGGACTGAAACAGGATATACAACAATAACTGAAATTAAGTTAAGACTATCAGGCATACATAAATAATAAAACACAGCAGAAAAAGTGGCGCAGGAGCAACTGACTTTCTGTCCCGACTCCAAAAAGTAAGTTAAACATTTAAGTAAAGAATTAAGTTGTGGCTTTCTTTTCAAATATACTTTAGGCTGGTTTGCACATATTTTGAGATTGTGCTTTCGATAGCTTTAGGTTGTAACTGACAACTTCTGATCCTGACTTGTTTTCCACCAGCTGTGAGGAAACTTCCAACAAACCAGCAACAAAAGATCTCAAAGGCAAAGAGTGAACAAGGGAGTAATAAACATAGCTCAGTGAACATGAAGGTCTGGAGGAACAAATCAAGTCCTAATGTAGCAGGAAGAAGCAAAACTGGACCGATGTCTTCAATGATTCAACCAATCAATCAGTCAATAAATCAAACTTTATCAGTATAGCACTTTTCATACGAGGAAGATTTAATGCTTTACTTGACACAATAAAATAGAACACAGTTCACCCTCCTACCCACACACAAGCACGCGCACACGCACACACACACACACACACACACACACACACACACACACACACACACATACACACACCTTATTAGTGGTGTTAATGATAAAATGAAAACAAAGAGTAAGAACAGGAAGTCAGGAAACACTGCCTTAAACCAAACAGTAAAGAAACACCAGAGGCAGCAACGTGTGTCATACCAGGAAGCAAAACTAATTAAATTATATAAATAGACTAATACAAGAGCAATCAATTACTTGTTAAATAGATCAAAAATAAAAATATAAGTAGACAGGGACAAAACCAGTTCAGGTTGATGGCTAAACTACAGAGTTTCAGAAAACTGACGTTTGTTTGTGTTTTAGGGGAATAGAAATGTTTGAACGTCTGTAAAGACCAGGTGACATATTTGACCTGCTTTTACTGTTCTTTTAGTGAACCACTCACCCAAAGCAGTAAAAGACAGACCTTACAGATTTGATACTCATGTTTCACAACCTTACTGGAAGCTGTTGTGTGTCTTTGGGTGGAGGATCCTTCTTCCCCTCTGTCTTCCCTGACTTTTTGAATCGTGCTCAAACAAGACAAACGTTCATCTTTTGTAATCCACACCTCCTCCTTTAGTTCAGAAGAGCTGCTTGGGATTAGAATTGGGGAGAGCTGTGATGAACACTCAGCTGATGCTTTCAGTGAAACAACAACCACAGCGCCGTCTCAGCAGCTGTGTTGGTGATTTTTCCTTCCTATTTAGAATGAAAAGCAACTGGTGCGGTGCACCCTGTTGATGGAACAATATGTGTTTGGTGACAGTGTAAACAAAGACGCCTCATCTTGAATTGTTGCTTTCTTCCTGTTGAGAGGAAGCAGATTCTCAAATCCCAAGGTATACAAAATTCTCAGCATTTTATGGTATATTTCATCAACATGTCTGAACCTCATAACCGTGTGAAGGTTTTAAGACAAAAATTTTAAAAAGATTCTCGTTTGACAGCGTGAAGAAGAAATCCACCTGGCTCAGCACAACATTGGCTTCTGCTTTTAAAATACAGACTGATGACATTTCACTGTAGTTCACTGGTTTGTTTTATAAATAAATGACCAAAATACATCAGAAAAACTAAAATTCAGGCATTAATGTGTACACATGACCAACAGTTGATCTTCAGGAGTCACAGCTTGAGGATTCAGCTCATTTACACGTTAACAGTTTGACACTGGATTTTAGAATGTATATACTGTATAAATTTACAAGTCAATACTGGTGAGGGTTTCATCAGTCAAGCACTGTAAATTCACAGTATGTGAATGTATCAGCATCTACAGCATACATCCTGTATTTGATGGCAGTGAGATGAGTTTTCAGGAGACCAGCCATTATTCATTTATTCACAGACATTATCATAGAAGGCCAGGCATCTCGTCATCTGGAGCAATTATCACTCCCATAATAAGGTAGCATGGAGACAGCAATGGATCTTGTAATAAGTGGATGACTGCTCCAATTCCTGAGCCACTCAGCCTCAATTACATCATAAAATTGCCACTAATAATAATGAAGAATAATTTGTTTAAAGAAAAAGAAACACTTGTAATTTACAATTAAACTTTGACGCTTACTTCCATTTCTTCCCATTTTGACACTGAGGACAAGTAAAAATTGTTTTTGTGTTATTTCTGACTCAGAGCAGTTGGTTTCGTTTTTCACATTTTAGTTCCCACACTTTTCTTTCAACTTTCCATGATTCTCTGCTGTTTACAGGTAAGTATATAGTACATTCCTGTAAATAATGGTATCCTTCTACTGCACTGAAAAACATTTAATTGCATTCATGAGGTAGAGCACTGCTCGGATTTCACTGGAAGTCAACAACAAGTTTATCAGTGAGGAATCAGAACGCCACATCATGAAATAGAAAAAACTTACTGAATTATTTATTGGAGCTTTGTTCTGCTCACTATCGTAAAATTTAAAGGAGGAAGCAGAAATGAAAGCAACAATTGATTTTTTTTTCTAGTGGACCTGGCTAACAAATTTTGCTTCTTCGTTTTTTTTTTTTTTGTTTTTTTTTTTATATGTTGGAAAGACAATAAACTCAATTGAACTGAACTGAATTGAATTGAACTGATTCACTGCTTCAGTTGCATGTCAAAAACAGATTTCAGTTACTATCAGGATTGTCCACTGACTAGATGTCCTTAAGACAACAGTCAGAAAATGCTGTGAGGCTGTGTTAAATCGGTGGTTTCTTTAAGACTGAGTACTTGAATGGTTAAGATGTTTGAGGCGCTGTACCAGAGTAAAGAGAGCTGCCAACAGTAACAGGCGGTCGTGGACCAATGCTTCCAATCTGTTTTAAAATGTGACATCCAGTTGGCTGCAGGAGATTTTCCTATGGCCAAATGTACTGATAAGAAGCTGCTCTAACGTGAACTTGAGGTCAAAGTGAACCTGTGTCAACGTATGGGTCAACAAGCAGGTGCACATACTTGGGAAAAGAAAATACGGCAAATCTCCAACAAACCTGTGATGTGGATTTGGAAACGTTTTCATGAGTTGACTGAAACAAAACCCAGACAGAAAAAAGCTCTACTTGCTGAAATTCACTCCAATCATGTTAAATGTGAGACGTGTAAAACATGTAACTACCAGTAAATATTTGTGTCTTATTGCATTTGCAAACCATGAAGTCTTTTCTTTGAAAGAAAACAGGAAGCAGTGATTAAACATCAGCAGGTATAACACACCCACAGAGGCAGACAAATACACAACAAATGCGTCAGTTGTTTGGGACGTGTGGGACGCTTCACTGGCACCTTCAAATTCTCTTTACATTTCAAAAATATACTTTTCATAACATTTAGTTTCTGTTTTCTGTTCATTGATGGGTAACCAGTGGACCCCAACTAATTATTTGAACATAAACACTGTGGAAGGCAACCCGGTGGCGTGTCGCTGTTGTCTCACAGCAAGAAGGGTTCTGGGTTCGAGTCCCGTGTTGTGTGGGTTCTCTCCCCGTGTGTACGGCTTCCTCCAACCTCCAAAAACATACAGCTTAGGTGAGCTGATCGACCTAAATTGACCATAGGTCATTTAAAGGTGCTCATTCATGGACGGCAGTGGCTCAGCGATAGAGCAGACATCCCATTATCAGAGATCGGCAGTTCAATTCCCGCTCCCGCCAACCATCCTCGGAGTGTGAGCTGACAGTACTGTATATGTCCGAATGCGTTGGCGTTCACCGCAGCAAGTAGCTTGTTAGCATAGCTTAGTTGGAACAGCACAAAGTGTTCCTGAGGAAGAAAGCCAACCAATCATTTGGCCCAGGTCACAATTCGCATTCTTCCAATTTATGCTTTGTCATTAATGCATCATAGAATCTGACTCATCGTGTATGACTCAGGAAAAAATATTTTAATAGAACATTAATGTGAAGGTGTATGAGAAATCCGGCTCTTTACTTTCATGCTCACTCTTTGCTGACACAAAGTTAGTCAAGCTGGAAAGAGTGAAAATATAATAAAATTAGGGCTGTCACTTTAACGCGTTAATTAGATTAATTAATTACGCTGCAAATGAACGCGCTATAAAAATTAAAGCAATTAATTGCGAGTGGCAAGTCAATGCGCAAGCAGTTTAAATTTGGCCCATTGAGGGACCCGTAGGCTGCAGTGACGTCACTTCGTACCTGCGCCACTCGTCAGAAGCGAGGTGACTGTCAACAGAAATGGACGCGACACAGGAAAAGAACAAGCACGTGACTATAGGGGCGGCAGTAGCTGGGCGGTAGAGTAATCATCTTGAAGACGGACTGCCCAGCCATCGGTGGCTCAAGTCCCGCCTCCGCCAGGGCATCTGACGGAGCATGAAAAATCTTTTCTTCTTGGTGTATTCTATTGATAAGTCATGCACTACAGTTTTGCAATGTCCTAGAATTCAAATTCTTTATTTGGGGGCCTTTAGCAGGTATGAGATTAAAATGCGATTAATTAATTAATTACAAATCCTGTAATTAATTAGATACATTTTTTTAATTGCCTGACAGCACTAAATAAAATATAAAAAACCTGGAAAAGCAGTGCCTTTGATTTTAGTCTGTAATAGATGAAGAAATCAATAAATATTTTTATGATGTTATTTACGTTCTTTCTTTCTAAATCATTAGCTTAGCTTCCTGAAACTTTAGGATGTTTATTTTGCTGAGAAAAAAAATCTTTTACACTGCCACATCTTTGAAATTCTGATTGAAAACATTTGCAGTAAGATATATAAGACATGTACTGTATGAGGGGAAAAAGTTCTTCTTTTGGAGGAGCTGATGCTTTCCTTCAAAATTTGGTCGAACCCGGAACTAAACTAGAAACCATAAGTCTCGAGTTGTGTGAACAAGCGCGCCCCCTGTCGGATGAAGAAGAGTGACGCACTAGAGATCCTGCCGCTCAATGAGCGCATTCAGCTAAAACAATGGATGTGAGCCGTCATGCGTGTTTGTGGCAGTGGAAATAATTCCAAAGATGACGTAACTACATCCACAGAATGTGTTTTTATCGCTGGTGCTGATGTTTCGGTCCATGACAGAATGTGTGGTTTGTCCAGGAGCGGAAACAGGAAAAATTAATTTATTTTTTAGTTTACTGTTACCACTAGATGGCGCCATTATCTGTACTCTGAAACACGGGTGACTATCAGACGTCAGTTTCAGGTGTTTTGATATTGATCACAATATTAATTCATATTAATGTATTATATTATTTATATTATTATTAATATTAACATTTACATAGTGTGGAAAAAGTAGAACACATAAGTGAAAAAAAATGAGACACAGAATCGAACACAACTTCAAAAGATCATTTCACAAAGTGTATATATTAAGAATCAGATTATGATTAAAGCAATGTGATTACAGTATTGTAATTTTATAAAAGTGTTTTTCAGGAGATTCTCCATAAAAAGTAAATATTGGATTAGTGTTGTGTGTAATTCTTTTATGTTAAAATTATAAATAACAATTCTGTCACTTCACACTTTCACAAACATTTCATGACACAATTTCAAAGTCTTCAACAAAGGTGCATGCAGGTAAGGTAGTTGGTGTGAGAGAAGAGGATGC
The DNA here is from genome assembly GCA_013358685.1 of Antennarius maculatus. Lineage (NCBI taxonomy): Eukaryota > Metazoa > Chordata > Actinopteri > Lophiiformes > Antennariidae > Antennarius > Antennarius maculatus. The sequence continues at coordinate 10,702,867 of CM023607.1, read as the reverse complement.
AGAAGACAAGGTTAGATGGAGGCAACTGGTTCGCTGTGGCGACCCCTGAAGCGAAAAGCCGAAAGGAAAAGAAGAAGATACACAAGAAAATCACCCGTTGTTGGAAGCTGTCACTCTGTCCTCAGAGAGGACGTCACTGCAAAACTGCTGAGTCATATGTCAAAGCCATGAGCCTTAAGACAATTAGGACTAAGAAGTGGCTCAACAGCATCTAACTGGAGACACAGCAGACAACAAGCAGCCTGACGGCTCACAGTTTGAATCAGCTGAGAGTCTCAAGTCAGAGGCACAGAATTTAATTTATTACTAAATCTTTATAAGAGTTACTCTCCCAACATTTCAGAAATTGACTTACATTTTTTCCCCCAAGCTGCCATTAAAATTAGTTTGTATGAACTAAAGATGTTCTGTTGGGTTCTGCAAAAAGATCAGACTCCTTATGGTTTACTGTACGTGGGGCACACACACACCCACACACACACACACACACACACACACACACACACACACACACACACACACACACACACACACACACACACACACACACACACACACCTGTTCAAATAAGAACAGGTGTGTGAAAGTATTTCACACACCTGAAAAATATTTATGTTTAGAGCTGAAAAATATTTATGTTTAGTCATCATGGAATGATGACCAATATTTCTAATTTCATGAATGCAAAACACATACTGATGGATTTTAACATGATCCCTCCTGTGATGAACCTATTGGCTATAACTCACACACACAAAGGACAGTCAGTATCATATCAAGTGTCTGAGCACCATGTGGTGTTTTATTTCAAAAGGTAAGAGGTTGTTTTCTCATCGAAGGGTTGTCTCATCGGCACTTTTTTCATATTTTATCGAGTCAGTTTTAACGTTTACAATAATCTGCTGGTACTCCAACAACAAAAATAGGCTGTAAAAATTGTTAAACTTTGAAACTAAGTTGAATTATCTTTATTTCATAAACTTTTTCAGAGGTCCAAGGCCATCCTGGAAGACCCTCGACCACCTCTTACCTCGCTGCTGTTGTCAGAAAACATTTCCATCAGGGGCTAAAAATCAGATCTCTAACATCATCTGCTCCCTTGACGACGAGACTTATATTTCACATTTGCTTTAAAGATGAAGCCTTTCCTACCTCAGTTGTATAAAGATGTCTAAACTCCTCATGCAGAGGCTGACACTGGGTTTGAGTACGGCTAAAAGTTACCCAGCATCCTCAGCATGGTTTCAACTGTTTACAGCCTGAGACATTCAGCTGTCATCAGAGACTGATTTTTCAAAATAAGTGATTTTTAATATACTTCAGCTGTAAGACAAATTGTAAATTTCACTTAAGAAAATTCTTGAATAATAACCCATCCACAAAAAGTCCTTAGAAAACAGTTCCATATTTATTGCAAAATATTTTTGTACAGAATACAACTGAAAAAACATCAACAGAGGAATGGACAGTAAGGCCAACATGAGAACTGTACAAACACCAACAGTAACATTTGCTGATTTAATAGTGTTTTATACATAAATTGCTTTCCAGCCCTAAAAGCTTCCTCCTTTAGAGGGATCTAAACATCTTCCCAATTTCTCTGCATATTATTGCCTTTATCTGTAGACCCATCATTTTAGAACACCAAAGGACAATCTTTAAAGTATTGAAATTTCTCCAAGTCTCTTGACTAATGTCTCACAAAATATATATATTACATATATATACTTGTAAAAAGCTCCAAACAGTATGGGACTGATATCAAAGTGAGTGTTGCGTCACTTGTCCTTCAGGACACAAGGAGGTTCAGAGCATGACGGCTAACGTTAGGAGGCTAACACCATTCGCTCGACTTCTAACACCAGTAACTAAGTGTGCTGACGTAATACCTCTGTTTCTAAACTAAATATCAATGGTTAAAGTTAGCTTTTAGTTTGCTTCACACCGCTGAAATAATTAAACCCTAGTTGGAACATGGAGGGCTGAGCGCCTAGATAGATTTGGGCGTGCATGCCCATGCACATCCTCATGCGATTTGGCACACAGTTTATTCTTCAAAGTAAACCTTGGGGTAGACACACTTCAGTCTCCCCAGAATCTTCCATAACGTCTCTTTCTTCAAAAAGAAAAAGGCAGAGAGAGACAGGATATATGTTCCCCCCCGACATTCATATGTACATCTTAAACATTGGTTCTCCCAAACTTTGGGTTCTAATGAAGACAAGAACTCCTGTCTATTGAAGTTTATTAAAGAACATAAAAATTTAAGATTAAAAAAGATATTTTTTTCTCATAAGCCCTTCAAGAAAAAGCACTAAAACATTACCGAGGATGAAGATGGTATACAATCTAGAACTCCAGTGGAGAAAAAGGGTTTTCTTCTGTCATGACTTGACATGGAGGGTAAACATGGAACGAGACGTGCAACACGACAACGTCATGTTCTGGTTTTCTGCATCCTACATGTGGTGGATAAATATCTAAACAAAAAACAGAGAGACTCCTCCTTTTAAATGTTCCCATGGTCTGTTGGACCACCAGTCAGATGAAGCTCTGTGACGTCCAAACGGAGATAATTATGCAATGCTTTATGACTTAATAGAAAGCATCAGTTTTGTTGCAGAAACTTGTGCAAACATTCATTTCACTGGTAGGAACAACATTCATTCATATCCAAATAGGGGTCACGGGTCACACTGAGGCCTATCCCAGCTGACTACTGGCATGAGGCAAGGTACACCCTGGACATTTTGCCAGTTTATCGTGGGGCCACCCTGAAAGATATACACACTCACACCTACCAACAATTTGGACAAACAATTCACCGACATTGCACGTTTCTGGAGGGGGGGAAGAACCAGGTGGGAACCCACACAGACACGGGAGAACATCCAAACTCTGCACAGAAAGGCCCCCAGGTGGAATCGAACCAAGGATCTTCTTGCTTTGAGACAACAGTGCTTCCCACCATGCTGCCAAGGTTCCAATTTTTTTTTTTAAATGACGTGGTCAGAATCACTGTGACCCTTCTCTAAATCAAATCTGTGATGGTGGGTGTGGGTGGGGAGCTCTTCAACTATTTATAGATATCACAAGTGTGATCAATGGTTTGATACCCTGAGTAGAGGACATAGGCTTGGGGTGTATTTCAGTACAAACAAAACCATTGTTGTCAAGCAAACAACAACTGAAAACAGGACATTACTACGTAATACCACCTTTCACACACAATAAAAATTTGTACTTATTGATACATTAAAAAAACACAAATGTAACCAGAGAGAAATAAAACAACAGCAACTATTCACTCATGACAACACAGTCATTTTTCATGTTACAATATGCATATACTCATGCATATATAGTGTGTATTTCCCCTTGCATACAGGAGAGTGGTTGGGGATATATAGAGAGCCTTCAGTTATATCAGCTCTCTCGGCGGAGACTAACACTGATTAATAGAGTATGAGAGCAAACAATTTACAGGACGGGCAGAGGGGCGAGAGGACGGGGGACTGATTCTGCACAGCCATGTAAACAGAGGAAGCAAGACAGCCAGAGAGGATGATGGGTAACAGACATCCACTTAAAGTAGCAAAGACAGGACTCATTGCAGAAGGTCGAGGTTAGACAGGAGTGAGAAAAAGAGATGGGCGGGGCTTTTTATCCAGGATACCCAATCAGAGTTTGGCGGCACCACCTAACAACTTGGCTGTTTTGCAACAAGCTTGGTGGAACATTAGTTCTGATGCTGGACGGTTAAGTTAAAGTTATGGATGTATTCCTGCTTGAGAGACACTAGTCAAATTTCAAAATGTAACAAATAGTGAACTCTCAGCGACACAACACAGCTCCCTATTGGCTGAGTGAATATTGATCACTAGGAAGGACTTCCTCTTTGGGTTGTTAAGATCTGAGGGGACAGAGGGGCTCAGACGAATAATTGGATCCGCTCGCGGATGGTCTGTCTGCAGATGGGACAGGTCTTCAGCGCTGCGCTGCAGTCGATGCAGGATGCGTGTCCGCACTGAAACACCAGCTTGATGTGGTTGTCGATGCAGATGGGGCAGGTGATCCGTTCCTCCATCTGGCGGTAGCGAGACTGCAGCTGCTCCAGCAGGTTGTGTTGCTCTGAGTTCTCTGTGCCGGGGCTGCAGTCCACTTCTGTTTGGTCTGCAGAGGGTCGGGGAATCAACATGAATGATGTCAGAGCAATGAAGGACGAAATATTTTAGCAGTCTCCTTCCACGGCAAATATGACTTAATAAAGATTTCATTATGACTCTGAAGTCATGAGTACAGAGGACTGATAGAGAGCTTCATCACAAGACACAGTAAAATCAGCTGAAGCTCTTTATCAGCAAAACTAGTGTGAATGTTCACTGAGGGGAACAACAGCAATGCCCGGTCAGTGAAATATAGCTGTAACCTCTTCACTGATGTATGGATGTTGTCGATGCATGCCAGACAACTAAAACAACACACATACCAAGGACATCTTTATTATTCCTGAGGGGCTGTTCTTCTTACCTTGTCTAATTTTCTTGGTGATTGTGACTTGGCATTTGATGCATTTCTTCATTCGATGGGCACACTCTGTTTGGACAAGGACAACTACTGAGATTCTTCAAAGACATAATTGGACTAGACATTCATAGACATTATTGAAATTCTCATGAAACCTTTTTTTTTTAGATATAACTATAACTACAAACAAATACTAAACATGGAGCTGCTATGACGTACAGCGTATCTCGCAGAAACACACTGATGTACGCTGAAGCACACTGACCCGAGTTTATATGGTATTAGTGTAAATATACAACTTACATACAACTGTGTTTTTTGTATTCACTTCTATTCAGGAAATTATTTCATCTTTGATGCACCCCCCCAGGCCCCACCCACCTTCACAAGCCACACTGTGTTGGCAGGGACAGAAGAGAACCAGCAGCGCCAGCTCAGAGCAGATGAGGCATTCACTGGGTCCTGGCGGCATGGGAAGAACCAGGTTGGTCATTGTGTTGGGAGTAGTGTGGACCCGCCGTAAGCTGGCGCTGCTCAGGCCTTGTCCACACGTGATGGCCTGCAGACGCTGCATCCTGACAGACAACACACACAACAACGTGCTGCGTTTTTCCACAGTGATTCCCACACACATTTCTGTGGCCGCTGTCTTTCCTTACCTGTGTTTCTCAGCGAAGCTCTTGATGAGCTGCAGCATGGCGCTGTCTGCCACCAGGTCCAGAGGACTCTTGCCCTTGTGGTTGGCATAGTTAATGTCAGCCCCTTCCTGTGCTAGAAAACAAGCGATGGCTGCACCCACACTCAGTTCTGTATTCCCTAGAAGACCTGACATGTTCAGCTATGGATGAAATCGACAGGGACGGAAAGAGAAGATGAGAAAAACAGAAAGAGGGACAAGAAGACAAAGTTAAAACACAATATGTTTACACAATACTTAATCTTGAGTAGGAGCTGAGAATACTTTGAAAACTTCGTCAAGGACGCAGATGATTTTGAAGTAAAGCTAGCACATTCTCCTTAAGGCTAATATAACATTTTAATTTAATAGGAGCGGAAGAACTCCACTAATAACTCAATGATGACAGCAGCCAAAATAGCCCTGATGCACATCAAGGCATCTTCGATTGTGTGTGTGTGTGTGTGTGTGTGTGTGTGTGTGTGTGTGTGTGTGTGTGTGTGTGCGCGCGCGCACTTGGCACGTGTTCAGAATGTTGAGTGGAGCTGGAGTGTTTGCAGTCATGTGGACTAGAAAAGACGTTGATGATCTGCACAATAACATGAACACCCAGAAATGAAACTAACTCACACCACCGGTTCATCACTAAAAACACAGACAAACACAGACGAGGTGGTAAACACAGCAAATGGTTTGTCAGCAGAAAATACAGAAAATTCAATTGTTCTTGAAAATGCATAATTGAAGAAACCACTTGTAAGATACACACCTTTAGGTGTGGAGCTTGTGGAACTCTTTGTTGGAACCATAAATCATAACGCTTATTGATTTCAAATACTTAAAATTGACCAAATATCAAAGCCATGTCTGGTGTGCGTTGGAAATGGGTACATGAGCCTTTGTGGAAAATTATTGGGCATTTTTAAGTTATGCCATGGAAATCTCATCTAAGACCAAATCCATTCACAGAATGAGCCTACAGTCCACTTGTAACTATGGAAACTGAAAACATAAAAACAACAAAAATCTATAAATAGCAGAAGGCACCACTTTGGTAACTGGTTGTTATGCACATGCAGGTTTATATTAATGGTGGGGATGATTATCCCAGAGTCCTGGGACTGATGGAGTGTGGTCCTGTTCACATAATGGCGCTGTGCTTACGTTGTGCTGCTAAATTTATCTCACGAATCCTAACTGGAGCTCCCCAGTCTATACTGCCTCACTAAGTGTGCTCTCCTCTCTTACACCATCAGTCTCTCACCAGCACCTTAACTTAAAGAAGAGACTTTTTTTTTAAAACAATTCTAAATGTTTAGAATTCCACCAAAATCACAAATGTCATAACATAACAACAAACGATAGAGCTGTACCTTCACACGTCACGTCAAGGCATTCCTCTCTGTTAAGCTTTCCACGCGACTCGTTTACACAGCAAACATCCTCTCTCTACGCGTTGACACTGTCCTTTGGGTCATCCTGAGTGACGTCCTTTACCTCCTCATCGATACCTCTATCCCACTCATTTACCTAGAAAAGCCAACTAACTACTTTATCCTAGATTAACCCCAGATTACACACAAAGACCTGAACATTCTTTCACTGTTTTTGTTTACCATACCGCCCTGCATCAATATTAAGTCTGTTTTTATCCTTTAAGTCGTATTTACTCCACTATGAGTCTCTTTACCTTCTTAAGACTGCATTAATCCTTTTCTCCCCATCTAGCCATTTGAGTCTGTTTACATGTCCTTCAGCCTATATTTCTCTTCTTTGATTGTTTCAACTGAAGTTCCTTCAGCCCTCTTTTAACCACAGATTGTCACTTCAGTAATCACGTAATCAGTCTCTTTCAGTCGAGCTGATAGTTCTTCCTTTGTTCTCATCTTTTGTTTTCTCTCTTCATGTGATTCAGTTCCAAAAATACCCCAAACTAAACAGAAACCACTTCATCCCTAGAAATCCTCATTGAACAAACAGAATGAATGTTGTTATTTATATGTCAGAAAGTCATATCATGATATTGTCTAAGTTCCCTTATGAAAGAAAAACAAAAAAAAGTAACGGGTAAAATCAAGCCAACAAAATTCCATTTTTCCTGTAGCTTCCCCAGCAGCTCTCACCCGGCAGTAAAGCGATGTGAAGGAACATCCTTCGCTGCTCTCCTCAGTGCTGCTGGTGGCCACGGTGGGGGTGAGCATGGCGTTGGCCAGCTGCGGGCGGAGGAGTGCCACGTGCATGGCCGTGTCACCGTCCTCGTCCTCCATGTTGACGTCGGCGCCCTCAGCCACCAGGAGCTGCATCAGCTCGGTGTGGCCCTGGGTCACCGCCAGCTGCAGTGGGGTCTGATTCCGGTTGTTGCGGATGTTGATGTCGCAGCGTCCCTGTTGCGGAGAAAACAATCATTTTCTCACCTTAATATCAAGCGTGTACTTGTGAACTCTGTGCTGTAACTTCTTCAGTCTCAATCAATCTAAATCTAAAGAAGCAGTTGGAGTAATTTCTGGCTCACCTCCTTGATGAGGATCTCGGCGACATCGCTGTGGTTGTTGAGGGATGCCAGATGCAGCGCGGAGAAGCCATCCTCCTTCTTAACGTCCACCAGCTGCCGCGCTCGTGCAAGGATCTTCTCTGTGGCCCTGACACCAGGACAAACCACACCAAACCGGATTAGAACACAACCATCAGAGCTGTTTGAGGAGAGGCTGCTCTGTTGAGTCTTCCTCTATTCTGTAGTTTGTGATGTGTGAAAACAAAGCCGACAGCCTCAGTGATCACCTGGACGTTAACGTACCACCATGAGGGTTTGGTGTGACAACATTAAAATCCTGCTGTGCGTTTGCAGATGATTTTGTCATGGACCACATAGTTGTTGCTGCTGTTGTTGTATTATCAAGGATAAAATGTGGTGTGGCGATTCAGTGTTGGAGATCACTAGTTGCTGCAGCACACGTGTGTATGATGATTGAGAGAAATGAGTGTGATTTCTGTTTTCCACTCGTCTTGTGGGCCCCCTGGTCAGTTCATGAGCTCCTCCTCATCATGCCTCTGAATTAGCTGCATAATCGTTTCTCCTGTGTGTTCATGAATATTCAGACTTGGGCTGATGTTTCAGGGCAGGTTTATACAAATCGGCATTCACACACTTCAGCTAGAGGAGAAAGCTGCTGATGACTTTTCTGCAGAATTAAGACCTGATGTGTGCATTTTTGGAGTTTTTGACTCAATTTTAAGTTTGACAAAAGCAGCCAATGATTACTAATTATTTCACTCTAACAATGCCAAAAGTAATGAGAAAAAATATTTTAAATCATGTGAGAGAGAGCATGAGTTGAAATCAAATGTCTAAAACAGTTTACATTGTTCTCCAGAAAGACAGGGGCAAACATGAAGAGGAAGTTTGGAGGGAGTGAAAAAAAGGTGTTGTGCAACTGAAGGGAAAAAGCAGAAGCGAAGAGAGGAAGATGTTTTAATGAGGTATGATTGCTGGAAGGAGAGAACATATACAGCAAAGCCTTTTTTTTCCTTTTCAATAAACTGACGAAGCATTCTGTGCATCCATTTGCCTTTGCTTTTCTTTCCCAGGACTGTTTGTGAACTTGGCCTCTACCTCTTTTTTCCATTTCCTCTTGATAAATACTCTTATAAACAAACCATCCTCATCTTTCTGTCACAGAAAATCAGTGGGCTGCAGAAGCTCACTGAGCTCGGTAGAAGATGAGAAGGAAAATGTTTTATGGATGTTGTTTAGGTTCAAACCTGAAGGCACTAAAGAAACTGCCGACTGAACAGACTGAAGATCCCTGGAAGAGGTGGACGGTGTTTGAGAGTAGTAAATTAAAAAATCTTGTTACCAAAGCGCATCTTAACGAAGATCCACAACTATAAACTCCAATGTGAATTTACATGGCAGTGATTAATCTCATCCTAAAGACAGTGATTAAAACTGTGAAATTGACCCTGAACTTAATCCAGAATTTAATTAAAGCTGCATGTTATAATGTGCATTCAAGCCAAAACAAACACATTTGGACTGTGTCACTGCAGTGACGATCTGCTGCTGATATATGAATGAACTGGTGGACCAAGTTAATCCTGAACACTATAAATCCCTCGTCTCTATTCCTGGCACAGCGGCTGATGTCAGGCTACACAAATACGGGGGAGTGTAGGGGTCTGTCCCAGTCCTGCACATACAACACTTGCCAGAACAGATTAGAAATATTATTGAATGACCACCTATTATTGATTCAGTTCATTCCGTCTCCTCTCCTCTCCCTGTTATTTTCTCCATACTGCATTGCCCTTATGTTCATGGCTATCCTGACATCATCAGAATTTTACAGGTGCAGTATATGAGCTGGAAAGTATCACTGAAGAGAAGGTGGAAGGTCAGGATGTAGCATTTCAAAGCCGAGACAAATTAATTGAATTTTGTGAATCTATTAAACCAGAAAAGAGCATCAGTCAATTTGGAAAGTATTAAAGCACAAATTAATGGCAAGCTAGTCAAAGACAGTCTTCACTTCAGGGAGCAAATTTATGGTGAAGCTGATGTTTTTCCTATGAACCCTCTTTCCTTTGTGGCAACGATTTAAAAACAGCCAAGGACAATTTTCCATTACATGGTTTTGTTATAATTTGGGAAAGCGAAAATTCACATGAGGTCATAAAAGTCCTGCAACTATGAAGCAAGATTTTCAGCAGCCTTGGCACATTGTGAAAAATGTCAACTCTAAAATGTAACTGTGACCTGTGAGCAAAGATTCTAGCATCTTAGTCAAGAGACAGCCTTCCTCTGATTTGTTAAAGACCTCGACGGCTCGATTCAAAGTTCAGATTTCCATTAAAAAACAAACACTGATGTATGAATAGTACAAATTATCATTATTTCAAGTGGGTTTGGAATGATTTTACTGTAATGAACTGTACTTCTAACAATAATGTCACTGAATAGATCCCCACTGTTGCAGTGACACACGTCATCTGTGACACTTAAAGAATAAACTTCATTCATTCATTCATTTTTGTCTGAAAATAGACATGAACAAATAGCAAATATCAGATTGACTGGAAAGAATTTAAGTGTCAAAAACCTGTTTTTAAAAGGATCCATTCTTTCCAGGTGCACCGCCCTCTATATTTCTGGTCTATATGTGGTGAGTGGGAGCTGCTGTGATGTAACACTGGCATTATGGAACAAAAATAAAAGTTGTGTTTGAGGGACGAAGCCTTATTATTGTGAGAATATTCAGTCTTGTCCTTTGCCTCTGTCTGCCTGGTCAAAGGCCTTCAACACTCAAACATCTCTAATGTCAAAAGCCCAAAACTAACAGCTCACAGCCAGTCCTGAAGCACATCACATAATGTGGCCGAGCCAATGTGTCACTTCCTTGGTCTAATTGGAAATACAATACATAAAATCGTTTGGGAAGAATTGAGTAAAAAATCTTTGATATCTTCGTTTCCTTAATTAAAAAACAAAATATCCCTGCCACCCTGTAAATACGCTTCACCTTGTTACAACACTAAACTGGACTAATTGGTTAGGAAAAATGTTAGAAGGAAAATCAACATGTGGGGCAAAACGATATAAAAAATAAGTGTCATTGCATTGATACAGCCGGGCAGCCTGTTGTGAAGGAGCTGTGTGTGAGACGAGCTCCAGTCATACCGGGCAGTGTCGAGAGTTTACAACCATTCCCATTATCAATTAATTCTCCACTACTATAGGCCACATGTGGAATGTTTTTCATGATCACGTCGATGTGAAAACCAGCAGGGCTTAATATAACAGCTGTTACACATCATCACTATAAGCTGAACATCCACTAGTCCTGCCAACAACAACTACAATTAAGACTTCTCTTGAAAGTTTCTCAAAGATGCAAGGCATCTCATTCCATGCCGAGCTTTAAAATCTAAACTCATGAAGTTTGGGAAGCAATCTCTACTCACAGTTTGTTTCCTTTGAGAGCGGCGTGGTGCAGAAGGTTGAAGCCTCTGTGGTTCAACTGGGTGAAGTCAATGTTGGGCACCAAGACCAGAATCTCAATGATACTGCGAAAATCTTTAGCGATGGCGTCATGAAGCGGTGTGTCCCCATACGAATCCTGACACACAGAATATATAGTGGCTCCCCATCAGTGAGGCCAACGCACAAACTGGGGCTAGAGCAGTGCTGCATGCTTTTTCCTTTTCCTTAGATGTGACACAACAACTTTAGACCATTAAGAATTTGTAGAGAATGCAGTTTTTTTGTCACAAACATTAAAAACACCTTTAAGTTACCGTATCGTTTACAAATGTACGATACTGGTACAATTATTAGGGTATACAAATTTTATATTGTCGTATTCTGATTTGTTGATATAATGACATTATGTGTTTCCTGTATTGTGAAATCCGTATTAACAACAGGGCACGTGCAATATTGTAATGTGCAATATGTGTGTTTGATGGGAATAAATAGTTATTACACTTGTTGTGTACAATTCTATTTTTAAAATTATTATCAATAACATTATATATTGTTAGCGCCAGAATTCCCTGATATTATTTTGGGACCGTATCACACACCTGTACAATAACACATTTATTATACATATGGAATATCATAAAAATGCTTCAGTCTGTATCAGACATGATTTTGTTTCATACCGTATTTTTAAATCTTCAAATTTGGACCATGATAGTAAATGATGGCTCTATATTATTGATGTTATAGATGATAGATGAGTCTTTTTACATTGTCTGTGTCACAAACAAGAAGAAACTCCAGGCTGCTGCTTCGTGTTTTTATTTGAGCAGCCACTCTTCTCAAGCAGAAAACATAAGCAGTTAGTGAATACCAGGCCTGGTTTGAGGCATATTAGACAGTCTGAAAAATGGCTTAAAAGAGAGACTAAATCGTTTTAATAACAGCTTGAATGAAGAAGGTTACAGACCAATGTCATTCAAGTTTGAAGCTCTAAGTTTATATAAAATGTCTTAAAATTGGTCCATTCAATCATCAATCACTCCTGAGCAGTGACCAAAATAGAGAGGGGCTTTAAGAGGGTTTAGAAAACCATTTACTTTAAAAATATTTGATACTAAGAAGGAAATGATTATTGTTATATAAATTCAAGGATGTATCAGTGACAGGTGTATAAGTACCTGGATGAAGTGATTGAACTTTGTCCTACCTCTGCTTTATCACCCAAAAAAACGTTATTCTCTTATCAGAAATGACACAATTGTCAACAAATGTCAGATTAGTTCATGTTGAGAAAACCAGCAGTGCTCTGTACTGTTAGTGCATCCACAGAATCAATCAAGACTAATTGCTGTTGTAAAGTAATATGAGTGGACAAATGGAGGGTGACATATAGGAATCAAAGAACTGTGTGCAGTAACATTCATTCTCACCTGGAGGTTGACGTCAGCTGAGTGTTCGGTTAGCACACGCACCATGTCAGTGAACCCCTTGTTGACGGCGATGTGCAGTGCCGTGCACATGGAGTTATTGAGCAGGTTGACATTTGCTCCCTTACTCAACAGCAGCCGCGCAATCTCTGCCTGATTCCTACAGTCAAAGGCATCGATAAGAGAAAAAGAAACGTGCAAACACTATTTCATTATTTCTGTTAAGTGACTCAACCTGTAAAAAGCAATGGTTTCAACTGAGTTAATTCAAAACAGTCTAAGCCCTCCAATGCTTATTTTTAGAACCTCCTGGGAGCAACACAAATCTCAAGGGTTACATGTAACATAAACATCCTTTATAAACGCTGCCCTGTTGTTAATATAGTAAACAACTGCTGCAGGCCACCAGTAAAACAAAGTTATTTTCAACAAATATGAATTCCAGAAGAGATGCTGACTTCCTGAGAATGTAGCAATTTGGAGACAAGATAAGATGTAGCCGCCTGATTAGGCGTCACTTCTGTGAATAGATTATCACATTACAAGGAAAGAGGAGCAGGGCAGAACTCAATGTGCACCCGTTAGCCATCACGTTATTTTAAAGCCACAAAGAGCTGGGGTGTATCCTGCTGTGGGTTCAGTGAGTGTGTGTTTACTATCTTTGTTCTATGTGCGCAGAAAAACTGTGTGTTCTCACCCAAAGGCAGTATAATGCAATGCCGTATCTCCGTCTTCATCTTTGACCTCAATGGAGCCGTTGGCCTGCAGCAAGGCCTTCACCACCTCCATGTGGCCTTGGTGGGCAGCGACCTGCAGCGCAGTCTTACCCTGGTTCTTAATGTCCACCTACCAGGAACACAAACGTGGTTAAGGTTTCAACGCCTGGATACAAACAGAACTCAGCGCAGAGTGGCTGGAAATAATCTGAGCATGAATGACAATCACGTTCATTACACACATGATCCATAATCCTGATCAGTTGATGAGTCGTCACTGAGTGGACATGTGACCAGGTACATTAGGAATAAGCGTTCATATTTAATATAAGGTTGTAACAGGTAATTTAAATAAAACCACAGTAAATGAATAATATCTGGAATGAATTATAGATCTTTAAGTCCGTCTCATGAAAAATGGGAGCAAAAACAAAAGTGTTGCGTTTATATTTTTGTGGAGTATATATTTGGAGACTTTTGTTTCATCATATATCTGATCTCCAGTTAACTTTTAATGTTGTTGTGTACATTATTCTGGCATTAGCTGCAACATCAGTTTGGATCACTGGGTGTGATCTTTGTTTCTCGTTACTCAGTTGGAAGAACCATCATTGCAACAACATTTTTTCAGTCTCCTGCAAACCATGCAGCTTCCATTTCAGTCTGATTGTATCTTAATCAATCAAGAAAATCAATTTCTAAGAAACACTTTATTAACATATCTAGAATATCTGTAATGTTCATAATTCTTCTGTTTGTGTAAATATTCACCACTTATAGTGATGGTGAGGAAGGCAGGGGAGAGACAGAGGGTACTGAAGTAGAGACAGCCTTGATACATACATTCTGTCATATAAACCTAAGAGAGAAGGCATTGATTCATTTTTGTATATGGTATTTACTAATGTGAGTCAGCAAATTGTTCAAAACCCTGAAGAGAAACACACTAATTGGAAATGTATGTTATTATTTTGATTACGGTTGAGTTGGTAGTTGGTAGAGAGTTAATTATTTTGAAGAATGCCGGAGTCATAGTAAATAGAGAAGGCAGCATCAGAGTCTTAAATATCTTTGTACAAGCTGATGACAGTATAATGTATTATTAATCTTGTTAAAGTAATCTGACATTTAATTTTCCCATCCCAAGTCTTGGTGTCCTTGTGGAAAAGCACAGAAAAATGCTGCAAATCCAAACAGTGCTGCACTCACCTTGTCAGGATACTTCTGCACTAACTCCCGCACTTTGTTGGCACTGCCGTGAGCCGCTTCGATTACTATCCGGCTGGGATTGTCCAGCTCCGTGGACTGAGACAGGAGCTTCTCCAACACTGAGATAACGGTACCTTAGAAGAGATATAATCAGATGGAGAAAGGAGTGGAGAGGGAGAAGAACAGGGTCGTGAAGGGGGGACAGACAAGAAGGACAAAATGATTAATTTAGCTACCTCAGTCCAATATATGATTAGACAGGTTTGTTGTAAAACTTTCCAGAAAGTCAAAGCTGCTTCAAACTGGTTAAAACATTGGTTCATGGGCTGAACTCCCTACAAAACCACAAGAATGAGTCAAAATGTACCCCCATGCAGTTAGAATCTGAGCACACACATTAAGAAAACATACAAACACACATGATTCTGTCATCAACGTGCCGTCAGCTGTGGTGAGCACATGCACAAAGTCATTTTTGGTCATGATTATGAAACAGTCAAAAGTCATGGCAGAGACAGATCTGGAATGAGGGCAGGGAGAAATGAATGAACGCAGGCAGGAGACAACGCTGGAGCTGGAGTGTCAGAGATGAAGCCCCTCATCCCAGCAGAGGCCTTACTTCCAGATTCGTTGGGATTCTCTGCCGTCATGAGATTGGCATCCATCTCCGCGGGCTGAGCCGAGAGGCACGCTGGGTTAAACGTCCACGTCTGGCCTCCAAATGCCACACGTAGGTCACCATCAGCATATACTTTCAACACCTTTCCAACCTGGCCAAGAACCTGGGAAAAAACAGCGAGCAAGGTAGACGAGGCATGGATGAGTGAGAAACGGCATTTTTACAAGGGCAAAAACAAAGAAGTTTTAAAGAATGGAAAAACTAATCAACCACAAACCATTTGTGGTATTTATAGGAATAGTTTCCGTACCTCCTTATTTTGAGGTAAATAATGAGGCCACATTTAACGAGAAGGACCTAAACTTGATTACTTCCTGATGTATACGCAATCTTCCGAGTAGGACACCATTAAATTAGAGACATTTCTGCCAAATAAAGTCTTTCCACTGTAGTAAGTAACGCAGTGAACAGCATGCACACAGACATAGAGTACCTAAATGTGCCGCAATCTAGAGCTGAGATAAAGTCACTTTTTCTAAGTTACAATTAACTGTTAAGTCCTTGGTGTGAAATTGCAAGTCACACAAACATACAGTTCAAGTCCAGAGTCAACAGGTTAAAACTTCATTACAAATTCAGTAGTATCTCAAGACAAAAGCTGCTCGATATATGAGTTATTTGAGATACAAGCCGTCGCTCTATACATACTATGAGCCCTGCTTCGAGACACCACCGCTAGTTGGCGGATAGATACAACATCAGCTGAGACCGGATCTCACTGTCTTCCGTGGAGTAAAGTCGTATACATGTGTGCTCATAACTTTTGCAATTTTTTTATACTTTAGCATTGTTTACGTAACTAATACTTAATTAATTATGCACAGGTAAAGTATGCATGTCTATTGGTTGACAACAAATATGTATTTTTTTTTACAATTTAGATGGGTTTTGGACTTTTTTACAAGGCTGGAACGGGTTAAAATGATTTTAGTTATTTTAAACTGGAAACATTTGTTTGAGATACGAGTTGTTTGACTTAAGAGTTCAGTCACAGAACAGATTAAACTCGTATCTCAGGGTAATATTGCACTTTTGTGTGAGTCATTCCGCAAATCCAATGGCATTCAAAATTTTGTCCTTGTAAGAAAGACGTAATCTCAGAATCTGCAAATGTGGAAAAGCCCTTGTGGCATTAGTTTTGAGATTCATGCTTCAAGTCCATCCTCTACTCATATATGGCCATAAAATATATGTAAAAATAGCCTCAGAAGTATGAACATGTTAGTGATATCAGGCTAAATGAGCATACAGGAGCCATGCTGTCTGTCCACTCTCCATGGCCGGCCTGCAGTCTCTTCACACTCTCCATGTCCTCCAACACTCTGACTCGCTCACCAACCCCAAATGTGTTCACCTAGTGGACATGAAGACAAATTGTATCTGAATAAGAAATATAATTAAAGTCATTAAAATTATTCAGACAATTCAACCAAACTGAAGACTTAAAGTGAGATCAAGCAGAAAAAACTAATCTGAAAGCCATACCTTGGTGAGGGCCCCTGGATGGAACGTCCAGCGGATGTTATTGCTGTACTGGACTCTGACGTCCCCTCGGTCTGTGATTCTATGAACAGTCCCAATCCGGCAAATGTACTGCAAACAAAAATAGGCTGTTTCACCTGTAGTCTCCCTCTGCGTGTCTGTGACCTTAATTTTCCCCTAAGCAGCTGTGATATGAGAGCTGGCTACTGTGTTTTCTCTCGGTCTGTTGCACCCCAATGTCCATGTGAACCACTTACATAAATATTCTGTATAACATGCTCAAGAGATGTATGTGAGGGCATGGTTGTGCAAAACACAGTATCCATGAACAAAGTACAAAGTATAAGAGTTTGTTGTGCTCACATTTTACTTATTCATTGAACAAACAATATACAGGGTTAAGTAAAGGAGTCTGTTGTTTCAATGTTTGGAATTTTGTCTTCAATTGTCTTCAGTACCTCTGCCATTTTTGGGTTCCATCCTCCGTGGCCCTCTTGCATCTGTCGGAGGATGTCCACTTCCAAGAGACATTTCACTTTGTCGCCTTGCTGGAAGGAGTGGCCATCAGCACTCTCCTGGCGCTGCAGCTCCGCATGCTCTCCTGGATGAAAGAATTTCAGCATTAACAATGAACAATAAAATACACATGAGACATTAATGGGTTTGAGGAGAAGAAAGTCATGCTATGAAGAGTTCTGAAAAGGACTCTGTCTTTCTTACCTAGTTTTGGGAGGTGGTCTTTGTAATAGAAGCCTCCTTGTCCATCGGACACATATTTAAGGTCTACCTTGCCCTTGTGTCCCATTCGGTAGACATTAGTGGTGCCGTTAGACCAGGTGACACTGGCCACGCTTCGGCCAGATTCTGTGTCCCAGCCGCGAATGTCCACTACTTTCCCAACCTTACCCTCCCCTCCTATACAAACATCAATTCACACAAACACAGGTATGCAATAAAATAATGCATCAGGTGTACACGAGAGAGGGGAGAGACAGTGGAAATGAAACAATAGTCAGGTCCTCAAACATTGTCATTCCATTAATATGTGTGAACAGGACTACTCATGACACTGTGCATAGTAAACTTTGACAAATACAATGTAAATGTGGAATATGTGGGATGGCAGAGATGGATTTTTGAGAAACATCTTCCATGTGAGGACTAAAGTTCTAAGTAATTCATTTCATTTTCTAGAAGCAGGTCACGCCTTCATGGTTTTGCCTTAGATTAAACAAATGAAACACAAGTCCCCACCTCCATTCAGCACAAATGCCACATTGCTAGTGTGCATGCTGTGACATGAGATAGTTTCAGATCACTGTGGAAGCTTTATGATGTAAGGAAGTCTCCATTGGCCATTAAAGTCATCCAACAGCCTCACTGTATAACCACACCAACTAAACCAGTGACCCATAAGGCTACAGGGTCGGCTGGAGGTTCCTGAGCGCGCTCCGAGCATCCTATATACACTTATACCATTTAAGCCTGATGAGTGATTTGACCAAACCCCAGGGTGTTGATTTCAAAGACAACATAAGGACATTTTGACTCATTCACTCTAGCCCAGAAAAGCAAGTACAGCTATTCTCAGAAACAATGATGACCCCAGACCAGGAAGCACGGAAAAACATTATTATTCCCTCTTTTCCTAAAGGGAACAACCAAAGGCTTTAACTTAGTTCACTGATGAGAAAGACAGCTTTCAGATTCTCTTTAAGCCACATCCACCACCAACCAGTGTGAGCCATTGTTGTACGTCAACTAATCTGGACTCATATTTGTCCCAACATATCAAGCTGTACACATTCATGGAAGACACAAAAACATAATTCACACGTAACACAATCATCTCCTACACCTGCAAATAAAATAGACTCTTTCAAAGTACAAGTTTGAGGTAACACAACAACACATGGCTGGAAAAAGAAGGACAAACACAGACATGACTGAACAAGGATTCTGCAGGCACAAGGACAAGGACAAACAGGCACATCTGTGGGACAGACAAAGATGACTCACCGGCTATTTAAGTGGATGCAGACACACACCAACACGACATTTCACAGGTTAATGAGACATGAGGTAAGAATGCTATAATGGGCTGTGGATGGTGAAACAAGTTGAAGACCACTCCAAACTGAAGAGGGTAGGGGGCTGCTGAGCTGACAGCAGCAACACGTTAATGGTTAGAAACAAGAGCACTCCCCCCACCAGCCCCCACAACACAACACACAACACCACTCACCGTCTTGGTTGCCCCAGTCCCAATCAGGTCCGCGAACCACCTTAACTCCCTGGAAGATTCCTTTGAGGATGATTCGTGGGAGGTTCTGCCTCGATGCCAAGCTCACTCTGTGATGAAAAGACACAACTGAGTAAAGACCTATACAAACCAGCTGAGACACTGTCACTACGGTCCTTTACTACTTTAACCAAGTACAGTAGGACATTATTAGAGTTCTGATAATTTCCTCAGATATGAAATTAACAAGAATTATCTTTATTTATATAATACAACAAAGAAAATATTCAAGATTCCCAAGCTCTTCCCACTTTACTCATGATCCGAGATAAAAAATACAAAACTGGTCATGAGCATGGATGCCAATTTTCAGAGATCACTACAAGCTTGCAAGAAACAAATCAATATAAAACGTCCTTAAGAGCCAGTGGAAGTATGACACATGAGCTGCACAGACATTTGGTCTGTAAATTATCAATATATTTAAAAAAAATACTGCTTTCACTCATAATCTCCAGGATGGACAAAAGTCCAAAACCAAAAAAACAGAACCAAACAAATTTATCATGTGGAACTTTGACGAGGACTGTAAATTCATGAGACATAACACATAACACAGGACACATGAGAATATTTGTCTATCCAAAGATGTATTTGAAACCAGATAAAGAGTACAGTAATGAGAGATGACTGAAAGGCACTCATTGGATTATAATTTGATTTAGTTTCTATTCAAATATCTGAACCAAGATGTGAAAACCCACAAAACTTTCCAATGGGTTGAAAGATGAATTAAACTACACCTACAGGGCTTACCTTATAGTAAAGATTTGATCAGATCTTGGTGCAAAGGAGCTGCCTATTCCCATACTTTTTGACAAGCTCCAACCGCAGCTTACACTTAAAACCAACAGCTTTTTGGAAGGCAGGAAAACCGGGAAAAATAAAATCTAGTATGTTCAAAATTAAAAAAGCCTTGAAAGACCTGTCCTCCTCACGATGCTCCCACATGCCTCTCAACATGGACTTTTACATGGTCACTTCCTCACAAGTCATTTTCCAAATTATTCGTCTGATACAGAAGGAAACAGCAAGGTGTTTACCTTCTCCAGCTAAGGCTCAAAGTGTGGGACAGATCTTGGACAGGTCTGCTCTGTGAACAGTCTGAGCCTAATCCCTGAACAGCAGAGCTATCAGAAAGCAGGCCACCTCAGGGCAACACACAGAGCGTGTCAGAACTCGCATGTATAAGTGTCTGCACTTATAGGTTTATAACGGAAAAACCGGACGAATGGGTCTATTTCATTATTGTTCTGCATGTGTTGCTGTTTTATGAAGTTTTACAAAATCTAGGTTATAAATTGTAGGCCTGTGATGACACTAAAACAAGAATAGTTATACCACCAGAATTTGGAATTAAGGATGGGTGGACAAAGAATATGTATATAGTATTGTGTTCCATTATCCTGACTGAATAAAGCAGATTAAAGAGTTGAAGGAGTTAATGAAAAGTTACAAAGAGAAGTGCTGTTTACAACAGGAGCGTTAAAACAGTAAGATTAAATACTATTCCTGAAAACCAAATGGTTTTAACAGTAAAGAGGATATAAACTGGCAGATGAAGAAATTGCACAACCTCAGTGTTGTTGACATGACATTTCTAAGTATATCAACTCTGAGAAAGACAACAACTCCTTCATGGGATCAAGATTTCTAATCCTGGTAGACCAAATGTCACTGCTCTGAGACGGGATGAGGACAGAGACCTGCTCCTACTGACACAACGGCCAGATCAACAGTCAGCCTCTGCTAGCACCTGCTAATTCACAGAGTGCAACAGAATCACAGGACAGGAGGCGATGAGGCCTGCTGTGGGAGAGCTGCTGCTCTACCGGTGCTCGTAGGAGCCAAAAAGGACAAAAGAGTCACGTTGCAGTAGTCCTTTTTTATATTCTGCCCATTGAACAAAACATCACAGTACACACATAATGCGTGTCATGTGTGTCATAATAATTATTATTTAGTATTTTACTATTATTATTATTATTATCATTATTATTTTATTGTTTACTGTTGTTGCTGTTATTGTTATAATTTATATTTATATATATTATCAGAATCAGAGAATCAGAGTCTTTATTTGTCATACTGACACACGTTTCCAAGGTTGACAGCAAGAAATATGTCTCTGGAGGTCCCAGTAAGCCCGGTCAATAAATAAGATAAATAAGTTAAGAGAAACTAGTTAAAAAAGTTTTAAAAAATGCAAGATAAATAAGTTAAGAAAACCTAGAGAAAAACCAAAAGTTAAAAATCTAAGATAAATAGGGAAAGAGAACAAAGAAAGGTTAAGATGTAAGATATATAGTAGAAGTTCAAGGTGTCTGGACAGCAGAATGTAGTTCACACAACAACAACGCAGCAGATCATATATATACTCATATATATATACGCAGCTTATATATACTCCACAAAAATATAAACGCAACACTTTTGTTTTTCCTCCCATTTTTCATGAGATGGACTTAAAGATCTATAATTCATTCCAGAGACACAATATTACCATTTCTCTCAAACATGGATCACAAATCTGTCTAAATGTGTGATAGTGAGCACTTCTGCTTTGCTGAGATAATCCATCCCACCTCAAAGGTGTGCCACATCAAGATGCTGATCTGACATCATGATTAGTGCGCAGGTATACCTTATACTGGCCACAGTAAAAGGCCACCCTGAAATGTGCAGGTTTTTTCTGCTTTATTGGGGGTCTGGGGACTCAGAACCAGTCAATATCTGGTGTGACCACCATTTGCTTCATGCAGTGCAACACATCTTCTTCGCATAGAATTTATCAGATTGTCAATTGTGGCCTGTGGAATGTTGGTCCACTCCTCTTCAATGGCTGTGCAAAGTTGCTGGGTATTCGTGTGAACTGGTGCACGCTGTCGTATACGCCGGTCAAGCACATCCTAAACATGCTCAATGGGTGACATGTCCGGTGAGTATGCTGGCCATGCAAGAACTGGGACATTTTCAGCTTCCAAGAATTGTGTACAGATCCTTGCAACACGGGGCCGTGCATTATCTTGCTGAAACACGGGGTGATGTTCCGGGCTGGTGTGGTTACCCGTGGTCTGCGGTTGTGAGGCTGGTTGGATGTACTGCCATATTCTCTGAAACGCCTTTGGAGATGGCTTATGGTGCAGAAATGAACATTCAATGCATGACCAACAGATCTGGTTGACATTCCTGCTGTCAGCATGCCAATTGCACGCTCCCTCAATGCTTGTGGCATCTGTGGCATTTTGCTGTGAGACAAAACTGCACACTTCAGAGTGGCCTTTTATTGTGGCCAGTATAAGGTACACCTGTGCACTAATCATTATGTCAGATCAGCATCTTGATGTGGCACATCTGTGAGGTGGGATGGATTATCTCAGCAAAGCAGAAGTGCTCACTATCACACATTTAGACAGATTTGTGAAAAACGTTTGAGAGAAATGGTAATATTGTGTATCTGGAATGAATTATAGATCTTTAAGTCCATCTCATGAAAAATGGGAGCAAAAACAAAAGTGTTGCGTTTATATTTTTGTTGAGTGTATATAAATAATTTAAGGTTAAAGGAAACACCATTTAAGTGCTTTTAAAAGTTCAATTAATGCATGACTTTTTAATAGTAATGATTAATGCTCTCAATATTGACCAAATCATGATCACATAATTATATGATTATGATCATAACCAAACACCCCAAGAACAGACTATGTTTGACCAGACAAACTTTGTGAAAGCCTATGTTCGTATATTATAAGTCCATCAACAGCACCTTTGGTTACACTTTTTCCACCAAAGCACTGAAACCCTTTCTACTAAAGTTTCCTGAGTAAAATTGCAGACAAAAACAGATTATTTATTTGCATACATGTCAAGAAAGGAGCGGAGAAATCCCAGTCAGCAAACTACAACCTAATTTTTGTAATTAAAGGCATTTCCAGCTGGAGGAAAAAGACAGTGGAAAGGTTCTAGTCAGTAGGGTTTGTTTTGGTGTGTCTCAGATGTGAGTGTGAACAGTGAAGCTTTATGTGCAAAGGAAGGATTAGGCATTTAGTTGACCCAACAGGTGTGTTTTGCATGCCGGAGAGCCGATTAACCAACTGCAACCATGTTCGCGTAAACATGTGATACATGCACATGTTGTCTGGAGCACTGTCAGCAGGCACACGTCTCCATGATCTAAATGTACCATTTAAGACGTAAGCCTGAACGAAATAATGTAATGATACAGTAACGCATTGTGAGCACACATCATGAGTTACATGACAGTATATCAAATAGTTATTTCATACATGGAAACTGAACATGTTAAGTTGCTAATCCACACATCTGAGAATGTTATCATGTTAATCCAGTTAAATCTCATTTCATTATAATGGAACACTAGTATGCAGCATATCCGGCTCAAGTCTCACACATGTATATGATAGTACGGCTCGAGTGAAAGCAGGGCTCAGCACTTTGTTGTGTTGACACCCTCCCATTGTCCCCTCAGGATAGTATTAAAATTTCTGCTTATGGTGAGTCTATAAATACCAAACACTGCATCCATAACATGCTTGGCTCATATGAATCCTAATCCTATCTCCTTATAAAAAGCTTCGCCCCTTATAATGAAGACAAGCTAAAGCTGTGTTTGCAGGCACAGATGAACTGTGTCCCATGACTGCCGTAGAACGAATTACTCATTTGAAATGCTGTCGGTGAAATATGGGTTAATGAGGTCTGGAAGAACAGAAGCACTAAGTGTTCCCGTTCTTCACTCATCTGATCAGAAGAGAAGTAACTTTCATGTGATGTTCGTCCAAACATCGGCAGAAATAATCACAGTGACATATTCCCTACAATCATGTAAAGATGTCTTTGATGCAAGGATGAGGAGACAGGAAGAGGCTGACTGATGTGACTGCATGACCTCAAGTTCATGTGTCGAACAGAAAAGCACAATATGTTATGTCACTTCTACTCTTCTATATTAATGTTTAATTACAAATTAGACATGAAAATGACAAAAATGAGAGCAGGATCAGTGCATAAACGAAGCAGAACAAACACCTGATAGTGAATTACAATGAAGTCAGTTACCAATAAAAAGATGTACATTTCTTCAATAAGCACTGGTTAGAAAGTCATTTATACTTCACTAACTGACTTCACCGGGTCTCAACAGCAAATCAATATACAATTCATGTTTCAGACACAGTTACAATCATCTTCCACTGTGGAGAGGGGCCCAATGTTATCAGTGATCCATTCAGAAGTCTGCAGACAAAGAGCTTTCTTCTTATCATTCAAAAGTAGCGACACCAATTACAGGATGCTGAGGCAATTTCTACCTATATAAACAAAATGCCCTTCAAGAGTTTTATTGATTTTTGGTATCTTTGTGAAACATTAGTAGTGTTTTAAGTAATCATTTCAAATTAGCTATTAGTTAAAAAACAAGTCATCTCTCTGTTATTCCACATTTGACTCATGCCATGAGGTTGCCTCCAATAGCTAAGTCTTCATAAACATTAAAACTAAAATCCTGTAGGATACAGTCTTTACACTTGATTATATAATTATATGGCTTTGCTAAAATAAAAGTGCCTGAACCAGACAAGGGCAACATCTTTTAAATTATTTTTAGTTTTCCAATTTTAGCTTTGTCACACTCCAAATACAAATAAGCTTTAAATATCTCAGACTAAGGACGTGGATGCTTATAGTGTCAGTCTGTAACACATTTATTCATAAATGTAGGTATATTTTACAACTATTGTCAACAATCAGAAATCATTATTAACATGTCAGGAAAACATACCCCCCTCCCCAATTCAGAATGAAACATTACTTGTTAATAAATAAATGAATAATGATTAAATCAGTATTTGTTCACAGATGGGAGGCAGCAGCTTGTTTGGAGGGTCATATAAACACTTTATTGGAGAACACTGCTGAGCCAAACAACATTAGTGCTTCAATGAAAAAATAACACCTCTAAAGACAAACTGAGGTGGGGAAAAAAAACACCCCCAGCTTCAAAAGCTTGCTGGGTTAAAGCGGTTCCATCTACAACGATAACAAATAGACAGCGAGACCTACAGCACACGGGACGTTTCTACGGATCACAGCTGACATAAAACCAGAAAGAAGAAGAGTTTCAACGGACCTACACGCCACAATTACACAGGAAGCACTTTACTCAATCAACGATGTTACAGCAGTCTCAGACCTGGGCAGACCTGATCAATGACCTCATTTTAATGACAGATCATCTGACTTTGATTTCAACTGAACAGTGTGTGTTTAGTTTACTCTTTCTTCCACCAGTCGCTCTTAACTTACAGGTTTAACAGCTCATTAACCTGCTGTTTAAATACCAGCTTCATCCCCACTGACTCCTACTTTGACAAAGAGTCTGAGATGAGTAGATTTCCTCCTTTGGATGTATGAATGAATTATCTCCATTCATACTAGTACAGCCCTCAATAAAAACTAGAAATAAATGGCATTTTTGTCATTTAATTTCGTCTAACCAAACTAATTGCAGACATCCCAGATAGTTACCTCAGAAAAGGTACAAGCTACATAATTAGCTTGTACCTAATTATGTACAATAATTACATAATTAGGTACAATAATGGTTAATAGGCAATTATTACAGGTCGACTGAATACGAACATATCATACATTTATAGATAATGGAAGAGCAGTGAGGAAGCCCCAATCAATCAGGTTGTGTCTTCATCAGCGATGGGAGGTAGAAACCAACCGTGGGAGAATATAGTTTACTGTCTGTCAGCGTAAGACTGATTATACATCGTCTGACATAATTAACCACCTAGTAGGTCAAAGTGTTCTTTGGAATTGCATAATGTACATGATTCATTTTTAATCTGGGTTGAAATAACTTTTTTCAACGAGACATTTTGACCAACAGTGTTGAAAGCCACAAACATTATTTCGGCAGCACACCACTGTGTCAGTGGTGAAATCATCAACTTCTGTAACTGAGTCAGTTTTAAATAAAATCAGGTTAAATAAAAACTGAAGCTTAACTTTACACTTGTCATGACCCAGACCAGGTGAGATTCCCAATAATGGCTTCCATATTAACCGAGTTAAACTATGTTCTATGGAAATGAATCATATTTTTTATTTCATTTTTTTACCAACTACATAGACTCAACCATATCAGTGGAGTGCTCCCATTATAAATATGTTGTGTTTGGTCTCATTGTTACTTCTGATTCAACAACATGCAGCTGAGCTCTAGGACCACAGCTTTAATCTGAACTTAGACACAGGATCAAAATCATGATTTGGGTTTGTTTTATTCTATTTTTCATTTGAACAGCAGGCACAGGAAAATAAAAGTAACAGCACTAGACCTGGACCAGGCTAAATTATAGGAGAAATCTGGGTCATGCATATCACCTCGTTAAAATGAGAACATGCCATCCAGCTGACATTCAGACAGCGCCTGAAGCAGTTTGGAGTTTTACTGTGAATTGATGCAGAAGAGCAGATTCTGGAGAGAGAAGTCACTCCAGCAAATCTGGAGATAAAGGCCACTAGAAGTCAGCCCGCTAATCATTTGTTTTTCGCTCAAGCTGACTAAGCACAAAAATATCACCATAGTACAAATTTTAATACTTGATTGTTTTTGGCTGATGGGACCACCTTTCTGTCGACTTGAACGGCCTGTGATTGGCATAAATAGAAAGACCTTAAGGTAAAGCAAACAAATAAGAATAGCGGTGAAAAGCTAGGCCCCAACCACAAAGACTGTGTGGACAGACACCAGGCTAATGAAAGGTAATTAGTGGAAAGAACACTAATAAGGTTAGCTCCTATGAGTGGAAATGGATTTGAATAGAGACGCTTTTCAAACAGAAACATAATAGGTGACATCATCATTAGGATTTTTATAAGGATTGATGGCTGTTGTGGAGGTGGGGGGGGGGGTACTCACGGCTGGGAGTGAGCCGTTTCGTAGCGCTCAAAGGCGTGGCTCAGGTCATGTTTGTTGTTCATGTAACACTGGGTGCACAGGTCATAGTCGAAGCACACCTTGCACTTCCATCGCATCCCCATGATGCCATGCTTCTTACAGCTGTCACAAATGATGTTGGAATGACGCACGCCTGCGGGGAAGAGGAGACGGTGGAAAAGTTATTAGTTCAACAGGTCTGGGGCTCTTCCATGTTTTTATGAAAAAGAAAGAATAAGGAAGGCTTGTAGAGTAAGATGCAATTATGACATCAAGAATCACCCATTTCTCCGATTCATTGACAAAAATGCCTATTTAGACAGAACAAACTAGTAATTAATCCTGTGTTCGTGTCATTCATGTCCAAAATAGAGCTGGATGGTGTACTGTAGGCTGACTGAATCATTAGTCACATAGTCGCATTGTGAAAGCTGTGCAAACAAGCACATTAACAAATAGGCACAAATATGAAAGATAAACATGGAAATGATTGTCAACAACAATGTGTGACTATAGCGGCTGACAGGGAACCAAAGCAAATTAATTTGTCATTTATATCAGAGGAATTAAATCTACAGAGAACACGTACAATGATATCTGTTCAGGTTGAAGCAAGGCCCTCAATACTGACCATTGTTTCAGGTTAAACAGATGAGCGTGGGTAGATCCAAAGTGATGACGAGAAATTAAAGATCAAAATATTTTTATCAACAACATCTAAAACAGAAAATAATTCTCAGGAAAGATCAAATGATCCAAACTTTTGTGGACAAGAGTGTGACGTACGAAACATTCTTGTTTATTTAGCGTTAGAATAAATGTCTCCTGATCCAAAAGAGACTTTAGCCAGCTTTTGATTTTGCAAACAAAAAGATGTGTGAATATCAAATTATTTTAGAAGTTTGACTTATTTTGCTAAATTGTAAACACATCTGAATAAATACTGTTTAGTGCCAACACAGATTCAGGTCTGGCCATCCCAAAATTACAGTATGGAGTCCGTACCGATTTGGGCATTGTCATACAGCAGCAGGTCAAAGGACCCCTGGTATCCGGTGCGGTAGTTGGTCCGTGTGCCGCTGTCCCACTGCACCACCACGGTCTTGTCCGGTGTAGTCGTGCTGCCCTGCCGCCCGATCTCCACCACGGTTCCGACGTGGCCCTCGCCATCATCCTGGTTTCCCCATTTCCAGTCCAGGCCACGCACCACACGCATGCCCACCTCCATGCTGCCTTTGCTGTGGCCTGGCCGGGGGGCTGAGCGGGGCCTGGCAGCGCTGTGGCTTCCGCTGCTGTGTCTCCGGAGTCTCTGCGGGACGGAGGCGGTCCGCGTCAATGATATCGCAGTGAGGGATGGCACCAGGGGTGTGTCTGGAAGCAGCTCAGGGGTAACTGGAGAGAAGATGGAGCTCAATGAATGCTGGGAAAAGTAAAGCAGCAATAGGGATACATTGACACAGCATCTGAGGGAGACACAGTTCAGTCTTTATTCATGATTGCTAACAAAGCACCAACGTGAGCGTGCTCCGTGGACTAAAAGTGATGGGAAATTCTGATCTGACTGCTCACATTACAGGATACAGAGTTAAGACGACCTTGGAAAGTGTATAAAAATCAGAAAAAGATTCAATGTAGTTTGTGATGTTGCCACACGTCCACACACAACATTCAAGACATACGTGAGCAATGAAATCTAATGTTGACCAATGCAGTCAGAATGAAGCCCAGATCTTGTAAGCTAACGTTGAAAGAACAAGTGTGACAAAGTTGAATATTTTAACCAGTGTCCATAACCTAATGAGTGATAAACGTTGTGACGACATGTCTGTGGAACTTGTAAACACAACTCATATGTCGTATGTCTCATTGATGTTGAAGCACAATTCTGCTCTTTGCTGGCAATCGTTCACTGGAGGCCTTGCTGTGTTTCATGACATGCTTCAGTGGGGAGCAGCTGGACATGTCTGCTAAACCCTGCTGCGTATATCAAGCCCTGACCTGACACACACACACACACACACACACACACACACACACACACACACACACACACACACACACACACACACACACACACACACACACACACACACACCTAAATCAGTCAATAATTCTGGCTCTCTGAGTGACTGATCATAAAGAATCTGTAGTTGTGTGGAGAGTTTTTTTTTTTTTTCCATTGAATTCTCAGTGTGTTCATCCAGCTGGGAAGGCTGTGCAGCCTCTGATCACTTCGGCTGATGGTGGGACGGTAGCTTGCAAAATATCCAATTTATGATCCTCTATTAAATCATTGCTTTATACTTGTTATCAACAGACAAAACAAGCTTCAGTAAATCTTGTATTATGTGACTGTAACACATATTGTAATCACCAAACACAGCAAACTGAGAAACAAGTGCCACGACTGTCAAAACACCCCATAGATCTGAGCATATTCCACAGTAGATGGAGGTGATAATCCATCATTTCTGTTGAGAACCAACACGAATCTTAAGCAGGACAGTAACTTAAGTCTCTTGTGAGGACGAAGTTCACATAAAATAAAGTAATATACAAATGCTGGCGTCTACAGGGCAGCCCAGACTTGTAACTGCTTATGCTTATATTACTTACCCAACAAAGCCTTCAGTATTCAGATTCAGACTCAGAGTTTAGTTAAAAAGAATGTGTAGATGGAAGGGCA
The DNA here is from genome assembly GCA_013358685.1 of Antennarius maculatus. Classification (NCBI taxonomy): domain Eukaryota; kingdom Metazoa; phylum Chordata; class Actinopteri; order Lophiiformes; family Antennariidae; genus Antennarius; species Antennarius maculatus. The sequence goes on along the minus strand of CM023607.1, from coordinate 10,673,208 downwards.
GGCAGATGTCTGTAATGTGCGAGATTACACTCACACACAAGATTACAATGTCATTTTGGTATTAAGGGCATCTGTTTAAGCATGAAAACATATGGGATGTAGGGGATCAAATGAGAGAAAGCAGGCTGCTTATTCCCATTTTCTGTCCAAAATGACAGCTTAGCCCCTTTTTATGCACTGAAATAATATCCCAGTCAATTATCCAACACTTAAGCATGCAACAGAGGAGCTGTCACAGGCAGTGGATGGCTTTCATGCGGCTCCAAGTGTTCTTGATGAGAAAGAATGAAGAAAATGCCAAGCAGATTTACTAATGACTGACAAAACAATCATGATGAATCTCTAAATCGCCCAAAAAGCTCCAAACTGAAAGAGGGAGAGGATAATAATAGAATTTTAGCAGCAGAGCAGGCCCACAATGTGGGCATTATGGGTTGAGGTGCTGTTTAGCAGACACAGTGAAAATAAATCTTAAACCTACCACCTAAATGTAAAAATTGTTCTACTAGTCACACACATGCCCACCACCTCCCACACTGTGTTCCACAGAGAACTCAGACTGAGCACACTGGTACCTTATCAATACTAAATAGATCAGCTGCTATTGACAGGGAGACATACCAACGGGGGATTGAAGAGACGACTACCTACACAATCTTACTGCGAGCTTTATCTGCTGCCTCTACTCCATTTAGACAAGCACATTCCAAAATTATAAAAATAAACACATTTAGAGCTTTGTGGCAAAACCATTTCGTAAAAGTATCTTCTCTCTCCTCATCCCCAATGAACAATGGTTTGTGTTGTTTGCAGATGGTCACTGCCAAACCATAGGAGTGAGTCCCAACAATGCATCCTAAGAGAGGAATTACTGCCGGCCAACAAAGCTACTGTAGAAAATTGGAACCACAATTGTCTAAAAAGAAGTCACTTCACCAGTTCTTAATACTACAACTGTTTCTGTCATGAGGAGGAAAGCACAGCGACATGTGACACTGTTCATAAAGCTTTCAGTGTGATCACTGGTAAAGTTTTGGAACTTTTGTAAGCACAAAAAAAAAAATTTGAAGCAAACATACTTAATGCATATCTGACCAAGTCACTGAAATAAAGACAATTATTTCCAATAAAAAACAATGAACAGTTTTTTATAGAGTACAATAAGAGTAACCAGGTCTCAGTCTGCGGCCGTGGAGCGAGTCGATGAAGCAGTCTTATTTGACAGATCCTAGTTTATAGATAGACGGAGGGCAAAGACAGGCAGGATTTCAGCATGATACAACAGATGGGCTGGCATCCGTCACACAGCACTGCTGAGGACCAATCTGGAGGGACAACGTCAACCTCCTTCACACAAACACACAAGGTGTTTAGTCACAACACAAATAAACAAATGCACACACTCAAGTTGTGAATTCCATAAAGTAGATTGTGTTTAGCTTTAGTTTGAAAATATTTTATTTTATGGTGTTTCAAACATCAACGTTTCGTGAGAATGTAACTGTGAAATTCTTCTCGATTTTTGAAAACCAATAAATCAATTGAAAAAACAATACTGGTGAACATAATTAAATTATCTGTAAAAGAATTTTTCTTGTAATTAGAACCCATTTTATTTTATTGCACAGTAGGCTGAGTTTAGAGTGGTACTGGTAGGATGTGAAATCAATGGCATTGTAATCAGATTGGGACCCCATGTGACCAAAATCATCCAAGCAAAAGGAAGTGAGACTGAGAAAGACCAAAACATCATCCATCTCATAAACCGCTGATTGGTCCTGTCTGACTAACTGGCTTGAGGTGATGAAACCAAACACATTATATTTGACTATAAACTCCTCATAGTTGTATAATTTCACAAAGCAGATAAAATGTCTGATTCTTAATCCATCTTTCTACATATGCACACTGAAGCTAAAAGCTTATCAGCTTCTAAAGGAAAATGAGTCAGGATTATCATGAATGGCAGATGCAGGGCCATCAGATAGATGCTTCTGTGTGAGGAGGCCTGACATCCTACGATACTGTCTGACCAGCTCATCTGATAACTCAAAAGAAGATGCTGGCTTCTTTCACTTCTCTGCCTCAGAACCAAAATGCTTAGCAAAGAGAAACTAGACTGTGACTTTAGCCTTATCAACTCCAAGAGGAATGAGTAAAAACCTGCTTGAACTGGTTTACGTCAGAAGCATCTGGTGGCCAGAGGACTTACAGGAAAATCAATAAGAACCCTGATGAAACAACACATTTATAGACTTCTTCAGAGTGGGACACAGGCTAATGAGAAGACTCTCCATTTTTCACATTGGGCTTCTATTTGACCTATATTTCACTTCTGAAATCTCACATGAATAGATGTACTGTGGGAAAAGATATACATAATGTGTATGTATAATTACATAACCTAAACTAAATTATAAGATGTTTCCAAATAACTTGGTGTAAAAGCAACATGATAAGAACTGTCCCAATAATCAAACACTCCTGGACCGATTTACTTCAAGTCATCCACAATGATCACATTCCCTCAGAACGTTTTCCTGCACATTTAAAGACATTAGAATGGCTTTTCATACTTACTCCCCATGATCTTCATCCCACTTTTGAACATGTTTTCAGATGTATGATTCCAATGTGGAGACAACACAAGCTTGACGATGATGCTATCCCAGTTCAGCCGGCAGAATCCTCTAAAATCCTGAGCACTATGATGCAGTCACTCTGCTTACAGGGGAGTGAACCCTCGTCGTCATTTTCTGAGTATTTGGTTTGTGGTGAACTTTGCACTTTGTTTTAGAACATGTGGTTCTTTTCTCCTCTGCCTGCTTGATGTTTTTGTCTGACAGATGTTGCTCAAAGACTGGACAAGCAGGAAGTCTTATCTAAAAAAAAATGCAAACTGAAGCAAATAAGTAAATAATAGACTAGGTGTGGTGATGCTACGAGATGATTGTGTTTTAGGTAAATACATTGCTTTGCATTATAGTGGTCCACGGTATTGTGACCTGATGTTTGGCAAAGATTTGATCAGTTCTGGTGTTTGTTAAGGCCAGTGAAACATAAGTGGAAGTCCAGGTTTATACCTGAAGTCAAACTTCGATTCAAAAGTCAATATTGAGTCAGACGTTGATACAACCACATTCAGGTCTCAATAAATTTATCCTAACTTCACCCAAAGCAAATACACTGCTCAAAAAAATAAAGGGAACACTTAAACAACACAATGTAACTCCAAGTAACCACACTTCTGTGAAATCAAATGTTCCACTTAGGAAGCAACACTGATTGACAATAAATTTCACATGCTGTTGTGCAAATGGAATAGACAACAGGTGGTAATTATAGGCAATTGGCAAGACAGAACCAATTATGGAGTGGTTCTGCGGGTGGTGACCACAGACCACTTCTCAGTTCTGACGCTTTCTGGTCAATGTTTTGGTCACTTTTGAAGGCTGGCGGTGTTTTAACTCTAGTGGTAGCATGAGACAGAGTCTACAACCCATACAAGTAACTCAGGTAGTGCAGCTCATCCAGGATGGCACAATGTGAGCTGTGGCAAGAAGGTTTGCTGTGTCTGTCAGTGTAGAGTCCAGAGCATGGAGGCACTACCAGGAGACAAGCCAGTAGATCAGGAGACGTGGAAGAGGCCGTGGAAGGGCAACAACCCAGCAGCAGGACCGCTACATCCTTCTTTGTGCAAGAAGGAACAGGAGGAGCACTGCCAGAGCCCTGCAAAATGAGATCCAGCAATCCACAAATGTGCATGTGTCTGCTCAACACAATCAGAAACGGACTCCATGAGGGTGGTATGAGGGCTCGACGTCTACAGGTGGAGGTTCTGCTTATAGCCTAACACCATCCAGGATGTTTGGCATTTGCTAGAGAACAACAAGATAGGCAAATTCGCCACTGGCACCCTATGCTCTTCACAGATGAAAGCAGGTTCACACTGAGCACATGTGACAGATGTGACATGACGTGAGTCTGGAGATGCCGTGGATAATGTTCTGCTGCCTGCAACATCCTCCAGCATGACCGGTTTGGCAGTGGTCAGTAATGATGTGGAGTGGCATTTCTTTGGAGGGCCGCACAGCCCTCCATGTGCTGGCCAGAGGTAGACTGACTGCCATTAGGTACCAAGATGAGATCCTCAGACCCCTTGTGAAACCATATGCTGGTGCGGTTGGCCCTGTGTTCCTCCTAATGCAAGACATTGCTAGACCTCATGTAGGTGAAGTGTGTCAGCAGTTCCTGCAACTTGAAGGCATTGATATTATGGACTGGCCCGCCCATTCCCCAGACCTGAATCCAATTGAGCACATACTGTATGTCTCACTTCATCCACCAATGCCAAGTTGTACCACAGACTGTCCAGGAGTTGGCAGATGCTTTAGTCCAGGTCTGAGAGGAGATCCCTCAGGAGAACATCCGCTGCCTCATCAGGAGCATGCCCAGAAATTGTAAGAAGGTCATACAGGCACGCAGAGCCCACAAATACTACTGGGCCTCATTTTGACTTGTTTAAAGGACAATATATCAAAGTTGGATCAGCCTGTAGTGTGTTTTTACACTTTAATTTTGAGTATAACTTCAAATCCAGACCTCCATGGGTTGATACATTTGATATTCATCGATAACTTTTGTGTGATTTTGTTGTCAGCACATTCAACAATGGAAAGAACAAAGTATTTAATAATAATATTTCATTAATTCAGATCTACAACATGTTACTTTACTGTTCCCTTTATTTTTTTGAGCATATTCAACCTTACCAGGCCTTATTTCAGAGCAGGATTCAACAATTCAAATCACTGTCCTAAAATGAATTCAGCAACAAGATGTGTAAAATCTTTTTGACACTGATGTTCATAGCACTTATCCACTGTTTTTTTAATGTAATCTTGAGTAATACAAGCTTAACTACTTATAGTTAACTCGAATGCATCCAATCTGTGCACTAAACCTGACGTGAAGGCTGCCTATCATGAAGGATCTGCAGACTCTTAGGTCTTCACCAGTGGTAGCTGCAGCCAAACTAGCCAGATGTCTACCTGCCTGCTTCAGATATTTACAGCACCTACGTGCATATAGTCTAACTCGGAAGTAAACAGTAAAATAGGCATATTTTTATATTGTAACCATTTGATGAAAATAAAAGCAGCCATGATTCATTTCATGTAAGGACACTGTACTGCTAACATTACTCTGAAAGAAAGTGTACCGCTCTACCTCAAAACATCACCTGACTGTCTGACAAGAATGTGCTAGCACGACCCAAACAGACGAGACTGAATCTACAACACATGACAAATAAAGTATGTCTGGTTCAGCAGCTTTACCTGTTGGTATGGTGATGTGCTGCAAGGTGAACAGAAAGAGATCAACAAAAATATGGAAGAAGAGGAAGCAGTTCCTTCCTCCTCCTACATAAATACATCAAATTGTAAAAAAAATAAAAGTAAAATCAGTGCTGCTGTCAGTTTCCAGTGAGATTTAAAAAAGACACCTCCTCAGGGTTGGAGCCTCGTGCTGATGCACTCCCTGAATGAACCGACTGAGGAGGCAGAGCAGGAGGAGGAAGAGAAGAGGATACAGTGGGCGGAGGACAGCAGCCAGGCCGATATTCCAGGGGTGTGATACAGACAGTAGCAAGCAGCCTGACAAAAACAGTGTCCTGCTGGACAGCCGAGCAACCTGGCTGGAGAGGATCAGAGCCAGAGGAGGCAGAAGAGAGCGCCCTGCTGCTGAGGGATGCAGCCAGCATTTAGTCCTTTGTGTATTGTGTCAGCAAGGATTACCGCCGTGGAGGAGGACAGGAGAGGAGAGGGAGGAGGAGGAGGAGGAGGAGGAGGAGGAGGATAGTTGGGACGAGCGTCTGTGCTCCGAGCGCTGCGTTCAGGCTGACAGTCCCTTGCTCTCGCATAAAAACAGGCCAATGGGCTTCGCTCTGCGTAAGAATCCTCTGATGCTCTCTTCCATTGCCGAGGACCTCAGTGTCAGCAGCCCGCGTGTGAAGCAGACACACTGTGTTTACTGATCGACACTACGGACACATGCGCACCGAGCCCTGCATGATGATGCTCATCTCTGTCGCTCCACAGCCTGCAGGGACACCACGCTCGGCTGTCAATGGGCAAGGGGTGGCCGGGTGGGGGGAGGGGCAAAGTATTCTTAGGGGAGGGTCTTGGGGGTTGTTATTTATTTATTTATTTGTTTAGGTGGAGTGGGAAGAGGCTGTTCGGGGAATGAAGTGGGGACAGGGTTGAATGAAATTTTGATGAATGGTCGCTCACCTGTCATAATCCTCATTTCCAGTCATATATCTGGTGTGTGTGTGTGTGTGTGTGTGCGTGCATGCGTGCGTGTGTGTGTGTGTGTGTGTGTGTGTGTGTGTGATTTCTAGCCATTAACAACTTCTTTTCCATTAACAACTTCTTCTTTTCCTTTCGGCTTTTCCCTTCAGGGGTCGCCACAGCAAATCACTTGCCTCCATCTAACCCTGTCTTCAGCATCCTCTTCTCTCACACCAACTACCTTCAAGTCCTCTTTCACTACATCCATAAACTTCCTCTCCTTTCCAGGACAAACCTCCACCTCTCTACCTTCTCCTCCACCTGTTCACTGCTCTCACTGCAGATCACAATGTCATCAGCAAACATCATAGTCCATGGAGATTCCTGTCTAACCTCGTCTGTCAGCCTGTCCATCACCATAGCAAACAAGAAGGGGCTCAGAGCTGATCACTGATGCATTCCCACCTCCACCTTGCAGTCCCACCTCCACCTTGAACTCCTCTGTCACACCTACAGCACACCTCACCACTGTCTTACACTCCTCATACATGTCCTGCACCGCTCTAACATACTTCTCTGCCACTTCAGACTTCCTCATACAATACCACAGTTCTTCTCTGGGCACCCTGTCATAAGCTTTCTCCAGATCTACAAAAACACAATGCAGCTCCGTCTGGCCTTCTCTGTACTTCTCTATCAAGGAGATCAAGGTAAAATACAGGCAAAAATAAAGGCAACGCTCCCTCCTTGAAAGACAGACACTGCAAACCAATGATATGTGAAGTATGTAAATCATTGATACATTTAATTATATTTTTATCACATATAATAAACCCTGTTCTACCTCTCCATGTTGGAGGATGAAGTGTTCTGGAGGATGATAACGTCCTAACCTCCTTTTCTTAAATCAAGCAGCACAAAATTTGGAACATAATGCAAGTTGACTTGACTTCATAGACATTGCATATGCTACACTGTGACTATTGCACATGTTTACTTACAAATGTGATGTAAACATGTATCAGTTTCCTTTGGGATTAATAAACTATACATATCCATCTATCTATCAGTGCCCTGACAGGAAGCAGCCATAGTGACCCAGCTCCTGGTCCGACAAACAGCAACACACACACGAACTCAGCTGTCGTTAGACTGTGAGAACCACTAGAATACAGGTTTGTTGCAGCACAGAAAAAAACCTACAGTTTAGATGTTGGACCATTGCTGTGAAGTATCTGATCAAACAATTATTCTGGCTTCTGACTGTAAGGATCAGCAAATGCCAAAAAACTGACACACTCAGTTCTATTCCTGTCCTGAACTGCTTGAGTTAGCCATCCTTACTGCAAACCCCCATATCACCCAGACGCTCCTACAACACGATGGTATTCCAACATTTAGCTCACTCACTTAGCTGCTACACGACACAGCCTGTCACACAAAGAATTGGACAACAAATGGACAACAAATCATCCAGGAGGAAATACATTATATTCTAGACCTGCTTGTTCAGCTACTCTCACTGGATCTTACCCACCTATAAACAGTTGCCACGAGTACCATATTCTCACAGAAATCAACGACCTTCAGTCGAGTCTATGTCAAAATGGTTGGCTGAGGAATCCATGATACATTTGCAACACAGACTGTCACTTAGTTACTATTACAGGACTGGCTGGTGGCCAGGAGGCTGGTCGTCTGAATGGTCGGTCCAGATAGGAAGGTCCAGGGAGACAAACAGTAACAAGTTACAGTCTCCTTTTTTCAACTTGTGTAAAACTGCCACGAGGCAAAACTTGGGGTGGGGCGATAGAGATAAACGCTTCAAGTTAAAGCAAACATCTTATTCTACATCATAGTATGATGTCAAATTAAATAATGTGAACATCTGTTTTGGTTAAACTGAATTAGTGATAAATCAGTATTCATGGATCTAAAAACACTACAGGCTATCAACGAGCATTACATTTTTGCTGTGTTCCTATTAATACCTCTGTGATAAAGCCGCCTAGATGTCTAGTTTATACATTGGTGGATTATGAAGCCTCTCCTCCTCCGCATCTTTACTGACATGAAATCATATATGACTCAGTATCCCATACCATGTCTAAAATAAGCCTGACGTACTTCACATTTGCCTCTTCATGCATGGCCTGGTGGACTCATAAGTCTTTTTTCTGTTGGATTATTAAATAAAAATAGTTGATTTGAAAAAAGCTGTCATGCTAATTTTTTCACTTGCAAACATATTATTAAGCGTCATGTGTCACAAGAAGCCTTTAGTCAGCCCAGTGTCATCTTAGTTCCTGCAGCACGGTTTGAAAGGATTCACTTTGTATATAACCTTTTACTGTTTTCGAATATTCCACTGCTTGTGTAAACCTTATATCACTTCTTGCATACCAAAAGTTAATATGGGCTTATTTTGAAACATCATTTCATTGTGTTTCACATTAAGTGCCTCAGGCTGATGAGCCTGAAACTTTTCAGCTGCATAACAGGAATTATATTTAAATAGGCAGAACTCAATTGTGACAAATTTTGCTTTCTGTCATCTCAATGGGAAAAAAAGGCCTTTGCCTTAATATGTTAGTGACTGGTGTGGAAGTTGTCAGGCGCTAGGTAGGCAGCTTTTGTCATGTTCACATTTGGATATCATGACAGCCCTATCATTTTTTTCACTAAAAATATTAAATGTTGGAGTGACATGAAAACACTGTTATAACATGATTCTAAACTAGGCCAAAGGAAAAAGTGCAGCTACATGATTTTAGAATTCTAAAATCCAGTCAGTTCCAGGTATTTCAGTTCATTTCCTTCAACACTGGGAGATGGGGCTATTTCCTCATTTCCATCTAGCACACACTGTGATGAAACTCAGTAGGGTGGTTGGCCATTTAGAAAGGAAGATCCCATTAAATTGTGACAGATTTCAAAAAAGCTCAGAATTTCTTCTACTTTCGAGAACTACTAACAGGTATCAACTGATTATTGGAAAATTATATACTTGTAAGTTTTCAATTCATATTGAGGTTCTGCAAAGTCGTGCTTTTCTTTACATTGTGTGACCTGCAATGGAACCACTTAAATCTGTGAAGTTGAATATAGTGTATATGTTGTGCAGCTATGGCGTCAATTAGCTGCATTAAAAAGAGCAAAGAATACTCAAAGAAAAATGAACGAGAAGACTTCGCGAGAAATTGTATCCTGAGGCCAGAAACACACACACACACACAAACACACACAAACACACACACACACACACACACACACAAGTTTTTGTTGTCCACATTTAAAATTCTTGCCTTGAGCATTTTCACACAATACAAGTACTCCTCCACTGCAGATGGTTTCTCATCATTTTTCTTTTAGTCACTAATTATTCCTGGTGCAAACCAGAGAGCAACATTAAGCTTGATAAACTCTGCCTTTCTCCCATCTAGGTGTCGTAGATGGAAATTCTGACTCTGAGCAGAACTTTGCTGCAACCAGGCTGTGCTTCACTGATAGCAAATGAACATACGATCACTTGTGTTGTCAAGGTCTTGTTTAGCAGCTGTCAATACAGAAAATTGAACAGTAATTGTTATTTTGCCAACATTTTCAAACAGTCTAAGAAAACACCTCCTGTCCATTAAATCTGACACTTCTTGATAAGTCCTTAAAGTCCTGTCATGACTTAACCAGGGTGGCAATCATCCTGAGCTCCAACACAGTGTGACGTACAGACTGACCACCTGGACCAGACATATCCAAAGTCCAGTCTGCAAGCCAATATCCAAATGTGTTATATTTGGCCACCATACAGCACACAAAATGAGCTCCGGTTCTCTATCTAGCTATTCAAGACTGGAGGTCCAGAAAAATTGAAGGAATTCAAAGACAAGATGAACATGATGGTGTAAAATGTCACAATGAGAAGTGGCTCAGAAGGAGAACCACACTGCAGTGACTGATTTTTATCAAATTTGGGACAAACCTACAACTTTTCTACACACACTTGTCACTAACGGAGCCCTGCACCAGGACGTCATGTGGCGATATGGATGTGCAAACAAAGAGGTACATGGCAGTCATCACATCCCTTGCTTGAGGGATTTTTGCGCTATCAAAAAGGACGTGTTGTTACTCTCCTCTCTTTTCCTTTCACCCTGATGATACTCCACCTCACCTGATGGAGCTTCAGGGTGACAGCGAGTGACGCAGCAACACCTGCAGCTCTCTGACAGTTGGACCAGTGCAACCTTCCAGGTACACATTTGCAAAGAAAATATTCAGTTCAGTTTTGTTTGACTCCACATATCAGTGTGAGCAGATTTTCTTTGTTATGAGCTTGAAAAAGTTCATAACATGACACTTTGCATATCTACCACTGCCCTCCAAGCAGACCTGACATGCGGACTGAACAAGTGTTGTATTTTACAGTTTCTGTATATTTCTGCTGGAATTTCACATACCTTGTGTCCTGATTTGTCAACCTGAATACCTGCATCTGGTAACTTCATTATTTGTTGCAATTGAATGAAAATCTTAAATAACAGATTATTTATGGGCATCTTTGATTGTTCTACATGTATGTAGGTGTACTAGGTGTGCAAAACTAGGTGTACAAAACTGTGGTGAGACCAGCGATGTTGTTTGGTCTAGAGACAGTGTCACTGAGGAAAAGACAGGAGACAGAGCTGGAGGTAGCAGAGATGAAGATGCTGAGGTTCTCTTTGGGAGTGACCAGGAAGGATAGGATCAGGAATGAGTACATCAGAGGGACAGCACATGTTAGAGGTTTTGGAGATAAAGTCAGAGAGGCCCGACTGAGATGGTTTGGACATGTCCAGAGGAGAGATAGTGAGTATATTGGTAGAAGGATGCTGAGTTTTGAACTGCCAGGCAGGAGGCCTAGAGGAAGACCAAAGAGGAGGTTTATGGATGTAGTGAAAGAGGACATGAAGGTAGTTGGTGTGAGAGAAGAGGATGCAGAGGACAGGGTTAGATGGAGGCAATTGATTCGCTGTGGTGACCCCTGAAGGGAAAAGCCGAAAGGAGGAGAAGGAGGAGGAAGAGGAGAAGGAGAAGAAGATCTTTGATTATTCTACGTACTGTATTGACATCACGATCACATTCTCACACAGACGGGACTGAGAGCTGGACTGTAGTAAAACAACAGGAGTCAACCCAGAGTCAGCCGCCTGTTCCCAAACGGAACCACCAGACGTTGTGCGAGATTTGGCAATTTAATAGCGTTAATTCCTGTTAATACAACTGTGACAGAAATAGAGTCAAATCTTAGGCGTTATTGGCCAAAAGTCATTGACACAGCCTGCAAACAGTCAACCAGCGGTACTGTTGACCTAATAGCGACATTGTGAAATGAACAACTGACGGCTGAAGAGTCCACCCGAACATGTGGATATTTCGATAAAGGGTTGTTTCTGACATGACAGTAAATGGACTATACGATGGCGAGCTCCTCAGCCGATCACATATTAATTTATCACTGACTAGCAAAGTGTTGCAACATCTATCGACAACGGGGACATTAATGAGAGAACAGTGAATCCTGACAGGAGGGTGGGATTAGCTCAGTGTTGACGCTAGCTAGCTAGCTCCGTGAGGCTAACCTGACAGCTCCAGACCGGAGCTCTTCGCCGGGCAGCTCCTCACCGCGGCTCCGACACCAACAGTCACTTCACGGGAGAAAGAAATCCCACGTCACGCTCCACCGCCAACGATGACAAAACCTATTTTACAACAAATAACTGTTTACTAAATTGAAAGGATTTACGGCACACAGCCATGACAACACGCCCATGCGTGACGTCACTGATCCTGCCTTAACGGTCCTCGTAACAAACAAAACATTTTTGTTTGCAGTGAGTTTCATGAAAGCAGCCGCACAAAATTCATCGTCCCGGCTGACGGCAACGTGCTTTGCGCAATTTTTACATTACGCGATGTTTTAGAAGTAAATGGAGGCTTTAATATGTATGTTCAGCACAGAAACACGATATAATTCACTCAATTTCTATTTTAATTTTGCCTTTGATGGAACCTGGGGGGGGGGGTAGGGTCTCAGAGCAATTTCATCGTCTCATCGTCTCCTCTATTGAGGAGAATAAGTCAATTAAATAACAAGAGATAAAAATAGCAATACACTTAAGATAAAATGGCAAAGGTTCACAGCGTTTACTATAACAAATGTACAACAAGAACCATTGCAGTCAGGGACTGCAATATCCTGCGACACTCATTAATTCAAAATTTTACCCCGACCTACTTGCATAGGTCAAATATCAAAGCTAGTGCTCTGACCTACTTTCATAGATCAAAGCACCAGCTTTGATCTATGGTCTTACTCACACTGGCCTTCTCCCTCGTCTTTCCATCTGATCCAGTTCCTGGGTGTACAAAAGTTAAAATTTGACCTTGACTTAGTTTTCTCAAGGTCAAGGTCATCATCTCATTTTCATCCCCTTTGCCGCCCGAGTGATTTTTATTTCATCTTTCCATCTGCAACGGTTGCGAAGATATTTGGTGGACATACGAACGAACGGACTAACACACAAACACTGACAATTACAATACATCACCACTTTGAAGCGGGATGTAATTAACACAATAAACTGATTCATCGTCAATACAAGAAAAAGGACGTACAGATCATTTTGGCCTTGCTACCAATACTCGGTTGTTGAAACGTCAGAGGCTCCAGGGGATTCTGCTGGTTCTACACTGCCCCCTGCTGGTCCAGCTGGAGACTTCTGTAAATAAGCGTTTTGTTCAGTGTCGGCTCTGAATGAGAAACAATTTATGTTCTTTTAAAATGAAAGTTGTGTCACATTTATTAATTATGTGCATTTACTGATTATCTACCTTGTAAAATGGAACTGAATGAAGGCAGGAGAACAGGGTTTGATTAGCATGGTTAATGTTCAACATAATCTTCATGTTTGATCTTATTCTTATGGTAATGACAAATGTATGATCCAACCTGCCTAATAATGGCCATCAAACTGTCACATGATGGAGATAAGAAAAAAAAACATCAAAGTCCATCTCATCCCAGATCATCTCGATTGGGCTTAGATCAAGTGACTGTGGAGGTCAGGTCCTGTATGCATCACTCTATCGCTCTTCTTCATCAAATAACACTTACACAGCTGGGAGGTTGGTTTGTCCAACTGAACAAAAAACCAAATGGGACGGCACATTGCTGCAGGAAGCTGTGGTCGCCATGGTGTTTTAATGTGCCTTCGATTTTGATTCAATCCCCATCAGCATCACCAGATCAGCAATTCTTCATAATTCACTGTGGGAACCACTTTGTAGAGACCATCATTCGCCTGTTCAGGGTCGCCACAAAGACACAGCAAGTGGAACCCAAGATCTCAGATCTGGACTCATTAGTCCACAGCACAGATTTCCACTGGTCAGAAGTCCATTCTTGTGTTTCTTGGCCCAAATGAATTTCTACTGCACGCCTTTTCTTTAGTCATGGTTTCTTAGCACAGACGGTGGTAAATCCTGCAAAAACGATGGAAATGGCTGTTGTGTATACTTTAAGAAGAAGGCAATGGGTGTGGCCATTTTGACAAATACAAATATAAGTTCTTTCCACAATTTTTTGATTGATACGTAATTCCATATATCATGCTTCACAGTTTTGCATTCTTCAGTTTGTATCCACAATGTATAAAGTAATAAAAATAAAGACAAAACACTGAAAGTGAAGGTGTGTCCAAACATTAGACTGGTATATAGACATAAGTATATATCATCAAACATTCACACTGTTTGTTTCGGCAGGAAGAAAAGTCAGCTTGAGTTTTAGTCAAAATTAAAGACAGGGGACATCAGCACTTGAGAGTTTTATTACAAGCCAACATAATGCTATTTCTTCAAAACAAAAAAAAGGGGGTAAAGATAAGTGTATGTAGCAAAGAGAACTTAGAGCAGAGAATGTTTGAAGTTCAGTGTTGTGTTTGCGTTAATATGGCAACAGAAGGTCTGTGTATCGTCTGTGTGATCAAAACGTTGTCTTCCTTTACAAAACGACAACATCTCTCATTTTTACCAGAACATTACAGCATCTTCAATACTGCAAATACATCTGATTATGTTTTCAGTGTCAGAGGATGACCCCAACTACATCTGTTTAACGTATAGACAATAAATTAAATCCTGAAAAGGCCCTCAGACCAACTAGTATGTGTTAAAAGTTTTGAAATAGTTAAACTAATTCATTACAGCAAGGGCAGGCTTCCGGGGGGTGCCAGAATAATACCAAACACATAGAACAGTCCCATGAGAAGGTTAAGCTTGGCCGTCTTATTTGGGATCTTAGCGTAGCATCGGCTGCGGAACTGCTTCTCCAAAGGGAAGGCCATGGGCAGCGTGAGCAGAGGCAACGCCATGCTGATGGTGTAACGGGTGGCAAGGATGCAGAAGAGCACGTAGGGGACAAAAAGCAGAAGGTTGTAGAGGACGTACGACAGCGTGGGCCCCACCAAGATGGCCAGGGTGACGATGCCCGCCTGTTTGTCAGAGTCCATGTCTCTCGTGTTGTTGCTGTGGAGGATGGCTTCGGTGTTCAGGGCCAGCGGGACGGCATACACCAGAGGCAGCACCGACAGGTAACCGACCTGCACCGCGTGGGCAAACATGACCGCCAGCGGGCCGAAGGTGATGAGGATAACCACATCTCCAAGGGCCACATACTTGAAGCCGATGCCTGAAAAGAATGGAAAGAACACATTAAACTTTCTGATTAACAATGAGAATCACATCACAAACATTTTCAGCCAAGCATTCAAATACCCCCAAATAATTGTATTTCAAGGACAAAACATAAAAAAAGCCATTTTTGCCCCCGTTTGTCATGATTGTTTTCAATTTTGCATCAGAAAAAAGTCCTCCAGTGCATGGGATAGACATACTTTTTTGATTTATGCCCCATAAACCCTAATCTGGGGCAAATTCCATAATATTAGCTTTGATTACAAAATCAGGCTGCAGAAGAGCTCATCAAATTGCACTACAAGTCTCCCCCTTCTTTGCCAAATGGAGCTCTGAGTAAGGGTGTGTGCTCTGTTCACTTCAAGAGCTGTAACATGACTGTTACCCTGCATTAAAGGGTCAGTTCACCAAAATCTGCTGGACCCAGCAGCCGCAACAGCCAATGGGAACAGATTATGATGACAAGTCTTTATTTCACTCTCTCATGGAAATACATCAACATCAAGAGAAACACTCTGACTAGTGCATAAGAATAAAAGAAAATCCCAACACCAATGATAAACTCACACACTTAACTCCATTGTCTGTATTATCATCCATCAAAATACAGACAATGGAGAAGAGCATCAGTCCGGTCATCTTATTGCACTTTCCCTGTAGTTAGAACAGTACGACTAAAAGTTCTCCTCCCCTCCAAGAATTTTTCTTCGTTCTGAAAGGCTGGTGGGGGTTCCAGATATTGAACAAGGTGAGAGAGTTTGAGGTCGCTCATGATATCTTGATCCTCTCAACCACTTCCACTCAGCTAAATATTTAAAGCTGCCCAACAACCATTAAGAATAGCTTTTCCTACAAGTCTAGTTGGCATAATTCACAGTAGTTGATCAGTCAGGAGTCTGGTGCTCTGAGTCGTTACTGGTCTATAGTTCCCTCCTGAGGCTGGAGATCCAAACCAGTCGTGGCTGGGGTGACAAAATACGCTGTAGTGGTACATGAGCAGAAGAAGTAGCCATGTGCTGAATTGTAGGAGAAGGCAGCCAATGAGTTTTGTTAAAGGAAAGTAAAATTGGAGACGTATTTCACATTTGTTTTAGCTTCTACTGAAAACACAGACTTACCATTACAGGAAGCAAGACTTCTGTCTGCACTCTTTCACATCCACATTTAGTAATAGCATGGAACTACAACACACACATGTATGCGTGTGCGTGTGTGTATAAGTGATGCAGCAAATACCAAAGTGTTAATATTTTACTCACCTCCAGTGTATAAAAAAGAACTAGACAGTCCCCCGAAGTAAATCAGGGCTAGGTGCTCCAGTCTGAGCGTAGACAGGAAGTAAAGCAGTGTAGCACACAAGCACCCCAAAGAATACAACAATGCTCCGAACATAACAACATCCTGTGTTGCCAAGATTTCATCCACAAGAGTCCTGTCATCACTCTTTTTGTGGTCAATTCCTTTGGTGAAGTCATAGTACGTATTTACAAGATTTCCGGCTCCGTGGACGACGAGAACCGCCACGGCGCACACCATCAGGATGACCAGGTCCACAGAGCCCTCCAGTTTGTACGCCAAGGCGCTGCCAAGAGCCACCGGTGTGAGCGAAGCACTGAAACTCCATGGCCTCAGAGCAAGCACGTAAGCAGCACACTTCTGCCTCACATCCGAGGCGACGCGGGCCATTCTGGACATGTGATCAGTACCTTGAGATTGACTGACCATGTTATTCGTACCAGTCAGCCACTGTTGGCCATTGTGACCATTAGATCCAGACAGTACAAATGTTTGCACTTTGCTTTTTTCCTGCTCTTTGGCCATTCTTCTCCAAGGGTTCTAGAGTACCAATGACGCTCCCAAACCTCAGTCTGGTTACCCTGCAGCAGTGAAAATATACCAGGAAAATTAGAAGGCAGTTGACAGTACATGACAAAATCCCAGACTTCATGTAAAAATTGCCATTTCCACTATTAGAACAGAGTGATACACATCCATATTTGACTGTTTGAAATGTCTCTTACAATGTATGTGAATTATTGCTAAATCAAGACAAAGGTATTAACTTTTTGCCACTAAAATGGGGTCACATCATGCATATATAACACTATGGAGGTCAAGAAATGGTTGTTTTGAGATGCAGAACTTCAGGTAAATTTCTAAGATACTCAACCTAAATTAGCGGTTTAATTTTACTTTCTGTAATTTCATTTCTCATACTCCTACTCATACTTGTGTCAGACCCGCAGTGGATAATAACCTGACACGGTGCTGAGGCCGAACACTAACACTCCTACCAGCTGCTACACTTTGAAGAAAAAGTGAAGTGGGCGGTTTCGACGCTGAGATATCACTCAACTCTAGGTTTCTGTTACACTGACTCCAACGCTCAGGCTAAAAGCGACTTAATGAAAAAGTAAAATACATTTCCCACCACGAGAGGGAGGCTACAGCAGGTGGGGTCATAAAACATCAGACCAACTACTGAGATTATGAGATTAAAGCTAACCCACTAGCCGCCGCGCTAACGTTTTGTGTGAAGGGACAGAGAGGATAAATGTCTGATAGCAGCGCTCACCCGTCACGTCTTCACCGTCCGACGTAAACCTGGTCTGTCTCCGCTTAAAAACATTCTTCTGTATCCACCGAGCCTCGTCCGGTGAGTGGCAGTCGGGCAGCCTACGTGTCAACTTCGATAGTATTTTCCTGTGCGGCCACCGTGAACCCCGCTGTACCTGGCGGGCGCCATTTCCTCCTCGACGAGTGCAACGTCGCATATAGCCCGAAGAAACTCAAGTGGCGCAATAGTTCCGAGCAGCGATGTGTTCCTATTAACAATCCGTCACTAAATGAAAAATCATATCACAGAAAATTTGTGACTTTTTGCGACAATACAAAGAAAAAGGTTACGTATGATTAAGAACAGGATTTAGCTGTACTGTAATTTGTTTAGAGGTAGTTTCCTCTGCACATCTCTGCACATCTCCTTGTTCTTAAAAATGGGCACCAACACACTTCTCCTTCATTCCTCAGGCATCTTCTCACTATCTAAGATCCTGTTGAACAACCCAGTCAGAAACTCTACTGCCACCTCTCTTAGACACTTCCATACCTCCACAGGTACATCATCAGGACCGACTGCCTTTCCACTCTTCATCCTCTTCAGTGCTCTCCTCACTTCATCCTGGCTAATCTTTGCTACATCCTGGTCCACAACAGTCACCTCTTCTAGTCTTTGCTCTCTCTCATTTTCCACGTTCATCAACTCTTCAAAGTACTCTTTCCATCTTCCCATCACACTGTTGGCACCTGTCAATAGACTTCCATCCCTATCCTTAATCACCCTAACCTGCTGCACGTCCTTCCCATCTCTATCTCTCTGTCTTGCCAACCTGTATAGATCAGTCTCTCCCTCCTTACTGTCCAACCTAGCATACAAGTCATCATAAGCCCCTTGTTTGGCCTTTGCTACCTCTACTTTCACCTTACGCTGCATCTCCCTGTACTCCTGTCTACTCTCTTCAGTCCTCTCAGTGTCCCACTTCTTCTTAGCTAACCTCTTTCTCTGTATACACTCCTGTACCTCCTCATTCCACCACCAAGTCTCCTTATCTACTTTCCTTCCAGATGACACACCAAATACTCTCCTACCTGTCTCCCTGATCACATTAGCTGTAGTTGTCCAGTCATCTGGAAGCACCTCCCGACCACCCAGAGCCTGTCTTAACTACTTCCTAAAAGTCATGCAACACTCTTCCTTTTTCAGCTTCCACCATTTCGTCCTCTGCTCTGCCTTTGTCCTCTTCATCTTCCTCACTACCAGAGTCATCCTACACACCACCATCCTATGCTGTTTGGCTACACTCTCGCCTACCACTACTTTGCAGTCACTGATCTCCTTCAGATTACACCGTCTACACAAGATGTAGTCTACCTGTGTGCTCCTACCTCCACTCTTTTAGGTCACCATAAGTTCCTGCTTCTTCTGGAAGAAAGTATTCACTATAGCCATTTCCATCCTTTTTGCAAAATCAACTACCATCTGTCCTTCTGCGTTCCTCTCCTGGATACCAAGCCTGCCCATCACCTCCTTATCGCCTCTGTTTCCTGCACCAACCTGTCCATTGATGTCTGCACCAATGACAACTCTCTCACTTCTAGGTATGCTATGCATCACTTCGTCAAAGTCCAACCAGAATTCCTCCTTCTCCTCCAGCTCACATCCTACCTGTGGAGCATACCCACTAACATTGAACATCACACCTTTGATTTCTAGCTTCAGACTCATCAATCTATCTGACACTCTTTTCACCTCCAGGACATTCCTAACAAAGTCCTCCTTCAAGATAACTCCTACTCCATTTCTCTTCCTATCTACACCATGATAGAACAACTTGAACCCTGCTCCTAAACTTCTAGCCTTGCTACCTTTCCACCTGGTTTCCTGGACACACAGTATGTCTACCTTCCTCCTCTGCATCATGTCAACCAACTCTCTACCTTTTCCTGTCATAGTTCCAACATTCAACGTCCCTACTCTCAGTCCTATACTCTTGGCGCTCCTCTTCTCTCTCTTCCTACGAACACACTTTCGTCCTCTCCTTCTTTGACCAACAGTAGTCCAATTTCCACTGGCACCCTGTAGGTCAACAGCACCGATGGCGGTCGTTGTTAACCCGGGCCTCAACCGATCCGGTATGGAAGACATAGGTTTGATTCGCATGTTTGATTTGGCAAAAGTTTTACGCCGGATGCCCTTCCTGATGCAACCCTCTGTATTTATCCGGGCTTGGGACCAGCACAATAAGACACTGGCTTGTGTCGTCTTGCGGCTACATACTTCAAAATAATCAAGTTTTCCATTTCAGTGCAATCCATCTGCATAGTCTGTAGTCACTGTCATTTTGGCGACACAGTGTCCTTCTTGGACAGAAC
Source organism: Antennarius maculatus (assembly GCA_013358685.1). Classification (NCBI taxonomy): domain Eukaryota; kingdom Metazoa; phylum Chordata; class Actinopteri; order Lophiiformes; family Antennariidae; genus Antennarius; species Antennarius maculatus. The sequence goes on along the minus strand of CM023607.1, from coordinate 10,653,250 downwards.
TGCCTGAAAGTTACAACATGAAAAGACACAACTTGAAACTTTTTAAACATCGTATAACAATAAACAATATGAGGGAGTTCTTTGTCAGGCAGTCAGGACAATGAATATATTTTAGTGAGAAAGTTGCACGTTCTGTGTAAACACTGATTTGGGTTAAGTGTAAAGTCAGCATAATAAGTTGACAATATCTCATTTTCATGTTGCATTGCCTTGTAACCTATAATGACCCGAAACTTTTACCTTATAAAAATAAAATGTAAAAACTCCAACTTTCACTGATTGGTTTTCTGTTTCTGACGTGGAAGCGATGCTCACACATAACAGAATCACCAAAATGCACGGCAACAGGTAAAAATTGGGTTTTGTTGCAGTAATCACAGAGCAGACAATCTGTTGTCTGTGTCAAACTGCAATATCATGGTAATAAAATGGTAATAAAATGCACCAATCAGGGTGATGTTCTGTCTGTTCTGCTATACAGCGGGATAAGCAGAAAATGAAGAAGAATGTGACGTTCAGAATAAGACATCTGATCCCATTTTAAATGAGCTCTGGTGGTTGCATGAAGTGGTTAGATGGGCAGACCGCGTTTGGTTTTCATTATGTTGTCTCGACACTGACCCCCTGCCCCATCTTCAGTAATATGAAACCGGCTGTCTGGCAGGCGCACTGGGGAAGAGAACCAAGCGGAGCTGACTGTGCAGCGCTTCCAGTACCCGGTCCGCAGGCTGGACTGCGCCGACGCACATTCAAGCTGTCCAATAAATAACGGATTGCGGAAAAGTGCAATGGCCAGAAAGTAGAATGAATGGTAAACCTATGTAGTCTTGCCTGAGACTTTGTGTTTGTTTTTTGGAGGTGTGATATCGCAGTCATGGTGTGCTGTCAGACGCTCGGTTTGCGCAGCGGCGGCTGGGGCTTCGCTCCTCTGCTGGCCGCTGCGCTGCTCGCTCTTCTTCTCGCAGGGATGCAGCAAAGCACAGCGTTTCCCTCCTGGAGGATAGAGGTATGTCGCGACCACTTCATGATATTGCAGTTTGACACGGACAACAGATTGTCTGCTCCGTAATTACTGCAACAAAACCCAACTTTTACCTGTTGCCGTGCGTTTTGGTGATTCTATTATGTGTGAGAATCGCTTCCACGTCGGAAACAGAAAACCAATCAGTGAAAGTTGGAGTTTTTGCATTTTATTTTTATGTGGTAAAAGTTGCAGGTCATTATAGATTACAATGCAATGCAACAAGATAATGTCAAATTATAACATCACATTTTCATGTTATATTTTCAAATTTATGACAACGTAGAAATTGCCAGGTGTTTACGGAAGTGACGTCATGACACGTTTTCTGAATTGTGTTTATATCTTAAAAGGCAGGACCATAGTAGAAATAAACATAATTATATGATAAATAAATAATTGCACTTTAAGAGGGTGACTTTTAATATTTAAATAAATTGTTTCCATATAGATTCATTACACACAGAATATCACACCAAATAGATCTCAGTGCATCATCCATTTCAGAATCATTGTGAAAATACTGAGTTATCAGTAGTTAAGTGTTGCTGGAATAATAATAATGGTACCTTCACAGATGTGTAAGTTGCCCATGCCTTGGGGACTAATACACTACCATACCATCACAGATGCTGGCTTTTGAACTTTGCGCCTATAACAGTCCAGATGGTTCTTGTTCTCTTTGGTCCGGAGGACAAGACCAACAACATTTTCCAAAAACAATTTGAAGACCACTGAACACTTTTCGACTTTGCATCAGTACATCTTAGATGAGCTTAGGTACAGCGAAGCCGGCGGGGTTTCTGGGTGTTGTTGATAAATGGCTTTTGCTTTGCATAGTTTAAACTGGCACTTATGGATATAGCAACACACTGCAGTTACTGACAGTGGTTTTCTGAGGTGCTCCTGAGCCCACGTGATGATATCCTTTACACAGTGATGCTGGTTTTTGATGCAGCACTGCCTGAGGGATCAGAGGTCATGGCCATTCACTGTCGGTTTTCCGCCTTGCCACTTTCATGTAATAATTTCTTCAGATTGTCTGAACCTTTTGATGATAGAATGTAGATGATGAAATCCCTAAATTCCTTGTATTAGCTCATTGAAAAATGTTGTTCTTAAACTGTCTGATAATTTGTGCACGTGTTTGTTCACAAAGTGTTGACCCTTGCCCCATCCTTGTTTCTGAATGACTGAGCATTTCAGGGAAGATGCTTTTATATCCAATCATGGCACACAACTGTTCCCAAGTAGCTTGTTCACCTGTGGAATGTTCCAAATAAGTGTTTGATGAGCATTCCTCAACTTTTCTCAATCTTTTTTGCCACTTGTGCCAGCTTGTTTGAAACATGTTGCAGGTATCAAATTCCAAGTGAGCTGATGTTTGCAAAACATAACAATGTTTACCATTTTGAACATTAAGTATCTTGTTTTTGTTGTGTTTTCAATTGAATATAGGTTGAAAGGGATTTGCAAATCATTGTATTCTGGTTTTATTCACGATTTACAAAACGTCCTAACTTCACTGGTTTGGGGTTGTATAGTTCAGAGTCAGCAATTTTTCAGAGTAGATTGATTGTCATTGTTACACATTTCTTTCTCTTGGTGAACACAAGAATGGTTTCAGGGCTCAGTATTTTATATAAGTAGAACGTTTTAAGAAGAATTCACTCAGCTGTTGCACCAGATGTAGTCAATGTTCGGGGATGGGGAAGTTTGAGAACTACTAAAATTGGATTGTAGAATGGATCCTTGTCCAGTTAAATCTTCAGTTCAGAGGATAAATGTTTTCCTCCACTGCCACCCACCCACTGCGAATCAGAGCTGAACATTATGTCATTTCCTTTGCCACACACTCACTGTGTCAATCAAGAAGACTGCTGTTCAGGATTACATTACATCCTTAGATAAGCTTCTTGTGGCCTACCAGAAACAATTACAGCAGCAGTAAAGGATAGTTTAAAGTATAAATGCATTAATGTCTCAGATGATTAAAGAATCTTCCTGAAAGTAAGGATGGAAACCATAATCCATGTTTTCCACCGAGTTCGGAACTAGAACTCCTCCAGACTCCCCCAGGATCTTCTGGGATTTGTCCTTCAAGTCGGTGCTCATTACTGGCTTCAAGGTTTAGTCTAGTTCACTTGTTTCAGTCCTTGCAGCCGAGGGTTCATCTTTATTTGTGCCAAAGTTTGAGATTAGATTTACAGGAAGACACATCAAATAAGATTTGGGCTGGCTTCACAATATTAAACATCTCATAAATTATTAAGGCTGCAGTGAGTTAGGTGAGGCCAGGAAAGTAACTGCTGTATAAAACAATGATCAGTGCATATAAAGCAGAAAAATGACATTTATCGGGCAACAGATGTCATTGAGTTAATTTAACACAGCCGTGTGGGTCAGGCTGCTTCTCTTTCACTGTTTGGGCAAGGAAATGAAGGAAGTACTCGATCCATTTGTTTTGACGGGGCAAAACAGAAACAGGAACCAGAGGATAAGGTGTTGAACACAAACTGAAGGCACAGGCTTCCATATTTGCACTCCATCATCAGCATTTTTGCCAATGAGGAGAATGCTGGAGCATTGCTTTGGTTCCACCGGTCAAATGGTTGAAAACATGCAAATACTAATTATCCTTGATGAAGCTTTTATTGTCATTTTTGTTCGTGATCAGATTCACAAGTGAAAGGATTTAACATATATGAGCTCAGAACAGACAACGGTGCAGACTTTCTGTCAGTCTCCTCTTTTCCAAAGGAATGTAAAGCAATAGCATTAAAAACATAAATAGTCTGAAAAACAGAACAAGTTTGAGACAGAGACTCAAACCCCTCTTGTGAAAGTTTGATAACTCTTTAAAATTGATGTCAGATTTCAAGCTCAGAACGTTACAAAACTAATAATGCTCTGACAATCCCAGTGTTCATTCAGTGGTGCAGGTTCAGTCCTGATGGATGACCAGACAAATACTTTTATAAAGCAAATCCAAGTCTTCGTGCTGACTGGACAACCCTACTCTGAGGACTTGACTCTTTTCTGTACTTAATGCATCAAATCACGCAAACAAAAAGTGTCGCACTTATTTGAAAATGATTTCATTATCCAAGTGACGCTGGTCAGTAGCGGCAGTTTTTTTAAATTTTCTTCCTCTTTAAATCCTCTTCATATGCATCATTTAGGATAGGAAGCCCTCCCACTGAATCACATCTCAGGCTCCTGGTGTCAGATTCACGGGTTGAGTGACTTTAAAGTGTTGAAAAGTGGATTTATTACTAAAATACATCTCCATAAGAAGTTATTGGTGTTTTCAGCTGATCCAAACACTAATGTGGAATATTGCAGCAAAAGCAAACCAGAACTTAACATGAGCCACAGATTATTTATTGAAAGCCACTAAAATGAAAAACACCCATAGAATCCCTTCAAAGCAATAAAACGACATGAAATCCACGGGTGATCACTTTGAGCTGTTACCCATCCCCAAAGACACGTCAGCCGCAGTCTGTCTGTGGAAAGGATCAAGCTCAATGTATGGAATGCACTTTTCCTCTCCATTACTCCTCGTGTCCATGAATTGAGAATTTTTTGCATGAAATCTAACACTCAGATGCAAAACAAATAACAGATGTTTAGATGTCAGGATGACACACAGAGTTAATAATGAAATAAACCTTTATGGGCTCAGGAGGTCTACTAAATGAATTCGGATATCTTTGGAAAACTAACCCATTCCTGTCATGTTTAGATTGGTCGTCTTCAAATGGCTGAAGGTTTAGTTCCCAACTTCTCCTCTTGGGAAGATAATTAATTCAAGGTTTTTTTTGCCCAAGGAAGAAGCTTACACCACTGTGCTGCTCATCGGCATTCGCAAAGAGGCCCGCTCACAAGTTCTACACCTCTCCAGGAACAAGCGATACACCCTAACGCCGGAGCACCTCAAATGGGACAAGTTCAAGCTCACATACAAGTAATCACTGGCATTCTTCTATTTGTCAACACAAGAGCACAGTTAGAGTTGTAGAAAGTCTAAAAAAGAACCACGTCTTTTAAAATCACCAGAAAGGTAGTCTGGGGTTTGTTCTGGCAGGAAAATGCAAGCAAGAAATATTTTTTCACCTCAAGTAGGCCAAGTTCAGGTTTTTTGAAGTCAAAACTTAAGTTGTGTGGGACTCATTGCTCTTTAATGGAATTAATTATAGCAGTCCAAATGCCTTTCCTTTCATCATGTCAGTCTGGATGTCAATGAAAGCTGTTGGATCAAAAGTACATGCATAAAGGCCCTGCAGAACTTGCTATTTGCATTTGTGAAAATACTGAATGTAAGCACTGCTATACATGGTGGACTGTTCCACCCACACTGTAATCTCTGGGCCGATGTACTGATACTTTATTCTCTCCGGAGTTATAAAATGTGATCCCATAAAGTTCTTGATGAAACAGTTGGCTTGAAATAGAGAAATAATTTGTGGGAATTCTGGTGTGTGAACAGTAGCCATTGTATTTTGGCAGATTTCTTTACTGTAGAGGAATGTGTGTGGAGTCCAGTGTTAAAATGCTCTATTTCTGAGCAGGTTGCTCTCCTTTCCTACCAACTTAATAAATGCCAGCGACACGCGTCGAGGCTTTGCCAAAGCTTTTGGCATGTGGAGCGACGTCTCGCCGTTCAGCTTCAGAGAGGTGCCAGCTGACCAAGAGGCAGACATTAAGATCGGTGGGTCCTCTTTATGTGGTTGCATCAATCCCCAACAAATGTTCTTTGGCTTGTGGTTACTGTTTTTCTCTCCTTGCTGTCATCACAGAAATGTCTTTGCCTCCAGACTTAATAAATCACACTACCATGACTATATTACCAAGCTTATATCCAGTTTGATTTATAATTATAAATGAAAAAAAAAAGTTTTTCTTTCATTCATGCACACCGACCCAGTCTGAATTTTGCTTTATCTGCCCCTCTGAGTCTCATTGACAGCCAGAGGGATGGTTGTCATCCGTTACAATAAAGGGTGCAGAAGAAGTCCTTTGTAATTCATCATACTCTGGCTGTGGTCAACACAGAGGGGCAGTAATGGGGTGGTGGGTTCCGTCCTCAACTCTGAGGTATGTCTCTGTGTCTTGGCAGGCTTTTACCCCATCAACCACACAGACTGTCTGCAGTCCTACTTACACCATTGTTTCGATGGCATTACGGGAGAATTGGCTCATGCATTCTTCCCCCCGAATGGTGAGATTCACTTTGACGACCACGAATACTGGATTCTGGGAAATATGCGCTTCAGCTGGAAGAAAGGCATGTGTCTTTATCATGTTTTCATCAAACCTCTAAAGTTTAGTGTATGAAGTGATGGATTGTGAACTGACAGCTCACAGGACGCACAGCAACTGTATGAGAAAATAATCAAGAGAAGGCTTTTGTGTGTTTCAGGAGTCTGGCTAACAGATCTTGTCCATGTGGCAACTCATGAAATTGGCCACGCCTTGGGTCTGATGCACTCTTTGGATCCTAAGGCTATAATGCACCTGAATGCAACGCTGACAGGGCGGAAGCAGATCACACAGGATGAGGTGTGGGGTTTGCAACGCCTGTATGGTATGTTTTACTGCTCCATCGCATCAATGTGCTAAAGGTCGTTTTGTTTTTTTGACTGAGAGACATGAGACCAACTGGAACACTGGATTTTTTTTTCAGTTGTGATGTTTGAGGTCTGATTCTGCTTTCAGGCAGAGCAATCCAGCTTGTAACAGGTTCCTGATCACCTGTGCTGCCACAGACATCAAAACATGACTGATCATCAATGATTTCCAGGATCGTTCATTTAGACAGATTATTTTTAAATTTTTTAAAAAAAAATTTATACGCTGTTATAATTCCCGAAGGAAAATTAAGAATGCACACTCTAGTTTTTGTTAGTCAATCACACGCATGCATATTAGTGTGTACAGGCCCCTGTAATACACACAACCACACACAAGGGGGCCTGTAAGCATGCAGGGGAGGTAGAGTGGCGGGCAGCTCCTTCGTGGTGTGCCCAAATGAGCATCTTGTGAGGGGGGACGGCACCTTGCTCAAGGGCGCCTCGGCAGTGCTCTGGAGGTGAGCTGACACCTCCCACTGTCAGCTCACCTCCGGGTGTTTTGGTTTTTTTTAGGCGGGAGCGGGAATTGAACCGCCGAACTCAGAATATTGGACCACTCTACCGCCCGCTTTACCACAGAGCTACAGATACTAGCTCAAAAGGAAATATATTACACAGCAAAATCCTGGCATGATCATGACCTCTAGGTAGACTTGTGATGAACTGGAGGGACACAACCTGTGACCCAGTTCTAATGGAACACAATGGTTGTCCTGCTACAGAGCCAATGTGGCATTAATGAATATAAACTACTCCAGTCATTATCAGTGTTATTGTGAGTCATCTTCACTGGAACAAAAAGAAGATCGAGGATCCAAATTCTGCTGCTGCTTACTGGAGAGCTGCCGTCTGATCCTCCTCCGACTCTCTTAATCTCTCCATCTCTTTCAGGATGTTTGGACCGTTTATTTATCTGTCCAGCCTGGGCTCGTAAAGGATATTGCGACAGCAAGCGAAAGCTGATGCAGAAACACTGCCCGTCTAGCTGCGATTTCTGCTATGGTGAGCTTCAGCAGCGGCAGAAAGCAGCAGCACACCAAAGGAAAAAAAAAAACTTTGTCTCAATTGAGCAGCACAAGGAGCTGCTGTGAACCATTTGCCAATGGAGCAACGGGAGCCAACAGGTCCAGCCAAGCAGAGCTGTGATGAGGTTTTAGAGAATTTGATTTGAAGAGAGATTATTTGCCAGAGCCACTGGAGGAGTTTATGTTTAGATCTGGATAATACCTGCATCTCTAGGAAGGGAGTGTGTTTTGACCCAGATAGCAGAGGAGGTACCCGCTGACTACTGACCGTCTCTACTCTAATTATTGATAACCAGTCTGAAATTTTATATTTTTATCATGGGATGTACTGGTGCTGATGTTTCCTGTTGCACAACAGGATATGGCTCCTCTAAACCGTCACAGCCCTCAGATTGTTATGACTTTCTGAGATTTTTGTCAGCAACAAGGGACAGTGTGGAGAGAGGCAAGAGAATACAATTCCTGGCTTGCAGTAATCTGTTCCTCATTGTTGATTGGGAGACGTACGGCTATGGAAAATTCCTAAGCAACTCCAAACCGCTGGAATTTCAGACTGTGGATTGAGGGTTAGAGACACACAAGGTCAATTTGGATTTTTGCGGCACTGACGAGTGACTGTTTTTTAAGCAGACACTGAGTTGTGGCCTGTTGTGTTTGTCAGAATCCAGTTGGGAGATACTACATTGATAAGACAGCCATGGCGCCAGAGGGATCACCAAGTGCACTAAGTGTGTATCAAATAGGCAGGAGTGTAATCTGTTGCAGTAGGGATGGTTGTGACGTCTCCAGGCAGGTAGAGGATTATCTCTTTGTTCTATTTGTAGCATAAACTAAAACACCTCCACTTGTTGCTACTCAGAATTCCCCTTCCCCACTGTGGCTCCCACCCCGGCACCCCCGAGAACCAAACAGAAGCTGGTCATGGAAGGAAAGAAGCTGACTTTTCGCTGCGGCAAAAAAATAGCATCGAAGAAAGGCAAAGTATAGTGAGTGTCCCATGCTGTCGCTGCAATGGTTGTGTCGTTTCCCCAAATGCCATCTAACGTTTGGCTTCTCTTTCAGCTGGTACAAAGACGGGGAGCTGCTGGAGTATTCTCACCCCAACTACATCTCCTTGAAAGACGACCACATTACCATAGTGGCCAACGCCATCAACGAAGGCACATACACCTGCATTGTGAAGAAAAAAGACAAAGTTCTCACAAACTACTCATGGAGGGTTCGTGTGCGGTTTTGAACACCAGCGCTGGTTCCTCTGCACACTGAACGGAACGCATCGACACACGGTCACAAAGAGACCTCAACTACAAGGGCACATAATTGTTTTTTTTTTAATACTGTCTTTCCAGTATCTTCTACATTCAACTGTCTATCATTGTTCTTGTGTTTGGGTGTTTTAGTACGTGCAAATAATAAATATTCTGTTACGAGAACACTTCAAGTGAAAATGTGTCTACTTCTTCAAAGCTCTCCCAGCTTAGGCAGTGTAGAAGGGGAGTTAACTGTAAAACATTAAATAGCCAGCACTGTCGATCAAGTGTTGATATTAGCAAAGCTGAAGAATGTGCATGAATTTATTCTCATATTGTCATTAAATCATTCACTTTTCCTTTAATGCGCCTGAAAGTTACAGAAGCCTTGCTTCAATGTGTACCGTTTGAATAATTTACTTTGCTACAAAGTCAGGATAAGCAATGTTGTCTACAATTCTGGAAACATCCAGACCTTAAACTGCATATGGAACACCTCAGACGTCTAGCTTACTTTACTAGCATCACAATGAAGCCAACAGTCTGCCTCCAAAGACCGAGCTGTCTGTTCCACCAGAGGCTCTGCTTCCAAGATTATTCAACACATCAGGTGTAATAATCTGCAGAAGGCTCCAGTGGGGCAGGGGATAGATAAAAGTGATTAATGAACGTTTCCATTTGCTGCTGGCTCTGAACGTCCAGAGAGGAGGGGATTTTTCTTTGCTTAGCAGGGAATGAGTGTACCGTTTATTTTCCTAAGGCTCAAAATCAAGCAATCTATTGGTTAAAATCTGAAGTCGCAGAGAGAACAAAGGCAGAGCGAAGTCTGGGCCTCTTTTCTCCTAGAAGAACAAAATAATGAGACGATGTGTGCAGCGCAAAGAATGACATCACTTTTGGACAGTGACTGCAGGGTCGCATTCAAGGATGATTTTTTTTTCAAGCTCAGCTTCCCTTCACTTTTTTTTTTCCTGACAGTCTGCAGTTGTGTTTGCACAACCTGGACAGTTTATTACATGGAAAACACCAGACAAACGTTTTAAACTTTATTTCTATGAAAAACACTGTCCTCCACCATCAAGTGACCTCACAGTCCTAGTTATCTGACAGAATGCTGAATCATGATACAGTAGCTCGGGGGGGGGGGGGGGGGGGCAAGGATTTACCAACCATTGATAGAATATATTTCTTTCTCATTATCGGAGGATATGACATAAGATGAAATGGAGTTTTAAAATGAGAACCTAACCCTAACCCTAAGTTCTAACAATGGGAGCTAAAATGGCCACATTTAAAATGGTGAAATTTCTTGAAAATAATCATAACAGAGAAGAAATGCTGGAAATTGAAAATACATTGGAGACACCAGTCTGGCTGTGAAACAGTCCTGACTATTTGTTAACAGTTGTAATGATCAGATATTGATTGAGTTTACAATTGTAAACCAAGGACAATGTCCACTTCCCATGGAACAACATATCCAGAGCGATTTGTTCCCTCTTCTCAGACAGACAGTAAAATGTCTGGACGTTTTTGGTCTTAGAATTTGAGGCTGAATCCTGGACCGACTGCAGACGCTCCCTGGTTGCTGGTTGTCAAGTGGAAGCCGGTGTCTTTTAGGTCATCGTCACCCTAGACACAGAGAGAACAATCACAGTGATTTCTTAAATATCTATGATAGAACTGATCGCATTCCCCACAGACACACAAAAACATGTTTACTGGGAAGTTCTCATGTAGAGGTCTGTTTCACAGCTTTTTAATACCAATAAGTCTGAATGTGAAATAGCAATATTTTGGGATTCGGCTAAAATGCTGTGATTACTTTGGTGAGAGCGCAATAACAAACACAAACTTTCACAGCAAAATAAATGTATGGGTGGTTGGGATCACTGCTCAACACATTAGGACTTAAAAGGTGCTCATCATGGAAAACACAAGGAGGAAATATCCTGACACAAAGCAGAAGACTGTAGGTCTGTAATCTATTTAACACAGACGCCGTTCAGAAAGCCTGGTAGCTGTATGTAATGGAGAAAATGGAGCCTAATGTCCTTACCAGTTGACTGTAGCCCAGGCCTCCCTCGGGTGGACGAGGACTGGTGCCTCTCTTCACCCTCTGCTGCTCGCTCTTGGCTGGCCAGGTGGGGAACATGGACGGGTCAATCGGTGACGGCGTCTCACGGAAGTACTCATGCTTCAGGCCCTCGTCTGAAAGAATCCTCTTACTGGGGCAGTAGGTAAGGAATCTGGAGACAGTAATGATCAAGTTTACACCAATGGCACATATTTCAGTAAAGAAGCACAGAAGCAGCTCAAACTGTTGTGGAACATGATTCTTTATATCCAACCATTTATGTGTAGACAGTGCATTTAGTGAGCGGCTGCACTCATCTTTATTTTCAGTAATTAAAACATCTGTTGCTTTGCACATGCTTGGCCTCTCGTAAAACTAATGGGCGCTTTGTAGGAAGGTGTTACCATGGCAACATCATGCATTTGTGGCAACTCCTGAATAACATCCTTTAGATGAGGTTGATACAGCTACACAACTTGTTTAAGCTAGCTGTCTCTAGCACCACTTCTGTGTGGAGTGGAATGAGTCCGTGTGACAGGAATCTGTTGTGAAGTGAACGTCTGAGCCGCAGCAGGATTTCAACTCAAGTGTTTAGAGTGTAAATGGTGGGAAGGATATGCTGATGTGCCGATTGTATGAAAAACAATTCAATAAGAAAAAGAAAGTTCCAAAATATGAACCCAGTGGTGCCCCTGCGCTCATATTTTATTGAGTTAATTATCTGGATTAACTCGATTATGTCTTGACAGGCAATCTAGAGACATGAGGAACCAGAGGGTTTGAGGAAGGAGCCTCAACTCTAAACACAGGAAAAACCGGGGCCTGGTAGCTGTATGCTTTTGTTCATGGAACGAAAACAAAAAACAGAAACTTTTGGTATTTTGCCAGAAGCAAAAACAAAAATTTATATTTTTTATGTCTGGAACAGAATAGTTTCTATAAAATAATGATAACTACTTAATACTGCTTTGTTTTGTTTTTTCATTTTTGAAAAAAATATCTGCCACCAGAGTGGAGAAGAGTTGAAGCATATCACCAACATTCAAGGAAAGGGCTCCCAATCTCGATTACATTTCTAAGAGGTGAACATTGTACTCTATCAGTTATAAAAAATACTTAATTTAGACATTAATTTTATCTGTTAGTTCATTTTGCTGGGCTGTGACGAATAAGCTTATTTTGGAAAAGCTTGCATTGACTAGGGGTTAATATCTTTGTTCAAACGCTAGTTAATTCTATTTTTAGACATCTTCACATTATATTTAGATGAGAAGACAGTCCGAGAATCCTATGCGACACCGTTTTTTATATGACGCAATATGCCTGTTGATTGTTTTTAGAGCTTTGTCCGGTAGAGAACTCGGTGAAATGCATATGGGCTCCTACATTTCTCGGTTGTACAGGAGGCACTGACCGACTATAAGGTCAGCTTGAAGCAGGTGTACTCGATTGCAGCGGACATTAGCGCCAACATGCGAAAAGCAGTGAGGGTTTTATCTGACATGCAAACAAATGGAGCATTGATGAAGAGGGAGCGAGCAATGTGGACGCAGACCCTCCTGATGAAAATTAAAAAGAGCCTGCGACTGAAATTGACTCCGCAGTCCAGGGACGTGTGCTGCCAAGTGTGCACTGTTAGGACATGCTGTACTTTATAATTGGTGGTGGAAGACAGACTGAAAGACAAAGGGGTGTCTATCGTCACATCTAAAGCATGGCGCATTGCATACTCCAGATGAGGGGACGTTCTCTAAAGAATGGGCCATAAGAGGGCTACAGTCGATTGTCCCACGGGATGGCACTCTACACATAATACGTGGCCATCGGTCAATGAGCTGCATTTGAATGAATCAGAGAGGCTGGCCATTTCCAACCTAGTCTGTGCTCTGAAACCTGCAAAAATCACCACTAAACGTCTTCATCCAGGACTGCTGCCTGCAGATAACTCTTACGGCTCATGGCTGAGGTGTGTGTTGGATACTGACAAAAATTGACAGCCCCATTTGCCAAAAGTGCATGAAAGGATGTCGGCATTTATTGTTTGAAAATTATGCATTCGTGGCTGCTTTATTTGCTGATCCGAAGTATAGGCTATTTCAGACAGCACCAAGGTGAAATGGCGAAAATACACCTGCGCCGCACTTGGGAAGCCATCCAAAACTCAACTGTGAGGGCAGAAAATGGAACCGAGTGAAGATGATGATGATGAAGATGTCTGAAGATGATGAAATAGATTAGCCACTTATGGCCAAGGAAAGAGAAACCACTGTCGTACAATGTTCCCATTGCCTCAGTGTTGGATGCTTCTGTGAGAACAGAAGCCCATTTAAAGCGCAGTGGGCATCCACGGCTGCAACAGATCCACACTTCAAGAAACTAATGAGTGTTACGGCGCTCCCCATCACCCAGGTCAGCGCTGATCGCGCATTTTCATGTTTGAAGTTTATTTTTTTTCTCTAATCAGGTTATCACTGAATGATGTTACCTGGAAGATATTATTTTCATTCGTTTAAATAATCGGTTTGGATTATAAAGCTGAGGTGGCTCGGGCAACTGTTCCGGATGCCTCCTGGACGCCTCCCTGGGGAGGTGTTCCGGTCATGTCCTACCGGGAGGAGACCTCGAGGAAGACCTAGCATACGCTGGAGGGACTACGTCTCTTGGCTGGCCTGGGAACTCCTCGGGCTCCCCCCCGGAGGAGCTGGAGGAGGTGTCTGGGGAGAGGAAAGTATGGGCATCCCTGCTGAGACTGTTGCCCCCGCGACCCGGCCCCGGATAAGCGATTGATGATGGATGGATGGACGGATTATAAAGCCCAATACAGTAGGCCTTTGACTGGTAGTCAGAAAGCCTGTTAAACATGTTCACTTCCAGCTTGTTTCACATTATTAAGTTAAAAAGGCTTTCAGAAAAACAGTGAATATTGCCCGTTTTTGTAACTGCACGGGTAAATTTATCTTTTATTATAACAATGTACTGAATGGGCCTTGACAACTTTGGACATTTCTTTTGTAAGAAATTTGATTTTCATAATGCAAGCTTTAGCATGACATGTCTCTTTTAAACTGACAATGTTTTTTATTGTTGTTAATGGCAGCTGTATACCTCTTTCTGTGCTTTGTGAAATAAGATTCTTTTTTTATCAAGGCGGGCTGCAACCCGCCTTTGTTCACAATATATCTAGTCTTTTGTTAGACTCTGTGTTCAAATGGAGGCCATATCTCTATTTCAGCTATTTCCTCATATTTCATGTAGTCTCTAAGTAGTAAGCATAGGCCTTAACTGCAGTGATGCAGCTTGCGTAAAGCAGAGGCCTAGTGCTGTTGTAGTGATTATTGTAGGGTAGAGACATACCTATTTTTTCTACTTTATGTAAACTACTTGCCTTAATTGCTCATTTAAAAGTCCTAAAACTACCAATCTATTTATAATTACAAGGAATGTTATTAATCAGATCAGGGATTATATTTTTTTGTTCTAACCGGTTCAAGAATGTCCTGTTATAAATGTAAAATATTGTTTCTGTTACGAAAGAACCAATAGGGAAAAATTCTGGTTCAAAGCCCTGGGAAGAGCACATAATGTATAGCTGCTTGTTTAAAATAACTGGCTCTCCATACTGTGTCTGTTCAGAATATTCCACACCAGTGGGATCAATGTGTAAAAGATTTAACACCAGCCTGATAGGATTTTACACAAGTCATTGGTTTTATGTTGCAGTTAGCCCTGATAATGGTTACAGAAACATTCCACAGGATAATCCTGCCCATATCATTGATTTTAGTTTGGAATTCTAAGAATGGTGGCTCTTCCTGCACCGCTGAAAACTCTTCTGGCTTTAATTACAGTCACACTGATCTGCTCAAAGCTGATACACATGCTGATGCAAAATATATCAGCTTGTAAGATAGAAAAGACGCAGTTTTGTCTCTGGAAGCTCAGCACTGAAATCACAACCTCTTATCTGGCTCTCTTTGTTCTTGCATGAGGAATCAGTCCCCCTTTCAGGCCCTGCTCAGCCTGGATACCTGGACCTGATCAGAAAAACCTTTCAAACATAAAGGCTGTGATGTTCCAAAAGGTTCTGTGATGTTTGCTTGCCAGACTCTACCTCTAAACTGTGACAAAGCTGCTTTCACTCTGACTGAAGGTTTTTAATGAACGCTTGTTCGTGTGTTGCGTAAACGCCTTGTGAATCTTTTGACAGCTGGAGAGCTTCAGCCGCACTGGACGGACGCCAAGCTTCCACTGATCCATGATGCTGCCACAGCACAGTGGACATGCTGTTACCATCCTCTGCAGCTGTCAGGTAATGCTGGTCTGGTTTTGTCATTTACAGGTGTTGGAATAAAAGGCCCCGTGGGGGGAAAGAGATCTGAGGGGGGTGGGAAAACCCGTCTCTGCTGTTTGCAGCTGATAAACAAAAGAAACTTCAGTGTGTCAAAGAGAATCATGAGCTCATTAGTCTTTTAGTCTGAAACATGTTCCTGTACTGTGGAGTGTCAGGAAAAAGTGTGTGTGTGTGTGTGTGTGTGTGTGTGTGTGTGTGTGTGTGTGCATGAACACGATAGACATTTTTATGAATCACCAGCCTGCTACTGTTTTGTTTTAAATCTGCCTGCGAGACTTAACCATCACAGCCCTAAGCTATTCTGGCCGTTTTTTGGTACTTTTGATATTCGTCTCTATATACCACATTAAAATGATTTAACATACCCATACTTGTTATGGCTATCTCCAGCACAACTCCAGCTATATGAAGAGATGGTTTTTATTTCCCTATAACTTACTATATTGACATATTGGGGCAAAAATAGACATGGAAATGGAAAAATGTTATTTTATTGCACATAAAAACCACAAACATGCTGATCGAATTGATTTTGAACTCAAAAAAGGTTGTCATAGGCTTCTAACATAACTATATACAGTTTGTGTCACTTATACCACTATTCAAAGGAGTTTGTTGGGCCAAAAAAGACACACAGTCAAATTCGAAAATGGAACAAATTGTATTTTATTGTACATAAAAACCCCAAAAATGCTCATTGAATATGATTTTGAACTCAAAAAAGTTTGCCATAGGCTTTTAACTATTTACAGTTTGTGCCACTTGTGTCGCTCTTCAAAGGAGTTTGTCAAAATAAGACACAGTGCCACATCATAGGCCTTGCACGTCCAAGGGGTGAAGTTCCTTCTGTTGCTTTAAAATGACTACATATAGTTTTTTTCACTTATGCCACTCTTCAAAACAGTTTCTGTTCAATATAACACACAGTGCCACGTCACAGGCTTTGCACTTCCAAGGGGTGAGGTTCCGTCTTTGGTACACTTGATGGCACTGTTGACAGATCCTGCGTCCCTGTGTGGCCATCTGAGTGGGGTTTGCCACCACAGCAATGCCGACAGGAACGTGGCTGGTGCTCCTCCTTGCTGGTCTGCCACTAAGGTCCACCTGACACAGCTGGGCCACTAGCTCAATCTGGAAGTTCTTGTGGGCCAGGGGCTTCACCTGGTGTGACTTACTGATGTCACAGTGGAGGAGGTAGGCATTGGTAGTGGCTATGTCTAGCATGTGTAAAAAGACTGTGCGGTACCAGCGCGCAGTCTTGCGGTGGGTTGAGTAGTACTGCAGCAGCTGGTCCGACCGATCCACACCACCCATGTATTTGTTATATGCAATGACTGGGGAAGGGCAGGGGATCTCTTTTACCGACCATCTTCCATCTTTATCTTTGACCCTCCTCCTGACCACCTCCCCAGAAACTGCTGGATGGATGGTGGAGCACATTGACACCTCCCGAGTGTCCATCCACTTTACGAAGACCAGGGAGCCCTCCCTGATCCACCGTATCTCACCGCTCTCTGACTTTTTAGCCAGGGCCTTGGCTCTCTGGGTTGGGAACCCCTTCCTGTTGTCCCTGTATGTCCCACAGGCTCCAAACTTCATTTCGGTCAACTTGAGGAACAACTGGGGGGATGTATAAAAATTATCCATGTAAACATGGTACCCGGTTCCCAGATATGATGGCTGAATCAGGTCCATCACTGCATCATAGGCAAGCCCATGGACTGTTTCTGTGTATTTCTTGCCTATGTAAATGTTGGAATTGATTGTGTAACCATTGCTGGAGTCGGCCAACACACAGTTTGATCCCCCACTTTGTTGGCTTGTCCTTCATATACTGGGTCATCCCAGTTTTTGCTTTTGTGGCCACCATTCTCTCATCCACCGCCAACTCCCTCCTTGGGTGATAATGGGCCTTGCAGGCATTGGTGATCTCATTAATGAGGGGCTTCACCTTGAACAATTTATCATATGCCGGAGTTCCTTTCCTTGCCTCATTGTTTTCGTCCTCCTCCGGATCGCTTGGGTGGATGTTAGACAGCACAGCCCTGAAGCGGTCCCTTGACATTATGCTTGATGGTAGCGGCACAGACGTGAGTGAGCCCTGTTTCCAGTAATCAGTGATGTTGGACATTGACACCAGAGATGTGTAAATCAGGAGCCCAAGGACCTTGCGAAGCTCCTCGCAGTCCACATCAGTCCACTTGTACTTCTTCCCCATTGCTTTATTGCGAGCTGCTTGTTTGTTGGTGTTATCACACAACGTACGCAGTGTGGATGTGGAGAAGTACAGCTGGAACAGTTCCAGCGGTGAGTGGATAGCGTGGCTGTCAACTTGGGCTCCTGGTGTTCTTCTAGGCATGAATCGGCTGACGTGTGGGGCAGTGTCAGGGTCATCTCCGGTTCTCCAGGGCTGCAAGGCATGGTGTGGCCGAGTCTGTGGAAAGCTGCCCCTGGTCTGAGCTGTCCTCCCACGCCCTCTCTTTCTGGGGCTCTGTGTAGAGGGCCCTGGTCTCCGTGTAGAGGGTCTAGGCCTCCATGTAGAGAGTCTAGGCCTCTTTGTAGAGGGTCCAGGTCTATTCTCATATCTGTATACAGACACATGAAAATAACATCTCAAAACTTTGGATTCTCTGGCTCCCTACAACAAGTCAATGTACAAAGAAGACAAGTAATAAAAAAAAGAAATACAAATATAGGAAACACCTATAAGTATATCACAAAATAACATCTAGGAAAATTCTCTTCAGAATGAATTTCCTAAACTTATAATTTCAGCCTTGATTATTTGTGTATATAAACCTATGTGAATACATGATGTTACATAAAAAATGGATAGTAAAACACACATATATATAACACATATATAAAACGGATATAAAAACATATCCAAATTTATACAGGAATGAATGAAACAAAAGCTCTATATATTCATGTTTAGTTTTACTTACCTCTCATCAATGCCAACAAGGGTCAGGTCTGTATTCTCATCTTCCTCGGAGCTGTCTTCCTCAGAGGAGGATGGAGATGACAAAACTTCCTCATCCTCTGCCTCCTAAATCTGCACAACTTGCCTGACGTTCAATGTTCTCTTCATTTTTACTTTACTAAATGTGTCTTTCACTATCTAATCTCTCTAACCTCTCTAATCTCTCTCCTAAACTCTTTCCTCTTTCTATTTTTGTGCCACCAGGTCGCGCCAAAGAAATTTATAATCGGCATCACGCGACGAAACGCATTTATCGCGAGACATTTAAAAAGCATCACGTGACAAGATCCACCAATCAGTACGTTTGCATCATGTGACAAAATGGACGAATCACAAGACATGTCTTTGCTTGTAAGACGGCGAATACACGGACAGAAACACGGCGCTGGCATCTGACTGAGAAGCGCTTTGAAGCGCATTTCTTAGATCAAATGTAAACGGTCACATCTCCGGTTTTCCGGGGTCAATCGGCTCCAAATAAAAACCGGAAGACAGTTTCACATCTCTACTGTCAAGTAAACATGAGCACAGCAATCCTCATGACAAACTTTATTTGTCAAGAATGTTTTAAAAACATTATACACTCTGATCACGCCTGCGTGATCATCGGGCTTTAAGGGTTAATATGGAGTGGAATAAGAAAGCCTTCAATTATCTTACTTGTTCATGAGGTCAAAGCCCTGGTCTGAGAGCAGCGCTCCAAATCGCTTTCGCAGGTTGTTGTAGGGATACTCTGTGAAAGTCATCTTCTTCAGAGCAGGCAGCTCGTTGTAGCCCGGCCAGATCTTCTCGCTGGGTGATCCCAGATCCTACAGACGACACACAGCAGTCAGTAAACAGCACACCGCACAAGAAGAGATGGATATGAGATAGAGTCTCCTTGGCAAAAAGTATTCACTGAACACAACAGAACCCCAACATACAACTGTTTTAAGATCCTAGAAACATTTGACTCCGAATGTCACCAGGCCACACAGCAGCCACGTTTCACTCAAGTTATCGGTCAAAAAGTGTTTCATGGACAACTGCTTTCAGGGTACCAAGCCAAGTTCCACACATGTGGAGCTCTCTACGATGGCACTGATGAATTGGTGTAGTTATTGGAACTACACCAGTGTCCTTCCCAAAAGCTAAGAGCTGCTCTAAACTGGAGGATTTTAAATCGGCTTTCAAAATTATCTATTTAAATAACAAATAATGACTTCTTAGATTGATCACCAACCATTCCTCAATTCTTCCATACTAAAGTCAGTCACTACTGACATAAGTGATTTGGTACTGGGGGTTAAAGAGTGGAAATTGCTCATCTTATCTCTGAATGGAAGCTTCTCGATTGCATCAACTGTGAATATAAGCATATTATTGCAGACCTAATGTTTTTGAATGTTTGTTGACAGCAGGGAGACTCATGACGGGCGTGTAGCTCAACTCATCTGCTCATCAACTCATCACTTTCATTTCTGAGCAAGTATCTTGTGTGAGTTGGCAGCTTCTTAACGAAACTGTACTGTTCATCTGAATACTGTGTTTGTTTGTTCTTTAAGATGTCAGTCTTGTTTCACTGTTTGGTTTGTCCCCAGGTGAGCAGAGCTTCACACCTGGTGCTACACATCCTGTGTGCTACTTGGTGTGCAGATCATTAGTAGGGAGGAGCATTACAAATATTTGAACTGACTCAGCTCATACTAGCCGTACGCTACATTACCTTCACTCGAGCTGCTGGTACACCTGTAAAAAACCACGCAGGTAAAAGTCTTCCCTCTTGCGTTCTCCAGAGGCTCATAGCCGTTAAAGATGTGGCCCAGCATGACTTTGTCTCAAAGTATGATAAATTGTGACTGGTGAGCTTCTCAGCAGCACAAAAGCCTCATCAGCTGAGGCAATATCCAGCACTACTTCCATCCTGACTCAGTCGACAAATTCCAAAGATTTACGGGCTGTAAACATAAGAGGATTTACTTCATGTTATGAAGGCAAATGAGGGTATTTACCTTAAAGATCTTGTTAATTTGGTCGATATCAGATTTTCCAGGGAAAAGAGGTTTCTGGGTGAGGAGTTCGCCAAATATGCAGCCCACTGACCACATGTCTACAGCAGTGGAGTACTCCTGTGGAGAGAAGAATAAACACTGTGGCAGTCCACTGAAATATAAAGTAGACGGTCTGTCTGGCACGAATCAAGATTGAAGTCTGTCTCATGGTTGAGAGCAGACGTACCCTGATGAGTGACTGGACGTCCAGCGTCTGACTGTGTAAATCATATACTGTAAAAGTCGTTCAGTGGTGCTTCAACATATCTTATAAACCTAATCCTTCACAGATGTTATCCTCTTGGAAAAATGTCTCTGCATAAACCAATCAATCAAGATGATGTAACCATTCCTGTGAAAAGCACATCACCTAAAAGGGGAAAAAAAAATCTGTTTTATGTAAATACCCTCTTAGTGTTGATATAAAATGTAGTCTAAGGACACAGTTCTTGCTTTGCTGACAAAGATCTGCTGCTGCAAAATCAAATTTCTTTACAGCACTACTGATTTTCAGCAGTTGGTATTGATGATGGAATAATGTAGCCGCAAGAGGGCACAATGTAGCCACAAGAGGGCACAAGCCAGTGTCTTATTGTGCCGGTCCCAAGCCCAGATAAATACAGAGGGTTGCGTCCGGAAGGGCATCCGGCGTAAAACTTTTGCCAAATCAAAGATGCGAATCAAACCTATGACTTCCATACCAGATCGGTCGAGGCCCAGGTTAACAACAACCGCCATCGGCGCTGTTGACCTACAGGGCGCCGGTGGAAATTGGATTACTGTTGGTCGAAGAAGAAAGTGCGTTCGCACTAAGAAAGAGAAGAGGAACGCCAAGAGTATAGGACTGAGAGTAGGGACGTTGAATGTTGGAATTATGACAGGAAAAGGCAGAGAGTTGGTTGACATGATGCAGAGGAGGAAGGTAGACATACTGTGTGTCCAGGAGACCAGGTGGAAAGGTAGCAAGGCTAGCGGTTTAGGAGCAGGGTTCAAGTTGTTCTATCATGGTGTAGATGGGAAGAGAAATGGAATAGGAGTTATCTTGAAGGAGGACTTTGTTAGGAATGTCCTGGAGGTAAAAAGAGTGTCGGATAGAGTGATGAGTCTGAAGCTAGAAATAGAAGGTGTGATGGTCAGTGTTGTTAGTGGGTATGCCCCACAGGTAGGATGTGAGCTGGAGGAGAAGGAGAAATTCTGGTTGGACTTTGATGAAGTGATGCAGAGAATGCCTAGAAGTGAGAGAGTTGTCATTGGTGCAGACTTCAATGGACATGTTGGTGCAGGAAACAGATGTGATGATGAACAGAGGAAGTGATGGGCAGGTTTGGTATCCAGGAGAGGAACGCAGAAGGACAGATGGTAGTTGACTTTGCAAAAAGGATGGAAATGGCTGTAGTGAATACTTTCTTCCAGAACAGGCAGGAACATAGGGTGACCTACAAGAGTGGTGGTAGGAGCACACAGGTAGACTACATCTTGTGTAGACGGTGTAACCTGAAGGAGATCAGTGACTGTAAAGTAGCGGTAAGTGAGAGTGTAGCCAAACAGCATAGGATGGTGGTGTGTAGGATGACTCTGGTGGTGAGGAAGATGAAGAGGGCAAAGGCAGGGCAGAAGACGAAATGGTGGAAGCTGAAAAAGGAAGAGTGTTGCATGACTTTTAGGAAGGAGTTAAGACAGGCTCTGGGTGGTCGGGAGGTGCTTCCAGATGACTGGACAACTACAGCTAATGTGATCAGGGAGACAGGTAGGAGAGTATTTGGTGTGTCATCTGGAAGGAAAGTAGATAAGGAGACTTGGTGGTGGAATGAGGAGGTACAGGAGTGTATTCAGAGAAAGAGGTTAGCTAAGAAGAAGTGGGACACTGAGAGGACTGAGGAGAGTAGACAGGAGTACAGGGAGATACAGCGTAAGGTGAAGGTAGAGGTAGCAAAGGCCAAACAAGAAGCTTATGATGACTTGTATGCTAGGTTGGACAGTAAGGAGGGAGAGACTGATCTATACAGGCTGGCAAGACAGAGAGATAGAGATGGGAAGGACGTGCAGCAGGTTAGGGTGATTAAGGATAGGGATGGAAGTCTATTGACAGGTGCCAGCAGTGTTATGGGAAGATGGAAAGAGTACTTTGAGGAGTTGATGAACGTGGAAAATGAGAGAGAACAAAGACTAGAAGAGGTGACTGTTGTGGACCAGGATGTAGCAAAGATTAGCCAGGATGAAGTGAGGAGAGCACTGAAGAGGATGAAGAGTG
Source organism: Antennarius maculatus (assembly GCA_013358685.1). Classification (NCBI taxonomy): domain Eukaryota; kingdom Metazoa; phylum Chordata; class Actinopteri; order Lophiiformes; family Antennariidae; genus Antennarius; species Antennarius maculatus. The sequence goes on along the minus strand of CM023607.1, from coordinate 10,630,623 downwards.
GAAAGGCAGTCGGTCCTGATGATATACCTGTAGAGGTTTGGAAGTGTCTAGGAGAGGTGGCAGTAGAGTTTCTGACTGGGTTGTTCAACAGGATCTTAGATAGTGAGAAGATGCCTGAGGAGTGGAGGAGAAGTGTGCTGGTGCCCATTTTTAAGAACAAGGGAGATGTGCAGAGTTGTGGCAACTACAGAGGAATAAAGCTGATGAGCCATACAATGAAGTTATGGGAAAGAGTAGTGGAAGCTAGACTAAGGGCAGAAGTGAGCATTTGTGAGCAGCAGTATGGTTTCATGCCAAAAAAGAGTACTACAGATGCAGTATTTGCTTTGAGGATGTTGATAGAGAAGTACAGAGAAGGCCAGAGGGAGCTGCATTGTGTTTTTGTAGATCTGGAGAAAGCTTATGACAGGGTGCCCAGAGAGGAACTGTGGTATTGTATGAGGAAGTCTGGAGTGGCAGAGAAGTATGTTAGAGCGGTGCAGGACATGTATGAAGACTGTAAGACAGTGGTGAGGTGTGCTGTAGGTGTGACAGAGGAGTTCAAGGTGGAGGTGGGACTGCATCAGGGATCAGCTCTGAGCCCCTTCTTGTTCGCTATGGTGATGGACAGGCTGACAGACGAGGTTAGACAGGAATCTCCATGGACTATGATGTTTGCAGATGACATTGTGATCTGCAGTGAGAGTAGGGACGAGGTGGAGGAGAAGCTAGAGAGGTGGAGGTTTGTCCTGGAAAGGAGAGGAATGAAGGTTAGCCGCAGTAAGACAGAGTACATGTGTGTGAATGAGAGGGACCCAAGTGGAAGAGTGAGGTTACAGGGAGAAGAGATCAAGAAGGTGGAGGATTTTAAGTACTTGGGGTCAACAGTCCAGAGCAATGGAGAGTGGGGAAAAGAGGTGAAGAAGCGTGTCCAGGCAGGATGGAATGGGTGGAGAAAAGTGTCAGGTGTGATGTGTGATAGAAGAGTTTCAGCTAAAATGAAAGGAAAGGTGTACAAAACTGTGGTGAGACCAGCGATGTTGTTTGGTCTAGAGACAGTGTCACTGAGGAAAAGACAGGAGGCAGAGCTGGAGGTAGCAGAGATGAAGATGCTGAGGTTCTCTCTGGGAGTGACCAGGAAGGATAGGATCAGGAATGAGTACATCAGAGGGACAGCACATGTTAGAGGTTTTGGAGATAAAGTCAGAGAGGCCAGACTGAGATGGTTTGGACATGTCCAGAGGAGAGATAGTGAATATATTGGTAGAAGGATGCTGAGTTTTGAATTGCCAGGCAGGAGGCCTAGAGGAAGACCAAAGGGGAGGTTTATGGATGTCGTGAAAGAGGACATGAAGGTAGTTGGTGTGAGAGAAGAGGATGCAAAGGACAGGGTTAGATGGAGGCGGTTGATTCGCTGTGGCGACCCCTGAAGGGAAAAGCCAAAAGGAAAAGAAGAAGAAGAAGTGAGGAGGGCACTGAAGAGGATGAAGAGTGTAAAGGCAGTCGGTCCTGATGATATACCTGTAGAGGTTTGGAAGTGTCTAGGAGAGGCGACAGTAGAGGTTCTGACTGGGTTGTTCAATAGGATCTTAGATAGTGAGAAAATGCCTGAGGAGTGGAGGAGAAGTGTGCTGGTGCCCATTTTTAAGAACAAGGGAGATGTGCAGAGTTGTGGCAACTACAGAGGAATAAAGCTGATGAGCCGTACAATGAAGCTATGGGAAAGAGTAGTGGAAGCTAGACTAAGGGCAGTAGTGAACATTTGTGAGCAGCAGTATGGTTTCATGCCAAAAAAAGAGTACTACAGATGCAGTATTTGCTTTGAGGATGTTGATAGAGAAGTACAGAGAAGGCCAGAGGGAGCTGCATTGTGTTTTTGTAGATCTGGAGAAAGCTTATGACAGGGTGCCCAGAGAGGAATTGTGGTATTGTATGAAGAAGTCTGGAATGCTAGAGAAGTATGTTAGAGCGGGGAACGACATGTATGAGGACTGTAAGACAGTGGTGAGGTGTGCTGTGGGTGTGACAGAGGAGTTCAAGGTAGAGGTGGGACTGCATCAGGGATCAGCTCTGAGTCCCTTCTTGTTCGCTATGGTGATAGACAGGCTGACAGACGGGGTTAGACAGGAATCTCCATGGAATATGATGTTTGCAGATGACATTGTGATCTGCAGTGAGAGTAGGGAAGAGGTGGAGGTTTGTCCTGGAAAGGAGAGGGATGAAGGTTAGCCGCAGTAAGACAGAGTACGTGTGTGAATGAGAGGGACCCAAGTGGAAGAGTGAGGTTACAGGGAGAAGAGATCAAGAAAGTGGAGGATTTTAAGTACTTAGGGTCAACACTCCAGAGCAAAGGAGAGTGTGGAAAAGAGGTGAAGAAGCGTGTACAGGCAGGATGGAAGGGGTGGAGAAAAGTGTCAGGTGTGATGTGTGATAGAAGAGTTTCAGCTAAAATTAAAGGAAAAGTGTACAAAAATGTGGTGAGACCAGTGATGTTGTTTGGTCTAGAGACAGTGTCACTGAGGAAAAGACAGGAGGCAGAGCTGGAGGTAGCAGAGATGAAGATGCTGAGGTTCTCTTTGGGAGTGACCAGGAATGAGTACATCAGAGGGACAGCACATGTTAGAGGTTTTGGAGATAAAGTCAGAGAGGCCAGACTGAGATGGTTTGGACATGTCCAGAGGAGAGATAGTGAATATATTGGTAGAAGGATGCCGAGTTTTGAACTGCCAGGCAGGAGGCCTAGAGGAAGACCAAAGAGGAGGTTTATGGATGTTGTGAAAGAGGACATGAAGGTTGTTGGTGTGAGAGAAGAGGATGCAAAGGACAGGGCTAGATGGAGGCAATTGATTCGCTGTGGCGACCCCTGAGGGGAAAAGCCGAAAGGAAAAGAAGAAGAAGAAGAGGTATTGATGATGGAATGAAGGCTCCGCAAGGAAGATTGCTGTTGCTCAAAAACAAAATGTCATCTTTGCTTTGCTGACAATTTTCCCAACAGCAAAACCAGTCATCCCAAAAGTGTCTTGATGCTGTAACGGAAGGTTATAGTTTTAAGAGTTGTACTTGGAGCATTCAAGCCACAGTTTTATGAAATGTACTGGAGATGGGCGGAGGTGTTGGTGCAGATGCTTTCTTTAATAACTGCTTTGTTTTCAATTCTAATTTTTATCTTCTGGTCCAAATTCAGCATCAGTCTTCCAGCCCCATACCGTGGCTACCTGTAGCCTGAGGCTGTGCAATTAGAGCCGCAACTAACAATTCTGTTAATAACCTATTGATATGCAAACAATTTGCAAAATTAAACATTTCATTGTTTATTTATGAAATATTTAGAAAGGATAGATTATTCAACGTAATATCTCTTCAAGCAGCTTCTTTCATGGAACCAAAATCATCATAAATCACTATGAAAAGAAAATCAAAAGGCTGAACTGAGCACATTTTGAAATATTTGCTTGAAAATTTACATTAAAGATTAATTTATTATCAAAATACAACTGATTTACTTTAGTATTACTTGATGATACAATGAGATTCACTGAAATCAGCTGACCCAACCTGTCATTTGGAAACTGTCAGTTCTGTGTCATGTTTCACATTTTATTCAGTATCCTAACCTGTTTTTTAGGCATGAGTTTAAATTAATGCTGCTACTCCCACATTATGTGAGCACAGCCATCTGATATAATATGCATAACAAGTGCTTTACTTTCTTTCTAATTTCTGTAGCTTCAGGAATTACATGTGTTTCTTATGTGATCACCATGAACTGTGGTTGTATCATGAACTCACCTTCGCTCCCAGCAGCAGCTCTGGCGATCTATACCACAGGGTCACCACTATAGGGGTGTACGGCTTCAGGGGAGAACCGTACTCTCGGGCCAAACCAAAGTCGCCGATCTGCAGAGCAGGACAGCCAATCAAATGGACACCACTGTATGGGATTTTGCATCTGAATAATTTCTCTGCATTAACAGGACTCCTCCCTCTTATGTTCATATCATGATAATCTGTCTTTTCACCTTGCTTAAAATCCAATGGAGTATTCAAATTAGGGCTGTCCGTTTAACGCGTTACTTCGATTAATTACGCTGCAAATTAATGCGCTATAAAAATGAACGCAATTAATTGTAAGTGGCAAGTCAATGCGCAAGCATTTTAAATTTGACCCACTGAGTGACCAGTAGGCTGCAGTGACACGTCACTTCGTACCTGCGCCACTAGTCAAAAGCAGGGTGACTGACAACAGAGATGGACATGACACAGGAGAGCAAGGCAAGCCCACTCGGACCCTTGGACGGAAAGTTTATTCATAAATCAACAAAAACGCAGCGATTTGTACCTTTTGTAAAAGAGAATTTTCATATCATCGAAGCAACTCCAGCCTAACGTATCATCTAAATGCAAACCTTTTTTCTTTTGAATTTCATTTATAAAGCACACTTAACCAATAAAAATGTGGATTTCAAATCATCTCTTCTTGGTGTATTCTATTGATTAGTCATGCACTACAATTTTGTAATGTCCTAGAATTCAAATTCTTTATTTGGGGGCCTTTAGCAGGTTTGAGATTAAAGTGCGATTAATTAATTACAAATCCTGTAATTAGATTTTCTTAATTGCCTGACGGCACTAACTTAAATTGTTCAATCCCAGAGAACAATAAGATCAACAGCAGTCAGAGACACTTAAAATCAGTTTTCCATGAAGAAAAGCTTAGTAGAAAAAATTTAATTGTTAACTCACTGCCTGTCAGTGATTTAAGTTATGTTTTTCAACGGGGGGGGGGGGGGGGCGCAGTCTGGTTGAGCTCTTCGGTGAAAATCAGGCTTCTGATTATCAAATTTCGCAAAATGACGACTGATCCAGTTACAAAACAGAGGATGGCAAATCAAATGAAGACGGAAAAATTGCAGCAGCTTATGATGCAACAAAGTTTGCGTATATCAGCATGAACCCGCTAGCAAACATGGTGTCGCTCTGAAGAAGATCAAAGCGCTGGCAGCCAATGAGTTAAGAACCACCAAGAATCAATAGTTTGAAAGAAATCTTCACTCCAAAGTTGCAAAGTATTGACAGTTAGACTGGCTTCATTATCTTACATTTTTCATTACTCGACTAACAGGCTAACAGAAATGCTATGAAGTCTCTCTTTCTCAGTACGGTACCATTTGATGATCGCCATTTTTCTGCAGGTCCGTGTGCGAACCACAGGCGTAGCGTACCTTGAGGATTCCCTTGTGGCTCAGCAGAAGATTGGAAGTTTTCAGATCACGGTGGAGAATCCAGTTATCATGTAGATGTCGGACACCTCGAAGCAGCTGGATCATCAGAGTCTTCACCTCACCTGAAGGGATCACAGAGAACACCCATAAAAAAATTAATCCATCACAAATTACATTCTAATGAGGAGCTTTCCTTATGGACTGACTCAAATTTAATGTGTCAGGTTACCTGGCAGGAAAGGTTGCTTCATGGTTTCCATCAAACTCTTCAGGTCATGTTCTACGTAGTTCATCACAATATAGATCTTATCCATATTGCTGCCAACGACAATTTCCTAAAACCGGAGTCAAAACAAGACTCACTTTCAGCTACAGCAACAAGATGCACATTACATAGTAAGACATGTTTTTAACAAACATGTAAATAAATCATTGGGTTTTTCTCACCCTAACAGTGACAATGTTTGGGTGCTGAGCTTTCAGAATCGTGTTGATTTCTCTTAGAGAGGTGATGGGGAAGCCCTCCTTTTCTTTCTCCATCTTCAGTCTTTTCAAGGCCACAATTTCATCTGCAGACATGATAATTCTTTCATTACAGATACTTCACCAATAAACATACCTGTGAAAGCAAAAGAAAAGGGTCTGCGTGTTCATTTTCATACCCGTCTTTTTGTCCTTGGCTCTGTACACCACACCATAGGTTCCCTCCTCTATTCGGTTCAAACATTGGAATTCCTCAACACTGCGGCATCCCTGGAAAAACATGAACCCCTTCTAAATGAAGACCTCAAAATGAAAATCATTTGCATCAAATGACTAAATCTAAAAACATGACGTGGCTCAGCTGGTGCAAGTGGGCACCATGATGCTACTGACCTGTAGAGCAGGCAGATATTTGGGAAGCTCCTTCTTCAGCTCCACGGGGGAGATTGGAGGGGAGTCTGGGATGTAGTTCTCTTCGGGGGTTGGGGAACGAGAATGAGTTTGAGACTGAGGCGTGGGGTCACCCTCTCCTGCTTCATCTTCGTCCTCGTCCTCTTCATCATCCTCCTCTTCTTCCTCCATGTCCTCACCACTCTCCTCTGAGTTGTGGTCAAACCGAGACTCAGGCACTGAGGGGACGCAGATGAAGTGGGTTTCGTGTTGGTGAGTGCACTAGACATGTTTAGAGTCATCAGGATCATCTGTTTGGTTTGCATATTCATTAACAGATTTGATTCATTAATATCTGTTGCCTGAAGTTTGATTACAAATAAATTAGCCAGAAAAGTTAGCATGTTGTTTGTTAGCAAACTGACTTCAATTCAAAATGTAAAAATTTATGTTTGCTCTGTAAACTACAAATTTAGGAATGTGACAAAAAAACAAAAGACTATGAATAAGCCTTTTCCTGAGCTTTGAACAACATTTCATGGTCTTCATTAGGTGATGGCATTTGCTCAGTTGTCATGGAGATGGTTATGGTTTCATAAAGTGACCACACATGGATCAGGTGCTTGCTCTCAATCCACATGCGAGGAACATGAAAGGTGGTTAAAAGATCTGGCAAAAGCCTTAGATTTTGTGCCAAACTTTTACTTTTAGTTTTGCAACAAAACATAAATATGACACAAACTAAAGGTGTTGTATTTTAACCAGTGTTTTAAAGACTGACAGAAAATCCATCAGGTGTAAACACAAGCCATCATATCCTCTGTTGACTCAACACAGATCTTTCTGTGGTGTTTTTAACTTTCGTGAGCCCCCTACAGATGAAGTGAGATATTGTTCACTAATAACAGTGAGCTGTTTGTTTCAGCAGCTTCCATTATTACCATTTTGTTTGTATTTCAGTCTCAGACTTTGTTTCTCAGAAACCCCCAGAGATAAAAACATATTTATGTAGGTATTTAAGTAACATTCTACAGGGAATGACAAAACTCCCAAATGTGCTTTATCTGACCCAGATGTGATGTCGGCTGTCTCCTTAGCAACTTTTTATGATCCAATTAAAAGCTTTTCCATGAAAAACTAAACAACACTTGACACATATGACTACAGTTTAGTCGTTCTGCAGCACAGATCTGACTTTTACAGACACCACTTATTTTCACACACCTGCAGGAATGTGAGCTCCATTTTCCCTCTCCTCTTCAAAGTCATCATCTGACTGCTCTTCTTCACTCACGTCTTCTGAGAGGAGGAAAACGAAGCATTAAACCAACAGCGATACGTGGTGCAGTAGCAGGAGTCTTTGATGGTTTTACCTGCACTGTGCTCAGACCTTCCTGAGCCTGAACCAGATTCTTCTTCCCCTTCTTCATCTTCGGCCTCACTCTGGCTGCTGGACTCCTCCTCCTCATCCTCCTCATCCTCATCAGAGCCTGATCCTGAAGCTAGATAAGAGTGTACAGGATTTAGTGGAATGAAGTAGTGCAGCTGAGACTTGATAAATCAAACAGTTATCTACTGTAAATGAGGCTCCTTCTAAGCTAACAATGAATTATGAATACAATTTTCCATTTTCAACAAAACTTTCATCTAAGGCCAATAAATTGTAGCATTACACTCCCACATCATCATCTAGTTTGTTGGAAGTTTGTAAACTGGCAGACTGGATTCCTCCATTCTGGTTGGACATAAAAAATCATGTTCAGTATGTTCTGGAGTGACAGTCTTCATCCAAAGCAGTAGGCTGTCCTAGAGTTTAAGCCATCTACAGTAAAAGACTATTTGGGGAACCCCAGTGTCGCACCCTTTTAATGAAACGTTAATGATCTGATTGTTCCTCCAACTACAACACTTTACCTATGGAGGACTCAGCTGTGCTGGTCTTTCTTTCGCTGTCACTGATATCCTGAAGGTCTGCAAGTAAGTCTTTGATCTCTGGCTTCTCATCCTTCAGTGCTACAGAAAAAATTAAGATACATCGTGAGTAAAAATAAATACTTCAACGGCATACCAAGAGTCATCTGAGGCAAACTGAGCCCTGCACAACAAAATATGCACAACAAATGCATCAGCACTCGCCATATCCTCCATTCCGATCCATGAGTGCGTGCCCTGTAGTGAAATGTGTCCCTGGATCAATGGCATTGTAGGTCACATCCTTGTGTTTTCACCTCTACCATCGCATATCTATGGGCATTGTATTAGCAGGTAACAAATAAGAGACTGTAAAAATAGTAAGCTTACTAGCACTTTTCTGCTGTTCACCATGCTCAGATCTTTCTCGAGGAGCACGGATGGGACTTCGACTGCGGTGACTTTGCTTCGGTTTGCCATCATAGTCATCGGGAAGCATTCTATGGTGGGATGGCACTGCAGGACAAGAAAGCCTTTTCAAACACTGCTCCCATTTCAGAATTGCAGTTCTCAGGTTTTAAAAACCTCCTTTATGATTCCTAATAGGACAGAAACACTGAGTGCTTTTGATTGTCAAGAAACTATTCTACATTTTGGAAAATATGAATTACTTTCTTTCAGACAGGTACATGATATCAGTTTTATGTTTGTATGTCAACTATTGAGCTGGAATCAAGACCTGTTTAATCTAATTTAGCATTACCTGAAGGCTATGGAAAAAACAGATTGCTATGATTGATTTTTGGAAATCCGGCCAGCAATTGCTCGTTTCCTTTACTGACCATCTCGTCGAGCATCTCGCTCTTTGCGTCGCTCCTCAGCCCTCCTCTCTCTATCTTTCATTTCTCGTTGCTCTTTCTGTTGTTCTCGCAGCTTTCGATCTCTTTCTCGTTGGCGCTCAAGCTGTTCCAACCGGTCCCTGTGGTCCAAAAAAAACCCAGGAGAATCCAATCGAGGTCTGTCCAGACAACCGAAAGGTCAATCTCGTCATTGTCTGTTTGTATTTTGTTTCAACTATTAAAGACTGTAAAAGCTTTAACATATGACAAACACAAAAAACATTCAAACATTGTCAGAAATAAAAACTTTGACTTTTCACATTAACAAATTCCTAGAAAATCCCAAATCCATTGTTTGAACTGTGTACCAGACTTTTGTTGTGAGCCTGTTTTGATGGTAAACATTTTTATTCTACTCCCTGTGGACTGCTTTTTATAAAATACAAGATAATACTAAACTAGTGAAGAAAACTACTGGAAGAAAACAGTCTACCATCATATAATCATGAAGACAACAAAGGCTAAGATCTCCAAGACAGACAGTAACTTATCTGGTAGCTCACTGAAGCTGAAGACTTCACTGCTTTTTTCTTATAGACTTTTAATATATACTGAGGATCCGAGTTTCCAACTGACAATTTTAAACTGTGGCCACTCTGAAGATCAATTTTATAGTTAGCATAACAAGGAATTAATAAGTAAAATGCTTGAGCATACTGGAATCTACGAAGGAATCATACATTTAAATACATCTTTGTCCAAACCAGAGTAAGATAATCGAGTAAATTATAAAAATCCAAGGTCGGTGCTCACCTCTCTCGCCGCGAATGAGCTCTGGCCTCTTCCCTTCTTTTTTGTCTCTCCCAGTCTCGCCGGGCTTTATCTTCTTCCCACTGTCTCTTCCTGCGATCACTGTCTCGCTCTTTTTCTTTGTCTTTGGGTCGTGCATGTTTTCCTGCTGTATGCATAAAAACTTATTAGTGGCAGCTCCATGCATGTTCAGATGTTTGTTCAAATATAATTCAGTAAAATTCCCACACCTCCCTCAGCAGAGTGACTCCGATGACGTCTTTTATCCTTTCTCTTGTCCTCCTTTCTGTGATGAGATTTGTCTTTCCTTGCTATCTGCTGTGGAGGCTTTATTGCTAATGATTCGTCTTCCTCTCCCCTGCAAAGATTTAAACCTTATCACTATTTTAACTATCGCATAGTCACTTGGAAAATACACTATTACAGTCAACTTAATGTAATCATTTTCTTACAACTCTACATACCTGTCTTCAGTTGAGTCCTCCCGTGTATATGGGGAATTACGAATTGTTATTTCCATTCTCTGATCCCGTAGTTCTCCTTCCTCCAGAGTGTCTCGTTTAGCTTCCCGATCATCCGCCTGTGGAGCAAGGCCCTGTGTGAACTGTGTTTAACAAAAATGAGAAAACAATTTTAAAGCTTGATATACGTAGGAGAAATAAGCTTAGTTGGTATTACAGTTAACACAGTTGTCAGATAGCCATCAATGCTGCTACCAACACCCAACTAAATAATTTTTTAAACAAAGAAACGGTTGTTGTTCAAACTAGGATTGTTTCTTTCATTATTGCTTCACTCAAAACTCTAAAAAAAAAAAAAAAAAAAAAGGCAGCATAAAAAAATTAGCTCTGATGTTAAAAGACAAAATGACATTTAGAAATAACAATCGCATGTAGGCTATTATTATTACAAATACATAAAATGTGTTTTCAAATCTATCTGTAGTGCACAATATTCCACTCGCAATCATAAATATTTATACTTAAAATGATGAACTGGAATTATTGCTTATGCTGTCATTAAAGTAATTTACATGTTTTTAACATTACAACATGGAGGTGTTATATGTGTGTCACATTAACTTGTAGATTACATTTTTCTGGCACTTGGGATCTGTTCTCTCTTCTAGTTCTCTTCTGCGTTTTTTCTCTAGTAGGATTTCATCAAGAGTTTTTACTTTCCAGGTCTCCTTTTCGTCCCCCATCAGCGTCCACTCTCCACCGCCTATTCCACACCATCCAGACATACAAACATAAATGCTCGTTAAGCAACTTCATTGAAATTATTATGTGATAAACTTTAAGAAAAAAAAGTCAACCAATAGTAGAGACAATCACAAAAGAAGTGCCTTTCATTTGATGGTAAGATTATTTCAAATTTTCATGCATTTTACTTTCTTCTTTTCCTTTTGGCTTTTCCCTTCAGGGGTCGCCACAGCGAATCATTTTACTTAAATATATCCAATTCTACTGAAGCAGATTTAGATTTGAAAGCGCGCAATACGTTACTCGTCAACCAGCGACAACTGTGGAAAATAACACGACATGGAAACGATTGTACTAAAACGATTGTGTCGAAATTGACAGAAGAAAAAATTACAACATTATGAAATTATTTACTATCATCTTATGTCAGCCGGTTATTCGTTTCTGATCACTGCCATACCAGCAATTCGATTAGCTGGCGTTGCTAGCAAAAGCTAGCAGAGGCGAATGATTCTGTACGTTTACAGCTTAGTAAGTAACTTCAAAAGGAAAAGTGGGTTAGCCGGCAGAGGAATTAAACACAAAACCTAAATCTGTGTCTGTGTCGGCAGTTAAGCATAGTTGAAGTATTTAATTGAGTTAACTAGCATGAAGTTACAACGTACACACGAACCTGAAATACGTACAGCGGTACAATGGCACACCGGAAGTTACGACGTATGATTATGTAAGTAAAACTTCCGAGGTGAAACAATGACTTCCTCTAATAAAATACGATACAATATTGTACAGTCCAATTCAATACAATACAATGCAATGCAATACAATACAATACAATTATTGTTGGTTTAAAATTTGTAATCTATGGCAGTCATTTTCAGTTATGCGATTTGAATCATTTCAATCCACATTCACATCTTCATGTACAACAACACAGCAGCATGTGTGTATTTACGTATATGTTCCCACCTATATATTTGAATAAGCTCACTTGCAAACCTCCCGCTGTCACACTTCCGGCGTCTACCCAGAAGTTCTGGCCGCTAGCTGAGTTAGCTCCGGTCTTCACATTTGTCCATGTTTCTCACTTACGGAGCTGTTTTGGCTTCGTCAAACATAGCAGTTTATATTCTTTGATTGTGATGGACCTCATGTTGTCGTGTGGGGAACCCCGATGCTTTATTCACCAGGACCAAACTCACGAAGCCGGTGTCTACCCGGATGGCCGGACCATAACGCCGAAGCGGCCTTCGTCTTCACGTTCGTCCTTCCCACACGGAGCCGTTACGGCTTCGTCGGACTCAGTGGTTTGTTTTCTTGTAACGGCAAAGAAGAAAAAATAAAACAAACAAAATCCGATATTATTGTTTTATCGTGGAATTTCCACAGGTTCCCGCTAGTATAGTGTATATTTATATACACTTCTTCTACTTCTCCTTTGGGCTTTTCCCTTCTGGGGTCGCTAACCCTGTCTTTTGAATCCTCTTCTCTCACACCAACTACCTTCATGTCCTCTTTCACTGCATCCATAAACCTCCTCTTTGGTCTTCCTCTAAGCCTCATGCCTGGCAGTTCAAAACTCAGCATCCTTCTACCAATATATTCACTATCTCTCCTCTGGGCATGTCCAAATCATCTCAGTCTGGCCTCTCTCACTTTATCTCCAAAACCTCTAACATGTGCTGTCCCTCTAATGTACTCATTCCTGATCCTATCCATCCTGGTCATTCCCAAAGAGAACCTCAGCATCTTCATCTCTGCTACCTCCAGCTCTGTCTCCTGTCTTTTCCTCAGAGACACTGTCTCTAGACCAAACAACATTGCTTCCTCACAACCAGCGTCATCCTACACACCACCACCCTATGCTGTTTGGCTACACTCTCGCCTACCACTACTTTGCAGTCACTGATCTCCTTCAGATTACACCGTCTACACAAAATGTAGTCTGTAACCTGTGTGCTCCTACCTCCACTCTTATAGGTCATCCTATGTTCCTCTTCTGGAAGAAAGTATTCACTATAGCCATTTCCACCCTTTTTACAAGGTCAACCACCATCTGTCTTTCTGCATTCCTCTCCTGGATACCAAACCTGCCCATCACCTCTTCATCAACTGTTTCCTGCACCAACATGTCCATTGAAGTCTGCACCAATGACAACTCTCTCTCACTTTTAGGTATGCTCTGCATCACTTCATCAATGTCCAACCAGAATTGCTGTAGATCCTGATGGTGTGGATCAGTGAGTCGGTTTCTCACTCATTCCTGGCATACAGCTTGATGTCATCCATGTAGAGGAGGTGACTGATTGTTGCCCCACTTCAGAATCGGTATCTGTACCCACTCTTTGTGATGATGTGACTAAGGCAGTTCAGGCCTATGCAGAACAGCAGTGGTGATAGTGCATCCCCTTGGTATATGCTGCACTTGATGTTCACTTCGGTAATTGGCTTGGAGTTGGCCTCTAGGGTTGTCTTCTATATTCCCATTGAGTTCTTGATGAAGACTCTTAGTGTCCTGTTAATCTTATACAGTTCCAGACATTCCAGTATTCACATCTGTGGCATTGAATCGTAGCCCTTTTGGTAGTCAATCCAGGCAGTGCACAGGTTGATCTGCCTGTTCTTACAGTCTCTGTGAACTTCTCTGTCCAGCAGTAGCTGGTGCTTGGCTCCCCTGGTGTTACTACCAACTCCTTTCTGTGCCCCGCTCATATATTGAACCATGTGCCTACTCATCTTAGCCACCATGATGCCTGACAGGAGCTTCCATGTTGTACAGAGACAGCTTATTGGCTGGTAGTTGGTTCGGGTGGATCCCTTCTGTTGGTCTTTCATGATCAGGTCTGTCCTGCCTTCAGTCAACCATTCTGGGTGCGTCCCATCCCTTAGCAGCTGGTTCATCTGTGCTGCTAGGCGCCCATGGAGTGCTGTCAGCTTCTTTAGCCAGTATGTGTGGATCATATCGGGGCCCGGTGCTGACCAACTCTTCATCTTTCACACTCTTTCTTGGATATCTGCCCTTGAGATGGTTACTGGTTCTTGTGCTGGGAGGCTGCTGGGGTCAGTTCTCAGGTCCACTAGCCACTGGGCATCAGTGTTGTGTGATGCCTCTCTTTCCCATATGCCCTTCCAGTATTTCTCCACCTCAGCTCTTGGTGGGTCTGACCGGCTGCTGCTATTTCCCTGCCACTGAGAGTACACTTTTGCTGGTTGAGTGGAGAAGGTCTTGTTTATTCTCCTGGCCTCTATCTCCTTGGTATATCCCTTCAGTAGGGTAGGCAGAGCTGTTAGTCTCTGTTTGGCAGTTTCGAGTGCTTCAGGTATGGAGAGCTTGCTGTATTTTCTGGGTACCCCTTTATTCACCATGTTGCCTTTCTGCAACTCAGCTAGCTGGCTGACTTCTCTCCGTGTCGCCTTTATCTCGGCCTCTAACCATCTCTTCCTTGGAGGGTATTGTTTATTATTCCCTGTATTGATCTTATATCCAAACATCTCGAGGGTTACTGTTGTTGTACTGTGAATCAGCTTGCCCTCATCTGTACAAACTGAAATTTATGTATGGCTGTTGCCATTCATACTTCAAACTGATCGGATTTCTATAAAAACAAGCAAACAAAATCAAACAAAGACATGCCCCTAATTCGCTCAAAATATCAATTCATCTTAATAAAAATAACTTCATGTGCCACCCACTCGATTAAAATTGAGTGGGTGGCACACTGGCACAGTGGGTAGCACTGTTGCAGCACAGCAAGGCGGTTCCCGGTTTGAGTCTCATTCTGTGTAAAGTTTGCGTGTTCTCCCCGGGTCTCCGTGAGTTAAATCTGAGTTCTCCAGCAACATCCACAAACATGCAGTGTGGTGAATTGATGATACCAAATTGCCCGTAGTTTTGAGTGTGTGCATGTGTGTTTGTCCATTCACGTGTGGCTCTGCGGTGCACTGGCATCGTGCCCGGAGTGTACCCTGCCTCACGCACCCAGTCAACTGGGATAGGCTCCAGCACCCGGCGACCTGCGACAATATTCTACATAATTCCACATTCAAGTTGATGTAAGACAAAATAATGTGAGATTCATATTGTAGTAGAATCTTTCGTTGTCCATCTCCAATCTTTCATGAGAAATGATGAGGAGATGGGTCACAGAGTGAATAAATACAGCAACATCTTCACCAAAATAACTTTCAGAAGGTCATAAAAAAGACATTTTTGTATTATAATTTGCATTTCAATATATTGCATTCACGTTTAATAATAGGATGCACTTATGATACTATATTTTTACCTGGTATTCAGATGATCTGTATGTAGAAAAATTACTGCAGAAAAGTTCAAAACATCTCTTTTAAACTGTCTATTTTGCCCATTAGGCTTGATTTTAAATTTGGTGATGAGAAACAGGGAAGGAAACCAAACACACAGATCACCGTTGGCATGTGCACACAAAGAACAAAACAAACTTATTTACTGATGTACAGTATACCTACCGACCTCAGTGAAGACCTTTGACCTCTTGTAATTGGCTGTCAGGAGGCCGATCGTCGTGTTGGGAAATCCGTCCATCTGACGTCAGAACCTGCGGCGCGAGAGGCGGGTCTGGAGTTCTTCAACCAGCGTGAGCAAAATGAAACATGGATGAGGTGGTCACCGAAAGTTGGGAGGAAACAGTTGATAGCGTGGTAAGTAGTTATTAAAGGCTCGATTTTCCTCTGTTTAAAGCCAAGTACGCTTTCAAGGCTTCGTTATTTGAATTTGTCTTAAAATCATCATTGAATTGTTTGGCATTACACGATCCATAATGGTTGCTAAGCTAGCATTAGCCTCAAGAAACTTTGCGAGCTAAAGCCGCGACGCTAACTGGACTAACCAGCCAACTAACCAGTCAAATAAGGCTGGCTTTTCATAAATTACTTCGCAGGGTTTGTCATCCGAATATTCACTACCTGATTAGCTTGCGATATGTTTTAAGCCGGTACACTTAAAATACTCAATGAAATTTGAGTCTAACAGAGCCGACGCTATGCTAGCTAGACACTGATTGGCTAGCATGGAAAATGTCAGAATTGTTCTATTAGTTTGCTTGGTGACAAATATTCCCTTAATGCGCGACACGACTCAGGCCCGTTTGAAGATCCATTATTATATCAAATTAGATGTACTTTCAGATATACATTTTACAACATTGAAGTGTAACATTGAGCTAACATTAGCTGCGGCTACGGTAGTTGGGCAAACAATCGCTGTCTCATGACGTAAAGAACGTGGCTCCGAAAAGGAGACGGGCTGAAATTACGGATCACCGTTTCATACCTTTCCCGTGTTTAGTCACTGCAAAGTGAACTTTATTATGTTTCTTTAGTCCGGATTAAGATTCGGTTAAGGGGTGGCATTAACCGGATAATATTCGACATAGCTCATCGCTCTGTTATGACTTGGCAGCCTTTCTACACGTGTATAAATAGCCTGTAACAGAATACTGCTTTCCGTCCAGCCCACGACTAAAGATCTTCGGTACTTTTCTTTCTTTCGCGCATCAATCTGACCATGTTGCTTGTTTACATCAATGTTTGGCTTATTTTTCCCAACAGGAAATGGAAAAACGGTTAACAGAGAAGCTAAGGATCAGCCAGAAAGAAAAGTAAGACTTTAAAGGTGGAAAATATGTGTCCCAAAACAGTTACTTGTCAGAATTATGGCTTAAATTTTATGTCAGAACTATACAGCTTTATTTTGTGTCATGATTGCCTGTAAACGTAGACATTTGAATATAACCAGAGGTATTTGGAGGGTTTTTTTGCAAAGATTTCTGTACAGGTTATCTAACAGTTTAGGCTACGTTCACATCACTACGCTGAAGTCTTAACTCAGACTTTTCTGCTTTATAATGACACAAATCAGATTTTTTTTTTTATCTATGTGAAGACAAAAACTTGATTGAGTCACCTTTATGTTTTCCCAGATACACAAATTAGATTGTGAGGATGCAATGACTGAAAATTTCAAAACAGTTTCCAATGGTTCCTGTCCTTGATAGCAAAATGTCATGCATGCATTTGCTACAAATGCATAAAGTTGATATTTTATGTTGTGTTTTAGTTGCCTCACCAATTTGACATTTTAATGATGTCGAAGATGCTTGTGAACATTAATCAGTGAGCACATGCTGTTTCAAATGAGTGATGTTTCACTTGAGAGCCAAGCACAGGTCAGTTATGATAGTGACTGAACTTCCATCATCAAGAAAACCAAGTCTGACATGAGTAAAAAATCATACTTCAATAGAAATGCCACTAATGTGAACGTAGACCAAAATGTTTAACGATTACACTGATTTGATAAATATTAAATGAAATTATACTTTTTTTAAAAAAAGTCTTTTGAATTAAAGAGCAGATCACTATAGTTCTTCATGAACAAATGTTCTGTGGTAGCAGGAATGTAACCTTGATTATTCAAGAAAAAATTACTCAGAATGTTTTTTTTGTTTGTGTTTTATTTTTGCCGTGGATGCAACTGTTGCAGCTGTTGGCATTGCTGCATGTTTTTCTATAAGCCTCTTACTGTCTGTTATTTTACTAATTTCTGTTGTCTGTTTCATCTCTGGCTCCTTCTAGAGAGTCCAGTAATAATTTTCAACAATCTCCATTGAGGACAACCATGGTGATACAGGATGAATCTCTACGAGCTGCACCCCCACCTCAGATCCGCATTTTGAAGCGGCCTGCAAGTAATGGGTC
This sequence comes from Antennarius maculatus, assembly GCA_013358685.1. Taxonomy (NCBI): domain Eukaryota; kingdom Metazoa; phylum Chordata; class Actinopteri; order Lophiiformes; family Antennariidae; genus Antennarius; species Antennarius maculatus. Next base: position 10,613,046 of record CM023607.1, on the reverse strand, counting down.
ATTGGGCTCGCCCCTGAGTCAAACTAGGCCCACACCACAGGTCAAATCTCTGGCTCAACGTGAGGCAGAGTATGCTGAGGCGAGGAAGAGAATACTGGGCAGTGCTGGTCCAGAGGAGATGCCTCAGGACAAGCCCAGTGCTGACAGGTAATAAGTAACAAATATTGATGGTACGTTGTTAGAGGGTTCATATGCAGCCTGTTAAGGTCAGGAGGCTGCAATCCATTGGAAGCTTTGTTGCTGGGCTGCGGAGTATTGGATATTTCATGAGCTTAGTATCTGACTGAAAGACATCACATAATTATTTTATATTTTTGCCCACTTTAAATATGTGTAAAAAACATTCAGAGTATTTAAAATTTCTGAATGTTTTAAAATTTATCCTACAGTTTTACAAAAACATGTCTGCATTTTACTACTATATGTAAGTTTTGTACAATCAGAAGAATGACTCTAGCAGAGTCCTGGTCAGATTGTCAGAATACACATGTAAGGGGTGGCAGTAGCTCGGTCCAGTAAGTCTTGGACTGGGGACCAGAGGGTCGCCAGTTCAAGACCCGTGTCTGGCAAAACATTTTGGAGTGTGAAGTGGCAGTGGGAGGTGGCAGTTCACTTCCCGAGCACTGCCGAGGCACTTCTGAGCAAGGCCTCATCCCTTTTATAAGCTGTTGATTGGGGGCACCAAGAAGCCCACCGCTCTACCTCCCCATCACTTGCATGCTCACGTGTGAGTGTGTGTGTGTGTGTGTGTGTTTTGGGCCTGTACTTGCATGTACAGTATTATCCGCACTATAAGGCGCACTGGATTATAAAACGCATCTGAAAATTCATCTTCAATGAATGGTCTATTTTAAAACTTTTTTCATATATAAGGCACATTGAATTATAAGAAATTGAGATACAATACTTTTGCAAGGCACTGGACACAAGTGTGACTAACCATCAGTGGAAAGATAATTTCCCTACTGGGAATAAATAAAGTTAATTTCATTCATTCATGTAAGTAGGATTGGGATGAAACGTGTTAACCTCCCCTCCTGGTGTTTGACTTTGTATTTCATTTTATAGACCACAGCTGACAAAAAACTTTAAAAAAAAAAGACTATTTGGAAGCTCCCTGCAACTTTGAAGTACATGAACGGATGTTTTCATTTGGATTAAATTACAGTGAAAAGTGCAAGAATGAATATAAAAGTACAGAAGTAAAAAAACACAAAACTGATCCAATTGTAAACACAGTGAGGCTACAACCCGAAGCATGTGTGGCTTCCAGACTTCAGGGATCCAGTAATTAGGACAGATAAGGAGAATGTTTGTCCTACAGCTTTTCATGTAAAAGCTGCCATCTCTAATTTATTCCTGTCTCCTGTCTTTCTTCTAGGCAAGGGCGCAATAACTCCACATTGCCTTCAGAAAACAGCCGATCACATAATCACTCTGTCGATCAGCCAGATGGCACCCAAAGGTTCCGACAGCACAGATAAGTGAGCCTTGGGGCCACCTAGCTATTGAAGGGGAGAGACAGCACTGTGTTAATAAGACTTCCTTCCTTCAGTTCCCTCACATTTGACATGCAGCTGCGCCGTTGCCTCCTTGTAGCAGTCATGTGGACCTTATAGGAGCTAGGAACTCCAGGAGGAAGTAAAACAGAAATGTCATTTCTTCTCTCCCCCACTCCACGTCTGTTGACACTGTGATTGTGGACATCTTCTGGACTCACTGTGATGATCCCTTTAAGAAACGCCCCCTCACCGCCATCCCTCTCCTCCATTCCCCGGCTCTGTCTCGGGATTCCTGCCAGGCAGAAGCAAAGACTTGAACGGATGATGTTGGGGAGGATGAGGAGGAGGAGAAGTGACAGGTGGTAGCAAAAAGAAATGAGCTGATACTCGGGCAGCAGCTCCTCATCAGCAATAATACCATACATCGGTTCTCACACCTTTACTTGTTTTTAACTTTGTAGATGTTGTCTGACAAATATTCGGTCTTTTTTTGTCTTCTTGCTTGTTGTTATCTATTTTAGGGATGCTCAGAGATTTATTATGTGAAGGTAAAACTATTTCACATCACAAATGCAACAACTACCAACAACAGTATGTAAGAAACTTTTTATATAAATATCTCATTTTAAGGAAATTGGTTGCAGGTCTGAAATGTGACATGCTGGTTTGGTGTCAAAGTGTCCACAGTAAACTCAGCATTAATGCAGAGTACTTTTTGGTACCTTCCCATAAACAGCCATTGGTATTGAAAGTCCCTGAAATGTACATTACTTTTGTTTTTAAACAAGGAAGGTAATTGTCATGTGTGTCAAGTTGTGTATCTTCTAAATTCTGTTGGTGTGTTTTGTTTTGAGCTTTCAGCTGTCTTCCTTGGTCTGTTCCACCAATGTTTATATTTAATATAAAGCCAAAAAAAAACAGAAAAACAAATGAAACAGATTTTTAAGATACTTTTTTGCCTTTTTGTACGAGATGACAGCAGTGTCAGAGCAGTATTTTAATTGAGAAGAACCAAAATCTCATTTTAAAATCAAGCTGTACGGAATCATTATTTGAAGGCTGTGTTTTCAGACTCCAATGGAGAAATCAACAGGTATTCTTCACAGGCCTCCCCATCAAATCTTTTCAGTACCTGTTTCTTGATGTCCTTCAGTGGAAAACTGCACATAGGAAGGGAGAAAGACTGAATGAATGTAACTGTTTTAAAAGGTGTTTGGCTGTTCAGGCAGCTGATGGCCGTATTGAGTCTTGGGGTGACACTGGAAACGGCTCTAGAGGTGCAGTGAACTGGAACTGAATGTCTCAAGATGAATTGTGGACATCTGGGTCATGGAAGAAATGACATTACCCGCTGTGAATGTTGGGTAACTGATGGTTCACCAGTGAAACACTTCATAGAGATACAGCTGCAGATGAACCAGACTGTTGACTATCTGACTGGCCAAGATCACTGTTCTCAATAGAAGTTTTATTTTTTTACCATCATTTGTTTGGAGAAATGATCTCAAGCCATATTCAGAGGTGCACCTAAGTAGAAATTTTCTTTTTACGGTTGTCTTCAGCTTGTGCCTCTTATTTACTTCCTGGTAATTTTCAGGACTTCAAGAAACTGAATTTATTAGAGGGAGAGTTCACAAGAACAGCAAGCATTTGGATGAGAAGAACGGGTGCTTTTAATGAGCTCTGAGTGGAAATAAACTGCCTGTAAATACTGATTTAATAAAATTATTTACAAAGTCATTGTGATGTATGGTTTACATTACAAAGATCACAATTCCAGTCTGCTTGACTATACAATTGAGATAAGAATATCAAAACCAGAACCAATAAATCCTGAACATTTTGTGCGCTCAGATGACAGATAAAAATGTTTCTAAGGTAGTGTTCAATTTTTGACTAAGACTTTATTATGGCCACCAATGGATTGTGATTGTGTGACACCTGGATGATACTGTGAATTCACACCATCTGTAGCTGTGAAATCTCTAGAAAAAAGCCTGCTTTTGTTTAAAAAGCTTTTATTAATGCAGGTCAACATTCGCATTGCCGGTTGAGGATAGAGTTCATACAGTCATTGCATCAGTTTGGGTGGCTGAGTGTCCAAAGGGGGGTAAACCACTGCTAGCTGAGAGAGCGGACCGTAACTCATGCAGGGAAGCAGTTCATTAAGAGGCGGCCATGAAGGGGAGTTGGACAGAAGCTTGTTCAGACATTTATACTGTTTCTTTGATGGACGTGTCCCACGCAGCAAATGAAGACAGTTCAATACACCCATTTCTATGAGGACCTGGAAATAAAACAGTTTCAGGTTGGGAGAATGCCCCAAACACGACTGGCAAAGTTATGGTTGTCAGAATTCTGGATTTGTAGGACGGTTTAAGAATTTTTGAATGTTTTTAGACAACACTGAAGTGTCACAATGACATGAATCAAGAATGACCAAAGTAACTTTCCTGATCGCTAACGAAAATATTACAAAGTTTTATATGCATTTACACCCTCATGAGGTCTTGACGTATCCATTTTGATTGGTCGGCTAAGGTTAAGTCAAGCATTTTGGACAATTCCGAACTTTTTTTGCAGACTGCGGCACACTCATCTTGTCAGAGTCTGGATCAATAGATTTAGAATCAATAGATTTAAAAGAGAATGTTCACGTTTAATTTCTTCACTCACCTCTGCAAAAAAACAAATGATGAAGTTGAGAGCAGCCAGACCAAGAAGCAGCATTTTGAATTCAATATTAGTGATATTGTAGAGTGTAAAAAATTCAGCAGTGAAATACCCAGGATACACCACCAGCCAAATCATTATGGCAGTGAGGACCAGCAGCAGACAGAGGTACAGCACTGGGAACATAGAAACATCACACAAGAGTTCAGACTCGAATGATTTCTAAGATTCACTTGTTCTATTTGATAATATGACAAAATGACTGAACAGCTGGCCAGCACAGATCTGAATGGGTCACACTTTCTAAACTCACCATTGTGATAAAGAGGCTTCTTGTGTGGGTAGCCCTTGGTGACCACAACAGCGATGAAGATGTACTGAAACCCTGATGAGTAAAACACGGTGGTGTTCTCAATGCTGGGCTCAGTGTTTGTCAAATTTTGTGGAACGTACCTAAAAAAACACACGGAGTCAGGTTTCAGGCACATATGGCCCACCCATCCATAAAAACTGCCCAGTAGATTTTTGTCGTCTCACTGACCACCCGACAGATGTGTGTGTGGATTTAATGATGGACCTGAATATAAAATGATAGACCTGAATTTAAAACAGTAAAAATGTTTTTACTGACCAGTCCTCTGACCTAGCGATGAGGATTGCTGCCAGCTGGCCGAGGAGGACCAGGGAGAGGTGGATAAAGATGCTGCCCATGACGGGCAGGGACAGCAGACTGGCTGGAGGTCTGACGGGGTGCAGGACTGCACTGGGACCACCTCTCCCCATCACAAGGGCCACAAAAGTCACCAAGACAATATCAATGAACAGGAACTGTTCATCAAACAAGACCATCTTCACCTGGACACGCCCAAAGAAAAGTTTCTCATTTTATTTTGATTTCTTTAAGCAATAAGTATGAAAGTGGAAAAGATCATCAAAGCAAAATACTTCATAAAAGGTCCATAATCCACAATTACATTTCAACAGAACTTTTTAGGATATAGGAGCTGCTGAACTCAATACTTGGTCGGGAGCCTATCCCAGCTGGCTTAGAGCGTGAGGCGGGGGACACTCTGAACGAGACACCAATGCATCGCGAAGCCACAACACACACACGCAACACATTCACACCTACAGTCAATTTGAGTCCAGCCAGTTAACCTGAACCACATGTTTTTGGAGGTGGGAGGAAGCCGGAGGAAGCTGTGTCATATTAATATGTTGAAGCCTTATTTTGACAGGGAGTCTCAATCTGTTTCCACCCCTTCTGAAGGTCCAGATGTCAGTGTGGCACCAGGGGTGCTTGATGGTGACAAGGTAACTCTAGCAATGTCTAGCAACGCCAGTGTTCCTCCTCCTGAATCTCAGGATGATCAAGAGGATATTGTACGTATATCCAGTGATGTGATTCAGGGGCGACTTAAAAACTCAGAGATGCTTTCCAACTTTCACACTTGTCTCCTGAATTTGGTCCAGTGTCAGTGTGGGGACGTGATCAGTTTAATTGATTCCAATTTAAATCTATTTTCTGAAGTGCCAACTAGGATGCACGTGTTGCAGCATGACACTGATGTCAATGATTCTCCGCCAATCAAACAACACGCCTATCGTGTGAATCCTGACAAAAGGCTTCGTCTCCAAAAACAGGTGAACTATATGTTAGAACACGGCGTAGCTTTGCCTAGCACAAGTGCTTGGAGTTCATCCTGTCTTTTGGCTGATTGGTTTTGTACCGATTATCAAAAAGTCAATGGTGTCACAAAACCTGACTATTATCCTCTGCCTAGGATTGACGACTGTGTTGACAATGTTGGCAGTGCCAAGTATGTCACAAAACTCCACCTATTAAAAGGTTATTGGCAGGTGACGTTAACACCTAGGGCCAAATCTATTTCTGCCTTTGTGACCGCTGATGCGTTTCTTGAATACACTGTAATGCCATTTGGTGTCCGAAACGCACCAGCAACATTCCAGCGGCTAGTCAGCACAGTACGGTCGGGTCTATCAGGCTGCGAGGCTTATTTGGATGACATTGTTGTTTATTCCAAAACATGGCAGGAACATATTGAGCAGCTTCATCCAGTGTTTGGCAGGTTGGGTGAGGCCAATCTCACTCTGAATCTAACCAAGTGTGAGTTCGGGCAGGCTACAGTGACCTACCTCGGCAAAGTTGTGGGTTGGGGACAAGTTAAGCCTGTCCATTCCAAACTCGAAGCTATCTTCTCGTTTCTTCGCTCAGTCATTCGCCGTGGTCTAATGCTGTATCTTGGAATGTCAGGTTACTACAGAAGTTTCTGTAGGAACTTCTCTGCCGTCGCAGCCCCCTTAACCGACTTGTTGAGCCCAAAGGTGCGTTTCGAATGGTCTGAGAGCAGTCAGCATTCTTTTGATAGTATTAAAGCCTTGTTAACTAATGCTCCAGTTCTCGCTGCACCTGTGCTCGATAGGCCTTTTAAACTCGCTGTGGATGCAAGCAATGCAGGGGCGGGTGCCATCCTCTTCCAAGATGGTGATGATGGCATAGAGCATCCAGTCTCGTATTATTCCGAAAAGTTTAATCGGGATCAACGTGTGTATTCCATTGTCGAAAAAGAAGCGCTTGCACTTATTTTGGCTCTAAATCATTTTGAAGTTTATTTGGGTTCTTCGAATGAGCCTACCCTCATCTATACTGATCACAACCCTCTAGTTTTCCTGAACCAAATGCGAAACACAAATCGAAGGTTAATGAGGTGGTCAATATTTTTACAGCGTTTCAATGTAGAGGTCAGGCATATCCGTGGAAAAGATAATGTCCTGGCTGATACATTGTCTTGCTCGTTTTATGATGAGTGAATGACCGCTCGTTGCGCTCCCGGTATTCACCATCATAGGGTGGGGATGTTGCGGGTGGTCATGACATCACACTCCCTACTTCTCCTCAACTGTACTAAACATTGTCTCTTCTTTTATTAGGCTGGCACACTGGCACACTGGCACACTCGGGCTGACACACCTGCAGAAGATCCTCATCACTGCCGCCCCAATTACCAGCCCACCGCTAAAGCCAGCAGAGCATTCCCTCCACAGACACAGAACAAGCAACAGCTCCCACAGACATGATTCTTTAAGTTTGTTTTGTAACTTTAGTTCGTCTTCCTTTGGCCTGGGGATGACCGGGGTCCTGTTTTCATTTAGTCTTAGTTTTTAATTTGGTTTTCTAAGGTAGGGAGGGGGGCCAGCTTTGACGTCCCTATAGGAGGTGGCCTTCGCCCCCCCTCCATTCTTTTGAGTTTGCTGGCATCTACAGGTCTCTTTTGATTTGGTCAAGTACCATAATTAGGTTGCCTTAGGGGCTGTTTATTATTTACAAATTTGTGTGGGAAAAGGTTAAAAAAAAACCCATTAACTTTTATTTTTGTGGTGTCCTTCTTCTATGTTGGGATCTCCATTTTTGAGCCATTGATTCTTAAGTTGTATGGAGACCGCAACAGTCACAGAGTCCCCATTCAGTAACAGTGTGTTTAAGCTTTGAATGTGTTTTAAGTTGTGCTACATTTGTCATCCATTCATTCCTTCTTGATGAATTCGTACATGTGATCGAGGTGCAAATGGATGGTTTTCACATTATAAATATTTAGAAAAGACTTGAATAGTAGACAAAAGTTTGAAATGTGATCTTTCTGTGCTGCAACAGCGGAAACTTTCATACTGATTTCTCAAAATGTACAGAGCTACAACGACAGACCGTCAGTCTTTTCACTGCTTTCATTACAGTTTATAGCTTGAGACAAAATAGCACACTAAAGTAGAATGTCTCATTAATTTAATACTTAATCTTTTGTGGTTCTGTAATATCTAGCCAAGAGTTGTAAAAACATCTGTTGTCAATACGACTGCTCTGAAAGTGAAAATAGGATGAGCTCCATTGCTACTCACTGTGTAGAGGATGAGGACAGAGCAGAACTGAATGAGGCTGTACATAGCCATGTATGCAAAGAGGCTGAAAGAGGTGACCAGAGAACATCGAGCCTCTCTGCACAGAGAAAGAGATAAAAAAGTCAATTCTTCTCCTGCAGATCCTGTCAACGAATCAAAGTCGACAAGTCTGGTTCCTGTTCAGAGACATCATCCATAGGTTTAATAACTTAACAAATGCCTCTGCATCCTCACCGGATGAGCAGCGGCACGCAGCTGATGTTGTTAGTCTTGGAAGTAAAAGGTGAAGCAACAGATGCCTCTGCTTCAGATAGCGAAACACCAACATCAGCAGCTTTCAGGGCTCCACAGTCATTGGCCCCGTCCCCACACATGCCCACACAGTAGCTGTAGTAAAAGAAAAGCAGTTTTTACTAAAGGTTGCGTTTAAAGTAAGGCTGTGCTGCACGACATTCATAGTTTTTACCTTTTGTCATTTTTATCTAATGGTGTTTAATTGTTGCTGTTTTAACACAACCAACAGCAGACCTTGGCACCAAAATAATATAAGTCAAAGCAGCCACAACAATTACATAATCCATTCAAATTATAATTACATAGGACCTTCTTATCTTTATAATGATTTAAATCTCTGAATACCTCCTCCCAATATCATAAATACTATAGAAGAGAATGCCTTTCTTGACATCATAAACAGTGTATTAAGATCCATCGTGTGTTTCCATTCTGAAGAGGGTATTTTCAAATTATTAACATGACACACTCAATTTAACAGGGTTGTCAGAAGGCAGCGCAGCTGAGTATCAGGGATGTGTGTGAGTTGCATAAACAGTAAGATCATAACAACACTTTAAGAATGATGTAATGAATGTTATGGCTGATGGCATGAAAGGATTGAGGTTCATTTTCACACAAATGATTACATAGCATTAATAGTTTTTTTCATCTAACAAGTAGCTGCAGATTTGTTAAGCCGTATTCTTAACTAGTCCTGAATCATGCCTATTATTCTCATTGCAGGCTGATGATGATTTATTGTGTTTTAATTCTCCTGCAGTTTGTACTCCACATTTTCTACATTTTTTTCAGCTGTTGAATCCAGACTCACTTGAGTTTCTGCAGCTCCTTCACCAGTTGTGTTTTCTGGTCAGGAGTCATGCGTGCAAATACCGTGGTCCGCAACAAAACCTAGAATCACATCACGCCAAAATAAAGACACTGGGGACATGATACTGATCACATTTCAAATTGACTGATTTTCTGCAGTCATTGTTGCTATAAGGAAAATAAGCCAAACTTGCATTTAATAATTTCTCCCTTGGGATTCATATACATTAGGATTATACTCAATTTATAACTGCAATCAGTCTGATTTCAAGCAAAGAACAAATCAGCCTTGCTCAATTTATTTTAAATAATGGTGTCAGCGACGCGTCGATGCGATCATCTGTCAGAATATTCCTGCTGGTGGTTACAGAACATACAGTACCTTTGGTAGATACTCTGGGAAGTAGTTACAAAGGGAAGCAAAAGAGTCCCCGCTAATGGCCAAGTGATACCTAGAGTCCTCCTGATACAGGCCCTGTAAGGACAAAAGAAAGCATCACAAACAGAAAACAAATGTTGCCAGTCCAGAAATGTTGTTGAAGTATGTTAGTATTTATTGTGTAAACTATTCAATCTTTAAATTTATACAACCCCAATTCCCCAAAAAATCATTAACACATACTCATGACACACTCTAACATATTAACAACACAGAATGTGATCATCCATCATTTATCGTTCTTGTAGACGAGACGAACGCAATCGATTCTGAAGAACCCGGAGAATACCCAGGCTGACATGGGGAGAACAGACAAACTCCGCAGAGAATGTCATCGTTTATTAATAATTTGTGATAATTAAATCTAAATTTTAAAAAATACCACCAACATAATATATCTGAAGTTTAAGCCTAACTTCTTCAACAAATGTATGCTTGTACTGAATTCTATGGCAGCAATACAGCTGAAAAATTTCAGAACTGGAACTGTGAAGTTGTTTAATAATGAAAAACACCTGAACAGATAAAGATATAACAGATACTGGCATCATAATTGAATATGAGAAGGGTATCCTAGAAAGACTCATCACTTACAAACAAAGACGGGGAGAGGTTCACAATAATGTGACCGTCTGTGTGGGGAAAGGGTCGAACAGAAATCATGTGTCTTAAAGAAGAATTGGAAGGAATTTCATCTACAACCCAGAATATCATTAGTTCACTGGCTACCAGTGAGGTAGTCTATAGACGTCAGTTATGGTTTTCACTGGGGAGGGATGGGGAATAGTCTGATGGAGTGTTTCAGTGAAAATCAGGCTTCTAATTGTGGAATTTAGCCAAACAATAACTGATCCAGTTGACGAACAGAAGATGGCAAATCAGAGGAAGCTAAAGTTGCAGCAGTCTACGATGCAACAAAGTTTGCGTACTTTAGAGTTCACCCGCGAGTGAACATGGTGTCGCTCAGAACAAACCATGTTGGGAATGGTCAAGAACAGGAAGAAAACACCAATGAATGTCCTGACGGAGAAAGTTTGCCAAAGGAGATCAATCGCTGCAAAGCGCTGGCAGCAAATGAGTTAAAAATGTCTGGGAGAAATCTCTGTAGGTCAGAGGCAAGGAGAAACACCAACATTTGATGTCTGTGTAGGTTCTCAGTTATCCAGGTCATGGTCATCAAAAGCTGTTTAAGTCAATCCAACTAATGATATAATCTTGTGTCCACAAGTGCATGGATGGTGTCACAATTAGCTTTGTCTTAAACAGTTGGACGTGTGCCAGAGACAACGTGACACAAAGACTAGAAAAATAAGCATGAAATACTCAAGATATTTATTAAGTTTCCTGAAAAACTATTAAACAGTTTTTGATTTAGGTTAAGGAAACAAAGCTTGTTGAACAGAAAACAGAACCATGACTACATTACATCTAATATTGTACAGAAGAGAATCAGAGTCTGAACGGGACCAACCAGAGAGACAACTGCAGAGTTTTGATTGGACACAGCATCTTCTTCCAGGTTGAACATCAACGTGGGCGTGTCGTGGGCAGTGTAGGGGGTCGTGTTAACGAATATCACTCTCTCATCAGACCCCACCATCCCACAGGATTTTGCTACATTAACTGCAGTTAAAATGTTGTCCCCTACGAAAAGCAGGTTATATAGACAAATTAGACATAGATTGATGAGATCTTGAATAATGTATATACTAAATGTTAAAGGGGGTGCAGAAGTTTAATCAGCTGTGGTGATCACGCGTCCAAACCGCGCCTTACCAGTAACCATTATGGTACGAAGACTGGCCAGGTTGAGGATGTTAATGGCCTGGGCACTCTCTGGCTTCACCAGATTCTTCATCATCAGCAGACCCAGGAACTCCATGTCTTTCTCCACCTCTTTTCTTCAAAATAACATACGAATGAATTGAACCTCATGTGGAGAATGTGCTTTCACCACCCATTTCAGTATGGCTATAACTGAAGGTGTTTTTAAGCACTGGAGAAGACAACTCCATTGGGTTCTTACCTTTGGATGGTCGTTAGGTCGGTGTCCCTGTCTAATGGTTTAAAGGCAAGTGCAAGAACTCTGAGGCCTTCTTTAGAAAAGCTGTTCAGATAACTGGAGAACTGGCTCGGCACTGGAAACAACACAAGTCGTTGAGGATGAATGTCACAAAACAATATAGTCGTGGCACATTGATGTTAAAAATATTTATTAATGATAATAATAATATTACCACTTTCTGCTCGGCAGAGGCTGGCCACTTTCTCTGGGGATCCTTTGATGAAAGCGAGAGCTGAGCGTCCTCCCTGGGTGACCGTCACTACACTCATCCTCTGTAGAGCTGAGGAGAACGGAAACCTCTGAACGATAGCCAGCGCCTCACTGGTGGCCTGACAGCAGAATAACAATAACAATAACAGCCATGAGGAACTGGAAACTACACAGATGCTTACAGATGAGGCACGCAGTAAAGACGAGGACGGATGGGAAGGGATGCAGGCACACACCGTTTCTTCTGCTTGGAGCTGTTGGGCAGGAGGTCTCATCACTGCCAAAACCCGGTGGCCTCCAAATTCTGCATTCAGCACCTCCCCATCGTCCTCTGGCTCCTGAAGTGTCTGTTGGTGTTGGTGTGATTGGTGTGATACAGTGAGATATACGTATATGTTTGTGTGTGTGTGTGTGTGTGTGTGTGTGTGTGTGTGTGTTTTTAGCCCAGCATCACTAAAATTTAAACCACATGCCAACTAGGTGATGCGTTTTTATCCCATGCTAACCCTTGAAAGTTTAATTTGAAGCAACTGGATTCGTAGTTAGTGCTTCAAGACTTTTCACTTCATCCAAGAGATTTTGTGAGTTTTCAGCATTATTTGAAAAATATTGAGACAAAACTTTGATGCTACATACATACTGTTATTGAAAATATCAAAACAACAGCAGTCCATCTCCAGTAAATAGAATGGTGTCATACCCAACTAGTAGATTCCACCATTCTGAGGTCCAGAGGGTCTCCGAGGGGCTGACCGTTCAACAGCGTCACGGTGTGACAGCAGGCCAGCCCTGAGAGCAGGTGTCCTCCTGGAGGAAGGAGGCTGGGCCCTGAGACCAGTTCAGAGAATCCAGCAGGCCCCCCCTCCATCACTCCCCATACATCCAGGCCCTCCTCGGTGAGAGTTCCAGTCTGCAGAATCAAAAATACTCAGATGAAGGAATTCAACATGTCAAGTGGTCATAACTGTTCTCCATGTTCACAGTGAACCTACTTGAGGATTCTCCCTCACCTTGTCAAAGCAGAAGACTGACACTTTAGCACAGACGTTTATGCACGGTGGACTGATGCAGAAGACACCATGACTCTTCAGCCTATGCTGGGCATAGATAGTGGCAGTGGTCATGGCAGCAGGCAGAGCGGGGGGCACCACGATTGTCACAATGTCCAGGCCCCTAATTATCAACGACTTAACGGTTTCCTAGAAACACATCCAGAAAAAAGCTTCAGTCATTTTGGTATGTCACATCACAGGAGCGACTGAAACTGACACTTTAGTTTGTACTCACATTGTTTCTGAAGAGAATCACAAAGCTGTAAATGGAGCCAACCAATGCTAAAGCACAGAGGAAAAGAAAGAAAGAAACTCAGCTATAGATACAGATAAAATAATTTTTCCATTGACTCCAAAAAAGTCTCCACTCAAATTCTTACCCACAAAACCCAAAACGAGCAAGAACTTGGCAGAATCTCGGTAAAAACGGAAGTTCATTGGCCGAGGATGCAAGATAGAGCTGACCAGGCGACCTTTGGCCGTGAAAAACCCTGCGGATGACATATTGTACATTATTTCAGCGTACACATTGTGGGATATCTGTTTTTTTGGTTTTGCACTTTCTCTCATTCATGTTTTGCCATACGTGTGATTTTAATGGAATGTCCTAAAAATAAACAAATGGCACATCACATTTATAACATGAAGAAAGTCAAAAGAATCCTAGATAATCTCAAACTGGTAGTAAACATATAGCAAACAGACGTCTGCTCACCTGTGTTTACGACCACAGCGATGGTGCTGCTTCCTCTTGGACCCCCTCCTCGGGCTTGAATGAGCGTTGTACCACAGAACAGGGTGTGTCTGCGTTCTGACTCCGAGCTGTACGCCTTCTCAGTGTGGGGGAGTGGGGTCTTCAGCACCGGGATACTTTCACCTGGAAACAGAAATGATGAGGCCAGTGAACACGCTGAAGGGCTGAGGATGGTTACTCCAAGTTTAACTGCATTTAAACTTGTTCACTCATGAGTATATGATGTTATAAGAAATTGCGTCAGTGTTAGTGTAAACATTGACATATTTTAATTAACATTAAAAAAAGTCTCCATTTCATGACTTGTCAAACACCCAAAGGCTTACATCTGCATTTGCTGCATTACATCCATCCATCCATCTTCCACCGCTTATCTGTAGTTGGATCGCGGGGTCAGCAGCTTTTCAACAGGGAGCCCCAAACTTCCATTTCCCCGGCCACATCCACCAGCTCTGACTGGGGGATCCCAAGGCGTTCCCAGGCCAGTGTTGAGATATAATCCCTCCACCTGGTCCTGGGTCTGACCCGAGGTCTCCTCCCAGCTGGACGTGCCAGAAACACCTCCCTAGGGAGGCGCCCCAGAGGCATCCGCACCAGATGCCCAAACCACCTCAACTGACTCCTTTCCACGCGAAGGAGCAGTGGCTCTACTCTGAGCCCCTCGGGAACAGCAGTGTTTCTCACCTTATCTCTAAGGGAGACACCAGCTATCCGCCTGAGAAAGCCCAGTTCAGCCGCTTGTATCCGCGATCTCGTTCTTTCGGTCATGACCCATCGCTCATGATCATAGGTGAGGATAGGAACGAAGATTGAACGGTAGATGGTGAGCTTCGCCTCTGGGCTTAGCTCCCTCTTTGTGACAACAGTGCGGTAAAGCGACTGCAATACCGCTCCTGCTGCCCCAATTCTCCGTCTAATCCCACGCTCCATTGTTCCCTCACTTGTGAACAGGACCCCAAGATACTTAAACTCCTTCACTTGTGGAAGGACCTCATCCCCAACTCGGAGAAAGCAGTCCACCGGTTTCCTGCTAGGGACCATGGCCTCAGATTTGGAGGTGCTGACCCTCATCCCCGCCGCTTCACACTCGGCTGTAAACCGGACCAGTGAGTGCTGCAGGTCACAGGCTGATGACGCAAACAGAACCACATCATCTGCAAAAAGCAGCGATGAAATCCTCAGGCCACCAAACTGTAACCCCTCCCCACCGCGACATAAAGCGCAGCCCTGGCGAAGGCCAACAGCTACTCGGAACAAGTCCGACTTACTGCCAAGAACCCGAACGCAGCTCTCACTTTGGTCGTATAAGGATTGGATGGCCCTGAGGAGAGGCCCCCTCACCCCATACTCCCGCAGTACCTCCCACAGTATATCCCTGGGGACCCGATTGTACGCCTTCTCCAAGTCCACAAAACACATGTAGACTGGATGGGCATACTCCCAAGCCCCCCTCTAGGATCCCTGTGAGAGTAAAGAGCTGTTCCGTTGTTCCACGACCAGGACGGAACCCACATTGTTCCTCCTCAATCTGAGGTTCGACAATCGGCCGGACCCTCCTTTCCAGCACCTTGGAGTAAACTTTCCCAGGGAGGCTGAAGAGTGTGATGCCCCTGTAGTTGTCAGACACCCTCTGGTCCCCCTTTTTAAAAAGAGGAACCACCTGCCTGCCACTCTTTCGGCACTGTCCCAGACTTCCACGCAATGTTAAAGAGGCGTGTCATGCTTTACATCATTTTAATAAATTATTAAGTGTATTTTTCAGAACCAGTAAACTTTCTCCTTTCAGGGGTTTAGCAATATTTTAATACTTGTCCACTAACCAACATGATTTCTTACACTTTTCCTGCAGATAATTTTTCAGTAAACATCAATCTGTGTCTTAACAAATGGGGAAGTAATGGACACAATTCTATTCACTGTAAAATTACAGAATTAACCCAGAGGCCAAAAAGTGCTATATTATGTAGTTTAAAAAATACAATCAGATTGTAGGTCATTCAGTGTTCTACGTTCTTCCTCTCCTTAGGCTAAAACAACATAAACATGGTTAAAATATTATTTGAAGTACTTCTCCCCTTTTCACACCACCTTCAATGGTAAAACATTCAATTACGTTTCATATCTGACATCTGAGTCTGTAAATAACAAAACTCTGTCTTTGGTTTCAGTGAAAAAATTCACATAAAAAACTGCCAACGTTAATGGTTCAACATGGGAGATTAACAAAAAAAATTGATTGTAATGTAAAATTTTGAAATGAAAAATGCGTTATATTTATATCACAACGATCACTTTGCCATAACTTTCAATTAGTACTATGCAGTATACTATTAACTGTAACTTCACAAAGGCAAATCTAATGTTTATTTTTAATGCCAATATAATAATGACAGATATTAACACTTACATTTCTGCAAATTAATTTGTGAAAGTTTAAAAATTAGAAAAACTACTTTAATAAAAGTGTTGTTGACAGACTCCAGCATCAAATACGCATTCACTTGTTGAACTAGAAGGAATTTGTTGTCATTTTTAGATTTATTTTATCTTAATAATCAAGTCATAGTGAGGTCACTTTAAACAGCCTCTAGGTTACTTTAAACAAGACATTACGCATAAAAACTGGAGCTTTTAATTTAATTTAAATTTAATACACTGTTATAATCCCCGAAGGGAAATTAAGAATGCACACTCTAGTTTTTGTTAGTCAATCAAATCACACGCATGCATATTAGTGTGTACAGGCCCCTGTAATACACACAACCACAAACAAGGGGGCCTGTAGGCATGCAAGGGAGGTGGAGTGGCAGGCAGCTCCTTCTTGGTGCGCGTCAAATGAGCAGCTTGTGAGGGGGACGGCACCTTGCTCAAGGGCGCCTCGGCAGTGCTCTGGAGGTGAGCTGACATATCCCACTGTCAACTTACCTCCGGGTATTTTTTATTTTTTTTTGGCGGGAGCGGGAATCGAACCACCGATCTTGAAATCATAGGACGACCTGCTCTACCGCCCACTTTACCACTGAGCCACTGCCGCCCCCTTTTACACTGAAATGTCCACATCAGAGATTGTGGCAAATAGAGCATGACAAATATCAGTTTCACACAGAAGCAAAGATGTCACGCAGCTTCCCTGTGACGGTGGTGCTGGTGAAGTGTGACGCTAACCTGTTAGCATGCTCTCGTTGACCAGACATTCCCCGGTTAGCAGTACGGCGTCGCACGGCATCAGCATGCCTTCTGGAGGGATGACAAGACAGTCTCCAGGGACGAGGTTCACCGAGCTCACACTCTCCTCCACTGAGAGACATGCACGCGCACACACACACACACACACACACACACACACACACACACACACACACACACACACACACACAGCTAGACATACATGTTGGAGACTGTTGGACTCATTCAGTGATTAGACACAAGAAATATGAATGCTAAAGTCATAGTCTAGTCTAGTCTAGTCTAGAGAGGACTCCTGGTTTGCTTTCTTAATTTAACTCACAACAAGAAGAGGTGATATTTGTAAAACCTTTTTTTGTTAATTTTATTTTTACTGTATTGATGTCTGTGTAGGCTCTCAGTCATCCAGGTCATGGTTATCCAAAAGCTGTTGAGTCGATCCACTGGACGTTTAAGAAAGTTCTTGAAGACGTTTCGTCTCTCATCCAAGAGACTTCTTCAGTTCAGAGAGTGGCTGATAAAGTCCCAGTTTATTAACCCTGTGGGGTGTGGTCAGTGCTATTCACATTCCAACGAACGTCGCCAAAACCCGTCTGGCTCCTCAACGATTGTTGATGGGGGTCCAAAGGGGGTCGTTGGGATGTGAGTTACACCTTTGTATGCTAATGAGGGTCATTAGCATGAGACACATCACCTGGGTCAATCTGTTGTGAGAATCTTTTTGGGAGTGTCGAAAGGACATGATTATAAATGGGAGAAAGGTGATGTCGCAGACCACCCCCTCTATTCAGAGATGGCTTCTCCACTTTGAAGTGGATGGCCTCTTTCACTCCTCTCTCTAACCATTTATCTTCCCTGTCCAAGATCTGAACATCGGTGTCCTGAAATGAGTGACCCTCTTCCTTGAGGTGAAGGAAGACTGCCGAGTCCTGTCCTGATGTGTTGGCTCTTCTGTGTTGAGCCATGCGTCTGTGTAGTGGTTGCTTGGCTTCCCCTATGTAGACATCTGAGCATTCCTCGCTGCAGTTTACTGCATACACCAGATTGCTCTTCTGACTGCGTGGTGTGGGGTCTTTTGGGTGGACCAGTCTTTGTAGGAGGGTGTTGCCCGGCTTGAAATACGCAGGGACCTTGTGTTTGTTAAAGATCCTCCTCAGCTTTTCAGACACTCCAGACACATACGGGATCACTATACCATTGCGCTTGCTCTCTTCCGCCCTCACTGGGTTGTTCTCCTTTCTGGATCTTGTGTGAGCTTTCACAAAGGTCCAGTCAGGATATCCACACGTTTTCAGTGCCCCTTTCAGGTGTTGGTGTTCTTTCACCTGTTCTTGGCCACTGGTTGGTTGCTTATCAGCCCTGTCTTGCAGGGTCCTGATGACGCCCAGCTTGTGCTCCAGTGGGTGGTGAGAGTCAAAAAGCAGGTATTGGTCCGTGTGTTGGTTTCCTATATACCTCACAATCCAAAAAGGGCAAACTGTTGTCCTTTACATCTACTCTGGTGAACTTGATGTTGCTGTCCACCGAGTTGATGTGTTCGGTGAAAGGTTGCACCTTGTGGATTTTTACCTTAACCCATGTGTCGTCCACATATCAGAACCAGTGGCTTGGTGGTGTTCCGTTGAACGAGGTAATGGCCTTGTGTTCCACCTCTTCCATGTAGAAATTGGCCACGATAGGCGACACCGTCGAGCCCATGGCACATCCGTGTTTCTGCCTATAGAAGTTCCCTCTGTACTGGAAGTAGGTTGTCTTGAGGCAGAGGTCCAGAGGTTTACTGTATTGAATGTTTCCTCTCACAAACAGTGTGACAGAATGTTCCTTTTTCCCCTACTTGATTTCCTCAGGAGTAGGATTTGTTTTCAAAAGAGGGACACGTCTGACAAATGTTCTTTGACCTGCTAATATTTTGTAATTATAGTACTACTTTATCTCATGCCTTAAATTGTCATTTAAATAACTGCTGAATGTCGTCAATGTTCAAAATGTGTGTTTAAGTTTTCATTGATGTTCTGAACAATCAACAGCACCTTAAAACAACAGGTTGCTTGAAGCTATTTTAAACTGAAACTATGTAGTGACTCAGTCATAGTTTAAAACGGTTATTGTCACCCATCTCAACACATCACCACATGAATGTGGGCTATGAATAGGCAATGCAATGCTCTTCACCAAGTCCATCAAAAATGTCTTTGTTAATGCTAAAACAAGACGCTCTCTCTCAGCCTTTCTATGTTTCCAGTGTGCCTATTATTGGCAGAGATGTATTGTTTTCCTTGATCCATTAGTTGTTTGACAGTTTCTCGAGAAGCTTCTCAGTGTTTTTCATTAAATTTTGTGGAGCATGTACTCTGTTTGAGGTTACTATCCAACCAAAATGTAGTTCCAGTCAATTTTTTAAAGCCTGATTGTAAATACCTGCTCTCTAAATACCATTCTAGTTCGCACCTTTCCACCCTAGGATAAAACACATGACTGTAAGAATAAATGCTGGAAGAAAACATTTTGCAGCAACTCACATCCTGAGTCCCTCCGTATTGTGACGGTTGTGATAACCTGGGCCATGTTGTGAAGAGTCACGCTTTGCTGTGTAGTAACAAACGCATAATTATCATCCATGTGCAACATTTAAGAAATCAGATTTAGATTCAAACAACAGGCTCACCTTGTGGATCTCATAAAGTGAGATGCAGATGGAGAGCATTGAAATAACGAAAATGCATACGGCATAAATATAATATTCATCTATCATCCACAGGATGATGCTGAACACCTGGAACACATAGAATGGGTTGAGGACCTAGAAGAACAGACAGGGAGAGACGCAAACAAAGAGAGCAACTTAGATTTGATGTTCAACCTTGACTACCATTAAAACGTGTTTTCATACATCCCAGATATTCCCTTAAGGAAATCTCACTGTGGTGGGATGAAATCATTGACGTGCGGTGAGGTTCCTGGCTGGTGAAGCACTGACTTCATCATAATCAGATTTACACACATGAACCTACAGTGTAGCTTATTCACCATTTAATTACCAACAGTGAGTGGTAATTATTATTAAAGTCTCATAGCAGAATTATTTACACATACAAACTGCAACACTCAAATAAGCACATTTGATTGAAGAACGGGCGGCACTGTGGCGCAGTGGGTAGCGCTGTCGCCGCACAACACGGCGGACCCGGGTTCGAGTCCCGCTCTGTGCGGAGTTCGCATGCTCTCCCCGTGTCTGCGTGGGTTCTCTCCGGGTTCTCCGGCTTCCTCCCACCTCCAAAAGCATGTGCTTTCGGTTGATTGGCCGGTCCCAAATTGACCGTAGGAGTGAATGTGTGTGTGAGTGGTTGTTTGTCTCTGTGTGGCTCTGCGGTACACTGGCGTCGTGCCCGGAGTGTCCCCCGCCTCACGCCCTGAGACTGCCGGGATAAGCGCCGGCTCCCCCGCGACCCGCGCCAGCGGATTAAGCGGGTTAAGATAATGACTGACTGACTGATTAAAGAACTTATTTTGTTACCCACACGTTTTTTAGATGTTATGCTTACTTATAAACATAACATAATGTTATGTTTACTAATGCCAAATCAAACATGTGAATCAAACCTATGACTTCCATACCGGATCAGTCGAGGCCCGGGTTAACAACAACCGCCATCAGTGCTGGTCACCTACAGTGTGCCAGTGGAAATTGGACTACTGTTGGTTGACGAAGGAGAGGAGGAAAGTGTGTCCGTAGGAAGAGAGAGAAGAGGAACGCCAAGAATACAGGACTGAGAGTAGGGACGTTGAATGTTGGAACTATGACAGGACAAGGTAAAGAGTTGGTTGACATGATGCAGAGAATGAAGGTAGACATACTGTGTGTCCAGGAAACCAGGTGGAAAGGTAGCAAGGCAAGGAGTTTAGGAGCAGGGTTCAAGTTGTTCTATTATGGTGTAGATAGGAAAAAATGGAGTATGAGTTATCTTGAAGGATGAGTTTGTTAGGAATGTCCTGGAGGTAAAAAGAGTGTCAGATAGACTGATGAGTCTGAAGCTAGAAATCGAAGGTGTGATGTTCAATGTTCAATGTTGTTCAATGTTGTTAGTGGGTATGCTCCACAGGTAGGATGTGAGCTGGAGGAGAAGGAGAAATTCTGGTTTGACTTTGATGAAGTGATGCAGAGCATACCTAGAAGTGAGAGAGATGTCATTGGTGCAGACTTTAATGGACATGTTGGTGCAGGAAACAGAGGTGATGAGGAGGTGATGGGCAGATTTGGTATCCAGGTGAGGAACGCAGAAGGACAGATGGTAGTTGACTTTGCAAAAAGGATGGAAATGGCTATAGTGAATACTTTCTTCCAGAAGAGGCAGGAACATAGGGTGACCTATAAGAGTGGTGGTAGGAGCACACAGGTAGACTACATCTTGTGTAGACGGTGTAATCTGAAAGAGATCAGTGACTGCAAAGTAGTGGTAGGCAAGAGTGTAGCCAAACAGCATAGGATGGTGGTGTGTAGGATGACTCTGGTGGTGAGGAAGATGAAAAGAGCAAGTGGGACACTGAGAGGATTGATGAGAGTAGACAGGAGTGCAGGGAGATGCAACGTAAGGTGAAGGTAGATGTAGCAAAGGCCAAACAAGGAGCTTATGATGACTTGTATGCTAGGTTGGACAGTAAGGAGGGAGAGATTGATCTATACATGTTGCCAAGACAGAGAGACAGAGATGGGAAGGACGTGCAGCAGGTTAGGGTGATTAAGGATAGGGATGGAAATCTATTGACAGGGGCCAGTAGTGTGATGGGAAGATGGAAAGAGTACTTTGAAGAGTTGATGAATGTGGAAAATGAGAGAGAAAAAAGACTAAAAGAGGTGACTGTTGTGGACCAGGAAGTAGCAAAGATTAGTCAGGATGAAGTGAGGAGGGCATTGAAGAGGACGAAGAGTGGAAAGGCAGTCGAGTCTGATGATATACCTGTAGAGGTTTGGAAGTGTCTAGGAGAGGTGGCAGTTGAGTTTCTGACTGGGTTGTTTTACAGGATCTTAGATAGTGAGAAGATGCCTGAGGAATGGAGGAGAAGTGCGCTGGTGCCCATTTTTAAGAACAAGGGAGACGTGTAGAGTTGTGGCAACTACAGAGGAATAAAGCTGATGAGCCATACAATGAAGTTATGGGAAAGAGTAGTTGAAGCTAGACTAAGGGTAGAAGTGAACATCTGTGAGCAGCAGTATGGTTTCATGCCAAAAAAAAGAGTACTACAGATGCAGTATTTGCTTTGAGGATGTTGATAGAGAAGTACAGAGAAGGCCAAACGGAGCTGCATTGTGTTTTTGTAGATCTGGAGAAAGCTTATGACAGGGTGCCCAGAGAGGAACTGTGGTATTATATGAGGAAGTCTGGAGTGGCAGGGAAGTATGTGAGAGCGGTGCAGGACATGCATGAGGACTGTAAGACAGTGGTGAGGTGTGCTGTAGGTGTAACAGAGAAGTTCAAGGTGGAGGTGGGACTGCATCAGGGATCAGCTCTGAGCCCATTCTTTTTCGCTATGGTGATGGACAGGCAGACAGACGAGGTTAGACAGGAATCTCCGTGGACTATGATGTTTGCAGATGAGAAGAGGAAGAGAAGAGATCAAGGAGGTGGAGGATTTTAAGTACTTGGGGTGAACAGTCAAGAGCAATGGAGAGTGTGGAAAAGAGGTGAAGAAGCGTGTACAGTTAGGATGGAACGGGTGGAGAAAAGTGTCAGGTGTGATGTGTGATAGAAGAGTTTCAGCTAAAATGAAAGGAAAGGTGTACAAAACTGTGGTGAGACCAGCGATGTTGTTTGGTCTAGAGACAGTGTCACTGAGGAAAAGACATGAGACAGAGCTGGAGGTAGCAGAGATGAAGATGCTGAGGTTCTCTTTGGGAACGACCAGGATGGATAGGATCAGGAATGAGTATATCAGAGGGACAGCACATGTTAGAGGTTTTGGAGATAAAGTCAGAGAGGCTAGACTGAGATGGTTTGGACATGTCCAGAGGAGAGATAGTGAATATATTGGTAGAAAGATGCTGAGTTTTGAACTGCCAGGCAGGAGGCCTAGAGGAAGACCAAAGAGGAGGTTTATGGATGCAGTGAAAGAGAACATGAAGGTAGTTGGTGTGAGAAGAGAACGCAGAAGACAGGGTTAGATGGAGGCAAGTGATTCGCTGTGGCGACCCCTGAAGGGAAAAGCCGAAAGGAAAAGAAGATGTTTACTTGTAAGTATAACGGGCGGCAGTGGCTCAGTGGTAGAGCGGGTCGTCTTAAGACGCCCAGAGGTGAGCTGACAGTGGGAGGTGTCAGCTCACCTCCGGAGCACTGCTGAGGCGCCCTTGAGCAAGGCGCCGCCCCCTTTACAAAAAAAATTGCTCATTTGGGGCGCACCAAGAAGGAGCTGCCCACCACTCTACCTCCCCTTGCATGCCTACAGGCCCCCTTGTGTATGTGTGTGTGCTACAGGGGCCCGTACACACTAATATGTATGTATGCAAGCATTCGAATCACTAACTAGAGTGTGCTGTCTTAATTTCCCTTCGGGGATCAAACCAGTATATTAAAAAAAAAAAAAAAAATGAAGTCCATGTGCAGCTTCTTCTGAACAAAAGCATCGGAAAATTTTTTTAGTTGAGATGTGTAATCCTCCATTTTTATAGTAAGGCAAGGTGAGAAGAAAAAAAAATTAATAGCTGCACTTGACTCACTGACTGTAGATTGTAGTTTGCTGTCACTTCTTCTACGGCCAAGGAAGAAGAATCCTTGGCCGAATCTCTGGGATCACCAGCGCCCCCTACCATGAGGTACTAGAACTGCGTGCCTCACTTTGTGCCTTTTCCAAGCAGTTTCAAGACCGCTCAACTCAAGAAAGATGTTACACACATGCAGTTGTTGACAAAAAACACCGTCCATTATATACATTAGCTAAATTATGGGAATTTAGTTCATAGAGCAAATGTCTTTAAACAATTTAATAGCGACATATAGAGAGATAGCATTACGGTCTCACTGTATATCATGCCAGCACAGCTAGTCGAGCCATTGCTCAATCAATGCTGAGGCTCCGCTGGCTGGTGCCTCACCACAGGTCTCTTCTCAGTATTTCAGTGGTAAATGTGAAAATTCAGCAATTTTGAGTAAAAATAATCTAAAATTGGTGACTTTAAACGGAAAATAACTATGATTCACATCACTGGATAAATATAACCATTTATCTCTACATTTTCTATTTTTGTCTTTTAGCATGGCAGATGAAGCCGTGCCTCACCCACCTCCCCTGACCACATGTCACTGGATGAAATACATTTTGTCCATCTCACCTCCTCAAACAGTAGTTTCACGTAAGACTTCACAGGCACATCAATGATGTTGGCCCCATACGTGCGTCTCCTGAGAGAATTCAAGTCATAAATTATTATCTCCCAAAAGGCTGAAGATTGATTTATTTTTCTCTATTCATTCATTCTGTCCTACCTTGATTTCTGCTCCTGGAGACTCAGGCCATTTTGATAGCCATGCAAGTCCAAGCAGGTCCAGTCCTCACTGAGGACACTACCAATAAGAATATCAGAGAATATATATTAAACTATATCTCTTAACATTTTCATTTTACACGTACAGGCTGGTTCGAGCTTTTTAGTACACAGGTGAAATTATACCGGTTCCTGCTTTTCCTGTTTGCTCACCTAACAAGACAGAAAGCTCCTTTCCTGTCCAGCCACATGTAGCGCTGTCCTTCAAAAACATAGTACCGTAGCACCGTTTTCTGTAAATCAGCAAAGGTTCCTTTCAGTTTGGAAATCTAAAAACTAAAAATTAAAACCTTTTGTGTTTTCTTTACTTCCTCCTTATACAGTGT
The DNA here is from genome assembly GCA_013358685.1 of Antennarius maculatus. Classification (NCBI taxonomy): domain Eukaryota; kingdom Metazoa; phylum Chordata; class Actinopteri; order Lophiiformes; family Antennariidae; genus Antennarius; species Antennarius maculatus. The sequence goes on along the minus strand of CM023607.1, from coordinate 10,588,283 downwards.
AACTGTATCTCTCCATTCATTGTCCTCCGGCTCTCCCACAAGCTCCAAACTGAAAAGAACAAACCACAAACGTGTTTTCCTCTCATCTCTCTAGCCCTTTTCACTGGTATGTGTGTTGTGTTGTGTTGAAAGGTTAAAAGATGATGCTGCCAGAGGAATGAAGACATGTAAGCGGACCTGCCCTCCTCCGCCACTTCTTGGAGGACCTCCACCACATGCTGCCGGCCATAGCTGTCCTGAAGAAGCAAATGGCACAGAGATCATGAGACAGAGCTAGCGTGGTGTCATCACTAACTGGAATACACAAGTTATAAAACAACCTTTGGTTTCCCCACATGGGACTTGAAGATAGATATGTGAAATGTGGCAGCTTTGTAACCCAGAAAACTTTTAGTACATGTAAATCAGCAAAATGGGTAAAAGATGATGGTGATGCAAGATGCCAGACGTTACAATTGCACGTTGTTTTCTTAAAATGTAAAAAAGATTAAGTTGAGAATAAAATTATTTCTCTCACTTTTAATGTTAGAATTTCTGCCGAAGCCAGCGAGCAGGAGCAGCAGCGGGCCAAGATGGCGAGCCGTGGGCGCCAATGGAACAGTAGAAGGATGAGCCCCAAGGACAGCACAGCAGCGAGACGGGTCAACCACACCCGCCAGCGCACAAACTTATACCCCTTTACATCCTGCTGGGGAAAACGAGTGAGACAGTCTATCAAAATTCAAAGGTTAAACAATACAGCCTGTTGACAAGTTAAACACACGAGTCATTTCAGGTTTTCAAACTACATTGTGAATAAAGGACAATCAAATAAATGTGATCCTGCCCTGGAGCCCAAGCACGAGCCTTTGTCTTAGAAAACATTTACGGTCGTTTGGAAACACAATGTGGATTCCTACCATGTTGGACTGGGGACAGAGCAGGGGGCTTCCTGGACTGGGTGAAGAGAGTCCACTCAGTGGCTCCTCTGAGGTTCCTGGAAATAAAAAGGTTTCACATATCCAACACTCGTCTGGTACGACACCTGCTTAGACGTGGTTACATAAAGCCGCTGTAAAAAGTCAATAATGACACAATAATGCTCAGTGTTGACTCAACAATATGATGATAAGATTCATGGTACCAATGAATCTTGTATTGTGGTGAAATTAAATCTGGTCAAGAGGCTCTTTCATGTTGGATGTAAAGGCGCAGTCATATGGGGATGCTTCACAAGTTTATCTGAGGTGATGATGCTTCCTCTCAATTTTCATTTACAAATTTCAAAACTATTAAATATAAATATGTATCTCAATACACATATAAACGTACACATATATGAACATACATAAGTAGATGTGACTGTCATACAATCGGGTCAATGCGCAGAAACGCGCTCAGCTCAGCTCTGCACACAGACCTCACGTCGGTTGCGTGAAAGTTCCACAAGTCAGTAACACTAAACATAAATAAACACGCTACTGCGTGTGACTTCTGTCTTTTTAAAACCTCATTACTCGTCGAACCGGGACACATTTTGTGGATTCTTTTCATGTCGTATCGTTTTCAGACGCTTCAAGCCGTTTAGATCAGTGACCAACAGATGAGTGTCTGTAACTCTAGTGGGACGTGGATTCACATCAGTGCCGATCTCGATAATATAAATCCACACTGAGGCAAAAATAAATCGATAATGATCGATAGCAAAACAAGAGTGAACGACCGACCCTGAGGAAACATCAACTTATAAAGGTTACAGGAGAATAAAATGTCCCATAAAGTGTTATAAATGCGTAATAAAGATACAGTAGCCATAACACAATGAGCAATAACCATATACAGGTAAGAAGGCTGTTGGTTTAAATAAACAGTCGTCTAAATGAAAACCGGAACGTTTTTAAAAATTGAAAAATAAATTCAATTACCGTCAGCTCTGCGCGTGACGCGAACGCTTCCCAGGCATGACAGCGCGTGGGTGTGGAGCAGAGACGCGGCTGTGGATCATGATCATGCCTGACATTTCTTCCTTTACGTTACCGTGGAGGAGGGGGTGAAGAACGGCCTCTTAACATGTGACCAGACCGGTTCGACCGGCTCACAAGCAAACCTGACACCGGTGACGTATCGGTTAGGATGTCGCTCATATGTAATCAGGTAAAAGGGAACATGAGTGAAAACTATTTAAGCCCTTTGGGGGTTAAAAGTGTCTAAAACTTCATAGAGACCCTTAACCTGCGGCAAACATGACGCACATATCACAACCCAGGCTGCGGCTGAATCCCATTATGAAGCACCTGCTGCCTCCGCCCTCCCCAGAACCTCCGTGGAATGCTTGACCTGACTGGGGTGATGTTCCTGTGCTGTGGGTTCACTCGCGGGGAGTTCAAAGATGACGCCCTCAAGTTCATGTAAATTGTCACAAAATTGGAATCAGGAGAACAGCGAGTCCACAGAAGACGACTCTCCCAGGACGAGGATTCATTTTGAGACAGTGGCAGCCATTGAAAGGGTTGTGTCATGAATGAGGAACAGAACAATTTAATAGCAGGAGTAGTTCTGTATTTTCCTTGTTTGAACTGGTAAATACAACCAGCTAACGCCAACTTCTGCCAACATAAACTACAAGTACAGGTCCTTCTCAAAAAATTAGCATATTGTAATAAAGTTCATTATTTTCCATAATGTAATGATAAAAATTAAACTTTCATATATTTTCGATTCATTGCACACCAACTGAATTATTTCAGGTCTTTTATTGTTTTAATACTGATGATTTTGGCATACAGCTCATGACAACCCAAAATTCTTATCTCAAAAAATTAAGATATCATGAAAAGGTACCTTACACGAGCTATTAACTAATCATCTGAATCAACGAAATAACTCACCTGTAAAAGATTCCTCAGGCTTTTAAAAACTCCCAGCCTGGTTCATTACTCAAAACCACAATCATGGGTAAGACTGCCGACCTGACTGCTGTCCACAAGGCCATCATTGACACCCTCAAGCAAGAGGGTAAGAAACAGAAAGAAATTTCCGAGCAAATAGGCTGTTCCCAAAGTGCTGTATCAAGGCACCTCAGTGGGAAGTCTGTGGGAAGGAAAAAGTATGGCAGAAAACGCTGCACAACCAGAAGAGGTGACCGGTCCCTAAGATAGATTGTGGAGAAGGGCCAATTCCAGACCTTGGGGGACCTGCGGAAGCAGCGGACTGAGTGTGGAGTAGAAACATCCACAGGCATGAACAGGAAATGGGCTACAGGTGCCACATTCCCCAGGTCAAGCCACTTTTGAACCAGAAACAGTGGCAGAAGCGCCTGACCTGGTCTACAGAGAAGCAGCACTGGGCTGTTGCTCAGTGGTCCAAAGTACTTTTTTTGGATGAAAGCAAATTTTGCATGTCATTTGGAAATCAAGGTGCCAGAGTCTGGAGGAAGACTGAGGAGAAGGAAATGCCCAAATGCCTGAAGTCCAGTGTCAAGTACCCACAGTCAGTGATGGTCTGGGGTGCCATTTCAGCTGCTGGTGTTGGTCCAGTGTGTTTTATCAAGGGCAGGGTCAATGCAGCTAGCTCTCAGGAGATTTTGGAGCACTTCGTGCTTCCATCTGCTGAAAAGTTTTATGGAGATGAAGATTTCATTTTTCAGCACGACCTGGCACCTGCTCACAGTGCCAAAACCACTGGTAAATGGTTTACTGACCATGGCATTACTATGCTAAATTGGCCTGCCAACTCTCCTGACTTGAACCCCATAGAAAATCTGTGGGATATTGTGAAGAGGAAGTTGAGAGACACCAGACCCAACACTGTGGATGAGCTTAAGGCTGCTATCAAAGCATCCTGGGCCTCCATAACACCTCAGCAGTGCCACGCCGCATTGAAGCACTAATTTCTGCAAAAGGATTCCCGATCAAGTATTTAGTGCATAACTGAACATAATTATTTGAAAGTTGACTTTTTTGTATTAAAAACACTTTTTTTTATTGGTCAGATGAAATATGCTAATATTTTGAGATAGGGATTTTTGGTTTTTCTTTACTTTTTTGCAGAAATCATCAATATTAAAACAATAAAAGGCTTAAACTACTTCAGTTGTGTGTAATGAATCTAAAATATATGAAAGTCTAATGTTAATTAGTACATTACAGAAAATAATGAACTTTATCACAATATGCTAATTTTTTGAGAAGGACCTGTAGAACCATACATTCACATGATCAAGTTGAAGGGAGTCAATTCTGTTTCTTTGGTATAAAATGACAACAGATCTTGCTATTCGAGTCAGACTTAAGAAAGTTTCAGATCTTGTCTTTGATTGGATACAGTCTTGTCCGTGTGACATGAGTGAGTGCATTAAGATGGAAATTTTTGTAAGTCTTGGCCCGTGCTGTTCTGCCTATCCCTGGAATTAGCCTCCCCTATCATCGCAGAATGAATGTAGCCGCAAGAGGGCACAAGCCAGTGTCTTATTGTGCCGGTCCCAAGCCCGGATAAATACAGAGGGTTGCGTCAGGAAGGGCATCCGGCGTAAAACTTTTGCCAAATCAAAGATGCGAATCAAACATATGACTTCCATACCGGATCGGTCGAGGCCCGGGTTAACAACGACCGCCATCGGCGCTGTTGACCTACAGGGCGCCGGTGGAAATTGGATTACTGTTGGTCGAAGAAGGAGAGGAGGAAAGTGCGTTCGCACGAAGAAAGAGAAGAGGAGCGCCAAGAGTATAGGACTAAGAGTAGGGACGTTGAATGTTGGAACTATGACAGGAAAAGGTAGAGAGTTGGTCGACATGATGCAGAGGAGGAAGGTAGACATACTGTGTGTCCAGGAGACCAGGTGGAAAGGTAGCAAGGCTAGAAGTTTAGGAGCAGGGTTCAAGTTGTTCTATCATGGTGTAGATAGAAAGAGAAATGGAGTAGGAGTTATCTTGAAGGAGGAGTTTGTTAGGAATGTCCTGGAGGTAAAAAGAGTGTCGGATAGAGTGATGAGTCTGAAGCTAGAAATAGAAGGTGTGATGTTCAATGTTGTTAGTGGGTATGCTCCACAGGTAGGATGTGAGCTGGAGGAGAAGGAGAAATTCTGGTTGGACTTTGATGAAGTGATGCAGAGCATACCTAGAAGTGAGAGAGTTGTCATCGGTGCAGACTTCAATGGACATGTTGGTGCAGGTAACAGAGGTGATGAGGAAGTGATGGGCAGGTTTGGTATCCAGGAGAGGAATGCAGAAGGACAGATGGTAGTTGACTTTGCAAAAAGGATGGAAATGGCTGTAGTGAATACTTTCTTCCAGAAGAGGCAGGAACATAGGGTGACCTATAAGAGTGGTGGTAGGAGCACACAGGTAGACTACATCTTGTGTAGACGATGTAACCTGAAGGAGATCAGTGACTGCAAAGTAGTGGTAGGTGAGAGTGTAGCCAAACAGCATAGGATGGTGGTGTGTAGGATGACTCTGGTGGTGAGGAAGATGAAGAGGACAAAGACAGAGCAGAAGACGAAATGGTGGAAGCTAAAAAAGGAAGAGTGTTGCATGACCTTTAGGAAGGAGTTAAGACAGGCTCTGGGTGGTCAGGAGGTGCTTCCAGATGACTGGACAACTACAGCTAATGTGATCAGGGAGACAGGTAGGAGAGTATTTGGTGTGTCATCTGGAAGGAAAGTAGACAAGGAGACTTGGTGGTGGAATGAGGAGGTACAGGAGTGTATACAAAGAAAGAGGTTAGCTAAGAAGAAGTGGGACACTGAGAGGACTGAGGAGAGTAGACAGGAGTACAGGGAGATGCAGCGTAAGGTGAAGGTAGAGGTAGCAAAGGCCAAACAAGAAGCTTATGATGACTTGTATGCTAGGTTGGACAGTAAGGAGGGAGAGACTGATCTATACAGGCTGGCAAGACAGAGAGATAGAGATGGGAAGGACGTGCAGCAGGTTAGGGTGATTAAGGATAGGGATGGAAGTCTATTGACAGGTGCCAGCAGTGTGATGGGAAGATGGAAAGAGTACTTTGAAGAGTTGATGAACGTGGAAAATGAGAGAGAACAAAGACTAGAAGAGGTGACTGTTGTGGACCAGGATGTAGCAAAGATTAGCCAGGATGAAGTGAGGAGAGCACTGAAGAGGATGAAGAGTGGAAAGGCAGTCGGTCCTGATGATATACCTGTAGAGGTTTGGAAGTGTCTAGGAGAGGTGGCAGTAGAGTTTCTGACTGGGTTGTTCAACGGGATCTTAGATAGTGAGAAGATGCCTGAGGAGTGGAGGAGAAGTGTGCTGGTGCCCATTTTTAAGAACAAGGGAGATGTGCAGAGTTGTGGCAACTACAGAGGAATAAAGCTGATGAGCCATACAATGAAGTTATGGGAAAGAGTAGTGGAAGCTAGACTAAGGGCAGAAGTGAGCATTTGTGAGCAGCAGTATGGTTTCATGACAAAAAAGAGTACTACAGATGCAGTATTTGCTTTGAGGATGTTGATAGAGAAGTACAGAGAAGGCCAGAGGGAGCTGCATTGTGTTTTTGTAGATCTGGAGAAAGCTTATGACAGGGTGCCCAGAGAGGAACTGTGGTATTGTATGAGGAAGTCTGGAGTGGCAGAGAAGTATGTTAGAGCGGTGCAGGACATGTATGAGGACTGTAAGACAGTGGTGAGGTGTGCTGTAGGTGTGACAGAGGAGTTCAAGGTGGAGGTGGGACTGCATCAGGGATCAGCTCTGAGCCCCTTCTTGTTCGCTATGGTGATGGACAGGCTGACAGACGAGGTTAGACAGGAATCTCCATGGACTATGATGTTTGCAGATGACATTGTGATCTGCAGTGAGAGTAGGGACGAGGTGGAGGAGAAGCTAGAGAGGTGGAGGTTTGTCCTGGAAAGGAGAGGAATGAAGGTTCGCCGCAGTAAGACAGAGTACATGTGTGTGAATGAGAGGGACCCAAGTGGAAGAGTGAGGTTACAGGGAGAAGAGATCAAGAAGGTGGAGGATTTTAAGTACTTGGGGTCAACAGTCCAGAGCAATGGAGAGTGGGGAAAAGAGGTGAAGAAGCGTGTCCAGGCAGGATGGAATGGGTGGAGAAAAGTGTCAGGTGTGATGTGTGATAGAAGAGTTTCAGCTAAAATGAAAGGAAAGGTGTACAAAACTGTGGTGAGACCAGCGATGTTGTTTGGTCTAGAGACAGTGTCACTGAGGAAAAGACAGGAGACAGAGCTGGAGGTAGCAGAGATGAAGATGCTGAGGTTCTCTCTGGGAGTGACCAGGAAGGATAGGATCAGGAATGAGTACATCAGAGGGACAGCACATGTTAGAGGTTTTGGAGATAAAGTCAGAGAGGCCAGACTGAGATGGTTTGGACATGTCCAGAGGAGAGATAGTGAATATATTGGTAGAAGGATGCTGAGTTTTGAACTGCCAGGCAGGAGGCCTAGAGGAAGACCAAAGAGGAGGTTTATGGATGTAGTGAAAGAGGACATGAAGGTAGTTGGTGTGAGAGAAGAGGATGCAAAGGACAGGGTTAGATGGAGGCGGTTGATTCGCTGTGGCGACCCCTGAAGGGAAAAGCCAAAAAGGAAAAGAAGAAGATCATCGCAGAATGGTTAGATTTTTGTAGTAAAGAAAGATTGGTCAGTAAGAACAATAAACACATGTTTAAACTAGTGAGAAAAGAAGCTTAAGCGTTGCCCTTATATGTTGTTGTGGTCACATACTGTATACACAACACACAATGCACTTTGCACTATAAACTAAGGGAACTCATTTGTCCTCATGCGTATGATTGCACAATTATCATGTGAATGCTTATCAAAACAAATGTAACAGGGTTAATGGGCAAATTCCATGCTTGTGTCATACATCATAGTTTGCTGTGTGTCAGACTATTGACATGTCTACGTCTATCAAATTACATGGACGCACTCTGTTACAGACAAAAGTACAGAGACACAGCACTTAATCGTTGACTCAAGGGTGTCAGTCAGATCCACTGCCACAGACGTATGAAATAAATCACCTAGTCGAGCTTCTGCAGTAACAACTGCAGACTGCAACATCCCACGACTTACCCTGACCTACTTTCAGGGTAGTTCAGGGTCAAATCTTCAGGGTAGGTCCAAGCTATGCACTAGCTTTCACTTTCACCATAGATCAAAGCCAGTGCACAGTTAGATCAAAGCACTAGCTTTGATCTAGGGTCTTACTGTGGCCTTCGCCCTCATCTTTCTATCTTATCTGGTTTCTGAGTGAACAAAAGTTGAAATTTGACCTTGACCTAGTTTTCTCAAGGTCACCATCTCATTTTCATCCCCTTTTCTGCCTGAGTAATGTGCTTTTTGTTCTGTCTTTCTATCTGCAACGGTTGCGAAGATATTTGGTGGACAAACGAACGGACAGATTAACACACGAACACTGACAATAACAATACATCACCACTTTGAAGCGGGATGTAATGAAACCTGGATTACCTAAAAGCTGTTCTAAGGAGCACAATGCCACAGCTATTGATGTAAGAGCTAAAGCAGTTTTGGCTATTGTCAAGGAAACCATGCAAAATGGCAAGATGTCAGATCTTTCTTTCAGTGTTTATATAATATAGGCGTGGGCATGGGTTCTTCCTATCAACTGTTTTTGTAATGTGCATGTGCCGATTTACTGTTTTATTAAATAGCATAAAAAATGTATATAGGTGTCATTATTTAACAGAACTTTATGTAGATGAGAGCACATTTATGTGTGTGTAAAGAGAATTATGTTGGTGATACAACAACTTAACAGTCAAACGTCCACGTTAAACGTCAATATTTACTGTACATTATCAAACATAATGGAGATGAGGAAGATCCCCAATGAGATGATGCAGAAGTCTGACCTGTGTGAACAATGTTTTCAGCTGCTGACATGTGCCCCCCCCCCCACCTGCTGGATTACACCTAAATAAAATTTGACTATTATACAAGCCATTTCCCTGTTATTTCAGTGTGATTGCAACAGACTACATTTAAACTTATGCTTTGACTCTCATGAGCAGGATTTACAGGCTCAGGGTTAGTTAATCCAGAGTCACAGGTTTTACTCAGGGTTTATTAATTCCGAACAGAAACGGAATTATAACGTTCCACCCATAAACTGACGTTCCCGAACCGGTTAGAACAAAAAAATATAGTTCCTGAACTGGTTAATAACGTTCCTTGTAAATATAAATATGTAAGTGCAGTATTTTGCACACCATAAGACACGCTTAAAAGCCTTAAAATTTCTCAAAAATCAACGCTGCGCCTTTTAACATGAAGCGTCTTATCTGTACACTGATAAGACGTAGTCTTAGTACACACTAAGACTACAAAAAAGTATTGATAATATCTTTCATTTACCTTCTGATCGGTCTGTCACCACTCCTACCCCCTCTCAGCATTCACCATTTGTTGTTCAATTAGAATTTTAATGCAATATCTACTATAAAACAATTTATTCTCATTTTCTTTCAATCGATCGTCCTCGCTTTGTCGTACACCAATTCACGGGTTTAGCTTGTAAAAATAGAATCCTGTTTTTTTTAGTGCTGTCAGGCAATTAAAAAAATTAATCTAATTAATTACAGGATTTGTAATTAATCGCATTTTAATCTCATTCCTGGCAAAGGCCCCCAACTAAAGAATTTGAATTCCAGGACATTACAAAATTGTAGTGCATGACTAATCAATAGAATGCACCAAGAAGAGAAGATTTGAAATCCACATTTTTATTGGTTAAGTGTGCTTTATAAGTGAAATTGAAAAGAAAAAAGGCCGAGCACATCAGCAAACCAATTAGGCCAGGTGCATTTATCAAAAATGCAATACGAATACAGTTAAATAAATAAAATTCAGAAATAAAATAAGGCTGAGTCTCAAATAGGCGCATAAGCAGACTCTCAATCAAAATGAATACTAAAGCTGACTCAATACAGCAATTCAAAATGAATAGTATAATATGCCTCTAAATAAGGCAACTAAATAGCAAGATGCCAACGGGCATTTCCTTTAAAAGTGTAAGCTAACATCAACTCTGTGTCCTTGACATATTTTGCATTTAAATGATACGTTAGGATGGAGCTGCTTCGGTGATTTGAAAATTCTCTTTGACAAAAGGTACAAATCAGAATCAGAATCAGAGTCTTTATTTGTCATGCTGACACACGTTTTCCATATGACAGTACGAAGTACATCTCTGAAGGTCCCAGTAAGCCCGGTCAATAAATAAGATAAAAAAGATAAGTTAAGAAAAAAAGGGGTTAAAAATGTAAGATAAATAAGAGAACAGAGAAAAGTTAAGAATGCTAGATATATAAAGTGTAAAGTGTAAATTGAAAAGTGTCTGAACAGCAAAATGTATTTACAATGTAGCAGCTTAAGTGTGTAGGTGCTCCATCTATTGCACCTGATGAAGCACCATATTGCAGCAGATCCCTGTGTGTCAGTGGTGACACACGGGGCGCTGTGAGGGTGAATGCAGAGCACCACAGGAGTTCAGCTGTCTAACAGCCTCTGGGAAGAAGCTGTTTCTCAGCCAAATATTATTATTATTATTATTATTATTATTATTATTATTCTTTTCCTTTCGGCTTTTCCCTTCAGGGGTCGCCACAGCGAATCAATTGCCTCCATCTAGCCCTGTCCTTTGCATCCTCTTCTCTCACACCAACTACCTTCATGTCCTCTTTCACTGCATCCATAAACCTCCTCTTTGGTCTTCCTCTAGGCCTCCTGCCTGGCAGTTCAAAACTCAGCATCTTTCTGCCAATATATTCACTATCTCTCCTCTGGACATGTCCAAACCATCTCAGTCTGGCCTCTCTGACTTTATCTCCAAAACCTTTAACATGTGCTGTCCCTCTGATGTACTCATTCCTGATCCTATCCTTCCTGGTCACTCCCAGAGAGAACCTCAGCATCTTCATTTCTGCTACTTCCAGCTCTGTCTCCTGTCTTTTCCTCAGTGACACTGTCTCTAGACCAAACAACATTGCTGGTCTCACCACAGTTTTGTACACCTTTCCCTTCATTTTAGCTGAAACTCTTCAATCACACATCACACCTGACACTTTCCTCCACAACGTACCATCCTGCCTGTACACGCTTCTTCCCTTCTTTTCCACACTCTCCATTGCTTTGGACTGTTGACCTTAAGTACTTAAAATCCTCCACCTTCTTGATCTCTTCTCCCTGTAACCTCACTCTTCCACTTAGGTCCCTCTCATTCACACACGTACTCTGTCTTACTGCGGCTAACCTTCATTCCTCTCCTTTCCAGGACAAACCTCCACCTCTCCAGCTTCTCCTCCACCTGTTCCCTGCTCTCATTACAGATCACAATGTCATCTGCAAACATCATAGTCCATGGGGATTCCTGTCTAACCTCGTCTGTCAGCCTGTCCATCACCATAGCAAACAAGAAGGGGCTCAGAGCTGATCGTTGTGACAGTCCCACCTCCACCTTGAACTCCTCTGTCACACCTACAGCACACCTCACCACTGTCCTCATACATGTCCTGCAACGCTCTCACATACTTCTATGCCACTCCAGACTTCCTAATACAATACCACAGTTCCTCTCTGGGCACCCTGCCATCTCCAGATCTACAAAAACAGAATGCAGCTCGGTCTGGCCTTCTCTGTACTTCTCTATCAACATCCTCAAAGCAAATACTGCATCTGTAGTACTCTTTTTTTTGGCATGAAACCATACTGCTGCTCACAAATGCTCACTTCTGCCCTTAGTCTAGCTTCCACTACTCTTTCCCATAACTTCATTGTATGGCTCATCAGCTTTATTCCTCTGTAGTTGCCACAACTCTGCACATCTCCCTTGTTCTTAAAAATAGGCACCAGCACACTTCTCCTCCATTATTATTATTATTATTAATAATAATGAATTAGATTTATATAGCGCTTTTCTGGACCCTCAAAGAAGCTTTACATCGGATCCATTATTCATTCACTCCTCATTCATACTTTTGATGGTAAGCTACGTGTGTAGCCACAGCCGCCCTGGGGCAGGCTGACGGAGGTGTCTACAGCGCAGATTGGCAGCGCAGAATCACTGCGTTTTTGTTGATAGTCCCGTCTCTGTTCTTTTTATGAATAAACTTTCCGCCCAAAGGTCCAAGTGGGCTTGCCTCGCTCTCCTGTGTCGCGTCCATCTCTGTTGTCAGTCACTCTGCTTTTGACTAGTGGCGCAGGTAGGAACTGACGTCACCACAGCCTACGGGTCACTCAATGGGCCAAATTTAAAATGCTTGCGCATTGACTTGCCACTCGTGATTAATTGCGTTAATTTTTATAGAGTGTTAATTTGCAGCGTAATTAATTAATCTAATTAACGTGTTAAAGTGACAGCCCTATTTTTTTTTTTTATTGGGCGAGAGGCGGTCATGACCTGAGTGCATATTTAATGATCGGGAGCGTTCGGGTCACTTCAGCTATTTCCGTCAGCATGCGGAGCATGCTATTGTTTTCTTATGTTATCGCCCGGGGATTTTCCCGAGTCCAAAAAAGTTCTAAGTTTTAGACTTTTTCCTAAAAATAAGAACGCCACTGTGGCTACACAAGCTAAAAACCTTGTAGCCATATGGAATTTACTTCGCCTATGGCGAAGTGGCGAATGGCTAGCGCAAGCCCAGCATTGGTGTAAAAAGAGCCTTTAAAGTTAAGCTGCGTGCGTCGTGGAGTGACGGATGAGACTGTGAACACACGTTTACCAGGACTGGAGGCAGTGCCGAGCGAGTCACACCCCCACAATATGTGCGTGGATTGCGGATGCCTGGACTAACGTGTCTGCTTCAACTTTTGTCCAATGTTTCGCAAAAGCCGGCATCATTAGCGGACAGACACCCGGCAACGTGACGGTCAGCAATAGTGAAATTGCCAAGCTATTCAATGCAGACCGAAGATGAGGACTTCGAAGGATTTAGCACAGATTTATCAAAAATAAAGAAATAAAAACATATTTAAAAAATGTTGGTGTATTTTTTGAAATTTAAATAAGTAGTACAACACAGTTCAACCACAGTCATCTTTTTGCTTCCGTTAGCTAGCATGCACAGAACAATAAGGTGCGCCGTGTGTCCGATTAAAGTACAGAAATAAACTCCGTAATTAGACTGCGCCTCTTTATACAATGAGCCGAATGGTGCGCAAAATACGGTAACTTAAGGACTTTTAAATTGGCGACGATAGCAATTAGTTTATATACTATAATTATAGATATGCCCCTACCCTACAGTAAGCAGTACCACAGCACTACACCTCTGCTTTATATAAGTTGTATCACTGTACTTAAGGCTTATGCCTCCTACTTAGACACTACATGAAATAAGACAAGAATAACTTCCACCATGGCATTTATTGCTGAACAACAGATCTTCATTGTGCTTCTCCCACAGCTCAATATTGCTACAAAGCGCTGGCTGTACGGGAACACACTGCACTGAAAATGACTGCAGCCAATGAGTTAATGTCTAAATCATACATTTTTAAGATTGACATACTTCAGTGTTTACCTGTTATGAATAAATGGTGACTGGGAGACTGCCCTTTTCTTAACTGCTGCTGATAGCCGCTACTTCCCTCTGCTCTCATTCCGCGTCGAGTGAATGACAGGAAGTGAAACATGAGGTCAAATATTTTTTTCAAGAACGAAAAAAAAACCCGGTATTAACCAGTTTACAATTATTTTCTATTCCGATTCTGTTCTGGAACATTAAAAAATATAAAGTTTTCAGTTTCGTTTTCGTTCCTGCCAAAATACCAAAAGTTTCCGGTTTTCGTTTTCGTTCCATGAAACGGTTCAAAGCCCTGTTACAAAGCCAGGTCGTCTCACCTTGCATCAGTGCTTGACTTTGACGCACAAATGCTCCTCTGAATGGAAAAATCCCACACACACAATTTTGAAAAAAAGCTTTTCTAGAACATTGAATGCTGTGGTAGCCACTAAGGGAGGGGGGGAGGGGGGATATTAATAAAGCCCATGAACTTGAATGTTATGCCACAAAGATTGTACTATCAGTTTGACAACAGTATTGTAACAGCTGATATTTTTCTAATGTTCAGAGGTCACTGTCTTCCTGCCAGGGTCAAATAAGGGCAACGATTGCATAAGAAGTTTTATTTTTGTTCTCCCATCGAGTCTGAACTTGCAAAAATAATCACACAGGCCAAATTAAAAACATTGTCTTCCTTTCCCTTGAATTTTAAATTTTATGAAAAAAAAAAGCCTTCAAAATATATTGCAAAACAATTATTAAAATGGTGAAATGCACATCCTCGAAAATTATGCATAAAACGAATTCTTTTTTTTTTATTTTGAGAACAATAATCTAACAAGACGATTTAATTGGATTTAAATGAATTAATCTCTATAAAATCTGGCTTTACTGGCTTCTCTTTCCTGATATTTGGTCTCAAACATGTTTCCACTGACTAACATCATGACACATGCTTTCATTTAGTCAGCATGGAATCTAGTTTCAAACATGACTTGGGTCATGTCTTCAACAATAATCCTTTGTCCTTCTGTGACTTTGTTGACAACCAGTTTGACACGATACTCACTTAAAACGTTAACTCTCCTACTTATAATCTGAATCAGAATCCTTTATATACTTTATATAATCCTTTATAAAGCCTTCATATATTCCTTTAATATTAACCAGAATTTGGTGGTTTCACATTATCTGTTGGTGTTAGTGTATGTGTGAGTGGTTTGTCTTTCATGCAGCTCCACAATGGACTGAGCGTCTCCCTGTATCTTGCCCATAAATCGGCGGGGATAGGCTTCAGCAACCCCAGTGACCCACGACAGCAGAAGAAGCAGCTTGTAAAATGGATGAATATATAACCAAAAAAACCAAAAAGGTTCCGGGCCTATTGGAGCCACCTTTATCTAATTAGTAGGCTGTGAATAGACCTACAGACGTTCAGACCGTCAGTACTGCCTTCAGACAGACCAGCTTCAAAAAAGGAAGTGTGGCTTATGGCAAGACAGACAAACTTGTGCTGAGGCTGCAGAAACCCATTTTAACACCAACCCAAGTACCTGGGTACCTACAAGCTTTGCCAAGGCCAACCATAATTTTGTTTTTGATGCAATGGTAGATTTAAAACATATAATTTTATTATATAGATCACTGCAGTTTCATTTGTTCTTCATTACTCTTGCATAAGTAATGCCTCACAATCCAGTTTTTGGCACTGAATGTTTGGTAGAATATCTACACTATTACTTTGACCAGACCTACATTTGTCTGTCAAAAATGAAGGTCTTCCTGGTCCTTCAGATATTCAGGTGTACCTGCTGGTAAATCCTTTACTGACCAGTAAAAGTACGGGTAAATAGAAGAGACAGTAGCAGTAATAACAGTTTTTATTGATGCTGTCAGGCTAAGATCTTCTCCCCTTTTATAATGAAGATCGAGTCTATTTGAGTTGGAAGAACGACTTTGGTATAATTTAAACAATCAAAAGCAGATTAATGGGAGGTTGCCAACATTTCTGGTTGCGTACAGCCAAGAAACATAACAGACTACTGCTAGTTGTTTTTTTTTATAATAGAAGGGGGTGTTTTTTGCGCCTGTTTTATCTAACTTGATAGTTTGTACCACTGACCCGTCCTCCACTCTAGAGGCTCCAGCCCGGTCTGCTAGCCGCTAACGCTCGGCTAACTCATCCATGCATAATAGCTCTACGTCTCCATAAGGGTAAAACTGGATTAGGATTATCACCACTCACCAGCCCCGTCCATCTTTAGGTCACGAAGAGAGACTCCACATTATAATACCTTCACACCACGGTAACCTTAGTGACAGACGGTCCCATGGCCACCAGTCACACACTGGACCAAAGACAATTCAAGGAAGAGACTGTTCGCTGGAGAGCCATTTCCTGTCCGTCCCTCGGTCGCCCACTTCTGAGGGGGGAATGAATGAGATCATGACCGACCAAAAGTACATGGAACCCTCGATAATAAACGACACGCTATTCAACAGTGATGACACTTAAATGATGGGTTTAAGACGCACTATAAGTGAAAGAAAATTATCTTTGAGACGTTGTTTTCGAACACAAAAGACGTCACACATCCGTAGTGAGCATATTTAACAAGCAGCCAAAACTAGCAGCAAAATAATGTGGAAATAATATCTGACTCCGTCTGGAGGTCGGTTATTTTCACATTTAAAAAAAAATAACGTGTTGTGTTATGGTGTTGAAAATGTCCAATGGGATTTGGCGTAAGGTCGATACGCCCACTCCAGAAACAGGAAGTGTAGACGAGCTCGGAACGATCATTTCTACGGGAAGTCACGTTGTCCAAAATTGGTACAGGTAAATACATTGCGCTACAGTCAGTGTTATAACATAGTTAATACAGCATTTGTTTTAACCACCTGTCTGTTGATGTAATGCTCATTTTCTCCACGCGCGTTCCTGTCAGTGCAACAAAATTTGATCTAAGTCCTGTCTGTCACGACAGAGACCGTCCTGTTGGAGGTTATTTCTGTCGTTTACGTCCTTCAATTTTCCAAGGAACTGAAAACATAAAAAATTTCCCACATTGCTGTCAAGGGAATGCTTTTGTGTCAGTTTGAACAGACTTGACTTACAACTGCACTTAATTCTCTGAAATATTAGATTGTGTTCATTTTATATATACATTTCTTTGCTTGCAGAAATGTTTTGTCTGTTTTCATGTAGAATCTGAGGGATTTGCACCCCTACTTCTGTTGTTACTGTACGTATAATAGCAAAAAAAAATTCTGATTTTAAGCAATTTAATAATACTTCTTAATGCACAGATTTGTCCCAGACTCCCTTCGAGGGATCCATTTACAGTACTTGCTTCAGATCAGAATCCTGGTTTTGTTCATGGTGGCTCATCTATTTTCAATGTTGTTAGCAAAACCTGAGCTTTTGGTACTTTGCAATACAAAATGTGCTGTTGTGTGACAACGAATGACAAAGATCTGAGTGTTGATTTTGCAACAAAAACATTCCAACATTCCAATAAAAGTTGCAATGATAATAGTATCATACTGCATCACATTATGGCAGGAAAAATGCTGTAATGGAAATTTTTCACAAAACAAATGCCAAAACATTTAAATATCTGGAGCAGACTTGGAAATTGAATTGCCACACTACGTCATCTTTATTTATTGCAATTACAATTTTGTACTTTCCTAATCTAAAAACATATTTTCAAGTTCCATAATGAGGTCAGAACATCTTCAATGAACACATGTCTAAGTATTTACAAACTCCATACAAGTTCATGAGCATTTTTCAAAAATAAAATACAACAAACGAAGCATTTTTATGAGTAGAGAATTACCAGAAACGTGGTCCAGTGTGTTGCATAAATAAAATACTTTGCTCAAGATTTTCATCTATCACCCTTTTCTCAAGCTCTCCTGTCATCTGCAACACAGACTCAAACATTTTTTAACATTTAACATCACATTAAAAGGTGATGCAGGCACAAGTTCAAGTTGATATTTTCACATGTTCATGAAGCTGCCGCTTTCTTCTCTTTGTATGTCGCCATCATTTTCTTGATCTCTGCGATTGCCTTTCCTGGGTTGAGTCCCTATGGAGATGTGTCAAACAGTGATAGTAAAGACACCAAACCTCGATTAATTTTAAGTGTAAGTGTGTGCATGCGTGCGCACGCGCTTGGGTAAATTTTTTTGGGTACCTTCGGACAAGTCTTGGTGCAATTCATGATAGTGTGGCATCGGTAAAGGGAGAAGGGGTCCTGAAGTTTCGACAAACGTTCCTCAGTGAATTCATCCCGAGAGTCGATCATCCACCGGTATGCCTGTGGGGTAAACATTAAAGTGTTGTTTATTCATTGTCATTGGACCTGGTGATGTAGATGGTGGAAAGAGCCAAAAACACTTATATGGAAAAACATTGGGTTGATCTTTTCTTCCTGTAATAGTTTATATTCAGTTGTTCAGTGTCTAATTCATAATCACAGTATTTGGGGACCTTTCTCTGTTAAAACAAATCCCTCTCATCCCTCTGCATTTTGGTTCAGCCCTCTGCCACCCACCATCTTTCAGTTTCACATGTGTAATTCTGACACTGGTATGGATGAGTGGGGGTAGGACAGGTGGAAAGGTAGTGGTGAAAAACATGTGTTTGACTTTATTTGCCTGACATGACATGGCAGTCTGATGACTGCACATGGTTATACTGAAATACTGATGATGTTAGAATGAAAAGCATTGATATTTAAAAATACACTCATTCAGATTTTGCAGGTTTAATACTCTGGATACAACTCTTCTTATAATCACCATACATCATGGCTTTTGGAGTTACTAACTAACATGACACATCACGGCCTCTCAAGTACAGGTCCTCCTGAAAAAATGCTGCATGGAACCAGCTTCTCCATCAGCGCCGATGTTAATGGCCCAGAGGATCAACTGCTTTAATAGTTGTAAAGACCAACTTGCATTTTCATCCTTTTCTTACCCACTGAACTCATTTAGCTTCGATTTGTAATGATGCTTACCAAAGCCAGAAAATTGCCAAGTGTCTGTATCTATATTTGAATCATCGTGACATGGTCTCATATCTGAATAACAATTTGCTAAGGTTTTCAGAGAGTCTTCACGCACCTGCATTAGAACAGCAGGTCCCAGATATTTGTCTCCATTCCACCAGTAGCTGGGACAGCTAGTGCTGCAACATGCACAAAGGATGCACTCATACAAGCCGTCCTGTTGAGTCAATAATAACAGTTTATTCTGACAGTCTGATTTTCTTCATCTCCATGGGAAAATAACTGACAGGTTGGGTTAAGGTTTTGTTGTTAACTAGCGGAAATCTGATTAAATTATCATTACAACACGGAAGTACATACCACCAAAATATCTACCAGATGATGAATTGTATATATTTTTGTTCAGTGACAAGTTGGTTAATTTACCAGTTTTTGTCTGTCCTCTACTGACTGGAAATATTGCTGCTTCCCTTCTTGACTTTCATCCTTCTTTTTCAGGTAGGGCTCGATAGATTTGTACTGTGCGTAGAAATTGCTCATATCCTAGTGAAAATCATAGGAAGGGTAAATCAGGCACTTCATCAACATCATAAAAATACACATGATTTTATTGCTTCTATAGTTTATGTCATGAAGACTTTAAATGTAACTACTGAAATCTACATCCAGCATTAACAGTACTTACAGGCACGAGATCTTTGACCACATACATGTGTGGGAGTGGGTAGATTTTGGTTGATTTGCTTGTGTTACTGTCAATTTTGTTAAGACATGCCAGTGTGTTGCCTCCATTTATGTTCATGGCACATGAGCCGCAGATACCTGAATAAACACAGAATCAAAAAGTCTCTGGAACAGGCACAATGGTTCAGAAATTATTACTCTTCTATATCTTTTGATATCTCAAACAATGAACCATAGATGGTTTTGTGTACCAGGTGCCTGTTTGTTACTTACCCTCACGACAGGAGCGTCTGAATGTGAGCGTGGGGTCAATCTCATTTTTTATCTTAATGAGGGCATCCAGAACCATCGGACCACAGCTATTTTTAAAGAGAGCAAAAAAGTTGTGACATTCATTACAGAAATGTTAAAAGGTTAAATAAATCTCAACAATCTGTTGTTTATGAACTTTGGAATGACATACGTGTTGAGATCAATCTCATATGTCTGCATTCGTGGTTTGTCTCCAGGGGTATCAGGGTCCCAGCGGTAAATCTGAAATTTCTTGATCCTGGGTTCAAGAGCTGGAGCGGCGGCAGTCTGAGCATATCGCACTGCCTGCAATAAGAAAATAAATGACAAAAGCAGCATAAATTAATAGTAAGTATGGCTATTTTACATTAGGAATAATTTAATATATTTTTATATTTTCATTCTCTAGATACTCTTTTACAGCTTCCACTTAAACGTAAAACAACAACAGCAATAATGGCAGTTGTGAACAAGATAATAAATTACAGTGAGTCACATAACTGCCAGTGTCACCAATTAAACTTGAGGTAGGACACAAATAATAGTTTGACAGCCAAAATGACTGGATAAAATCCTTAAATCTCATTATTACCAAAACATAATACAAATAGTGAAATATTTATTTTACGTACTAATTACTTTAGAAATTCTTCCACTTGTATTCTGAGGTGTTGAGTCTCCCCCCAGTGGTCGACTGAGGAACTGACGTGAGGGTTACATCACAGCGAACGCATTGTGATGTAACCCTTTCTTTTACCTAACCCCAACTTTTACAATGCATGTCTATTAAATCAAACTTTTTTTTATTTATTCTAAAGTTATAAAATGTTAACGCTTACTTTACTCGACCAATCGATAAAACTATCATTATGACTTGATTTGGAAGCCTTAACAGAAGGTAGAAATGACTCATTGTATATGGAGAGGTTTATCAGTCATTCACAGAAGGCCTGCGTTACATAGGTTGGTAGTTTTAGTTTGAAATTTAAGTTTAATTTTGTAGTTAATATTTAAGTAACCCAGAAGATGCTAGCGGAACGATGGTAACAATTTAGAGGCCATGACATTTGAACATAGAGAACTGGAGCAGGCTGTGTTGTGAAGCGACTATGACTTTAGGCTTAAAAACTATGTAAAAATATCACGGCCTTGCAGAAATGGAGAATTTGCTGGAATAATTACAATAAACACATAACTACTCATTTGAAAAGGCAGCTGGTGAGAGACGCCTGCAATAATAAAGAATTAAATTCGTTCATACTCACCACCATTAAACCAGAATTCCTAACAGCCAAAACATTTCGGCTCAAGGCCACACAGACGGCTGTCATCTTCAGGGCTGGATATATTTCTGGAGTAACTTCAACGCGGACACCACAGGTCACCCCTTAAGTCACTACAGGATGTGTAATACTAGACTCCACCCCCTTCTTGTGACGTAAACACGTAGCTGTGCGTCCTACGTAAACAAGTTGCTTTCAAGCACTCCAGTCTGTCTTGTGTTACTGACAAACCACGAAGTTATACAAAGATTGTGCCGCAGGTGGAAGTTAGGGAGCGAAAAACTACAGGCCATCACTTTTAGTCGACTAAAAGCATTTTAGTAAGATTTTTTCTAACACTTTAAAACTGAAGCTTAGTGTTTGTTTCTGGTTGTTTGCTTCTGTTGTCTGCTGTGAGTTACTCGGACAATAATGTAAACTAATGCATTTAGACTGTTATTAAATTGAAGTTCGGGGAGACAAATTTTAGTTAATCTTTGTCCATAATAGTTACAACCTATCGTGTACACACAATTTAAATTAGTCAAGCAGTTTCCGTGCGCTTGTTAATCCTTTTTTTTTTCAGACTGAGATAAAATACTGTCTGATGTCACGTGTTCAAATCCCAATTTACTGACTTCTCTTTCCGCCTGATTTTGTTCTCAAACATGTTTCCATGCAGGACTTGATAGATGGTGTTAAGACAATACAAGCTAGGTTTGAGAAATTGGACTGAAAGTGACGAAGTTTAAGTGATGGTTCCGTTTTGTAGACTAAAAGCATTCTATTCCTAGAACACAATACATTTCTTGCTAAAGCTTTTGTGTTCATCTAATGCACATATGTCAAACTCAAGGCCCGGGGGCCAAATGTGGCCCACCACATCATTTTATGTTGCCCATGAGAGCACAAAGGGTCAGTGTCTAAAAATAAATAGGTCAAAAGCGTGCTTTGACCTGAAACTACATTTCCCACAATGCAATAATTAAGCCCAGTTTAACTTTGACAAAAACGTTTTGTTTGTCCTTGCTTGTGTTCGATGTGTTTTTCTTTATTCACTTGGATAGTTTGATCCTAGATTGATGGAGTTCCTTGGGTTTCATAACCTGACAAATTGATTTATGTAACAGAGCAACAACTAAACATAGTTTTCTATGAAACTGTATGTTTGTAACTTGAATAAGTAATATATTCGGAGTTATTTAACATTAAGGAGTAATTAAATTTATGTTACATTACATTGAGTTACATATAGTTACATTTATAAGTTACATCTGACTCTTTGAGGACAGCCATTATTCTGATGTGGCCCTCTGTGAAAATCAGTTTGACACCCCTGATCTAATGGGTAGCACTGATTGCCATAAATATACAAAGCCTTTTTTTTTTTTTTTTACAAATAGTGACTCAATAGCTATAAATTCTCCACCTGTCGTTCTAAAATCTTGCTGAAGGATGTTGATGTTCATGTCTGATTATTTTGGAAGAAATGGCTGGATGTCCCCCCACCGTTAGTGTACTTGATCCTTGAAGCCCGACCTTGTGTCAGTCAGGCTGGTGTTGTGTTGTGTCTCCCTGCAGGTGACTGACACGTAGTCGTAGCGGCATGTTGTGTCTCTTCAGCTGGTGGAAGGGGTACAGGTTGCCGCCGATGGAGAAGCAGCCCGGGTCGGCTCCTGCTGACAGAGGTGCAGCGGGGGGAAACAAACCTGGAGACCAGTTGAATAACTTTGACCCGATTGGGCTGGAGAGAGCTGCAAAAGCTGCAAGAGAGCTCGACAAATCAGGTGTGTGCTGTTGTTTTTTAACCTCGCTTAACATTTCTTGGTTTCTTTCTTCATATATGATATGACTTTATATTAATGATCTCATATTATTATTCTTTACTGCATTTGAGGACATTACCTTAAACTGAACTCAGTGAAAAGTGTCTTGCTGGTGAATGCCTTACATGATCACTGCAAATCTGTTTGGTGTTTACACCTTCATACATATAGTAAACCAGATTGAGCAACACAAACTAGAAGATGGGTAAACTTTTGACAGACAGCACACAGGAGGTTAGAATGAGGGTCGAGGAGGAAGAGAAGGAAGGGAATTTAGATTTGAGGAATCAGAAGGGAAAACAGTGTTCCTGAGGGATCAACCCTCCATCTGTGTTTCTTTCTTTCACATCACTTCATGTATGTCAGTATGTGCAGATGAACATATTTACTTTTCTTTGCTCTGAAGGATAAAGTACAATAAATGCTTGTCATTAACAATTCCATTCATTTCATGCCACTTCTGGGGCGGTTGGGCATGGAGTGAAGTAGAAACAGTTGAATTTTGGTTTGCAGTCTGGATTGATTCTCCACTTTGTCGAAGGTTGCAAAGCTTTTTGTAACTGTTTTGTTAATTTTCTAAAACTAAAACATGAACTACCATAAAATTAGGTAGGAGACATTGTTATATAGAAGGAAATATTCAAAATGAATGTACAGCATATCCAAAAAAATTGGGTCCAAGTTGTAGATGTGTGATCTAATGAAGAAAATCTTCTTGTGGGGGATGCTCAGCCTTGGTGGAGGTTTCAGTCTCCATATCCAAACTCTTCCAACAGGAATATGAGGTGGCTCTGGAGCAGCTGAAGGGTGAGCAGATCCAATTGCATGGAGAGGAGAGACGGAAAACAGTCGCAGAGGAGGCAATGCAAAACCAAGCAGTATGGGTTTAACACTGCACACAGCATGCTACTCAAACCACAAAAAAACAAAAAACAAATGTATGCTTCATGTTTCATGTGAATGAAATACAGAAACGATTTTCAATCACCTCTAGAGGGCACAATATCAAGATAAACTTGCTAGACAAAGATGCGATGATCAGCTCAGGCACCAGGTAAAACCTTTTCAAATGAACAGCCTATTAACACCTGCTGACCTGAATACATACTCTATCGCAGCTGTTTTAGTTTTGTTTTGTCCACAGAAATTCCTTAATGAGGAGAACCTCCAGAAAGGTGAAGAGTCAGTTATGAAGCGAGACGCCATGAGAAAAGGCGAAAAGTCTTGAATTCATACATTATTCACTTTATCATTCCATTTATGCCATCTAGATCTGATTTAATCCCATAATGAATTGTGTAATAAGCAGAATTTATACTCTGTAGCAAATAAAGACCCACATATCTCAGCAGGTTGTTGATCACACAAATTATTCAATGATCTCTGTCAGATTGATTGCTCTCTGAATGCTGTACTGTGTGGCAGAAGACACGCACATTATTACATCCCTCTTCAAAGCGGTGATGTATTGTGATTGTCTGTATTCATTCGTTCATTCATCCGTTCGTTTATCCGTTTGTTCGTTTGTATGTCCAAAAAATATTTTCGCAATCGTTGCCGATAGAAAGATGAAGCAAAAAGCAGATTACTCGGGCGGAAAAGGGGATGAAAATGAGATGATGACCTTGAGAAAACTAGGTCAAGGTCAAATTTCAACTTTTGTACACTGAGGAACCGGATAAGACAGAAAGATGAGGGAGATGGTCAGTGTAAGACCATAGATCAAAGCTAGTGCTTTGATCTACCTATGCACTAGCTTTGATCTATGGTCAAAGCCAGTGCACAGCTTTGACCTACCCTGAACGGTCAAAGCTGTGCACTTGTCAGGTACTACTTTCAGGGTACCCTGACCTACCCTGGAAGAAGGTTAGGGTAAGTCGCAGGATGTTGCAGTCTCTGACTGCCTTGTTCTGAGGACAAAAATTAACCAAGTTATATTGAACTGACTGTCTATTCTAATTATCACCTGTACTGGTTTTATTTTCATGACTTGAGCACCAACGTAGACAAAAATAGACCTTTTTTAATGTGTGAACCTACCAAAGTTAAAAAAAATGTATAAGTAATGCAAGAGAAAGTATAAAAACATTTTGTGTTTGAATATTTAACACAGCAGGTGTTATGTTGGAAGAAAGTTTCTGTGCAGCTGTGAGGATTTTATTCTTATAGAAAAAGAATAATTTTTAATCTTCTATGAAACAATGTTCCACTGATAAACCGGCAAAACACTACTGGCTAAAGCTAGGCAGCAGGGGATTTCTGATGATTTCTGTGGAGATGATGGAGACGAAACAAAACTGGACAAGGAGAGCGATCTATTGGCCTGTCCTCACGAGATCACCAGAAACACAACAAGAAATGAATGCTAATGGCAGGTTGTGTCTGCTGGATTTGTTAGGAGGAGGTTGTTTTTTAACACATGCGGTGACATCACATTGTGATAATATATTAGTGTTGTATCATCAATGATAAATGAATACAGATTTAGGTTTTATTTACACACATTCGATTAACTGTACACAAACTTTCATAGCGATGTCCTGTTAACAGTTAAGATCAGAATTAAAATAACTGCTTGGACAGAGACATTAATAAAGTAGAATAAGTGACACATGTACAATACAGCAGGTATGTGGAATTTGATCACAAATTCTAAAATACATTCATTGGTAATGTTAGTGACAAGTTAGTATAAGGATCATGAAACTGAAGTTCATTAAGTTCTGGAAAAAACACTTTAAACTAAACCAGACTGATAAGAAGTAGAACAATGCTCGGCTCTGCATTCAGAAGTGTGTAAATAATAATATCGGTCATTTTCTGTCCAGTTATGGTTGAACATGAAATGGAACTGAGACACAAGAATGACCTTCTTCGAACTGAAGCGGAGGCCGAAGCCCGTGGTCAGGTGGAGTGTGAGAACGCAGACCTGATCAGGAAACAGATCCGCCTCAAAGCTGCTGAACACAGACACTGTCCTGGAATCTATAAAGTGAGAGAAAAATTCATTTTTGCTTCCCTTGACGCTTAAAGCAACCTGACATGTTGTCTCCCTGTGTTCCTCTCAGCTGTAAAGAGCTGTTAAACAAAAACCCTTGTACGTTTTTCTGGGTGTGGAAGCCACAGTGGGTGTGATAATCATGTTTTGATCTTGGCAGGACGGCAGGAGCGGTGTTTGGGGAGGGGTCCTGAGCCATTGTCTCTAACTGGGACAAACTCACCGCCATGGTAAATCCATGTCTATGTCATACTTTCACCGCAGGAAAACCAAAGTCCTCTGGAAGCACTGATTTTCAAATTTGATGCACCATACAGCATGCCTGAAAGTGTGTGTTTTCTTTGTCCCCCGCAGGTAGCCGGTTTGATGCTGTTGGCAGCAGGAGTGTATTCTTACAGAAATGCCACAGTGGTAGCTGGACGTGACATGGAGTCTCGCCTCGGAAAACCCTCTCTGGTCCGAGAGACCTCCAGGTTAACCGTGGCAGAGGCCATCAAGCACCCAATCAAGGTAAAACCGCATAGTAGTTTTCATGTTTTTAACAGTTACATAGTAGAAGGGTGGAAATCCAACCAATATCATCTCCACAAGAATGCGATACGTGTAGGATGTGAGTGTGTGACTCGTCCACAGGAGACTGTTCAGTGTGTGTGACCACCGCTAGACAGTAATCAAACTCATTTCTGGACTAGAAACTTGTTGAAGTGGATTTGTTTATCGGTGTACCATCTACAGCGTATTCAGCAAATCAAATGAAATATACTGAATGTGAGAGAAATTATACAGCACAAGTAAAAAATTAAAATATTTGATCAAATTATAAAGGTTTTACCAATCAAGTGTTTGTATTGATAGTCCATGGCTGTTCAAGGATGCTTCAACAATTTTTCTACAAAATTCATAAATATACAAGTAAATATTTGAATTGTGTCTTTAAGAGCAAAATATTGATCACTAGTATTATAGCTTGCACAACTATTTGAAAATAAAATCTATTTGTGTATATTATTATTATTATACACTATGTTATTGTGTGTATAATCTGTCAGATTTCAAGTCACTCAGTACGGCGTGGTGCTCAATGTGAGGCATTTACAGCTTGCGAATTTTGTCCTGTTGATATCTCAGGACAAACAACAGACAACGACAAATTCCTGACTCTCCCTTGGGATTATTAAAGTATCTATCTATCTATCTATCTATCTATCTATCTATCTATCTATCTATCTATCTATCTATCTATCTATC
This sequence comes from Antennarius maculatus, assembly GCA_013358685.1. Taxonomy (NCBI): domain Eukaryota; kingdom Metazoa; phylum Chordata; class Actinopteri; order Lophiiformes; family Antennariidae; genus Antennarius; species Antennarius maculatus. Next base: position 10,561,468 of record CM023607.1, on the reverse strand, counting down.
TATCTATCTATCTATCTATCTATCTATCTATCTATCTATCTATCCATCTATCCATCCATCCATCCATCCATCCATCCATCCATCCATCCATCCATCCATCTCTCCCTCCCTCCCATTAATCACATTCTTGATTTCAACGGAAAAATATGCCGAAACCTTGTTCTGGATCGTGCAGGCAGCCTTGGAGGCATGTGTGAGAGACATCGCCATTGCCACGCAACACCAGACAGATTATAGATGTGTACAGAAACATGTTGATGTATGGATTGCCTGGAACTGGAAAAGCACTCTTTGCCAAGGTACGGTATGATTAGGTCAGAGGCATTTTCATTTTCCTTCTTATTTATTTTATTCAGTTTTCTTAATAGTTGGCTTTAGTAGATGGGTGACAGTGAATTATGCAATGTATGCCCAGCAATTCAAAGAAGTAGTCATATTTATGTGCCTTAGTAGATTATATTTTGGACTGAGCTCTTTTTATTACCTTTCAGAAACTGGATCTTCATTCAGGGATGGATTATGCAATCATGACAGGTGCGGACGTGGTGCCCATGGGGCATGATGGAGTCACTGACATGCACAAAGTGTTTGACTGGGCCAGCACCAGCGGCCAAGGTCTGCCATATTCATTTGCTGCAGTAACACTCACTGTATTAGTACTAAAAATAATATCAGCTTTTAAATGTTGCCCTGGATGTTATGCAGCACACAAACCTGCTAATTACATTAAAAGCACTAAATGACTGTTCTTAAACAGATTCTCTTTGATTATTGTCTGATTCCCTGCAGTCTCTTGCTGTTTGTAGATGAAACTGATGCATTCCTGCGCAAGTGATCCACAGTGAGTTCAGCTGCAGTGCTGTATGCATGGTGATGCTGCTCAGTGGTTTAATCATATATTCATGAGTCATGGTTTTTGCATCTAGGGAGAAAATCAGTGAGGACCTCACAGCCACGCTCAATGCCTTCCTCTACCGCACCAGGGAGCAGAGCAACAAGCAGGGATCTCATGTTTGACACTCTGCACGTCTGAATATGAAAAGGTCACAGGTCAAGTCTAAGTACTGGTATATTATCTCCTTATGTTCTCACTGGTGCTTGCTAGTAATCAACCAGAACAGTTCGATTGGGCCATTAACGATCGTATTGATGAAATTGTTACCTTTGCCTTACTAAGCCTGGAGGAGAGGGAATGACTGGTGCGCCACTATTTCGATAAATTGCTGGGTCCTGCTGCTTCAAGGGGACAGTTACTACACTTACAACAGGTACTGTTGCTGCTCCCTACTGGGGGTGAATTGAAAATGAAAACATTAGAACCTAGATGTTGTGCCGCAAGTTCAGGTTGCATAATGGTGTATATAATGTGTTCACAACCTGAAACTCTTTTCTTTTCATGAAATGATGTTTAAGTCCTCAGGATGTAACATGCAAGTCAGAGCCAAGTCTGTTGGCTAACTGAAACAACAAATGGTCAGTGTTGACATTGATTGACTGTACAAACCTCCTGTGCTTTATTCTGTATCCAATAACAGGAGATTAAAGTTGTCTCAGTTCGACTCTGGACAAAAATGTTCAGACATTGCAAAGAGAGTCGAAGGCATGTCGGGTCGGGAAATCTCCAAACTTGGCGTCACCTGGCAGGTAAGTACAAAAACCTTTTGACACAAAATGTGAATCCCATTTCAAATATGAATTTGATTTCAAATCCAAAGCCAACCGTGTATTCAATTTGTTTTCCTGGAAGGCTGCTGCATACTCATCTGGATTGGCTGCTGACGGAAGCAGGTACAGGGGTTGGGAAGGTCGGCGTCCTCCTCCCTAAGGAAATGGCTGTGGGGAAGGCACCCCAGGAAGCCGATTTACATGAACACTCTAGAAATAAAACCTCGGCTGCACAAATCTTTCCAGTTCTGGAGGTTGTGAGAAACAGCAGGAGCAGAAGAAGCCACTTCAGAGGTAAAGGCGAAGGTTACTGCCAAAGAAAAAAACATTTTGGTTAAGGAAAGGGAAGTTGCTGAGGTAAATGGAGGAACAGTTGAAACCGTTGTCAAAAAAAATACTGCTGTCCCATTGCTGCAAGAGGTGTTGACAGTGGAGGATCTGACTGAGGAGATGCTAGAAACAGTTATAGCTGTCCTTCCTGGAGAGGAGGATACAGTCAGGGAGCTTAAAGAGGCTGGTGGTATATCAGCTTCCAATGACACAGAAACTGCTGCCATGAATAAAGAACAATGAAGTACTGATCCTGTTGTTCAAGAGACTAAAGTCACAGAAGTAGTCGTGGAAGAAAATCTTCTTCTTTTCCTTTCGGCTTTTCCCTTCAGGGGTCGCCACAGCGAATCAATTGCCTCCATCTACCCCTGTCCTTTGCATCCTCTTCTCTCACACCAACTACCTTCATGTCCTCTTTCACTACATCCATAAACCTCCTCTTTGGTCTTCCTCTAGGCCCCCTTGCCTGGCAGTTCAAAACTCAGCATCTTTCTGCCAATATATTCACTATCTCTCCTCTGGACATGTCCAAACCATCTCAGTCTGGCCTCTCTGACTTTATCTCCAAAACCTCTAACATGTGCTGTCCCTCTGATGTACTCGTTCCTGATCCTATCCTTCCTGGTCACTCCCAGAGAGAACCTCAGCATCTTCATCTCTGCTACCTCCGGCTCTGCCTCCTGTCTTTTCCTCAGTGACACTGTCTCTAGACCAAACAACATCGCTGTTCTCACCACAGTTTTGTACACCTTTCCCTTCATTTTAGCTGAAACTATTCTATCACACATCACACCTGACACTTTCCTCCACCCGTTCCATCCTGCCTGTACACGCTTCTTCACCTCTTTTCCACACTCTCCATTGCTCTGGACTGTTGACCCTAAGTACTTAAAATCCTCCACCTTCTTGATCTCTTCTCCCTGTAACCTCACACTTCCATTTGGGTCCCTCTCATTCACACACATGTACTCTGTCTTACTGCGGCTAACCTTCATCCCTCTCCTTTCCAGGACAAACCTCCACCTCTCTAGCTTCTCCTCCACCTCTTCCCTACTCTCACTGCAGATCACAATGTCATCTGCAAACATCATAGTCCATGGAGATTCCTGTCTAACCTCGTCTGTCAGCCTGTCCATCACCATAGCGAACAAGAAGGGACTCACAGCTGATCCCTAATGCAGTCCCACCTCCACCTTGAACTCCTCTGTCACACCTACAGCACACCTCACCACTGTCTTACAGTCCTCATACATGTCCTGCACCGCTCTAACATACTTCTCTGCCACTCCAGACTTCCTCATACAATACCACAATTCCTCTCTGGGCACTCTGTCATAAGCTTTCTCCAGCTCTACAAAAACACAATGCAGCTCCCTCTGGCCTTCTCTGTACTTCTCTATCAACATCCTCAAAGCAAATACTGCATCTGTAGTACTCTTTTTTGGCATGAAACCATACTGTTGCTCACAAATGTTCACTTCTGCCCTTAGTCTAGCTTCCACTACTCTTTCCCATAACTTCATTGTATGGCTCATCAGCTTTATTCCTCTGTAGTTGCCACAACTCTGCACATCTCCCTTGTTCTTAAAAATGGGCACCAGCACACTTCTCCTCCACTCCTCAGGCATCTTCTCACTATCTAAGATCCTGTTGAACAACCCAGTCAGAAACTCTACTGCCACCTCTCCTAGACACTTCCAAACCTCTACAGGTATATCATCAGGCTCGACTGCCTTTCCACTCTTCATCCTCTTCAGTGCCCTCCTCACTTCATCCTGACTAATCTTTGGTACTTCCTGGTCCACAACAGTCACCTCTTCTAGTCTTGGTTCTCTCTCATTTTCCACGTTCATCAACTCTTCAAAGTATTCTTTCCATCTTCCCATCACACTACTGGCACCTGTCAATAGACTTCCATCCCTATCCTTAATCACCCTAACCTGCTGCACGTCCTTCCCATCTCTATCTCTGTCTTGCCAGCCTGTATAGATCAGTCTCTCCCTCCTTACTGTCCAACCTAGCATACAAGTCATCATAAGCTTCTTGTTTGGCCTTTGCTACCTCTACCTTCACCTTACGCTGCATCTCCCTGTACTCCTGTCTACTCTCCTCAGTCCTCTCAGTGTCCCACTTCTTCTTAGCTAACCTCTTTCTTTGTATACACTCCTGTACCTCCTCATTGCACCACCAAGTCTCCTTATCTACTTTCCTTCCAGATGACACACCAAATACTCTCCTACCTGTCTCCCTGATCACATTAGCTGTAGTTGTCCAGTCATCTGGAAGCACCTCCCGACCACCCAGAGCCGGTCTTAACTCCTTCCTAAAAGTCATGCAACACTCTTCCTTTTTTAGCTTCCACCATTTCGTCTTCTGCTCTGCCTTTGCCCTCTTCATCTTCCTCACCACCAGAGTCATCCTACACACCACCGTCTTATGCTGTTTGGCTACACTCTCACCTACCACTACTTTGCAGTCACTGATCTCCTTCGGGTTACACCGTCTACACAAGATGTAGTCTACCTGTGTGCTCCTACCACCACTCTTATAGGCCACCCTATGTTCCTGCCTCTTCTGGAAGAAAGTATTCATTACAGCCATTTCCATCCTTTTTGCAAAGTCAACTACCATCTGTCCTTCTGCGTTCCTCTCCTGGATACCAAACGTGCCCATCACTTCCTCATCACCTCTGTTACCTGCACCAACATGTCCATTGAAGTCTGCACCAATGACAACTCTCTCACTTCTAGGCATGCTCTGCATCACTTCTTCAAAGTCCAACCAGAGTTTCTCCTTCTCCTCCAGCTCACATCCTACCTGTGGGGCATACCCACTAACAACATTGACCATCACACCTTCAATTTCTAGCTTCAGACTCATCACTCTATCCGACACTCTTTTTACCTCCAGGACATTCCTAACAAACTCCTCCTTCAAGATAACTCCTACTCCATTTCTCTTCCCATCTACATCATGATAGAACAACTTGAACCCTGCTCCTAAACTTCTAGCCTTGCTACCTTTCCACCTGGTCTCCTGGACACACAGTATGTCTACCTTCCTCCTCTGCATCATGTCAGCCAACTCTCTACCTTTTCCTGTCATAGTTCCAACATTCAATGTCCCTACTCTCAGTCCTATACTCTTGGCGCTCCTCTTCTCTATCTTCGTGCAAACGCACTTTCCTCCTCTCCTTCTTCAACCAACAGTAATCCAATTTCCACCGGCGCCCTGTCGGTCAACAGCGCCGATGGCGGTCGTTGTTAACCCGGGCCTCGACCGATCCAGTATGGAAGTCATAGGTTTGATTCGCATCTTTGATTTGGCAAAAGTTTTACGCCAGATGCCCTTCCTGACGCAACCCTCTGTATTTATCCGGGCTTCGGACCGGCACAATAAGACACTGGCTTGTGCCCTCTTGCGGCTACAGAAAATACACACTTGGAAAGATCAGTTCCAACTGTTGCTCTAGAGAAGGAATTAGATGTTAACATCGTACAGAAGCCAGAGGATCCAGAGGTTGTGGTGTCTGGTAAGACAAAGCCAGCAGCCATGTCTGTTGATGGTGTAGAAACTGAAAGCACTAAAGCTGTGGAGGAAAGAGCGACTGATGCTGCACCGGTTGGAGAGCGACTTTCAAATGAGGCAGCTAAAGGGAAGGTGTCCATAATAAACATCGTAAAACATAGTGAAGAAATAACAAATGATTTGGCAAAGGTGGCTGATACTATAGCAACAATCAGACAGGAGGAAGAGGAGGCGTGCAGGAGCTGATACCAAGAAGTTTGAAATGATGGAAAGTAATTCTGTAAAAGTAGAGGAAGGGGAGAGAGATTCTGCAACTTCAGATGTTGCCAAAGAGATTGAGGATGTAGTGATCAATGTGTGCAAGGAGTTTGACAGTACTCTGGTCGTTAAGGAAGTTGAAGCTGTGACAACCCTAAGCTGTTACCAAGGCAGCTGATTCCATAATAACAGAGGTCTCAGCTTCAGAAGAACTCAAAGTCCATTAGATTTCTACCCCTGAGTTTACTTCAGAAGGTGAGATCCTGGCTACACAGATTGCTGCAAAGGAAACAGGCGTCCTAACAACCCAGGAGACATAGTGGGTACTGGAGACATGAAACAACTTGAGACGACTGAAGTTGTTGCCAAGGAGGCAGAAGTCCTACAAAGCCAGGAGTCGTTTCCAGTGGCAACAGTAGATATGGAACAACCCGAGACTACTAAGGATGCTGACAAGGAAGCTGTTGTCCTAACAACCCAGGAGGTTGATACGGTGACTACAGTAGATCTGGAACAGCCTGAGATGACTGAAGTTGTTGATGAAGAAGTGAAGGCCAGAACAACTATTGCAGAAGGAGCAAAGGCTGTAGAGCATGAAATCACCGACAAGACAAATTCAGCAGCTGCTGCTAACATGGAAAAGAAGGTCGACAATGAGGCTGTTGTGTCACTGCAGGCAGAGGAGCTCGAGAGTCCAACAACTGTTAAATCAGAGTCTGCTCAGATTCCCAGCTCTGAAGAAGATGGACCCAGACTCCCTGAGGACTCACACACACAGAAGACAGGCGAAGACAAACCTCCGTCCAGTTCTGATCCAGTTACATGATTTCTTTGAATCTGTATCAAAGTACTTCTGTATACGGAGAGCTGCTGAAGTTCTTCGACACGCCAGCTTCATTCACTTTGATTCTGTCTGATGTTCGACTCATTTAGTAATTTCAAGATTAAGGTATTTTATTTTGCACCACTAATTTCTGAATGAATGATATTGTCTTGATTTTTTTTCTGGCTTTCTTTCTCTCTCATCTGTCGTCTTCATTGATATTTTGTCTGTATGTATCTGACATTCTGAAAATTTGTCCTCAAATGGGACGTCCTCCCATGCTTGCTGATTAGTTCTGGCTAGAATTCAATGTCTGCAGTGGTTCTTTCAGAACAGTTCTTCGCTGGGACTTCATGACAACATCACCGCTGCATTTAACACCCGCTCTCAATGAATAACAATCTTTAATTGAGACATTTTGATTTGTCTTACCATCTGTTTTGTTGATCCGACAGTCATACACAGGAACTTTTTTTCACTAAAAGCGCACAAGATGAGGAGTTTGTCTGCTGCTGCTCATCTTACAGTGCTTTAAATTAAATTCAGGTGAATGTTGATCTTAACTACATGTTAAAAAGCAAAGAAAATAATATTAATACCTCTTAAATGTTGCTAAACTGAGTTGTTTGTCACAAAAGTGATCAACCACATAATTTCATTTCTGTGATCAGTTAAATTTATAGAAAATAATTCTGGAGAACGATGGTTGATTTCTAGGTTTAAATCCAGGTTTTAGGACAGTTTTGAGGGCCGTTGTGAATCACTGAGTTGATAATTCGTAGAGTTAAACTAAGGTGCTAGAATTTGACAAGTTGCTGATGATGTTCAACAATTAAACATGTTTCAGCATACTGATCAGTCATTGAAGCCATTAACTGTTTACATCAATTCTAACAAACAGCTGAACATTCAGTTGTTCCTCCTTAGGCTTGACATTTTATTTGTCAGTTTACATTTGTGTAATATTAAAATCTTTGACTTTCATGTTGTTGACTGGTCCTTTTAGGCTCCAGGAAGTGTTATACACATTTTTAATGACTCAGCTTTTAAAAAATTCAGAGACTCAGAAATATTAACAGTGTCCATCTTAGGTTTAGTTATCATCTTAATACCTTTATTAGATTTGTAAAACTGTTCCTGTGATGTTTCCTGTTGTTCCAGTGGATAGTAGTGGAGGGTTGTTCTCCATCTAATCAGAATGTCATTGTCATTGTTAGTCATTTCAAGAGGTGGTGTTAGTTGGTGACTATAAAATATCTATTTGAGTTACAATCAACTGAGTTGAGGTTGTCAGCAGGACCTGTGTATAATCAGATGTTGCTTCTGTGGAACAACCTCTCGCTGTGAGAGTGTGTTCTGGTCGTTCATGTGATTGGAATGACACAATCAAACATCAGAGGTCACTGTTGTGCTTCAATGGCACTTTTAATAAAACAGACATTTCATCCTCACAACAGCAATGTCTGGAGAGAGAGGATGAGGGGGGGTTGGGGGGGGTTCCCTCTGCTGATAGGCTGGTTGCTGTTGATAAGTGAGAGAATTGGATGAAGAAAATTGAACTGTTGTTAAGCACAGTGTGGGGAAGATGGTGATGTGTGTGTGCGTGTGTTGAACTGACTCATCTAGGCTGGGTATAATTTCGCCATCTGTCTCCACTAAAATATGACGACTTAGCAAAGAGAACCCCGACCACAACCATGCAAGCTCCCCTCCCCGTCACATATTTACAGGAAAAATTAATACATTCAGTTAATTCACCAAGTAACAAAGCTAATTAATCTGTGTTTTAGCAGAAATCACATTGTTTCACATCCAGTTTCCAAGCAAACTCTTTTTCTGTTCCATTCCTCTAATCTTTACACACAGTCCCTCATCAGGTTTCCTACTAATCACAGAAATCCCCCACACACCCCTTTAAAGACAGTTAATCCCTCTTGTCCATATTTATATCTATTTACAGAAGCAGCAATCTAACCATCACAAAAACCCACACACCCAACATTCTCATTCACCCCCTCCCAACACCAAATTTGTCCCACTCCCACCCATTACAGAAAAAAAAAACCTCACACCCATCTTGCTGCCCCGTTCCACACACTGCCCACATCTTACCCTGTTCTAAAAGAGCATGCCGATTTAACAATAAACACAGAAAATGTCTCTGTACAAGAAAAACACCCTTAAAAATGTTTTTTTCTTCTCCTCTAACAATGGTGGACATGGACATCAGACAAGATTTCAATGGAAACAAATATTTGTCATCTTGCTCCAGTTTGGGATTTGTTTAGTGCTGACAGGACAAGTTTAGTCTTAAGAAAGCCCTGTCATGGAAGTTTCAGGGGGCCAATGTTATGAAAAGTAGGAGGGCAGTTTTCCAGGTTTTCTGAGGCAACAATTGGCCAAGAAAGAGATTGGGAAGGTGGGAAAAGCGTCTTGGTGAGCAGAGTAGAAGCGGTTTTGGGTGACTGGGCATAGTTTTGTTGCTGTTGTTTTGTTTTTTAGAGTCAGAGGTGGCGTGGACTAGGGTGGCCATTGTGGTAGAGCTTCTGCTTGATGTGGACCATGTTGCCGCTGGAGTCTTCTAGCTGTCTGAGCTGGGCTCTGCGGCGGAGGTCTCGTAGGTTGCAGAACTGGGGAAGCCATGACCAGGATGGGGTATCTGGAGGAATAATAGAAGGGCAACAGGTGTTACTTTGGGACCAATAAACAAAAAAAGGTCTGGGGCAATGGTGCTCACATCAAATCACACAAAAAAATTGATGATAAATTAATAGACCGTGTGAGGATGGAGCCCTGAGGACTGGGTCTACTGTTTAGTAAAGTATCACCAGGAAATTAACTGGGGAAGACAAAATGACACCGGGTCATGAAGTAAATACACAAAAATAAACACCCTCAGCATCAACAACACACACACACCGACACACACCGACACACACACACACACACACACACACACACACACACACACACACACACACACACACACACACACACACACACACACTGATTCCATTATCAGATGTCAACACACCAATGAAGTTCCTCTGCACATGGCTGTGATTGCAAATGTGTTTTGTTAATGAAACTGAGCAGACATAAGCTGACAGCTGAATGCAGACGGAGCAGCATGTAGACGTACACATGCATCGTATGGGGAAACACTCTGATGTAGAATCATTACTCTGGCTTCCCAGCTTTAACTACAGATTTATGGTAGAACCAGCTCAGGCCTGTGTTGTGAACTGTCCCTTTCAATGTAAACATCCATCAGTACACTTTGACACTCACGTTGTAATATACTATATATGGATTTAGAGCTGCTGATAATGGCTTGTGATATTTTGCGACTGATTTTTCCTTGTCATGTTCATTTTCAGTGGGGGATGATGGATAAATTCTGATTTGCTACCCTAACAAAATAAAATTCTAAACCATCCATCCATTTTCTTGTAGAGGAGTTGATGGTAATCGTCTTGTCCACAGTTGCTTATGTAATTCTAAAGAAAATACTGGAAAAACAAATTTCATAGTGAATCAACTACTTCAAATTTGTCCTATATTTCAAATTAGGTTATTTCAAAGGCAGGCCGTGTAAATCTTAATAATGATCCCCGAATCACATGCAGTAAGATGTATGTATCTCTATGGTGTGCAGCAGTAAAGTGAGTTATGAGCTGCAGGCTGACCCCAGACCCACAGAGCTGGTGTCTTTTAGCTACCATCGTCATACTAGCTGCATAATGTGCAATTCTGAGATGTGTGGCTGAGATTTTAACGGAGGGGGTCAAAGTGACAGTGATGAGATAAAAGATTGGGCTTCTGAAAAATTGGATGGTTATAGTAAATGGAGTCAATCTCATCAAGTGGACCATGATGTTGCCTTTGATTCATCACATTAAGGAACCGGCACATGTGACACCTGTGCTCTAAATCTATTACTTTTAGTTATAAAGATTATATAAACCTGATGTCTCTTTGCCTATTCGATCAGTACGCTACAGAATATACAGGTTTTCCCGATTGAAAGGAGGACCTGTGGGGACACTGGTGATTGTCTGGAAACAAAGAGGGGTTTCATGAATGCGAGGTGTAGAACACGAAGAGGGGAATGGCGGAGCTGATGGGGCTGAGCGAGGTCCACAGAGACGGCAGGAGAGAAAGGGAGAGCCCCAGACAGCAAACCCAGTAGCACAGGATGAGCACAAGGAGGGGTGGTGGAGCTGGGGAGGATGTGGGTGAGGTGCTGGATGGAGGGGGGTTGAGGAGGAATGGAGTTATTTATAGCTGTGAATGGGTGTGCTGTCCACAAGGATTGTTCTGAAGGGTATTCAACGGAAAGAGGGCAACAAAGACAGTTTTATCTCATTTGAATTAAAGGATGGAGATGGGGACGGCATTGACAGATGTGATAATGCAAGGTGAAAAAAAAAAAGTCAGAGGAAGGTTCTGTTGTTGTGCTCTTTCAAAGAGAGGGGAAGGGAGAGTGAAGCTCATCCTTTTGTCCAACGTTGAGACAGTTTTTGTGTTTTTCTTGCCAAAGAGACTGATATCAGATCAGCACATCCATGATAAGAAAAAAAAAGTTGCAGCAGGAAGCATTGTCAAGGAAATGGCTTGGAGAAGATTCAATAAGTGAAGAGGGAGGGGAGGGAGGAGCCAGAGGGAGGAGATAGAATTAGGAGGGGAAAGAAGGAAATGGGAATCAATGTGCATCTCAATGCAAGAGTGTGTGTGTATGCGTGTGTGTTCGGTTCTGACTTGTGATTCCAGCTGCTCTTTCTATTTATAGCTCTGGAGGAGTGCATGTGTGTATGTGGGGGTGGGGCTGTGACAGCATCTCTATCCTGCACACATAAAACACACACACACACATACACACACACACACACACACACACACACACACACACACACACACCTCCGCTCTGTCAGCCTCACCTTCACTCATCTTAGGGAGGCTAAATGAGACTGACCTAGCATCAACGTCACGACTGAGATGCACACACACACACACACACACACACACACACACATAGAAACAAGAGGCATTCCCTCCCAGTAGAGAAGACTGTGTCCCCCACTCTATACCTGCTGTAATGACAGCACTGTTCCATCGTCTGTTTATTTTAAACATCATGTATTTTTGTGCTTCTGTTCTGAATCAAAACCAGTAAAACCCTTTCTACACTCACGCACACACGGTCATGCACACACACACCGACTATACCGGTGGTCCCCAACCACCAGGCCGCAGACTGGTACCGGTCCGTAGTCATTTGGTACCGTGCCGCACAGATAGAAAAAATAATTTAAGATGTTTTATTTTGAAAAGTAACGTCTGTGCGGAATGACGCACAGACGAATGCATGTGTCTGACCCGCTTGACAGGTCTCGGTCACGTGACAGGTTACCAACCGTGACCCCTAAATTAAGCGCCCACAGCTGTGCCAGTGTTCTGGATTAAAGTCAACTCAGATTATCCTGAGATCTCCCAAAAAATACAGAAAACCCTGCTTCCATTTCCAACCTCCTGTCTTTGTGAAGCGGGATTTTCTGCAGTGACCGTAAAGAAAATCAAACTGCGGAGTAGACTGGACATCCAGACCACACTTCAGGTGTCATTGTCTGCCTTTATCCCTAGATTAGCGGTTCGCAACCACTAATTCTCATTATTGAGTTATTATTATTTGATTGACTTGTTCAGAGCGGCACGGTGGCACAGTGGGTAGCGACTTTCGCCTCACAACAAGGCGGTTCTGGGTTTGAGTCCCGCTCTATGCGGAGTTTGCATGTTCTCCCCATGTCTGCATGGGTTCTCTCCTGGTTCTCAGGCTTCCTCCCACCTCCAAAAGCATGCGCTTCAAGTTGATTGGCCGGTCCCAAAATGCCCGTAGGAGTGTGTGTGTGTGTGTGTGTGTGTGTGTGTGTGTGCATGGTTGTCTGTTTTTGTGTGTAGCTCCGCGGTGCACTTGCGTCGTGCCTGGAGTGTCCCCCGCCTCACGCCCTATGCCAGCTGAGATAGGCTCCAGCTCCCTGTGACCCGCTACGGATAAAGCGGCAGAGAATGGCAGATCGATTAACTTGTTCACACTTTTATTGGAAATGATCAGTATTTCTCCTACGTTGAATGCACTGTTTGTAAGTCGCTATATACCTGTATTTCAAAATAAACCTCATCAGTGAAGTCACTTGAATCAAGTTTTTAATATAGTTATTTCTTACATATATATTTTTTTTACAGAGATGTTGATTATCAATTTATGAAAAAAAGGTTGTCATTGTCTGTTGATGTCTGCATTTTACATAAAACCACAGTGGATGATTTATTATTAGACTACAGCTGTCCTGGCGTAATTACCGATTATCGAGCACATGAAAACCGGTCCATAAAAATATTGTCTTAGATGAAACCGGTCCGTGGCGCAAAAAAAGGTTGGGGACCGCTGGACTATACAGTCCTATAATAGCAGCTCCTAAAAAAAATTCCACATAAAATGTGGGAATAGTACAGAAATTATAAATCCCCTTTCAGTTTGATAATATAAACATTTTGGTATTATCCATCCGCCTTTAATTTTTGAATGATACTTCCACGTCCTGCCTGAGGAGTTTTTCCAAGTATCCAGGTCACAAACACCTACTTTAGAATCATCCTTAAAGCAGAGGATCCAGGCCACCGCCACAGTAAAAGCCTACATTTTACAGAAGGCAGCAGGAGTTGATGTCAGTGTAAGTTTTGTTGCAATATTCAGTAGCTCTAAATTAAGATAATTTGTGCCAGTTGAATGCAGAAAACTTTCACCTTGGCTGTGAAAGCTTGTGAAATCAGAGTGTGAGCAACTAAAACACTAAATGCTCAACTCCTCGTCTTTCCAGTGCAGAGATCTGAATCCTCCGTGCCGTTGTTTGTTTCTTCAACACAGCTTCAGACAGAAAGATTTCATGCTGCCATGTGATGATTTCACATGTTTTTAATAGCTGACAAGCTTTAGAATCACTGAAAGCTTTTTGTTTAAATTTATTTTTCTCATTTCGGAACAACCGTTTAAGCCAAAGAAAGCATACGCCGCGTGTTCTTTCTCATTAAATCTGCCGCATTCTTCAGCTTTACCTAAACTTACAGTAGATTAGTGACGTGCGGTCAGAGAAGGCAGAGGAGGCCCTGCATCACCTGCCATCATAAAAGAAAAAAATGGAAAATGGAAAAAATAAATAGTTTAATTTATCTAGTGATGTGTATCATATGGTTATTTTCCGTTTAACGGCACCAATTTTTCATTATTTTTACTCAAAATCACTGAATTGTCACATTTACCGCTGAAATACTGAAGAGACCTGCGGTGAGGCACCAGCCAGCCGTGCCTCACCATGGATTGATCAATGACTCGACTAGCTGTGCTGGTATGCTAAACAGTGACACAGTAATGCCATCTCTCTACATGTCACTATTAAAATGTTCAAACATGTTGCTATATGAACTAAATTTCCATAATTTAGCTAATCTATATAATGTAGTTAGGCACGCAGTTCTAGTGCCTCATGATAGGGGGCGCTGGTGATCCCAGGGATTCGGCCGTGGATTCCTCTTCCTCGGCCGTAGAAGAAGTGACAGTAAACTTCAATCTGTAGTCAGTGAGTCAAGTGCAGCTGTTCATTTATTTTGCGCTCACCTTGCCTTACTGTAAAAATAGAGGATTACATATCTCAACTCAAATTTTTTTGCTTTTGTTCAGAATAAGCTGCGCATGGACTTTATTTATAAGTAAACATAACATAAAAAAGTGTAGGTAACAAAAGTTTTTAAATCAAATGTGTTTATCTGAGTTACAGTTTGTACGTGTAAATAATTCTGCTATGACACTTTAAAAATAACCCACTCACTGTTGCTTATTAAATGGTGAATAAGCTACACCAGAGGTTAGTATGTTTTTAAACACCTTCATCTGATTATGATGAAGTCAGTGCCTCCCCAGCCACAAACCTCCCCGCACATCACTGCTGTAGATGCATCTTTCATCTGTCAGCACAACAAGGTTGGAGAAGTTAAACGATATTTCAAAGACAATGTTGACAGGAAACAGGAAATTAAGGAGCAACTATGACTCTCAGTGGGAGTTAAACAAACAGTAGAGAATGCAGCTTCCACTACAGTACAGAGAATGAGGGGAGTTTGATCCCGTCTGAGACCTGCTGCAGTTACACGTGAATTTATTGTTTTGTAAAAAAAACTAAAGATATTCTCTTAACATTAAGTCGGTACGTCACATTAATTTAGGCATTGATAATATGTTATTTTCAGCGTAATGTGACATAAACAAAATGTACATCTACACCTGAAACACTATGTAGCTTTCATTTAGATAGATAGATAAATAGATCAACAGATAGATAGATAGATAGATAGATAGATAGATAGATAGATAGATAGATAGATAGATAGATAGATAGATAGATAGATAGATAGATAGATAGATAGATAGATAGATAGATAGATAGATAGATAGATATGTGCATGAATGACTAGTGAATTTCTCTTTTTTATATACATTATCACGTTTCCCTTTATTTATTTACATATCACATTTTCTTTCATTCTCTATCACGTGTAATTCATTTACTAATTTACTTCATCTTTTTTCGTGTTGTTATTAATATTTTCTTCTTTTTTTTTACACATGGTCATGCATTATACATATCATACATATTTTTTCCTATGAAATTCATATCGGGCGTTCATGTTATCTGTGAACATCCGTGGACCTTCCTTCACACAGAGTGCTACAGGACCAGGTTCGACCCTGGACCTCCTTGCAATCATGTGACAACAAACCACTCTGCACTCATAATAGTCTCAATGACTGGGCTCGACACACAGACATTTCTGGGACATACAGCTACTCCTAAGGCAAGAACAATATCATTAGTTTAGCTGAAGGCCCGGCATACCCATGGTGTGATTTTAATTACTTTGGCAGATTTAGAACTGTGCATCTGATCTGCAGCAGGTGTGTGTGTGTGTGTGTGTGTGTGTGTGTGTGTGTGTGTGTGTGTGTGTGTGTGTGTGTGTGTGTGTGTGTGTGTGTGTGTGTGTGTGGTGTGTGTGTGTGTGTGTGCGTGCGTGTGTGTGTGTGGGTGGGCTGGAATCAAATTCTTCAAACTTCAATCGAGATTGACTGACATTCCTCCATCTCTCCAATTAGATTTGTTGTATGAGACAAACACCAATTTAGCACTTGGTACACTGCAAAAAAAGATCAGTTCACTGGTGGTTTTTCATTCTTAGGATATAGGTTCTACTCCATTTCAATTATGTTTTGTAAATGGAACAGAAAGATATTTGCACAGATTTTAATAGGCTGTACTATAGTACTATACTTTCCATATAGTATAGTATACTATACTATACCTGCATTGACAAGCAGTAAAATGATGCTTTTCGTTTCTGAAAGGAGCATACATTGATATTAACTTGGGAATTCTGATAATGTTCATGTAAATTCTTCCACAGCTGAGAGGAGGTCTGATCACTGAGCCTACATGAAAACCTGTGTTGTTGCACAGGGTCTTCATACCTCATGAGTCAATGCCAGCAAAGAGACTTTTTGATATTTAGCATTCACAGTAGAAAATGCCAGTAAATGAATTAATTACGGTTGAAATTTCCAGCCTTAAATGATGAGTGTTTTCAGTTCAACATAGCTTGCTGATTGTTTTTAAACACAACAAGCTCAGCACAACCATTCAAGTTTAGAATGTTTTTAAAACAGCAAGGTTAACAATGGTAAGACACTTTTGAAGCGGGCTACAAATTAACTAGTAGTTCAACACTCAGGGAATTTGTTTGTAAGGTTAAAATGAGATATTTTAATACATTAACATTATGTTAATGTTATTAACATTATTTTAGCTGTCATTTTAATTTGTATTGTCATTTGTGTGTACATCTCCCTGTCCTTGGTTTAACTGCTGAATAAAAACTAAGTTAAAAAAAACAACAGTAAGATTTGAACATTAAATATTGAATTTTTTTATATTAAATATGTCAAATACAGATTAGCAAATCAGTGAATATGAGTTGAGACCGAGAGTTGAGACCGGGATGCAGAGTCGCAGTCTTAAACAGGTGTCTGCGCACCTAGAACGGTCACCCACTGTACCGTCACCCACTGTACTGTCACCCACTATACGGTACCCACCATACTGTCTGTCCCCCGACCGTTGAAAGTTAATTTATGTAAAACTAATTCATTTCAAGTCCAGAGGAAAGCAGCTGGACATCAAAATTTAATAAAAATCAAAACCAAGACTCCACCGGCTCCAGAGTACAAGAAAATAAAATGTGGTCTCCTCAATATTAGATCTCTGTCTTCGAAAGCTGTTTTAATCAATGACATTATTTCAGATTATCATATAGATTTATTCTGTCTAACGGAAACCTGGCTAAGTGAGGATGAGTACTTTTCCCTAAATGAAGCTACTCGTCCTAGTCGCCTAAATTATCTGACCCGTCGAGTCTCAGTCAGAGGTGGAGGAGTTGCTTCTATTTTTAATTCCTCGCTAAAATTGAGCCCTAAACCAAAAATGATCTTAAATTCATTTGAAAGTCTTAATCTGAGCCTATCAAATCCAATCCAAAAACTACTTCAACCTCTATTATTTGTCATAATTTATCGTCCTCCTGGTCCATACAATGACTTTCTATATGAATTTGCTGACTTCTTAATTAGTTTAATTCTTAAAACTGATAAGGTCATTATTGTTGGTGATTTCAATATTCACATGGACGACAGTGATGATAGCCTCAGTAGGGCGTTCATGTCGTTACTAGACTCCACAGGCTTTAGTCAGTGTGTACAGAAATCTACTCACCAGTTTAAGCATACTCTGGATTTAGTCCTGATTTATAGGATGGAAACTGAAGAGTTACTTGTCTTTCCACAAAATCCTATCCTCTCTGACCACTGCCTGATAACTTTTGACATTCAGCTATTGTGTAATTCCCTTCCTGCAAAAAAAGTTTATGCTAAAAAAGTATCAGATCATGATTTTTCTAAATTCAGGGAAGTATGCTTAATTTAATCCCACATCTGAACTACACAGCGGGTCATTTCCCAAACTCACTTAATGTTAGTCCATCTCAAACTGATGAGTTTGTTGACAATTCAACAGACTCTATACGTAAAACCTTAGATTTAATGGCTACACTAAAAAATAAGACTATAAAACAGGGGATGCGAGCTCTCTGGTTTAATTCTCATACCCACCAATTAAAGCAGCATTCCCGAAAACTTGAGAGAAAATGGCGTTCTACTAAACTAGGAGAACACCGCTCTGCGTGGCAAGATAGTTAACATAAATACAGAAAGGCACTTCGTTCCATTAGAGCAGCCTATTATTCATCATTAATTGAGGAAAATAAAAACCAATCACAGATTCTTGTTCAGTACTGTATCCAGACTGACAAAGAACCACAGTGTGTACCACAGCCTGACTTTCCCGTCCCCACTTCAGCGCCTGCATCAAATTGTCTAAATATAACCATAAAGACACTGACTCTATCTGGCCTGTCTGCCACTCTCTCTGTGTCTTTGTCTTTCTCTTACGCTGTCCTTATGTTCATTATATTTCTTTTCCACCCAACTGGTTAAGGTGGATGGCCACCCAAAAGAGTCTGGGTCCTGCCCAGAGTTTCTTCCTAAATGAGGGAGTTTTTTCCCGCCACTGTCGCTTATGCTTGCTCTGGAGGGTCCAATTGGGTTTTTCTGCCTGTTAAAGCGCTTTGAAATGTCTGCTGCCATGATTAAGAGATATATAGATAAAACTTGATTGATAGATTCATTGAAGACAACAGCAACAAGGTAATTCAGAACTTTGCCAGGCCATCCTCACACTCCACATTACCTGAATCCTCATCTCCCTCCACCCACCTGTCATTCTGAGGTTTTATTTTCAGAATTTAAAGTGGCTTATTTGTTTGATTTCTTAACCCCAAGTCAGTCCGATTGTTCCTTGAAATCCTCTGTTAGGGCACTTCCAGTGATTCAAGGGATCATCATCATCATCATCACCATCATCGTCATCATCATCATCATCATCATCATCGTCGTCATCTTCATAAGGGGAGGCCAGTGTTTACTGTCCCCAAAGCAGTGGAAGTCAATGCTTTTGAACCATTAGTCAAATGAACTTTTATCTGTCTTTTTAGTTAGTTTAGTTTTGACCATTTAAATATAGCAGTAAAGTCTGTCATATGTCTTCTTCTGAAATTACAACACTGACCTTTAGTCCTGCTGCTGAAATTGCAAATATCCAATACCACTTAGTCATAATAAACACAACAAAGAAATCTATGTTCAACTGTTAGGGGACATATGATATTCTCGCATAGCTTTTTATATTTATATATTATGACATAGCCCTGCAATGAGATGGTATCTTATCTGGGGTGTACCCCACCTCTCACACGTGGAAACCTGGGACAGGCTTCCACTGATCCCTGACCCACAAGGTGAATAAGCGGCTGTAGAAGAAGAGGATGGATGGATGGATGGCTAATATGATACAATAATTAAAAATTCTACTAAAATTATTTTACTCAACATAAGCGGTCACAAAAACGTCCTTCTCCTTGCTATGTGCGCATAACATTTCAGCTAACAGAAATGGCATTGTGTAACAATAAGGCGCAGCACTGACAAACTGTTGTATATCATCAAAATTCATTCAAAAATTGTATTTTGAAGTAAACACCTGCCAGACTTTATTGCAGATAACGGTTTTTGAAAAGCCATGTCAAAAAAAACTGAACTGGATTGTTTTGCTTCCTTAGATGTTTGTTCTCCTAATTTCCGCTATGTGAGTCTCTTTTTTTTTTCATTCTTTGCCCTGAATTTGGGTTCATGCTTTTAAGATGTGTAATGTATTGAATGAATAATTCAATACTTACTTACTATGTAATTTTATCATAAATAATGAGTGTAATATGTAAGGTATATAGTAATCACACTTAATTAAAGTGCAATTATTTTATTATGGATGCTACTATATGAAAAAATAAGAAGACTATAAGTAATTGACAATTTTAATGCAGATCTGCTGCCAAGATGAGAATAAAGCAATTTAAGTATAGAGTTACTTCAGCAATTAGCCAACATGAATGGTCACAGAGTTGGAGGGTTTCCTTTATGATTTTTAGAGAGTTCCCACTGAACACAGAGGAAGACCAGTGACAGCAGACAAATTTGCGTCAAGCATTGGCAGGAAGGTTACGAACCAGAGTCTGACCAACTGCTGTTCTAGCCTGGCAAGTCTTTGTGCATGCAGGAACATGGTGTACAAAAATCCTCCTCTCATTCTTAATGCCTTATGGTAAAAATGAGACGGTTCAAGATTTTGTTTTGTGTTTTTTTGCCGCAAAAGAGCAGTGCAAATCCTTGCACATCTGCAGTGAAAAAAAAAGACTCGTGTAATATTTAAGGGACTGCTGACCTCACGCTTTAGTTCTCTAAAGGGACGGTAAGTTAAAATGAACCGGGTCTGTATTTGAAGTACATAAGTAAAACAAAAGGCTTAGTGGCATTTTAATTTTTTTATTTGCAACAGGGACTTAGAAAAATGAAATTTATGGTAAGTTATGGAGTGCGCCACGACAGCGGAAGTGACGCAACCATAGACCATGAAGTGAATCCTTATCAATGCAGATAAAGCTAGGAACTGGGTAAAGAGCCAGCATTTTTGTAATAATTTATCCGAATATCGCCAAAAATAATGTCGTCATCATCTGAAACCGAAGACGAGTTCCCAGTGAACCCACCTGGGGGTGTAATTATTCCATATAATTACCACCCAATGTACAAGGAGGATGAGAATGTAGCCGCAAGAGGGCACAAGCCAGTGTCTTATTGTGCCGGTCCCAAGCCCGGATAAATACAGAGGGTTGCGTCAGGAAGGGCATCCGGCGTAAAACTTTTGCCAAATCAAAGATTCGAATCAAACCTATGACTTCCATACCGGATCGGTCGAGGCCCGGGTTAACAACGACCGCCATCGGCGCTGTTGACCTACAGGGCGCCAGTGGAAATTGGATTACTGTTGGTCGAAGAAGGAGAGGAGGAAAGTGCGTTCGCACGAAGAAAGAGAAGAGGAGCGCCAAGAGTATAGGACTAAGAGTAGGGACGTTGAATGTTGGAACTATGACAGGAAAAGGTAGAGAGTTGGTCGACATGATGCAGAGGAGGAAGGTAGACATACTGTGTGTCCAGGAGACCAGGTGGAAAGGTAGCAAGGCTAGAAGTTTAGGAGCAGGGTTCAAGTTGTTCTATCATGGTGTAGATGGGAAGAGAAATGGAGTAGGAGTTATCTTGAAGGAGGAGTTTGTTAGGAATGTCCTGGAGGTAAAAGGAGTGTCAGATAGAGTGATGAGTCTGAAGCTAGAAATAGAAGGTGTGATGTTCAATGTTGTTAGTGGGTATGCCCCACAGGTAGGATGTGAGCTGGAGGAGAAGGAGAAATTCTGGTTTGACTTTGATGAAAGTCAAAGTCAGAGCATACCTAGAAGGGAGAGAGTTGTCATTGGCGCAGACTTCAATGGACATGTTGGTGCAGGTAACAGAGGTGATGAGGAAGTGATGGGCACGTTTGGTATCCAGGAGAGGAACGCAGAAGGACAGATGGTAGTTGACTTTGCAAAAAGGATGGAAATGGCTGTAGTGAATACTTTCTTCCAGAAGAGGCAGGAACATAGGGTGACCTATAAGAGTGGTGGTAGGAGCACACAGGTAGACTACATCTTGTGTAGACGATGTAACCTGAAGGAGATCAGTGACTGCAAAGTAGTGGTAGGCGAGAGTGTAGCCAAACAGCATAGGATGGTGGTGTGTAGGATGACTCTGGTGGTGAGGAAGATGAAGAGGGCAAAGGCAGAGCAGAGGACGAAATGGTGGAAGATAAAAAAGGAAGGGTATTGCATGACCTTTAGGAAGGAGTTAAGACAGGCTCTGGGTGGTCAGGAGGTGCTTCCAGATGACTGGACAACTACAGCTAATGTGATCAGGGAGACAGGTAGGAGAGTATTTGGTGTGTCATCTGGAAGGAAAGTAGATAAGGAGACTTGGTGGTGGAATGAGGAGGTACAGGAGTGTATACAAAGAAAGAGGTTAGCTAAGAAGAAGTGGGACACTGAGAGGACTGAGGAGAGTAGACAGGAGTACAGGGAGATGCAGCGTAAGGTGAAGGTAGAGGTAGCAAAGGCCAAACAAGAAGCTTATGATGACTTGTATGCTAGGTTGGACAGTAAGGAGGGAGAGACTGATCTATACAGGTTGGCAAGACAGAGAGATAGAGATGGGAAGGACGTGCAGCAGGTTAGGGTGATTAAGGATAGGGATGGAAGTCTATTGACAGGTGCCAGCAGTGTGATGGGAAGATGGAAAGAATACTTTGAAGAGTTGATGAACGTGGAAAATGAGAGAGAACAAAGACTAGAAGAGGTGACTGTTGTGGACCAGGATGTAGCAAAGATTAGCCAGGATGAAGTGAGGAGAGCACTGAAGAGGATGAAGAGTGGAAAGGCAGTCGGTCCTGATGATATACCTGTAGAGGTTTGGAAGTGTCTAGGAGAGGTGGCAGTAGAGTTTCTGACTGGGTTGTTCAACAGGATCTTATATAGTGAGAAGATGCCTGAGGAGTGGAGGAGAAGTGTGCTGGTGCCCATTTTTAAGAACAAGGGAGATGTGCAGAGTTGTGGCAACTACAGAGGAATAAAGCTGATGAGCCATACAATGAAGTTATGGGAAAGAGTAGTGGAAGCTAGACTAAGGGCAGAAGTGAGCATTTGTGAGCAGCAGTATGGTTTCATGCCAAAAAAGAGTACTACAGATGCAGTATTTGCTTTGAGGATGTTGATAGAGAAGTACAGAGAAGGCCAGACGGAGCTGCATTGTGTTTTTGTAGATCTGGAGAAAGCTTATGACAGGGTGCCCAGAGAGGAACTGTGGTATTGTATGAGGAAGTCTGGAGTGGCAGAGAAGTATGTTAGAGCGGTGCAGGACATGTATGAGGACTGTAAGACAGTGGTGAGGTGTGCTGTAGGTGTGACAGAGGAGTTCAAGGTGGAGGTGGGACTGCATTAGGGATCAGCTGTGAGTCCCTTCTTGTTCGCTATGGTGATGGACAGGCTGACAGACGAGGTTAGACAGGAATCTCCATGGACTATGATGTTTGCAGATGACATTGTGATCTGCAGTGAGAGTAGGGAAGAGGTGGAGGAGAAGCTAGAGAGGTGGAGGTTTGTCCTGGAAAGGAGAGGGATGAAGGTTAGCCGCAGTAAGACAGAGTACATGTGTGTGAATGAGAGGGACCAAAGTGGAAGAGTGAGGTTACAGGGAGAAGAGATCAAGAAGGTGGAGGATTTTAAGTACTTAGGGTCAACAGTCCAGAGCAATGGAGAGTGTGGAAAAGAGGTGAAGAAGCGTGTGCAGGCAGGATGGAATGGGTGGAGAAAAGTGTCAGGTGTGATGTGTGATAGAAGAGTTTCAGCTAAAATGAAAGGAAAGGTGTACAAAACTGTGGTGAGACCAGCAATGTTGTTTGGTCTAGAGACAGTGTCACTGAGGAAAAGACAGGAGGCAGAGCTGGAGGTAGCAGAGATGAAGATGCTGAGGTTCTCTTTGGGAGTGACCAGGAAGGATAGGATCAGGAATGAGTACATCAGAGGGACAGCACATGTTAGAGGTTTTGGAGATAAAGTCAGAGAGGCCAGACTGAGATGGTTTGGACATGTCCAGAGGAGAGATAGTGAATATATTGGCAGAAAGATGCTGAGTTTTGAACGGCCAGGCAAGGGGGCCTAGAGGAAGACCAAAGAGGAGGTTTATAGATGTAGTGAAAGAGGACATGAAGGTAGTTGGTGTGAGAGAAGAGGATGCAAAGGACAGGGGTAGATGGAGGCAATTGATTCGCTGTGGCGACCCCTGAAGGGAAAAGCCGAAAGGAAAAGAAGAAGAAGAAGAAGAAGTACAAGGAGGATGAGAGTTTGGACATCTAGCGACTCATCCCAGGTGTCTTCATCTGAATCAGATTCTGACAGAGATATCCAACTAGTTATAATGTCCTGTTTTGGTTTACTGTGTGTTTGGAAATGTTAATCGCACTACCGATGCTAATGCGCTGTCTATGGGATTTTCCATATTATGTTACCATTGAGCTAACTGCTATTCGTTACTGTTGGACTGTGTGGAATTAATAACAACTCTAGTATATATTAATATGTCTTGTATTTATGAATGTATAAGGATCAGGACCTGACATGCTGTTTTTGTATGTTTTATTTCAGTGTCACAGATCTTCTCAGTAAAATGACCTGTCTATCACTTTTGATATTGTTTACTTGTCGCGAGTGCCATAATCGTGCAATAATCTGGTCATAAAAACATTTATACAATACCTCCAGTAGCTCCAGACATTAATTAATTATCCACTAAACCTTGGGAATTCAGAATAAATACTATGGGTTGTCCGAAAATGATCTTACCTTCAAATGTCTTTGGAAATCATCCGAGGTAAAGTGCTCATGACAGATCCTTGGACCCTTGGTCATAATGACCCTGTTTATCCGTGCTCTCCATTTCCTTCCTAGCTTCCCAGAAGGTATTCTAAAGAAGGATAGGTCCTTGTCTTTGTGTTTATGTCCTGTTGTGTTGGCACAACCTTTCAACTCGCAGGTAACCATGATATTTATCTAGTTATTAGCGTCGTTGATTGCATTGTCTTCAATGGCTACCAAGCTAAGTTTGTCGCCAATGATGTATGTTGCCCACGTGACCAATGGATGCGGAAACTGCTGCGACGCAGATTTTAAGCTTTTCTGACCAAAGGGATGATGCTACACATATAACATTTATTTTTTCTTCTATTATCATAATGATGACTAACATATATGTCACTTAAAATTAAGTTTACTGTCCCTTTAATATGCATCTGCAGATGATTGGCAGACAACGAACTTACCGTAGTACCGACTCGCCCTCCAGGCCCTGACAGCACAGTGTAGGACTCCATCCAGCCACAACAGCAGCCAGCTAATGCAGAAGCCCAGCAGCAGCCCCAGCATCAAGTCCATTTCCTGCTTGGTCACACTGTCACTCACAAAGTAGTTCTCTGACGAGTCCACCAAGGAATGGTCCCCATCATACGGAATTACGTAGTGGACATGATGCCTGGGGCAAGGACAGACAGGGGAAGATCATAGAAGCATTATATATCGTTATTTGCAAATCAACACATAATATTACAGTTCAACAGACAGAAATGAACATGTATTAGCTATCTCTGGTCCCTGCCCTGCCTCCACCAAGTTGCAATGAAATCAATTCACAAGAAATATAGAGATGATTTGTGATATTTCTATTTAATTTTTTTTTTTAAATGCTCTGCCTGCTCTGACTGGACACTCACATCTCACAGGACAGACAAGAACTGCAGTGAAAAACAATGAAATATTTGTTCATAAATGGAAACTGAAGATACATTTGGTATTTGTAGTAGAGCAGCCAATGAATGAACAGGATTCTGTTGTGCGTCATCTGAGAGATCACTGGTATAAGGACCTTACATTGTACTCTGTACATCAGCAGTTGTATTACGAACAGATCAAAAATGATCAAGTTCCTTACACACATTTATCCACATTACTAGTGTTGACTGTACTCCACTGTAAACCGTCTACATCTAATTCATGTTGGGCTCACCTTCCCCATTGAGAGGGGATGAAGGCTTTTTACAATTTATCCAGTGGTTTGTTATTTTACCACTAGTCTTCTGAGGGCGTTCAAAAGAGACTAGTCAAACGTCAGCCTGTAGAGGCGATTCCTGACCTTTATGAATCAACATTATAATTACACATCTGATAAATATTCACATGTCTGACACTCCACACCTCTAGTTTGTAGCACTGTTATCTACATGTTGGAATAAAAATCTGCTTTACCCATCTACACTTCTGACTGATATGATGCCTAAATCATTAAATCTGATATGTTTAACATCCAGTGTCTATTTGAGTTTTACCAACATGATGCACTGGGAGTTGTCTTCAGCGTTTCCTTCTGAGTACAGTATGTTCAACAGCTCTGAAAAGAAACATTAATCTCAACAGAAAATGCAGCTTCATTCAAACATAATAAAAAGAAAATCCACCTGTGTCGTTTGACTGACAAATGATCTCAGGAAGTTGTAGAGCACACAAACGGCAGCACTGTTGGGATTAAAACAGCTCTTGCAAATTAGCACTTTAAGTGTTTAAGTGAAGCATAGTGGCGCCACATGGGGGATTAGACTTTTGGACCTTGATGGCTTGAGCCACTCAGCCACTGAGGTCCATTAAAACCTAAACTTTTTATGAAAAAAATACAAAGTCACATGCAAAGATACCGAGACATGTTCTCAGGTTTGTCTTTCTTCTCGGGAGTCAGATTTTGTCTTGAAAACCTGTAAACTAAACAGAATTATTTCATGCTGCCTCGACAGTTCTGTTCATCTTTCTTCTACAAACGATTGTGTGTGTTCTCATTTTACTGTCAAACTACTTTTGTGTAATATTAAAACATGAAAACTCAACAATAATAGTATTTAGCTCATTACAGGACATCTATTCCTCACAACAGCATTGACATCACTCAACAGGATGTACCCAGCAGCACACACAGACCCACTTCCTCCAATCACTTCCTCTGCCACAGACGCAGCTCCTGTAGACAAGTCAGCCCATCAGAGAATCTTCAACTAGATCCAAATCAGAGCACAAGGGCTGCCAAATAAAATGAAACTGGCTGTGCCCTCAAGCCAGATAAGGTGATTGCTGTGGGCGTCCTGACACCTCCAGGCCGCACAGATGCAGGTAACTGAAGCTCGACTAACTCTGCACTCCCATCCTGTCTTTCTGTGGTTTATGTGAAAAGAGAAGACTTGCTGTCAGTCAGGAATGTTTCCAAGTCAGTGAAAGACGCCATGCGACTCCAGTATTTAGAGGCGTAACCACTGACTGCCCCGTGGTTTAGAGTTAAGTTCCTCTACTTTATGTCTGCCTAGACACTGATGAAGCTTAACTTTAGTTCAGCTTTATGGGTGTTTATATTCTGATTTTGTTTGCTAAAATTCCTGTTGGCAATCCTTTTGGCCATATTGACAATGATATTTTAGTATATCCCTGATAATATACCATCCTAAAACATGTTTCTGTCTTGATTTCTCTATATAACATGACATTCATCCATACGTGGGAAGGTTTTCCAAACATCATTTCTCTCGGACACACATAATGTGACAGATGACCCAATTGTGTATAGAATAAAGACACAGTTGAACTGGCCTTTTAATGCCAGTAATGAACTGCCAGCAGATCAGCCCCCTCACTGCAGTATGCACAGTATACACTGCTGTTTTGTTTTAATGTGCATCTGTTCAACTCGCAACAACATCAGTGGAGACATTCCCCATACAGCCCTGCTCTCATGGATGGAACTGCTTTCCTGCAGGATACCAGTAAACTAGAAAAACATTTGTGTGGATCCACTTCTTCTCCTTTCGGCTTTTCCCTTCAGGGGTCGCCACAGCGAATCAGTTGCCTCCATCTAACCCTGTTTTCTGCATCTTCTTCTCTCACACCAACTACCTTCATATCCTCTTTCACTACAGCCATCCTCTTCTCTCTCTTCCTACCAACACAATTTCCTCCTCTCCTTCTTCGACCAACAGTAGTCCAATTTCCATCGGCACCTTGTAGGTGAACAGCACCAATGGCAGTCGTTGGTAACCCGGGCCTTGACCGATCCGGTATGGAAGTCATAGATTTGATTTGCATGTGGATCCACTGTGTTAGAAGACTTTAAATCTTGCTTCATCCCTGTTGTAATACCCTTGGGTCCTGTAAAATTGTGAAAAACCTTGAAAGGGCCTGCTTCTCTCTTTCTCTCTCTCTCTCTCTCTCTCTCTCTCCTCAGATACACCTACAGCCTGTTGGAATATTAAACGCATACTGTTGGTGGAAACTGCATAACACTAATTAAATCCAAATTAATTTATTAATGAATGGCTTGCTGCTGCCCCCCCCCCCCACACACACACACACACACACTTCAAACGTGCCCTCACTGTGACAGCAAACGGCAGGTATGAGCCATTCAGCTCCACAGCCCTTCATAAACTATAACCACTTTACTTCAACACTCATGTTTAGAATTGGCCCAGCAGGTTTTTATTCTCACCGACACCGAGAAGGCCTGCGTTAATCTCACGGCGCACTTGATTCTCGGATTGTTTTTGAACGGCCTTACATTGCTCATAGTTCATTACCTATTTATGGCTCCGACACACACCTTCGTACACGCAGCAAAGCCGAAATCCTCACGACAAACACGCACAATGAAGAATGATTTTCCGTAAGAGCGAATAAACCGTGGATGAAAACATCCTCCGCTATGGAGGCGCGCAGACTGGCTGACGGCAGGTCGGCTTTTTTGCGGGGGCTTCGCCGTCAGAAATCTTCGAGGCCTCCTCAGCAATTAAGAATTGACGGTTAAAAAAAAACAAAAAAAACACAAAACACACACACATCACCATGTTTATCCCAAATATGGTAGGAGGATGATGGCATTTACCTTCCACAGTTGCAATGACAGACGCGGTCCTCCCCTCGTAGATGCGGTAAGATGTAGTTGTGAAAGCGGTCCAGTAGTGCGTTCATGTCCATTAAACAGGCTATCGCCTGCAAAGAACCATGCAAGTCAGCTGGGACATGTCAACCAGTAGGCTAGGCTATTCTTACGGGCAGGGAAGGATTCTTTCTAAATATATCAGGATAAATAACGTCAAGGCTCTTTAAAAATGGAGAAAACAGCCTCGGCAGGTCCTCCCGATTTTAAGCAGGAGATTTTGTCTCAAAACAGATATAGATTATTTATGACAGCAGGTAATTATAGGTAGGATAACCTACTTCATAGATACGTGATTCATAGATACCTGTCTTTCATAGACTCATTCATAGATAGATTCATAGATACATGTCATAGATAGGCCTGCTGTGTTCAGTGGTTCCTTGCAAAAATGTGCCACATTTCGGGCACATTTTTAATATTCTGATCTAACAGGCTATTGGCCTCAGTGAGTGAATTCGAAAACCTTGTTGTGGTTGAGGGAGGTGCAAATGTCTTACCATTACAACTGAAGCACCAAGAATCATAAAAATCATGGTGGTTGTGATCATATGCATCAAAAACTTCCAAACTGGCCGCCGTCCTGTAGCCCGGGGTTCTACGCGCGGCAGTGGAGACGCTCCGGCTGGGCTCTGGGCGCTCTGTCCCGGCAGGAGCCGCGCATGGAGCCGTCGCGCCGCTCCAGGCTCCTTCAAACTGCCCGGTCTCCCTCCGTCCCCTCCTACCCGAGCACGGTAAGCCGCTCTCTCAAGCCCTCACTGCGCCCTCTCTCCATCCAAGTATCCCCCCACCCCAGTCGGTCAGATGCGTCTGCCGTTCGCTCCAAGGAGGCAGTCCTCTCCTAATTACCGATGCAAAAGTGATCGGTTCTCCCGAGTGCGATTCTTTTTTCTATCCAGGTTTGAAAAGAGCATAAAGAAAACACCTAAACCCCCCCCTCGACAACTCGAAGGAATCCCTCGGTATCCTGTCCACCTTTTCCAAGTTATTCCAGACCTGTGCTGCGCGTTAATACCGGCGAATTCTCTCCTCCATCGGCGAAAACAATCGATCTCGCTCTCCTGGACGTTTCAAAGAACTGCACCAACTCCTCTCACGGCCATCGCCCTCGTCTTTCTCGAAATGCTTGATAACATCGACATGAGGTCCACACAGCTCCAGTCCGGAACTAGTCCCTGCCTGCGCCCAGAGTCCTATTTTGATCCCACGACGGCGACTGCACCAAGGCCCGGGTCCAGACACGCATGATTATCCCATCCTGGCTTCCAGCAGCTACAAGAGCATCCACTCCCACCTCGTGTGCATGTGCGAGTGCATGTGGATGTGCACCGTGTGTGCGTGTATAAGAGAGAGTGTAGTGGGCGGTATGAGAAGGGAGAACTGCAAACCGCCTTTATGGCATCAGCCTATAGGTTCATCATTTATAGTGCAGATGCAACGAACCGACTACAGAAATGATGCTATAGTCATGAGAATAAACTTCCTATTGGCTCCAGAGGATTAACCCCTTTCCCTTTTTGCCATAATTTTCCCCCCCAATAAATCTGTCTTGAAGGAAGCAGTTAAAGGGGTTATAAATTCAGAACTGCTAGACTGGCATCGTCTGACATGATGTTCCTTACAATGAAACTAATTCCTAGTCTTGTTTCTAAAATCAAAGTGAAACAGTGACTCCTGACTGAAAGATTCTTATAATTATTTTTATCTTATAATGACAATTACACAGTGCTCACTAGGCCAAAATAGGATTTCTGAATGTATTGTTGTGTAAAAGTATGTGGATGTGTCCTGGTAAACGTTTGCACACAGCAGCTCTTCACGTCTCTGGTACTCCTCTGCAGCAACTGGCTCAGGCCAAACCGTCCAGCTAAATCTGAACTTGAGAAATATCAAAATTAAATTTACACCAACAATCCCATCCGATCAATCAGCTGTGGGAAACAATGTACCAGAAGGTTGGAAGAGAAATGATTTGAACGTCTGCCATTGCTACAATGAATGCCATTGTTTCAGCACCACGGATAGTGACCATTCATCCACCAGCATTTTACAGCTGCCTCAGTAATACCTTTCATGAATTGTTCAAAGGAATCATAACATCTTCAATGCATGATGTAAAAAGTAGTAAAATGGAAAAGATGTGACGATATGATCAATAAACAATCGTATGGCACTATTTAAAAAGTACCCTTTACTGATATTGACATGCAAACATCTGTTGTTGCCACCCACAGGCATAGTGCCAGTATTAGTTCGTTTTTCACCTCCTCCAGTAAAGAATCACCGCCAATCTGGGCACCAGTGCAGCAGAGTTAATTAAAATCTACAGGGGGTACAATGGGGGTAATGTAAACATTTAGCAGTAAAGGGATTTAAAACTTGGACAGTCACCATTATAACTGAAGCTGCAAACTCGAAGTTGCATCAGTATTAATTACATGTTTTAGCAAAAAAAAAAAAAAATCCAAATAGGGAAATCATCTGAGATAATGAACATGCTTACATCAATAACAGAAAAATGATTGACAGGTCAAGGTCTAGGAGTTAGATGACACGTTTCTTGAAAAAAAGTGTGTATTTGACAAATTCCAAACCTTCAGTTTGTTTACATTTCAGCGGACATTTCAGTAGAGCAAAAATATGAAAAACATTAATGCAAGTACATTTTTATTTATTCATTATTTCAATTTGAATTGTTTTCTATACATAAACTTGTTGCCTGTTGGTCAACCCATAATCCTTTAAAACTGAAAATATATCAAAAACTATAATATGTGGTGGATGTCTGTAAATAGTGCAAAGCTGTTCAGTCCTTTTGGTCACAGCTGTAAACTGCAGTGTATCAGCTGCTGTTGAATTATATGTACGATGAACTGTCACTTCAATTGGGAGGATCTAGTTTTCATACAAGGAATTCAGAGTTCTCGCTGTACCAAGATATTTTATCATATTTTTCTCCAGATCTTTTTTTTATGTCATAAATTATCTTGATGACTCAAATCACCTTGAACAGCTCAAAGAAGAAGACTGCACATTTATGGAAAAAATAACATCAGTCAAACAAAACATTATGTCATATAATGTGTTGTTTTTCTATCGCTGGATGTAGGACTGACACACACACACACACACACATACACACACACACACACACAGACACACACACACACACACACACACACACACACACACACACACACACACACACACACACACACACACACACACACACTTGCAGTATAAACTAGAACCAAGGCAGTCAGAGACTGCGATTTATCCTGACCTACTTTCAGGGTACCCTGAAAGTAGTACCTGACTAGTGTTTAGACTAGTGCATACATAGAAGGCCACTGTGAGTAAAACCATAGATCAAAGCTAGTGCAAAGGTAGATCAAAGCACTAGCTTTGATTTTGGGCAGTGGTTCTTAACCAGGGTTCGATCGAACCCTAGGGGTTCGGTGAGTCGGTCTCAGGGGTTCGGCGGAGACGGGGGTCAAGTCAAAACACCTGACACGATGTGTAGGGTATTTTTTCCGAACATCCACAAATCACTGTACGTTTGACACATCGTGTTAATTCGTGATGACACGCCCCCCTCAGCCATCACTGGCTGCAGGTGATCACACTACATCGATTAGCCTACCTGTGCTACATGGGATTTTGCGCATTCAGTAGTCAATTTTTGCCTGTCATGATGGTACGTCATCTGATTGCTTTCTTATTTGAATTCATAGTAACTATGATGAGCAAAAAGAGAAAGTGGTCAGACGAATATGTGCAATGTGAATTTACATGTACTGTATAACGGAACGTGATGGGAGTCAGCGTTCTGCATGATTTGCAATGTCAAGTTAAGCAACTCTAGTCTCGCACTGGCAAAAATAAAGGAACACTTGCTTAAGCTGCGTGGAAAACAACAGAAACAGACTTTACTGTGAAAATAACATAAGAGTAGCGCTTGCCGAGGTGAATCCACTCATATCTGAACTGGTCTCTCAATAACAACAACAAAAGTCACAGGTAGGTAGGTCATTTCATGTGAGTTCATGCACTGTCTTGATTTTGTTCTTTGGAAAAGGTGACATTAATGCACAATTCATTAAATACACCAGTAAAGCATATACGTATGTCTTAAATTTGAAAAAAAATAAAAACAAATTTAGTAAAGAAGGGTTCGGTGAGTGAGCATATGAAACCAGCAGGGTTTGGTACCTCCAATAGGGTTAAGAACCACTGATTTAGGGTCTTATTCACACTGGCCTTCTCCATATGCACTACTCTATGCACTAGTCAGGTACTGCTTTCAGGGTACCCTGACCTGCCCTGAAAGTAGGTCAAGGTAAGTTGTGGCATGTTGCAGTCTCTGACTGCCTTGGTTCTGGTTTATGTACTGTATTCTCCTGTGGACACTACACCAAGCTGACAGAACCTTCTCCACACACACAATAATATTTGTTTGTTTTTTTCTTTATTAACTTGTTTGTTTTTTATTGAAGAAAACACTCATTGTCACTTGCTTATTCTCCAACTTTTGCATCTTTTTCGGAGGCACGGCGATATTCAATCAGTTAATCAATCAATCAATCAATCAATCAATCAATCAATCAATCAATCAATCAATCAATCAACCTTTATTTGTACAACGCTTAATCACATCAGCAGACGTTTCAAAGCGCTTTAACAGAGAAACCCAACAGGACTCTCCAAGAATAAGTGACAGTTTATGCTTGCTGTGGAGGATCTAACTAACTCGTCGCTCTCTCACTGCGGCGCGTAAAACGAGCAGCCGTCGTTTTGTCGATTTTAAGAAGACAGAATGACGTCTCGTGACGAGAAACTCACGCGAGATCAAAGCATAATGGCGATTTCCGGGTTCGAAATTGAAGTGGGGAAAAAATGGAAAAATTGTGAATATTTTTGTTGAATGGAACCACATATAAAACTTACGTCTCAGGGACGCACGCTGTCTAACAATCGTGCGTCCCTGTCAGAAAATGTGCGTCAGAGACGCAAGGACGCACGCAAACGAGAACGCTGTTCAGGCCATGACATTTGTGCACACACAGTGTGATCTTTTCTTAACGTCTGGAGTGAATTACAACACATGACGTGCAGATGTGTGTCCTGTGTCTTTGATACCAACTGTATGTCTTTGATGCAAACTGATCTGACATTTTATCTTTTTTTAAAAATGAGATATGGAATATATCTCGGCAGTAGCTCAGTCGGTAGAGCGGGTCGTCCAATGATCCAAGATCAGCGGCTCGATTCCCGCTCCTGACCGTTCAGTCTTGGAGCGTGAGCCGGCAGTAGGAGGCGCCAGCCCACCCCCCAAACACCACCAAGGTGCCCCTGAGCCCCAGGGGACTGCACAAAAAACATACATGATTACCAACCGCGAGGAAAACATAATAAATTATCCATGAGGATCATTAAAGTATACTTCTTCTAGAATATTACTGATTTGCGTCTAAATCTTGTCTTTATAGGGATAAACTTGTCGTTGTGCTCTATATTGTTGAAATAATGGAGAAAGAACTTCACGCGGACTAAATTTTTCAGTCCTCTTGATTGTAATTTCATAGTGAGACGTCGCTAGAGAGAAAAGTCATTTGTCCCATTTCGCCTTCCGTACTCTTTGACGTACGCGTATAAACGTTTGCGGAACAACAATTGTAAACAAAAACGAACAATCACTACCTCCTTCTGAACAGAAAAGCCGAACCGTAATTCTTTACTGCCTAACTAAACTTGGTAAAGGTAAGTTTGTCAGCCTGTTTATCATGTCGAACTGTCGTCAACCAGGAAATGACGACTAGTTATGTAACTATGTAGCCGCTGGAAGCTGCTAGCTAGTCCCACAACAACTTCATGTTAGCTACAAATTCATATTGAACAATAGTCAACAAAACTGGAATTCATTTTATTTTTTGTGAGCAAAAGATAATCGTTGAATTGTATTTGAACTGATTTGTGCAGTTACGCCTTCTGTATTAACTATTTAGCTAACTAGCTAGCTCGCTATCAACGAAACATTTCTTCTGAGTAATACATTCACTAAATAATGTAGCCGCAAGAGGGCAGAAGCCAGTGTCTTATTGTGCCGGTCTGAAGCCCGGATAAATACACAGGGTTGTGTCAGGAAGGGTGTCTGGCGTAAAACTTTTGCCAAATCAAACATGCGAATCAAATCTATGACTTCCATAGATTTTAAGTACTTGGGGTCAACAGTCCAGAGCAATGGAGAGTGTGGAAAAGAGGTGAAGAAGCGTGTACAGGCAGGATGGAACGGGTGGAGAAAAGTGTCAGGTGTGATGTGTGATATACTGTAAGAGTTTCAGCTAAAATGAAAGGAAAGGTGTACAAAACTGTTGTGAGACCAGCGATGTTGTTTGGTCTAGAGACAGTGTCACTGAGGAAAAGACAGGAGACAGAGCTGGAGGTAGCAGAGATGAAGATGCTGAGGTTCTCTTTGGGAGTGACCAGGAAGGATAGGATCAGGAATGAGTACATCAGAGGGACAGCACATGTTAGAGGTTTTGGAGATAAAGTCAGAGAGGCCAGACCGCGATGGTTTGGACATGTCCAGAGGAGAGATAGTGAATATATTAGTAAAAGGATGCTGAGTTTTGAACTGCCAGGCAGGAGGCCTAGAGGAAGACCAAAGAGGAGGTTTATGGATGTAGTGAAAGAGAACATGAAGGTAGTTGGTGTGAGAGAAGAGGATGCAGAAGACAGGGTTAGATGGAAGCAACTAATTTGCTGCGGCGACCCCTGAAGGGAAAAGCCGTAAGGAGAAGACGAACATATCCACTAAAAATATTAAATTAATGCAACACATTCATGTTTTTCAGGAAAGTGGCGCAGATTACTTTCATTTCAGGTATAAAGCTATCCTCAGTTTGGTATGAATTAACATCAAACATTTCAGCGCTGGACACAATTTACACAGCTTGGTTCCCGTTGTATAAACCACGCTATCATCTGAATGAAGCGACATGAATCGTAGCTCTGTTATGAAGCATTGCTTAATATGTTAGTCATATTCTGAAGTTTTCAGCATGAATTGAAAATCAGATACATAGCCCAAAAGCTATTTTTCATGTGCAAATATTCATAGTTTTAAAGTGTAAAGTTTCTTGATACTTCTCAATATGACATATTTATGTTATGTGTTAAAAAAATGTTTACCAAAAATTAACCACCTCCCTGTTTCTGTTTGCAAATATTTTACAGGTATATCAAAGTCTTTACTGCATGTGCCTGTTCATCACTATAACAAGACCTATTTGGATGCTGCCGCACAAAAAAATCTGTTGCAAATATGTCACGGAAACAGACACCAAAAATTGTACGAAGCAACAAGAAGAGTGAACTTGAGCGTAAGAGAGATGAGCGGGCTGCACGACGGGCCATTGTAAAGGACCGCAAGAACCGACCTCAGGATAGTGATGATGGAACAGAGTTTGTCAGTTTCTCAAATCAGCTCCAGGCACTGGGACTTAAGCTGAGAGAAGTCCCTGGAGATGGGTAAGAGAGACTTTCCCGCTGTTCCTTTTCGTCCTTAAATATGTCTTTCATACTCTAACATTTTTTCCACATTATTCATATATGTTCATCTTAATTTTTTACCTGGTTGAAGGAGGATAACGTGTCCAATCTCTATCCAGTTGAGACCCATAAGATGACGCAAACCAGGCAAACGTTTAGGGGAAAACAGTTTGGGAAAGGAGGCCTCAAAATCACCTCTAACATGAAAGCTGTAAATCCATAGTATAGTATGGAAATCTTAACGAGAAATTGCATTGGCTAGAGAGTGGTTTGAAGCTTTCAGAAAAAAGTGACAGATTGCCTAAATTTTGATAAAATAGATTTTCTTTTCTTACATGGGGTCCCTCAGACGAGGGCATCACCACTGCCTCTGTGTACATTTTTTTCCAGCACACACACTCAATAACAGGTGAACACTAGACAGTCATATGTAGACAGACCAGTGACTTTCTTTATTCTTTACAGGAACTGCTTGTTCAGAGCTCTAGGTGACCAGTTAGAGGGTCATTCTCGGGGTCATCTTCGGCTTAGAGAGGAGACTGTCCAGTTCATGATGTCCCATCGACAGGATTTTGAACCCTTCGTTGAGGACGACGTGCCCTTCACACAGCACTGTAAGAGAATGATGTAACGGGATATGCTGAATACATCTAATCAAATCAAATACTGTAATCTGATACAACAGTTTAACTAATGTCATGTTTACAGAGGAGTTCTGTCGCTGCCATGCATGGGACGTCCATCGGTTAATGGGAAAGTTTGAAACTGCATCTATGCAGTGACCCCTGGTGGCCACTTGACTTCCATTTTTGTTTGTCTTTGTTCCCACCCAGTGTCCAACCTCTCCCAGCCTGGAACCTTCGCCGGCAATGATGCAATCGTGGCGTTTGCTCGGAGTCAACAGGTGAAAGTCGTCATTCATCAACTCAACACACCACTTTGGGAGGTAGGGTCAGAGGAAGACTTTCAGATTACATCACACAGTGTACGGTGCTATCATTATTACATCCTAACCTAGTTTTGACATGGCTCATTCTTTATGTATTTTGATCTCAACACAGATAAATGGTGCAGAGAAAGCAGCATGCAGAGAGCTACACATCGCCTACCGCTATGGAGATCATTATGATAGTGTGAGGCGGACTGGAGATAACTCTGAGAGTCCTGCTCAGCTCCGCATAGAGGTGAGAATGCTGTATGTATAAAACAGGACAGCATGTCAGAATTCTCTGACTCATACTATAGTAGATTAAATAATTTAATTTGTCATGACCCACCTCTCAAGATGAAATACCATACCAGGTGTGTGGTGTCACGTGTAACATTTCTTATTGTCATACTGCACCTTTTGCGTCTCTGATGCCTTCTCACCAACGCTGTTCCCAGAATTTACCAAATTCACGAGGACAGCAGCGTGAGTTTGGGGATGGTCAACGAGACAAACAGACAACCCCCTCCTCCTCACCCTCAGAGGAGGACAACGTAATCTTGAACTCCATCAAGAACCAAGGGATTCCAGGTCAGACGTTAAACTTAACTCCTGAGATGCCTGAAGAATTAGAGAGGCCAGAAGAGCTCTTGCCATGCATAAGCCATTCAGGCTTGTTTGTTCAGTTAACGTTTTCCATGATTCAGCCAAACACTGTAGCTTGTAGTGTTAACGTGTTGATCCTCTATTCTGTGTTGGTATGGTAAACGGGGAGGGGGGGGGAGTGGCTGGATCACTTGGGGGAGAAGGAGAAGTGACACCTGTTGTGTGGATGCTGAAATGGCGGTTCTGTGTTACTCATAAAGTTAGTGAGGGGATATAACCGTTGTGTTTGTTACATCTAACATTGGTAGCAGAGGATGGTTGCTAATTTTAGAGTTCTGCCGAAGTTTGACGAAGCCAGGCTGTACAAGTGTTGGAAAAATGAAGTCAGCATCTGGAGACGAGTCACGAAACTGGATAAAAAGAAACAGGCTCTTGCCGTCTGTTTGGTGCTTGAGAGAAGAGCCAGGGAGATGGCCATGGAAATACCTGCAGAAGAACTGGACAATGTTGTCGGTATGACCACATTGTTAACGAAGCTGGACGCTGTGTTCCTAAAGGAGGAGAAAGACTGGGTACACAAGGCATACTCCTACTCCGATGGTGTTTCTAAAGACAGTGCTGTGTCCATGACGGACTACATTATTGATTTTAAACAAAAATACAAGCGGATGAGAAAGTATTACCTTGGCTTACACTGTTTTAGCTTTAAAGCTGTTGGACACTGCATGTCTAGATGAGAAGAGCAGGGACTGTGTGTACAGAGCTGATGTTCACCTCCATGAAATCAGAGCTGAAAAGGATTTTTGGAGGGCAAACACAAGGCATGTTAAACGGAATACAAGTGAACCAGGATATGGCGTTCTTCACAGAGCAAAGACCGCAAGGAAAGAGCAAGTGGAATAATGTTATGTTACAGAGTGGACGAAAAAATTTGGTAAGAGATCATGATGTGCCATTTGTCAGAGCACTTATCATTGGGCTAAGGACTGTCCCCACAGGAAGAACGAACAAGAAAAAATCGGTGAAGATTTAAATGTTGAAGAATACAACATCACACTGTTTTCAGAAGCTGCTGAATTTGCCTCAGAAATCTTTTTGACTGAATCGCTGGGACCAGCTATTATTGACACTCTCTTGTACTTGTACAGTATGGGGGAAGAAGTGGCTTGATAATTTTTGAAAGACCTCAGCCAAGACCAAGCAAGTCAGCTGCTGCAAAATGAAGTGCAGTAATCCCTTGCACATTTGCACATCAACACGCACGACTTCACCTCATCATGGATTTTTAGTAGGTAGTCACGTGATACCGTATGCGCATTCTATTGCCTGACAGCATCCGGAAGTGCGCTACGTTCTGTGAGTCAACGCACTTCCGTGAGACACAAAAGTGCTTTAAACAGTCGATAAGAGTGTGGGAAAAGGTAATACAGATAGAAAGTGGTTTAATATCTGTATGGGGAGGGTTCATAAACGTTTAAATTACCGTAAATAATAAGAGAAGTAGTTTGTCACTGTATTGCGGAATTCGTTATTCGCGTGTGGTTCCTGGAACACATTAACTGCGATTAACGAGGGCGCACTGTACACAGCTGCAGACCATTTCGTTTTGGAGATGGAAATGTAATATGTTCAACCAGAAAAGTGAAACTACCTGCTAAAATAGCACAAAGAAAATGAAATGTTGAAGCTGAAGTCGTATTCCATTGCTGCTGGGTAAAACATCCCTGAAAAGGGCAGGAACTGTTTTGGACATGAAAAATGACAGGGAGGAGATGTTGAAGCAGCCGGTACGTCTTGAGTTCACTAGTTCCCGTCACTACTGTTTTCCAAAAGGAAAAGAAGATTATTATTGACCAGCTATTATTGACACGCTATTATTGGGGCGGCAGTGGCTCAGTGGTAGAGCGTGCGGTAGAGCGGGTCGTCCAATGATTTGAGATCGGCAGTTCGATTCCCGCTCCCGCCCAAAACACCCGGAGGTGAGCTGACAGTTGGAGGTGTCAGCTCACCTCTGGAGCACTGCCGAGGTGCCCTTGAGCAAGGCGCCATCCCCCCTACAAGCTGCTCATTTGGGGCGCACCAAGCAGGAGCTGCCCGCCACTCTACCTCCCTTGCATGAGTACAGGCCCCTTGTGTGTGTGTGTTCAGGGCCTGTACACACTAACTAACATGCATGTGATTTGATCTGGACTAACTAGAGTGTGCCACTAATTTCCCTTCGGGGATTACTTTAGTATAAAAAATTAAAAATTAAAAAGGATTTTTGTTCCAAGATAAATAATTTCATGAACAGAGATGTTTATTAATTCATGAAAAAAGGTTTGTCATTTTCTGTTGATGTCTGCATTTGACATCAGACCACTGCGGTGATTTATTATTAGACTACAGCCGTCCTGGCATCAATAATGATTATCAAGCAAATGAAGGCCAGTCCGTGAAAATATTGTCTAAAATATCTCACCACATTGTCTAAGATGAAATCGGTCTGTGGTGCAAAAAAGATTGGGGACTGCTGTCTTAGACTATAGTTAGCAGCTGTTTGCCAAAATCAGTGGGAAGTCTAATCTATGGACATCAAATCTGCATTCTTACAGGGTATAGAGCTGTCAAGAGACATTTTTGGTCACCATCCACCTGACGCAGGTGGTGCACTGTGTACTGTGGATACTTATGAAATGTATATGGTCTTGCAGATGCATCGCTTTATTGGTAGTACAAGGTGATGAACACAGGTTGTAAAATGTCATAGGTTGATCCAGCAGCCTTTTAGTGGCTAGATGAGCAGTTTAATTTCCCTGCGGGGATTATAATCAGTATATAAAATTAAAAATTTAATTAAAATTAAGGTTACTGGAGTACTTGCATGTGGTGTTGCTGATTTTCTTTGGGCAAGCTCACAAGACTTCTCAGCAAATGTGATCCCTTTATTGAAGTCTGTGTTCCATATTAGATGAGAGGAGCATGGAACTTTCTCCTATGTGGGAATAGACTTTGCCACTGCAGGGCTCGAAATTGAGACCATTTTGGTCGCATATGCGGCCAAATTTTAATCAGTGCGACTATTAAATATATTTGGGAGCACCGGTGCGACTAGGGGAAAAAATCTGGTGCGCCTTTTTTTTCCTCTTCTCTCTCGCTCTTTCTCTCTCTCCATAGAGCAGGGGTCACCAAATGGCAGACCGCGGTCCAGATGCGGACCGTGTGATGGTTCTGTCCGGACCCGTGACCACTCCATGATAAATTCATGAGAGTAGATTTTCTTGGCACATTTTTACTCGCAGTTCGCGGCTACAGACGGCGGACGCTGCTCCTCCAGTTAATCCGGTAATAGCTCCACTCAGTTCAGCCAATCAGATCGTTTGTCTACCTGCGCTGTCAATGCAGCAGGAAGTGAGACACCTCGCTGCCGCTACAGCTGTGAGTTTACCGCTACAGCGGAGCACAGAAGAAGGGAGACAGCATAGCTCCAAACGAAGGGAGGTTAACGAGGAAAACCGCTGGTTAACAATGAGTGGACGACATTTATGTTCAAAACCATTTTACCTCATATGGTTTGAACACGTAGCTTGAATTAAAAGTGGTAACATGAAGCGCCACTACGAAACAAAGCACAGAGCTTTTGCGCAGAATTATCTCCTGAAGTCCGAGCAGAGGGCAAAATGACCGAGAAAAATACAAACAAATGTTCACTAAAGGCATGGGGGGAGTTTGGGGCAACATAAAACATCTTTTAGTGATCTTTTAAAATACAAAACAATCCAATAATAACCAAAATGGTTCAGTCCAGGTACCGGGCTGGCTTGACAGCACGCCACAATGCGCTATTTAAGCCACACCCAGGTAGTGCCTCGGTTTGGCCCCTGACCCGGAGGCGGACCAACGCAGCATCCTCAGGTGAGCGTCTCTCATATAGTTTTGTGTGGATGTGGGGAAAACGCGTAGGCGCCGAGTGTGCACCCTCGAACACACTACCGCGACAGTTTGATGCGGACACGTGAGTGTGGACCTGTCAGAGAATGTGCGCGTTTCCTGGCAGGACTGCGGTCCTGCCAGGAAACAATGAGAGCGCAGCTGCGGCTGCTCTCCTGGGTGAGGGAGAGAGGCGCGCGAAACGGAGATGGATGGAGCGGTCTCTGTCGCTCCGTCACTGCCTTGCTTTTGGGTAGGTGCTCCTAAAGTCTTTGCTGGTGCTACTAACTTCTAAATTTGGGAGCACCAGTGCTACCAAGAAAAAAAGTTAATTTCGAGCCCTGCACTGTTGAGGGTGCGGTTCAGGTACATCACAAAAGCTACACTGAAAACCTGTAACCATTTCATATACAGGCAACATGCTCTATGCAGAGAGATACACCTCTTAGTGAAATTGAAAAAGTACAGCTGAGGTCAAAAATAAGTTGCTAAGCAGACCAAATCAGATGTCATGTTTGGTGCTTGTAGTTTGGCATCAAGCATAAAAATGCTACTATACAGTCCATTCATGAAGTGAATAAAGTTTTCCGTAAACTAAAGTCAGAGAGAGTGGCCCTCAAGTTTCAGCATTTAGGAAACAGTGATGCTCTGAACCTGGTTGTTTTTCAGTGATGTTCCAGATGGAGGAACACTGAGGAAATTTTTTTACTCTTGTGGGAGAAGAGGGGAAGTTTTCTCCTCTATGTTGGCAATCAAAGAAAATACGACTTGTAGTGAGGAGTACTTGCTGGAGAAATTCTTGCTCTGTCAGACGGAATACACAGTGCTATTATTCTGGCAACCCAGTTTACAGAGCTCACCACTGGAAACACTTAAGTTAGGTCCCCTTCCATGGATCTTCCATGGAGCTGGCAGTGGGGTTGCCAGCTCACCTCCCGAGCACTGCTGAGGTGCCCCAGAGCAAGGTGCCCACCACAAGCTGCTCATTTGGGGCCCCACCTGGGTGGAGCTGCCCGCCACTCTACCTACCCCTGTATATACACACACGCATGCACGCACACACACACACACACACACACATATATATAATATATACAGTATGTGTGATTGATAGATACTTCATTAATCCCAGAGGAAATTGTAGATATCAACTGTTCAGACATTACATAATGAATAAATACTGGATAAACACCAGGAGAAAAAGAAACACTGACATCACAGGACATACACTACACTAACAGACACAAGCAGCATGAACAGGACATATACTAAAGTATAACTAAAATATAAACAGTATAAAATTAAATTAAATCCATTTAAGCGCTTGCTGACCTTGCCACCTCCCCCCACTCCTCCCGAGAGAGTCATTGTACCCCCTGATGGCACGGGGCACGAAGGAGGACCTCAGCCTCTCTGTGGAGGCGCTGTGTGACAGCAGTCTGCCGCTGAAGGTGCTTCTCTGCTTGAGAAGGTGGTGTGCACGGGGTGGCTGGTGTTGTTCATGATGGCCCTGAATTTAGACATGGTCCTGCTCCCCAGAACTGTCTCCACAGAGTCCAGGCTCAGCCCGACCACTGAGCCCGCTCTGCGGATGAGTCTGTTAAGACGGTCCATATCTCTTTTCCTGGCCCCACCACCCCAACACACAATGGCGTATGACAGCACGCTGGAAACTACAGACTGATAGAACATGAGAAGGAGCTTAGGACAGATGTTGAAGGAGGCCAGCCTCCTCAGGAAGTACATCCTG
The DNA here is from genome assembly GCA_013358685.1 of Antennarius maculatus. Taxonomy (NCBI): domain Eukaryota; kingdom Metazoa; phylum Chordata; class Actinopteri; order Lophiiformes; family Antennariidae; genus Antennarius; species Antennarius maculatus. The sequence goes on along the minus strand of CM023607.1, from coordinate 10,518,411 downwards.
CTCTGCCCCTTCTTGTACACACAGTCCCAGTTGAGTGACCAGTCCAGTCTGCTGTCTAGCTGCAGTCCCAGGTACTTATAGTTTCCTACCACCTCCACCTCACTGCCCTCAGTGATCACTGGCTGTGGAGAGGAGGGTGCCCGCTGGAAATCCAGCACCATCCCCTGCATCTTGGAGACGTTGGAAACTGGAGCTGGTTCTGTTGGCACCACTCCACAAAGTCAGCCACCAATGCCCCGTACTCCCTCTCATCACCCTCCCAGATACATGCCACAATTGCAGTGTCATCGGAGTACTTCTGTATGTGGCATGTATCTGAGTTGTGCTTGAAGTCCGATGTGTAGAGGGTGTGTGTATATATTAGTGCTGTCAGGCGATTAAGAAAATTAATCAATTATAGGATTTGTAATTAATTAATTGCATTTTAATCTCATACCTGCTGTTAAAGGCCCCCAACTAAAGAATTTGAATTCTAGGACATTACAAAATTGTAGTGCATGACTAATCAATAGAATACACCAAGAAGAGAAGATTTGAAATCCACATTTTTATTGGTTAAGTGTGCCTTATAAATTAAATTCAAAAGAAAAAAGGCCAAGCACATCAGCAAACCAATTAGGCCAGGTGCATTTCTCAAAAATGCAATACATATACAGTTAAATAAAATAAATAAAATTCAGAAATAAAATAAGGCACATAAGCAGACTCTCATTCAAAATGAATACTAAAGCTGACTCAGTACAGCAATTCAAAATGAATAGTATAACATGCCTCTAAATAAGGCAGCATCAGTAGCAAGATGCCAACAGGCTTTTCCTTTAAAAGGGTAAGCTGACAACAGACAATTCTGTGTGTCCTTGATATATTTTGCATTTAAATGATACGTTAGGCTGGAGCTGCTTCGATGATATGAAAATTCTTTTTTACAAAAGGTACAAATCACTTTGTTTTTGTTGATAGTCCCGTCTTTGTTCTTTTTATTAAAAAAAACTTTCTACTCAAAGGTCCGAGTGAGCTTGCCTCGCTCTCCTATGTCGCGTCCATCTCTGTTGTCAGTCACTCTGCTTTTGACTAGTAGCGCAGGTGCTAAGTGACATCACTGCAGCCTACGGGTCCCTCAATGGGCCAAATTTAAACTGCTTGCGCATTGACTTGCATTGACTCACGATTAATTGCGTTAATTTTTATAGCACGTTAAATTGCAGCGTAAATAATTAACGCATTAAACTGACAACCCTAGTATGTATATGTATATATATGTGTGTGTATATATGTGTGTGTGTGTGTGTATATATATACGTATATGTGTGTGTGTGTGTGTGTGTGTGTATGTATATGTGTGTGTGTGCATGTTAATCAGTGTAAAAAGTAATTTCTCCATGTGAGGTTAGTAAAGTAAATGTATCGTTTTTTCTTCTTCAAAACATGTCACAGAGAAGAAACTGCATTTGGAAATAAGTGGAATTAAGGAGTTCATACAAAGCCAGCAAATTAAAGAGGTTCTTTGGTCAGATACAAAAACTCAAAAATATACGATATTAAACAAAATAAGCTTGTTGACTGCCTTACAAAAAAGGGAGCTTCAGCTCTGGTGCCTCTGAAATCAGTGGATGAAGGATGGTGGAGTATGTGAAGATTTTGTGGTTAATCATTAGAAAAGCGTGCAGGTAGATATGCTGAAGAAATTCTTTTGTTCAATTTATTTTCATTCAATGTTCAGGGATTGTATTAAGAGTGAATTTTATTTATGTTACTAGATGACTTTGTTTAGTAACATTCTTGTAATTTAGAAAAATTATATATTTTATTTAAAAAGTACACACGATTGTTAACGTGTGGCTTTACACACTGGATCACTTGGGCGGGAAATTACACCTGTTGTGTGGATGCTGAAATGGTGGTTCTCTGTTCTCATGATGAGAGCAAATAAAGATATTGGAAAAATATAAATGTTGTGGTTATTAAATCTAACATGCATTTCAGCTTCATATGCTGTCATTAGCATTGACAATCACATCTCATTGAGTCCTCCTTCTGATGTGTTTGTGTGCTTTCTTGCACAGGTGATGAAGAAAATCTCCTCCAACTGAGTGCAGCAACCATCAATGCAGAGTGGCTGGTTGGTGCCATGCTGGGACAATCCTGCCAGGGTCAGTGTGGCTCAGGATCCAGCTCAGGATCCAGTTTAGGATCCTGCTCATCCTGCAGAGCTGCAACCACTGACTGCAGTGAACACAGACAGCCAACAGAGGGCAGCAATGCGCAAAAATTAAAGGTGGACTGGTCTCATCCTGTTTTACTAAATTAATAGCAGAATGACCTTCATTTAAGACCCTGCTTAAAGGTTTTATTCACTCATTTGACCTTTCTTCATGCTACTGCGTGTGGATGGACTGCACCATTTTTTTGCCTATGACAGAGACATTTATAAATGCAGGTCAAAACACACCTCAGTTAAAAATTAGATGGACACAAAATAAAATCTTTATTTCCATCTTCCTTATGTCCAGGTATCTAACAAGCAGAGGAAAGAGCAGCAGCGGCAAGAGAAGAAGAAGCGTCAGGAGGAGAGGCATCGGCAGAAGTTCCTTCAAATTAAAGGAAGTCAGGACCAGAACCTGTCAGAGGCTGTTACTTTAGTACCAGCGCTCAACACTCTTAGTATATAGACTGGAGAATAGCCAGAATAGCCTACCGCTACTCCAGCTGCCAGTGCCTGATGCTGTCAACAGAATTTTGCACATAGATTTTCTTTAGTCACAGTTGATGACTTTTCCTGAAAAGAACCCTCTAGTTTCTTTGCAAATGCTAAAATGGTGCCTGCAGTCTTGTGTGAGAAGTGTGAATGCTGTGAAAGATGTGAGGAAGATTATCTTTCAGTGTTTTTACAGGGTTTTGATGTAGTTCAACCCCTGGCTGTTATATGTAGATGCCCCTCTGACCTGGCCTATGATCCATGCTCCCTTGCCGCTTCCTGTTCTGGACTTCTTATCTTCATAACAACCATACAGATGATGCTGTGCAGCTGGACTTTTAAGAGATTGAATTAATGTCATTTCAGATAAGTGTTCAGTCCGACCAAAGAAGGGTGAATTATGTTGTTATGCAAACAGGAAAAGGAATGTTGCAATAAACTAATGTAAAAATATTTTTTGCATATGTGCCAAATAATGTATTACATAATTTGTATTAGTACATTATTTTTTGTTTAAAGGAAAAAAGTTTATTAATTCCTTTGATCATCTTCTAGAAGACAAATCTTCAGCCGCTTATCTGAAATTCAGGTCGTGGGTCTGCTGAAGCTTTTCCCAGCTGGGGGAGTGGTAGATTACACACTGGACGAGTCACCAGCTCATCACAGATCCACACATGGACAAACATTCACGCTCGTATTCACACCTATGGACAATTTAGCATGTCAAATTAACCCAAGTTGTATATTATTGGGAGGGAGAAACTCGGAAAACAAAACAAACTTTATCCAAAGCCTAAATTCAGTAATAAAAAGTATTGAACTTAATGGTTTTTGCCGCCTTAAACAGCAACAACTGCTAACGAGGTAGTCAGAGATGGCAACATCCCGCAACACCCCTGAATTCAAAATTTTACCTTGACCTACTTTCATAGGTCAGGGTCATTTAATAAAAGACCCACGATCCAGCATATAAATGTTGCATTCTATTTGTTATGAGGTTTCAGAGATATGTACCTAAAAAGGTATAAAAGTGAACGTTGACCTAGTTTTTCAAGGTCGAGGTTGTGATCTAATTTTCATCCCCTTACCTCCCTGAATATAACGCCTTGTTTCGTCTTTCTAATCCAGCTCCTGAGTGTACAAAAGTTGAAATTTGACCTTGACCTAGTTTTCTGAAGGTCATTTCATTTTCATCCCCTTTGCCACCCAAGTAATGTGCTTTTTATTTCATCCCTACCTGCAACGGTTGTTATTTGGTAAATGGACGGATGGACACAAACACTGGCAATTACATCACCGCTTTGCGGTGCAGACACAATGGAGTTTTTCAGCATGAGCTGGTCTTCTTGAGGCTCACATCAGCATGCCTTTCAAGCTATTTAGAGGTGGACCTATACTTATGTTTGGAATCATTGCTATACATCCCAGTTGTTCCTGAGCATCGACCAACAGAATGAGGACTTGATGCTATCCTGCAAGAGCTTCTGGTAGAAGGAAATTCATGTTTTCCTCTATTTACAGTGAGTCATCCCGGCCCTGACGCTGCAAAGCTTTCATATTTGGCCATGCATGTATTTTTTTTGGAATGCTGCTTGTTTTACACATTTAGTAGGACCCCTGCCTTTCATAGAGGTTGTCAACTCACCAGTCCATAAAATATGATCCAAAAAGCTCTGAGGGTAATCATGGTGTGTTGCTGCAGGATTCAAATGAGCCAGAACTGTGACATCTGACGTGGAAAGATTTTCACCCAAACACAAGGAAATACAAAAAGTTCATTTATTATAAAACAGAAGCTCCAAGATAAATGAGTCCAACAAACTATTTACACTTCCCTCTACACACACTCCGGTGATGACTGGAATCACTTAAACCTACAAGCTAGTACCATATCAACATTTCTAGGTCAACATTAGCGAGCAGAAGAAAATATATGGCAGCCAGACGTGTGTTATTGCTCATGATTTGAACTCTTCAGTTGCATTTGTACAAAATATCTGTACAATCTGGACATCAGTTAATGATGGATTCCACTGTTGCTTCTCACAGGAAAAGGAGAGGCTGGGAAAATGTTTGTCGCGACCAAGATTATTGGGAAAGTCATTCTGAATGTCAAAGTTGTTTGATGTTGGAATGAAAAATGTTCACTTTGAATCTCCTTACAGAAAACTTTACCTCCTCCCAAAACCTAATCCAGTGAAGGAAGATAAAATCTGTATGTCTGTGGGATCATGACTCTGTAGGTCGGAGCTGAAGGGTCTAAAAGTCCTGTCGGATGTTCTCCTTGTTCTCGTCCCCCTGCTGTTGCCTGAGTTGAGTGATTTCATTTTCAAGCTGGACAATGGCTCTCTCAATCTCATAGTTTTTACTGACCAGAGTCACCCAGCTGTAGAGAAATGGCAATAGGGCACATATTATAAATATACAACTAACATTTACATGACATAGGTGATATAAAGATATGAAATTTCACAACAACGTACGTTGACTCCTGCTCTCGCAGTTTTGCTCCTCCTGCCAATTGATCATTCTTCCGCTGCCAGTTTAAATCTTGAATTTGCTTCCTGTGTACAAAAAATTCATAAAGTTAAAAAAAAGCCGATTTGATAATTGAATGAATTGTACAGCTGAAAAGCTACAGTGATTGGTCACCTGAATTTCTGAAGTTCCTTTTGGGCCATTTCTATCATGAAAGCCAAATTACTGATATAAAAACACAAAGATAACATGTTAGCAATCCTCACAAATGTAGCATTTATTTTAGTAGAACTATTAGTAAATGTGTCTCAACCCATTCAGGAGTCATGAGATTAGTGAATGTGTAAGTGGAATGTGTGCCCGAACATTCAGATGGACTCACAACTGGAAGAACTCCAGCTGTACTGATGTGGATAGAGCATGGACAAGAATCATAGCAGAATATCAGCAATGGACCTAATGATGTATTCTAGGTGATGCACAAAGATGAGGGCAGGAGGAAGTTGATCTTGGACACCCTGCGTCTTAAATTCCACCAGGATCAGAAACGGATGAACGTGGGATAATTCCCAGCTAAATTCAGGTCGACTAAACCGTAAAAAAAAATAGCTGAAAAGCGTTTGAATATACAGACTAACCCTAACCCAGTACAATGTGTGCTACTGCTAACACATTGTGCTACTGCTACCACTAGTTATTTCACCTAACTAGTGGTAGGTGAAATATGCTGTACTATGTGTACAAAGATTTTGACCAAAAGACTTTTTATCCACTGGTATCCAACTATACGTTTACAATTTTGTGTCCACATTCACAGATCCCAATAAATATTCATACAGACTTGAAGTTGTTTTTTTTTTCCAGATTTGAATCAGATTTTGAACACATTTGCAGATTCCTGTGCAATACACACATAAAAATTTTACACAATTCCCTGTATATATTTTTGTAAATATTCTTTCCACAGTAAAGACACTGTATTTAATTAACAGTGAGGGGAGATGGGCCGTGGCTACATACTCGTTGTAGACTTTCCATGCGTTGGTGCCATACTGCGACATGAGTTCCAGGTTCTCAATGCGGACTGCCTGGTGCTCTAGTTGGGCCATTGAGTTGTTCACACACTCCTGCCATGCTGTGATGTCATTCTTCTGGCCTGAAGATGGTGCTGGCAGCTCATATCTCCACAGGAAAAAAATGCCAAATGAAATTATAAACATTTAAAACTCCAGGACAAAAGGAATTGTGGACAGTTTAAGAGTTTGCTTCCAGTCTGACGTCACTCTGGCCACATATGGACAATGTTGTGCTATTTGGTTCTATGATAGATGTACATATACAGTATCTATGATTCAAATGAGAGACTCAGCAAATTATCCATCCATCCATCCATCCATCCATCATCTACCGCTTAACCGGGGCCGGGTCGCGGGGGCAACAGTCTCAGCAGGGATGCCCATACTTCCCTCTCCCCAGATACCTCCAGCTCCTCCGGGGGGAGCCCGAGGCATTCCCAGGCCAGCCGAGACATAGTCCCTCAAGCGTGTCCTAGGTCTTCCTCAAGGTCTCCTCCCGGTAGGACATGTCCGGAATAGATGCCTGAGCCACCTCAGCTGGCTCAGCTCAAGGCGGAGGAGCAGCGGCTCTACTCCAAGCTCCTCCCTGGTGACTGAGCTCCTCACCCTATCTCTAAGGGTGCTCCCAGCCACTCTACGGAGGAAACACATTTCAGCCGCTTGTATCCGGGATCTTGTTCTTTCGGTCATGACCCAAAGCTCATGACCATAGGTGAGAGTAGGAACGTAGATTGACCGGTAAATCGAGAGCTTTGCCTTGCGACTCAGCTCCTTCTTTACCACGACAGACCTATACAGCGACTGCATCACTGCAGAGGCTGCACCAATCCGTCTGTCAATCTCACGTTCCATCCTTCCCTCACTCGTGAACAAGACCCCAAGATAATTAAACTCCTCCACTTGGGGTAAAGACTCTTCACCGACCTGACCCTTTTCCGGTCGAGAACCATGACCTCGGATTTAGAGGTGCTGATCCTCATCCCACTCGCGTCACACTCAACTGCAAACCATCCCAGTGCACGCTGAAGGTCCAGGTTTGACGAGGCCAACAGGACAACATCGTCTGCAAAAAGCAGAGATGAAATCCTTTGGTCCCCAAACCGTACTCCCTCCGGATCCTGGCTGCGCCTAGAAATTCTGTCTATAAAGATTATGAACAGAACCGGTGATAGAGGGCAGTCCTGCCGGAGTCCAACATGCACCTGGAACAGGTCTGACTTACTGCCGGCAATGCAAACCAAGCTCTGGCTTCGGTCATACAGGGACCGGACAGCCCTCAGCAAAGTGCCCCAGACCCCATACTCTCGAAGCACTCACCACAAGATACCACGAGGGACACAATCGAATGCCTTCTCCAGATCCACGAAACACATGTGAACTGGTTGGGCGAACTCCCATGAACCCTCGAGCACTCGATGGAGAGTGTAGAGCTGGTCCAGTGTTCCACGAGACGAAAACTGTGTTGTTCCTCCTGAATCCGCGGTTCGACTATAGGTCTAGTTATTGTCTCCAGTACCCTGGAATAGACTTTCCCCGGGAGGCTGAGGAGTGTAATCCCCCTATAGTTGGAACACCTTTTTGAAAAGAGGGACCACTGCCCCGGTCTGCCAATCCATAGGTACTGCCCCCGACTGCCATGCGATGTTACAGAGACGTATCAACCATGACAGTCCCTGCACATCCAGAGACTTGAGGTACTCAGGGCGAATCTCATCCACCCTCGGTGCTTTGCCACCGAGGAGTTTGGCAACCACCTCGGTGACTTCAGCTTGGGTGATGGACGAGTCCACCTCTGAGACCTCAGCCTCTGCTTCCTCTGTGTAAGACATGGCAGCGGGACCGAGGAGATCCTCGAAGTATTCTTTCCACCGCCTGACAATATTCTCAGTTGAGGTCAGCAGCTCTCTGCCTTGACTGTAAACGGCTGTGCACCGCTTTCCCCTCCTGAGGTGCTGAATGGTTTGCCAGAATTTTTTCGAGGCTGAACGACAGTCTTCCTCCATGGCCTCCCCGAACTCTTCCCAGACCTGAGTTTTTGCCTCCGCGTTTACTCGAGCTGCAGTACGCCTGGCCTGCCTGTACCTGTCAGCTGCCTCTGGAGTCCTATAATTCAACAAGATTTGACAGGACTCATTCTTGAGCTTGACGGCATCCCTTACTTCCAATGTCCACCACCGGGTTCGGGGGTTACCGCCGCGACAGGCAACAGAGACCTTGCAACTCCGAGCAGCCGCTTCAACATTGGAGGTGGAGAACATGGTCCACTCTGACTCAATGTCCCCAGCCTCCTGCGGGATCTGGGAAAAGCTCTCCTGGAGGTAGGAGTTGAAGACCTCACTGACAGAATTCTGCCAGACATTCCCAGCAGACTCTCAAAACACGTTTGCACCTGCCGAGTCTGTCCGGCCCCCTGCTCTGCCAGTCGATCCAACTCACCACCAGGTGGTGATCGGTTGACAGCTCTGGCTCTCTCTTCACCCGAGTGTCCAATACACGCGGTCGGAGGTCTGATGATACGACAACAAAGTCGATTATCGACTTCCAGCCTAGGGTGTCCTGGTGCCATGTGCACTTATGGACATCCCTGTGGTTGAACAAGGTGTTTGTTGTGACTAGCACAGAAGTCCAGTAAGAGAACACCACTCGTAGGCCGAAATGACAATGAGACACTGGTCCCCAACCCGAAGGCGCAGGGACGCGACCCTCTCGTTCACCTGGGTGAACTCCAATATATGACGGCTGAGCTGTGGGGCCACAAGCAAGCCCACACCAACCCGCCACCTCTCATCTTGTACAACACCAGAAAAGTGGAGAGTCCAGCCCCTCTCAAGGGTTTGGGTTCCAGAGCCCAAGCTGTGGGTGGAGGTGAGCCCAACTATATCTAGTCGGTACCTCTCAACCTCCCTCACAAGCTCTGGCTCCTTTTCCCCCAGCGAGGTGAGATTCCATGTCCCTAGAGCTAGACTCTTTGTCTGGGGATTGGGTCGTCGAGCCCCATGCTGACGACTGCCACCCAATCCACACTGCACCCGTCCCCTACAGTTTTCTTGGCAAGTGGTAAGTCCACCAGAGGTTGGGCCCATGTCGTCCTTTCGGGCTGAGCCCGGCCGGGTCCCGTGGGCAGAGGCCTGGCCACCAGGCGCTCGCTTATGAGCCCCAACCCCAACCCAGCCTGGCTCCAGGGTGGGGCCTGGGTTGCGCCATACCAGGCGACGTCACGGTCCTTGATTTTTTACTCATCATAGGGGTTTTTGTGCTGCTCTTCGTCTGGCCCGTCACCCAGGACCTGTTTGCCAAGGGAGACCCTAGCAGGAGCATAAAGCCCCTGACAACATAGCTCCTGGGATCATTCAGGTACTCAAATTCCCCCACCTCAATAAGGTGGCAGCTCTCTGAGGAGTCAGCAAATTACCATTAGATTAATTTTATTGTGAAATCAACCGATATGTTTGCCAGATTCATTAGTTTGATCCCTGATTAAAAATGCCAGAAGTAAAATACTGTAAAATATATGCATGAGTTAATATACTGTAGAATCTTATTCAGATATGTACTTTATTCACATGCATGTATTATCCTGAGGCAAATAAAAAAAAGGCACAGCCTTAGACTGAACTCGGATTGGCAGTTAGCAGTATGAAGGTGCAGCAGGTATGAAGTGTCCATAGATATGCAGGCCAGTGACTCAGTCTGGGTATTAAGTTACAGGTTTACCTCTTCATGCTAAGAAGATCCATGGGCTGCCGAGCTGCCAGTCGCTCAAACTCATTCCTCATAATTTCTGTCTGGAGGGTGATAAGAAATAATCAAATGTGTCATTTTTGTCACGCATGCTAATTCGGTAATGGGCTTCAAAAACTAAAGACTTCTTCACCTCAAAAGCAGAGAAGTCTGGTGCCGGCATGTAGCTCAAGTAGTTCTTGGTTGGCCGATATCTTCTGGTCTCCTCCTCCACCAAGGCTGCAGCCTAACCAACAGAAACACATATTCTTTTTGTACACAGGAAATACTTTCAGCTAAGATGCCATTATCATGACCCACTAGTTCTGGGGATGTGATTTTACTGGATGTGAGAAACCAGGTGTATTTTAATTATTATGTTTGACGCCACTTTGAGGAGTTCACTCAAGGAGTCTGAAGACAATTGGGCCATGACCTGAATGTAGCTAACTTGTGACGACCTGAAATACACAAATAGGAAGCATCATGTATGTCACAATTCTAAACACATCCACTACCTTCATTTGAAGTCACACACTGGCCACTAATTGGATTTTAGTGAGTCAAAGTGCTGGTTTTATTCAAGAAAGCACAGAGTGCGACGTAATCACATCCGATCAACAACTTAATCCAAACCAAAAATCATTGATTTGATCTTAGTCTACCTTCCTATGAGGGAATAACTGAAGTAGAGGACCCTGTAGCGCGCGCGCACACACACACACACACAGTTCCAGATTCTATGATAAAGAAAACGGACGTTACAGTTCAATATGGTAAACACTAGGATGACTCGCACCATTTTTAGCGGGTTTTTACCTGCTTAGCGTTCTATTGAAATATTATAATTTTACATTGTGGCTTCACAATGTATCATAAAAGTTAGCTTTAGCATTGTTAGCTAAGTAACACACTGCGGACAGCACTTGACGTTTACTCACTGCTTCTCTGACACCTGCGGCATCGTAACCCTGGTCAAAGTATGGTAAAGCATCGACAAACACTTCGCCAGCAACAGACGCCGTTCCCGCCATTCTCACCGGTCTTATCAATAATATTTTATGAATAAGAGCCGCTATCACCGAAAGACTCCAAACAGCTAAAAGCCACGTCTTCCGGTCTGAACTTTCAAAATAAAGTCAGACCACGGCCAGGATTTTTTGTTGGTGACCTCTAGCGGACTGGAATGGAAGCGTTGCTTTGAAGAAACCAGAACGGAACGCTCTGCAGACAAGCTGGCATAAAATAAGTACACAGATTTCTATCTGTGCTCAGTTTGCTTTGGCCACAGACTGATAAAAGTTCAGATGAGTCACAAGAGTAAGAAATCCCACTATAACTTCCAACTACTTTCCGAAACGTGCTTTTTCTCAGCATACTGGGCCGATGGTTTATATTTCATCTGCATTTTTCTTACAATATTTTTCGCGGGCTGGTACTAAATGTAGTTTGCGAGTTTTCTGTGGTGGACTGACTCACACAATCTGCAGATTAACAAATTCTCCTGGAGATTTTTTTCTTCTTCTTTTTCTGTCACGCAGAACCTGACAATCTATTTATTTATTTATTTATTTATTTATTTATTTATTTATTTATTTTCAGTTCTGCAAAACATAGCTTTAGCTTGTGATTTAATTAAATCAGTGGTGGTATATAAGAAAACCAAAATGGAAGCAATCAGGTTATTTGTTTTGAACTGCTGTGTGCTTGTGTGTTTAATATCTAATTTCTATTACAGTTCAATTTTATTTCGTCACCTTTGAACAAATCAACAGTTTATCACAGGGCCACACGAAAGACAAACTACCAATCACACTCACTTTTATGCCTATGGGCATAGTCCCCAATTCACTTTATTGTATGTCTTTTGGTGGAGGGAGGAAGTTGGTGAACCCAGACACTGGGAGAACATAAAAATTCCCCACAAAAAAGTCAAAGGGGGTTTAAACTCACAACCTTCTTGATGTGAACAGGTAGTAGCACTACCCACTGTTAAGCAGTGAATATTGATTAACATTGGTTTTCCTCAGCTTCTATAGTGATAGACCACATCTCTTATGTTAATGTTTATTACATCCTGCTTCAAAGCGGTGATGTATTGTAATAGTCAGTGTTCATGTAACCTTTCGTTCGTTCGTTCGTCCGTCCATTCGTTTGACTGTTCGTTTAACCACCAAATATCTTCCCAACCATTGCAGATAGAAAGATGAAACAACACATTACTCGGGCAGCAAAGGGGATGAAAATTAGATGATGCCCTTGACTTTGAGAACAATAGGTCAAGGTCAAATTTCAACTTTTGTACACTCAGGAACCGGATAAGGTAGAAAGGGTTTCAGTAAGAGCAGATGTCTATTCTCCTGTCTCTCGTTGTTGCTAACTTCACTATCTCTCTCGAACTCATACTGGATAAACACTCACTGACTCTCGTAATTCCTTCAAAATGACGAGAGGAAGAGGGAAATCCGAAGAGTCTGAGAATAAAAGCAAGAAAGAAACCCTTGAACGGGTGGCCTCTGGGATGGAAGTGCTACAGAGCACTGTGAGTGCGCTAACCCGCACTGTGGAAGAGCTAAGGAATGATTTTGATAAGTTCAACAGTGAACTTGATAAAAGGCTGGAAGACAAGCTGAAACCGTTAATTAACCGCATGCAAAAAGTGGAGGATGACATGGAAAAAATGCAGGAAGACGCAGAGCAAGGACAACAAAGAATGGAGGAATTCGAACAAAGCATTTGAATAAGTGATGTGATCATCACCGGCATCAAACTTAAGCTGAGAAATTATGCTCATGCCGTGGCCAGAGAAGAGCAAGCCAAACACAGCACTGATTATGAGTCGGTGGAACAACAGGGGATTTCTCAATTGAGGGATCTGGAGATTAATATCAAGCCGGACCAGATTGAGACATGTCAGAGAGAATAAGTAACCCACCTTCTGTCAATTATCTTTTGATTGATGACTTTGACCTCTTTGACCCCTCAAGTCCCACCTCTTCCGGTGAATATCCCTACGTTTTGGATGATGTCACATAAATTTAATCATCAAAAAAAATGCTGAAAAATATTACCCCTCCCTCTTCCGCTGAATGTCCTGCCTCTCCTGGTGAATGTCCCTCCCTTTGTCAGTCATGTGGTGATCATGCTGTGATCATGTGCTGATCACATGCTGATGATATGAGGCAATGGGTTTTTCCCAGAGGGGGTGTAGGGTGGGGGCTTCTTATGGGGGCTTCTTATGGAGTGTTTGACCCTTGTTTGACCTATGAACTCATTCGGTGCTTCGTTCGGTGTCGGCCGAGCTGAATCAGCATGCGTGGCAATGAATGAGGGTATTCACTGAGGTGTCCCTAAGTGATTGTTCATAGTGAAGATCAATTAATTAGGTAGGGGGGTAAACCCACCACCGCTTTGACCTGCCCAGAGGAAAATAACAGTTGAAAAGAGATCTCATAGTTGTCTAGGATAAGTAAATGAAACATCTTTGAGATCTGTAGGATGCCAAACTGAGACTAAAGCTTATTTCTTCTGTGTCTCAATTTTTTCTCAGGAGCAATAAGATGCACTAAATCTCAATTTAGTCTCCTTTTAAGTTTCAGAACAGATCTCCACAAGGTCTAATTTACTTCTCAGAGTTTTCTGTCTCTTTGGGACCTCAGGCAGACAAATCAGAGAGCTCCCTTTATGAGCTCATTCTACTCTCATCCCTGCTTCAGTTTATGAATCTCACACGTAACTCATGTAGACCAAATTAAGAGCTCTCCTCTAGCACTCATTTAATTCTCAGACTTAGATAAAAATTTTGGTTGTTTCTTATCATCTGATATCATTTGATTGCGTATTATTGTACACAGAATGAGCTGATAGAAAATCTATGATTGCAGGCTGCAAAGACCTTTTTACCATTAACATTAATTTTATTTTCTATCATTTTAAGTATTCCACTGCATGTAATAAATTTTTTAATTAACCACATAAAACACATTGTAAAGTAAAAACAACATTTATTTTGAACTTGAGGGCAATGGTTACAGTTTTAACATTTCAGCTGTTCCATGTTAAGCCCTGGCGTGACAATAGATTTGCCAACGTAAAACTGTTGAGTTACTGACATTTACTGACAGTTGAGTCACTGACATTTGTCTAGGTGTGGCATTACAATACAAACTATTTGTCCATCAACTTGGAAATTAACATTTTCAGTCAGGACATCCGGTTGGAAAAATCAAGGGCTCAAAATAAGATCACATCTTCTATTCCATAATATGTTCAGCCCTATCAAGTTTGTTAGGGAAATGCACAGCAAATACAATACCAGGCAAATTCATGAACATGAGCTTGCCCAAAATACTTTCAAGTCCAACTACTGTCCTTTTAACAGGAAACTCCAGGAGGCTCACAATATGGAAACATGTCCCACTTGTCAAAGTATCTTGTAGAAGATTTATGCTTGCAACTGCAAATTCATTCACAAACGCAAGTTTTATCTCATTTTGACCTTCAATGGTTTCTTTGTAGGAACACAATAACTCAATCTGGCCATATTTGATCTGCAAACCATCACAAAATAACAGTGTGTAATTGTCCCGCCTTTTAGCTTTGACATACTGCTTGGAAGTGAAAACACTTTTCCCTATTTGAGCTCTGTTATATGCCTTGACAACATTATTATGTAAACCCTGACCAAGAACCGTTTCAAGCAGAGAAATAGCATCAGTTTCAAGAGATCATTTGGACGAGGGCCCAACATGGCCACAGTGTTGACAACATTAATTGCTTGATAACTAACTTTGACATTCTGGCTAAAAACTTGGTAGCTTCTGTGTTCAAGTTTGTGTTTTGTGTGATGCTATGGAGAGATTGTATAGTCTTTGCAGCATTGACCATTTGGACAGGTATATCCTGGGTCCCATGTATAAGATGAAGCAATTAACCATTTTTGTCTTCAAAGTGAAAGTAAGAGTGCGTCCACAGAGGTCCAAGAGCTCTTACACTATCGGCTAAATGGACAAGTAAGTGCACATTAGCTGTCATGTACCGTTCACCATGGTCCACTTATTTGAGAACAGAAATTCCAGAGTAGTTTTTCAGCATGATCTACTTGCGCAGAGGTTTTTGACTACCTCAGAAGAATAAAGATTGCTTCACTAAGGAGCAGGCAATGGTTAAGGTGTAGTCCTGCAAAAATGCCTCGGATTACAACAGGTCCAAAAAATAGAAAAATGGACCGATACTCAGATGCTTTAAAGAACATTCAGTGAGAAGACACAGATCGAGGCAATCTAATCATAAATGTTGGCCTTATTTCTTTCATCCGTTTGTCAACTTCTTTACATCAAGTATTGATTGATCTAACCACACTGAATGCACAAAGGGAAAACTCTGTGGAGAACCACAAAAACATCAAGAGACGCATTACTCCCAGTAGTACAGAGTGCAGATAGTCTATACCTGTACCCAGGACCAAATAGCTGTTTAGTCGACTGAGAAAGGTAGGTCCCTTCACCCCATGTACAATGCTGTTGGAATCATAGGCCATCTTAGCATTATCTACAAACTCCTTGTGGGTATGAGGTGGCCCTTTTGGATCAGTCTTCTGGAAAGGCATGGACATGACCACCTTTCTCCTGTTTTCATTGTTTGAGCTGGTTGTTCACACTTCAGACATCCAAACTGTCCATTGAATTGAACAGTATTAAGCACCAATGCTTTTGCGGGCAAATCGAGGGTTCCTGCAATGGTAAAAGCTTTGCATATAAAAAGTTCTTGGGCACCAGCAAACTTAACAGAAATTTAATCTCTTTTGATTTTGTTCAGAGTGTTACATAGAGGTTCAAGAACTGTCAACATTGATGTTTTTGAGTCCCCAAACCAAAGACCTGCAAATATCATATTTTCTCATTTTAGTACATTCAACAATGTTCAAAGTTGAAAAAAGTTCAACAAAGTTTAACTCATTTATCCATCCATCCATCCATTCTCTACCGCTTATCCGGGGTCGGGTCGCGGGGGCAGCAGCTTGAGCAGGGAAGCCCAGACTTCCCTCTCCCTAGCCACTTCGTCCAGCTCCTCCGGGAGAATCCCAAGACGTTCCCAGGCCAGCCGGGAGACATAGTCTCTCCAGCGTGTCCTGGGTCGTCCCCGGGGCCTCCTCCCGGTAGGACGTGCCCGGAACACCTCACCAGGGAGGCGTCCAGGAGGCATCCTGACCAGATGCCCGAGCCACCTCATCTGGCTCCTCTCGATGCGGAGGAGCAGCGGCTCGACTCTGAGTCCCTCCCGGATGACCGAACTTCTCACCCTATCTCTAAGGGAGAGCCCGGACACCCTGCGGAGGAAACTCATTTCGGCCGCTTGTATCCTGGATCTCGTTCTTTCGGTCACGACCCACAGCTCGTGACCATAGGTGAGGGCAGGAACGTAGATCGACCGGTAAATCGAGAGCTTTGCCTTTCGGCTCAGCTCCTTCTTCACCACGACGGACCGATACAGAGTCCGCATCACTGCAGACGCTGCACCGATCCGCCTGTCGATCTCCCGTTCCATCGTACCCTCACTCGTGAACGAGACCCCGAGATACTTGAACTCCTCCACTTGGGGCAGGATCTCATCCCCAACCCGGAGAGGGCACTCCACCCTTTTCCGAGTGAGGACCATGGTCTCAGATATGGAGGTGCTAATTCTCATCCCAACCACTTCACACTTGGCTGCGAACCGTTCCAGTGAGAGTTGGAGATCACGGCTTGATGAAGCCAACAGCACCACGTCATCTGCAAAAAGCAGAGACACAATACTGAGGCCACCAAACCGGACACCCTCAACGCCTTGGCTGCGCCTAGAAATTCTGTCCATAAAAGTTATGAACAGAATTGGTGACAAAGGGCAGCCTTGGCAGAGTCCAACCCTCACTGGAAACGAATCCGACTTACTGCCGGCAATGCGGACCAAACTCTGACATCGGTCGTACAGGGACCGAACAGCCCTTATCAAGGGGTTCGGTACCCCATATTCCCGAAGCACCCCCCACAGAACCCCCCGAGGAACACAGTCGAACGCCTTCTCCAAGTCCACAAAACACATGTAGACTGGTTGGGCGAACTCCCATGCCCCCTCAAGGACCCTGCGGAGGGTGTCAAGCTGGTCCACTGTTCCACGGCCAGGACGAAAACCACATTGCTCCTCCTGAATCTGAGATTCGACTTCTCGACGGACCCTCCTCTCCAGAACCCCTGAATAGACCTTACCAGGGAGGCTGAGGAGTGTGATCCCCCTGTAGTTGGAACACACCCTCCGGTCCCCCTTCTTAAAAAGGGGGACCACCACCCCAGTCTGCCAATCCAGAGGCACTGTCCCCGACGTCCCCGACGTCCACAGAGGCGTGTCAACCAGGACAGCCCCACAACATCCAGAGCCTTGAGGAACTCTGGGCGGATCTCATCCACCCCCGGGGCCCTGCCACCGAGGAGCTTTTTAACTACCTCGGTGACCTCAACCCCAGAGATAGGAGAGCCCGCCTCAGAGAACCCAGACTCTGCTTCCTCATGGGAAGGCGTGTCGCCGGAATTGAGGAGGTCTTCGAAGTATTCTCCCCACCGAGTCACAACGTCCCGAGTTGAGGTCAGCAGCGCCCCATCCCCACTATACACAGTGTTGATGCTGCACTGCTTCCCCCTCCTGAGACGTCTGATCGTGGACCAGAATCTCCTCGAAGCCGTCTGGAAGCCGTCCTCCAAGGCCTCACCGAACTCCTCCCACGCCCGAGTTTTTGCCTCAGCAACCACCAAAGCTGCATTCCGCTTGGCCAGCCGGTACCTATCAGCTACCTCAGGAGTTCCACAGGCCAAAAAGGCCCGATAGGACTCCTTCTTCAGCTTGACGGCATCCCTTACCGCCGATGTCCACCAGCGGGTTCTGGGGTTGCCGCCACGACAGGCACCGACCACCTTACGGCCACAGCTGCGGTCGGCCGCTTCGACAATGGAGGCGTGGAACATGGTCCACTCAGACTCAATGTCCCCCGCCTCCCCCGGAACGTGGGTGAAGTTCTGCCGGAGGTGGGAGTTGAAACTCCGTCTGACAGGGGATTCTGCCAGGCGTTCCCAGCAGACCCTCACAATACGTTTGGGTCTGCCAGGTCGGACCGGCATCTTCCCCCACCATCGGAGCCAACACACCACCAGGTGGTGATCAGTTGACAGCTCCCCCCTCTCTTCGCCCGAGTGTCCAAGACATGCGACCGCAAGTCCGATGACACGACCACAAAGTCGATCATCGAACTGCGGCCTAGGGTGTCCTGGTGCCAAGTGCACATATGGACACCCTTATGTCTGAATGTGGTGTTCATTATGGACAGTCCGTGACGAGCACAGAAGTCCAATAACTGAACACCATTCGGGTTCTGATCGGGGGGGCTGTTCCTCCCAATCACGCCCTTCCAGGTCTCACTGTCATTGCCCACATGAGCATTGAAGTCCCCCAGCAGAACGATGGAGTCCCCAGTGGGAGCGCTCTCCAGCACCCCCTCCACGGACTCCAAAAAGGGTGGGTACTCTGAACTGCTGTTTGGTGCATAAGCACAAACAACAGTCAGGACCCGTCCCCCCACCCGAAGGCGGAGGGAGGCTACCCTCTCGTCCACCGGGGTGAACCCCAATGTACAGGCGCCAAGCCGGGGGGCTATAAGTATACCCACACCTGCTCGGCGTCTCTCACCATGAGCAACTCCAGAGTAGAAGACAGTCCAACCCCTCTCTAGAGGACTGGTACCAGAGCCCAAGCTGTGTGTGGAGGTGAGCCCGACTATATCTAGTCGGAACTTCTCGACCTCACACACCAGCTCGGGCTCCTTCCCTGCCAGAGAGGTGACATTCCACGTCCCAAGAGCCAGCTTCTGTAGCCGGGGATCGGATCGCCAAGGTCCCCGCCTTCGGCCACCGCCCAGCTCACAGTGCACCCGACCCCTAAGGCCCCTCTCACAGGTGGTGAGCCCATGGGAAGGGGGACCCACGTTGTCCTTTCGGGCTGCGCCCTACCGGGCCCCATGGGTGCAGGCCCGGCCACCAGGCGTTCGCCTTCGAGCCCCATCTCCAGGCCTGGCTCCAGAGGGGGGCCCCGGTGGCCCGCGTCCGGGCAAGGGAAAATGTGTTCCATTGTTCGTACTCATCATTAGGGGTTTCTGAGCCGTCCTTTGTCTGGTCCCTCACCTAGGACCTGTTTGTCACGGGTGACCCTGCCAGGGGCACAAAGCCCCAGACAACTTAGCTCCTAGGATCATTGGGACACACAAACCCCTCCACCACGATACAGTGACAACTCAAGGAGGGATAACTCATTTATGACCAATTAAAAAGGCAAAAAAGAAAACTCTGAAGACTTAAAAATGGGTATGCCATCTGTGTTCCTGGAATCAGAAATGATTCCAGGTAGTCAAAAGGTAGTCAAAAACCTCTGCGCCAGTAGATCATGCTGAAAAACTACTCTGGAAATTCTGTTCTCAAGTACACTCTAAAAAGTACTACAGCAGTGAAGCTGACTTGAAGTACTATATTTAATTGGTTTGATTAAAAGTAATTTATTTGGCCATCTAACGTATTTTCTTATCATTGGTCCAATGAAAGATGAATAAATCAGAACCTAAAGAATAATTTCTTCGGTCCAAATGATTAAAATCACTTTGACGCATTTTTTGCGTCTTCACTCTGACGTCAACACGTCAAGCTCTCAGTCAGGAGGCAAGGTTGTGCTGGAAGGACCTCGGCACCATTTCTCCAGAGTTCTCTGCGTTACCACGAGTTTTCAAGGTAGGTTTCCATCCAATTAAGTATTTTATCGCTTAAATCTTCCTCTTTAACTTTATAAACTTAAAAGTAAATGTTAGGTCACTGTAATGTTTGATAGTAGTGCTAACTGTGTAGTCAGTCATTTGTGATAACATATTTTACTTATGGTCCGTGTTTCTTAACTTTATGGACATATATTTTAGGGCTATAAGCCTGAAATACACGAGCTGCTTGTTATATAATGCCGTTGTTGGCTGGATGTTCGAACGACATGCGGGTGATGCATGAGCAATATGCTATTGCTAGGTTAGCACATAAGTTCACAGCAAGTTCTGTTTGAACGTTGTGTGGTCAGGTTCGTCATAAATATTGTGCGCGTCGTATTTAATCACCGTGAATGTGTGTTATGTAACGTTAAAAGTCGCATATGTGACATTTTTCTCCGTCACGGAGTGCGCACTTAATTGATATCAGTCGCGTTCCGATATCGGAGCCCGCGCCACTCTGCTTTGATTGACACCAGTTTTGACCAATTGGAAAGAAGTCAAACTCTGGCGAACAGCAGCCAATGAGCGCCCGCGTTGCACTAGAGAGCCCGCCTTCATCCCAGGCCGCCGGGCAGACGATGATAACACTGAAGTAACATGCTAGTTGCACAGCCACACATGCTTAATTCTTTTCATAACTTTGTGATATTTCTGATTTATGTTTTTTCATATTACTATTACATTACTTTTGGTGCCGAGCCTGTAGGTATCTAAATTCTTTTTGTATTAGTAATGAATAATACTGCTTTGATACTTCCATCCATGGGAAAACCACTAACATTTTCTCACTTATTTTTTCCCTCAGTTGTCTACTTGTAAGGTAAAACACAACTTTGAAGATAACACACTAAGGTAAGTTCCTTCTCTATTATTTATGAATGCCATTTATGATATATATAGACGCACACACACACACACACACACACACACACATTATATAATGTATATGTCATATAAATAATATGTATACATACAATATACTGTATTATACATACACTCACTGATCCCAAACTGGGAATTTCGCATGTTCCTGCAGCATTCAAGACATACAAAAAAAGTTTATAAGGATTAAAACTAAGAAGTTATGGATTAAGTTAAAGGTTATGATGGATGGACCCTGGACAGGTTACCTTGTTTGCTTTAAGTATTTCTTGCTTTTCACAAAATATCCAAAGCATTAACAGCTGATACACACATTTCCTGTGTCCCTAGTGCTGAATGTGGGTCTGCAAAGACTGTGGTCAGTCATTTACAAGACGATCTCATCTTCTGCGACATTTCAAGCTTGATCACAGGCATTTTGGACGAGGCCATTCTTACCCATGTACTTACTCTAACTGCCCATGCACATTCAAAACCTGGAATGCTTTGCTGAGTCAGTCATCCAGATGCCACCCTTCTGTGTCATTGAATAGTCAACCAGATCTTTTGTTTAAATGCCATATCTGTGAAGACAATCAGCAGTTTTCGGAACCAGATTTTTTCCATCATATTACACAACATTTAAAGAACTTTGAGACAGTCACATGTGTTTATCTGAGTTGCTCCTACAAAACAAATGTTTACGGGAGTTTTAAAACTCACAAATGGAGAAAGCATAAATCAGAAACTGTCAACAATTTCAAGCCTGGAATAGTTATTAATCCAGTTGGTGACACAGGTGACAATTCAAATGACTGTGCTGTTGAACAAATTGATGAAGACTTTGTATCAGATGTAGGCCAAGATTCTAGGGACATTTTGATTGATTTTGAGCATAAAGTTGCTTCTGTGTTGCTTAAGCTAGAAAATATATTTTTGGTATCAAGGGCAGCTGTTAACAAGTTGCTAAATGAGCTGCAGTATTTGATTGGTAAGGTATCTGTGCGTGCAATTCAAAAGACTTTAACAGAATTATTACAGAATCATAACTGTGAAATAGATCAGCCGATTGTCCAAGAAATAGCTGCTGCACTGTGCACATCTAATCCTATTCAGGCTGCAATAAGCAGCAAGGGTCCATTGTCCACTGCATGGAAGAGGAGAGCGTATTATAAAAAACACTTCAATGTAGTTGAGCCAATTGAATATGAAGTAGACACTAAGAACAGAAGGACTTTTCAGTATATCCCAATACTGAAATCCCGACAGCAAATTCTGAACTGCCCAGAAATACTAGAAAATACAATTAATGTGAGTGCTCAATACCAACAAAAAGAAGGTGGTGAATACAGATCAATATTTGATGGACTTAATTTTTTTTAAAAATTCTTTTTTGTCAAATAACTGTACCATATCCTTGATTTTGTATTTGGATGATTTTGAGATCTGTAATCCGCTTGGCACATCAAGGAAGAAACATAAGGTTTGTGCTGTGTATTGGACATTAGGAAATTTAACCCCTGGTTACCAGTCCTCTTTATCGACAATATATTTGGCTTCCTTGATTAACAGTAATGGTGTGTTATGGCTTTGAGAAAGTGTTGGAGCCACTTTTTCGTGCCAAAGACGAAATCATCTTCTTTTCCTTTCGGCTTTTCCCTTCAGGGGTCGCCACAGCGAATCAATTGCCTCCATCTAACCCTTTGCATCCTCTTCTCTCACACCAACTACCTTCATGTCCTCTTTCACTACATCCATAAACCTCCTCTTTGGTCTTCCTCTAGGCCTCCTGCCTGGCAGTTCAAAACTCAGCATCTTTCTGCCAATATATTCACTATCTCTCCTCTGGACACGTCCAAACCATCTCAATCTGGCCTCTCTGACTTTATCTCCAAAACCTCTAACATGTGCTGTCCCTCTGATGTACTCATTCCTGATCCTATCCATCCTGGTCACTCCCAAAGAGAATCTCATCATCTTCATCTCTGCTACCTCCAGCTCTGTCTCCTGTCTTTTCCTCAGTGACACTGTCTCTAGACCAAACAACATCGCTGGTCTCACCACAGTTTTGTACACCTTTCCTTTCATTTTAGCTGAAACTCTTCTATCACACATCACACCTGACACTTTTCTCCACCCGTTCCATCCTGCCTGCACACGTTTCTTCACCTCTTTTCCCCACTCTCCATTGCTCTGGACTGTTGACTCTAAGTACTTAAAATCCTCCACCTTCTTGATCTCTTCTCCCTGTAACCTCACTCTTCCACTTTGGTCCCTCTCATTCACACACATGTACTCTGTCTTACTGCGGCTAACCTTCATCCCTCTCCTTTCCCCCACCTCTCTAGCTTCTCCTCCACCTCTTCCCTACTCTCACTGCAGATCACAATGTCATCTGCAAACATCATAGTCCATGGAGATTCCTGTCTAACCTTGTCTGTCAGCCTGTCCATCACCATAGCGAACAAGAAGGGGCTCAGAGCTGATCCCTGATGCAGTCCCACCTCCACCTTGAACTCCTCTGTCACACCTACAGCACACCTCACCACTGTCTTACAGTCCTCATACATGTCCTGCACCACTCTAACATACTTCTCTGCCACTCCAGACTTCTTCATACAATACCACAGTTCCTCTCTGGGCACCCTGTCATAAGCTTTCTCCAGATCTATAAAAACACAATGCAGCTCCGTCTGGCCTTCTCTGTACTTCTCTATCAAGATCCTCAAAGCAAATACTGCATCTGTAGTACTCTTTTTTTTGGCATGAAACCATACTGCTGCTCACAAATGCTCACTTCTGCCCTTAGTCTAGCTTCCACTACTCTTTCCCATAACTTCATTGTATGGCTCATCAGCTTTATTCCTCTGTAGTTGCCACAACTCTGCACATCTCCCTTGTTCTTAAAAATGGGCACCAGCACACTTCTCCTCCACTCCTCAGGCATCTTCTCACTATCTAAGATCCTGTTGAACAACCCAGTCAGAAACTCTACTGCCACCTCTCCTAGACACTTCCAAACCTCTACAGGTATATCATCAGGGCCGACTGTCTTTCCACTTTTCATCCTCTTCAGTGCTCTCCTCACTTCATCCTGACTAATCTTTGCTACATCCTGGTCCACAACAGTCACCTCTTCTAGTCTTTGTTCTCTCTCATTTTCCACGTTCATCAACTCTTCAAAGTACTCTTTCCATCTTCCCATCA
Source organism: Antennarius maculatus (assembly GCA_013358685.1). NCBI lineage: Eukaryota > Metazoa > Chordata > Actinopteri > Lophiiformes > Antennariidae > Antennarius > Antennarius maculatus. Next base: position 10,494,548 of record CM023607.1, on the reverse strand, counting down.
CACTGCTGGCACCTGTCAATAGACTTCCATCCCTATCCTTAATCACCCTAACCTGCTGCACGTCCTTCCCATCTCTATCTGTCTTGCCAACCTGTATAGATCAGTCTCTCCCTCCTTACTGTCCAACCTAGCATACAAGTCATCATAAGCTTCTTGTTTGGCCTTTGCTACCTCTACCTTCACCTTACGCTGCATCTCCCTGTACTCCTCAGTCCTCTCAGTGTCCCACTTCTTCTTAGCTAACCACTTTCTCTGTATACACTCCTGTACCTCCTCATTCCACCACCAAGTCTCCTTATCTACTTTCCTTCCAGATGACACACCAAGTACTCTCCTACCTGTCTCCCTGATCACATTAGCTGTAGTTGTCCAGTCATCTGGAAGCACCTCCTGACCATCCAGAGCCCGTCTTAACTCCTTCTTAAAGTTCATGCAATACCCTTCCATTTTTAGCTTCCACCATTTCGTTCTCTGCTCTGCCTTTGCCCTCTTCATCTTCCTCACCACCAGAGTCATCCTACACACCACCATCCTATGCTGTTTGGCTACACTCTCGCCTACCACTACTTTGCAGTCACTGATCTCCTTCAGGTTACATCGTCTACACAAGATGTAGTCTACCTGTGTGCTCCTACCACCACTCTTATAGGTCACCCTATATTCCTGCCTCTTCTGGAAGAAAGTATTCACTACAGCCATTTCCATCGTTTTTGCAAAGTCAACTACCATCTGTCCTTCTGCCTTCCTCTCCTGGATACCAAACGTGCCCATCACTTCCTCATCACCTCTGTTACCTGCACCAACATGTCCATTGAAGTCTGCACCAATGACAACTCTCTCTCTTCTAGGTATGCTCTGCATCACTTCATCAAAGTCCAACCAGAATTTCTCCTCCTCCTCCAGCTCACATCCTACCTGTGGAGCATACCCACTAACAACATTGAACATCACACCTTCTATTTCTAGCTTCAGACTCATCACTCTATCCGACACTCTTTTTACCTCCAGGACATTCCTAACAAACTCCTCCTTCAAGATAACTCCTACTCCATTTCTCTTCCCATGTACACCATGATAGAACAACTTGAACCCTGCTCCTAAACTTCTAGCCTTGCTACCTTTCCACCTGGTCTCCTGGACACACAGTATGTCTACCTTCCTCCTCTGCATCATGTCGACCAACTCTACCTTTTCCTGTCATAGTTCCAACATTCAAAGTCCCAACTCTCAGTCCTATACTCTTGGCGCTCCTCTTCTCTTTCTTCATGCGAACGCACTTTCCTCCTCTCCTTCTTCGACCAACAGTAATCCAATTTCCACCGGCGCCCTGTAGGTCAACAGCACCGATGGCGGTTGTTGTTAACCCGGGCCTCGACCGATCCGGTATGGAAGTCATAGGTTTGATTCGCATCTTTGATTTGGCAAAAGTTTTACGCCGGATGCCCTTCCTGATGCAACCCTCTGTATTTATCCGGGCTTGGGACCGGCACAATCAGACACTGGCTTGTGCCCTCTTGCGGCTACATTGTGCCAAAGACGAAATATTTCGTCTTATAGAATACACACGTTGAGTGCCAAAGACGAGATATCTCGTCTTAGGCTTTTTTTATAGGGAACGTTAGATCAAAGCGTTCCGCACATTCTGTGTGATTTTCAGCCATGTATTCTATTTATTCCGGTCAGGGGCAGTGTTTCACACCTTCGATCACCAGATAAAGCGAAGAAGAAGCGTGGGTGTTGGGGCAGTAGTGGAGAGTAAAATGGCGAAGAGCAAGGCGAAAGCACGTGGAGGAGGTAAATTCAAGCAGCTAACACTGGCACAGAGCTTCTCTGGCAATGTAGCTTCTACGAGCAAGAGAGTTGGTAGTAAGGAGCGGGTTGGTGCAGGAGATGCACCCAAAGAGGTCGAAAACCGGAGCGGAGGCGAGGAAAACGTCCCGGGTTGTAGCGGGGCTCCCCCGCACTTCGGCGGCGTCCCACGTGAGAGTACCGGTGCGGAAACTTTTCGACCGCGTCTTTCCGGCGTCAGTTCTGACTCTGAACCGGACCCCGATTCTTCATCGGACTGGCTGCCGTCAGAAAGCAGCAGTATTACTTGTATTACTTGTATTACTCTTGTGTAAAATGGTACATATTTCAGGCATGTGTATAAATATATATATATATGTTATGTAAAATGATATCCTACATATTTCATGCATGCATATATATATATATATATATATATATTATGTTGTGTAAAATTGTATATTTATTCCTATATTTTACAGTCCCTGAAACACGTAGAGGATGTGCATCTGCAAGAGGGAGAGGTGCGAGGAGACGTCCATCACTGGAGGTGGATGCTGGTGTTTGGGTTCATGGTGGCTGGGAACCCACTAAGTTCCCATTCGTGGCAACCCCTGGTCCCCAGAATGCGGCTGCAGACCTGGATTCGGACCAGCCGGTTGATTTCCTGGAGCTGCTTCTGACTGACGAGCTGCTGGGTCACATAGCCTCTCAGACCAACCTGTATGCACGGCAGTTTATACAGGCACATCCAGAAGCCCTGCCACACTCCAGAGAGAGGGTGTGGAAACCGGTGACAGTTCCAGAGCTCAAAAAATACTTTGGGCTTACGTTCCTCACCGGCTACATAAAGAAGCCCAGCCTCAGCATGTACTGGAGTGAGGATCCACTGGAAGCCACTCCGTACTTCAACAGCACCATGCCACGCAACAGGTTCCAGCTGATTAGGAAGTTTCTTCACTTCAATGACAATGCCTCACAGGACGCTGGAGATAAACTTTACAAAGTGCGTCCTGTTCTTGATGCTATTATTTGTAAATTCAAAGAGCTGTATCAGCCCCACGAAAACATTTGCACAGAAGAGGGGATGTTGCAGTGGCATGGCCGCCTGAACTTCAGGGTTTACAACCCTCAAAAGCCAGTCAAGTATGGCATAAAATCTTATATTTTGTGTGACTCGCGGACTGGCTATTGTTATAATATGTTGCCTTATGTTGGCCAGTCGAGCACGCTGCCGGACATTGTGTTCTCCCTCCTTGACCGCCTGACCGAGCAGGGGTACACAATATTCATGGACAATTTTTATAACTCCGTCAAACTGTGTGAGCAGTTATGTAAAAACAAAACTAATGTCTGTGGCACTCTGAGGAAGAACCGTGGGGAACCACAGATTATCAGAGAGCCGTCAAAGACAGACTTGGGTGAGGAGGGGAAGGTGGTGCGGCACAACGGCCGGGTACTGGTCTTGGCCTGGCAGGACAAGCGCTTGGTAAGGATGATTACAACCTGCCACAACGACAGGATGCAGAGGGTGGAGGTGTGGCAGAAGGGTCAGCGGGACAAAGTGGCACAGCTCAAACCGGAGTGTGTGGTGGACTACAATTCCTGCATGAATGGGGTGGACAAACTTGACCAGAACATTGCGTACTACCCCTTCATCAGGAAAACTCAAAACTGGACAAAAAAGTTTGTCGCTTATTTGTTCCAGATTTGTGTGTACAACGCCTATGTGTTGTTCAGGTCCAGGAACCCAGGGATCAGCAAAACACACCTGGAGTTCATGAAATGTGTTATAAAGTCCTGGACTGAAAAGGGGCATGTGTCACATGAGGAGGGCGAGGAGATGGAGGTCGAGGACGTGCTGCAATCTAGATCACGTAGAAACAGAGACCCAGACGACAGACTCGATAGCCTGATGTCCAGGCACACGCTGGAAAATTTGAGGGCCACCACAAAGAAGGCGCATCCCTCAAGAAAATGTCGGGTGTATGTTAGAAGGGGTGGGAGGAGTGAGACCAGGATGTGGTGCAAGGCCTGTCGTATTCCCCTGCATGCAGGAGAATGCTTCACTGTGTATCACACTAAAAAAAATATTATTGAGTACACTCACCCATACATACTCACCTGTAAGTAGTTCTGACAGTTGAGAGTGAAATGAATGTACTTTGTTATGTTTTGTCTAATTTTCAAAATTGTTATAAAATCATTTGTTCATCAAAAAATATTTTTTCTAATGTTGTTTTCATTGTTTCAATAAGTAAAAGTAGTTTCAGAAGTTTGACGTTGGAGTTTTGCTTGAATTTGCTTCTCTGCAGAAAAACGTCATTATCTCCGTTTTCTGGTCACAATCAGCCGTTTTTGCTGAAATGACCCTGTGTTCTACGGGCAATAACTAAACACACAAAGATGCTAGAAACAAACTTTTTTTCTGATGAAAGATGACAGTCTAAAGTTTCGGGTGATATGTGGAATGTTCATGTAGCCTAAAAAATGAATATTTGGTGGGCCTTCAAAATTCAGTGAAAATGCTCAAAATCTCTGGCACTGGGGAGCTGTCCGCTCTGAAAGTGTCTGGCAGTCAATGAGTTAATTAATGATCTGTGTACATTGGAAAAGCATGGAGTTTTCATTGCAGAGTTAGGTAAAACCTTAAAGGGAACTGTGCAGTGCGTGGTAGCAGACAACCTTGCAGCTCACTGTTTAGCAGGATTTGTTGAGAATTTCACTGGAAGATACGTATGCAGATACTGTACTGGAGAAAAGCAGAAATTTAAGGAAAGTTCAGTTTCTGCTGGAACAGTTTGTATCAGAACTGAGGGAATTCATTCAAATCACCTGACAGCTCTTGCAGAAACTCAATCAGGGAGTTACTTTTGTGTTTAAAACATTGTATTCTGTCACAAAAGCTGTCTCACTTCAAAGTGACCACTGGCTTCCCTCCAGATATTGTTCATGACGTATTTGAAGGAGTTGTTCCGGTAGAGATTGCACTCTGTCTTAAGGTCCTCATTTCAAAAAAATATTTCACTTTATCTGATTTAAATACAGCCATTCTGAAGTTTGATTTTAAGTGGTATGATAAAACTAATCGCCCACATACTGTTCCAGTCACATATGCCTGTAAGGGAACTGTTGGGGGTAATGCTCATGAAAATTGGAGTTTATTAAGGTTTTTGCCATTTTTGATTGGTCAGAGAGTTCCAATTGATGAGCCAGCCTGGCAAATTTTGACTTGAAAGATATAGTGGACATAGCAGTTTCACCATTTCAAACTGATGAGTCAATAGCTTATTTGGAGTTCAAAATTACAGAGCACAGAGTAAGATATTTGGAGCTCTTTCCAGACTCAAACCTCATCCCAAAGCAGCATTATTTAGAGCATTATCCCCAGCTTATCCGTAATTTTGGACCACTAGTGGCATTATGGACGATGAGATTTGAAGCAAAACATAGCTTCTTTAAAAGAGTTGTGAGGCACACACATTGTTTTAAAAATGTGCTCCATTCTATCTCAGAGCAACATCAATTCCAGGTGGCTCATCACATTTACACACGCAGCTTCCAAAGACGACCTGTTGAAGTATCACATGTTACAATGCTTCCTGTTGACCTTCTGAAAGATAATATTGCAACCTCTGTGAAGCACAAGTATCCACATTTGGAACATGTTTGGCAAAAAGTGTTGTGTACAATGGACACAATTATAGGATTGGTATGATTGCAGCACATGGCTCAATTGCAGGACTACCTGAGTTTGTTGAAATAGTCCAAATTATTGTTATTGCAGAGAACTCAAGTGTCATTGTAAGGAAGCTCTCTGGTTGATACCTTGAACGTTACAGAGCATATGAACTGAAGGCAGCCTCCACAGAGAAGGTGGGACTTCTTGAAGTAGCGGAATTAACGGTTCCATACCCACTCATTGACTACAAAGTTGGGGGAAAGAGACTGGTCACTCTTAAAAGATACATGCAGTGCATGTATAAGGTTAGTGGACTAAGCTTTCATGTTTGCATGATATAAGGGAAGGTCACTCATCTGTTCACCACTATGCTGAAGGAGGGGTGATTAAAATGTCTGAGTCCACAACACTGCTGGAGTTTCAGAGGTATTAAAAGAAATTATGTTTCACCAAAATCCAGTACACTTACAAGTAAGTTACAAGTCACTGGTGACGACTTCTTTGTAACGTAATCTAGAAACAAAACATCATTAAAACATCAGCCAGGCTGACCTTGTCTTATGCCATGCAGTGGAAAGCCTGTACATGATGTGCCTGTGTATGTGTTTACCTCGAGTTAAAAGGATGTGGTAGACGTCCAGCTGTAAATTTTGACTGTTGGTGCTTATGGAAACCTGGATGACAGGACAAGAGCAATATGGGGGCATTTTACAAAATTTATTGATAGATATTAATAGATATTGATCACTTTTATTTCTATTAACAATATTGTTAATATGTATTTTTCAGTGTATTTGGTCAGCATGGCTGAGAGTACATCTGCAATGATCCTAGTTGTCCTGGGTGAAGACAACTCCATGAGAATGATACTTCCTGATGGAATTCCTGAAACCCTGGAGGACCTCATCAATGACATTAAAAGAACATGTGCACTCTCTGGTAGGATAAGGCTACAATACAAAGACACTGACTTTGGGGACATGTTTGTCAATTTGACTTCCACCACAGAATCATACTGACGTATGATTGCTCAGCGAAACACCCGAGCTGTCATATAGTAAAGTTTGCAGATGACACAGTAGTGGTGGGACGCATCCGGAACAACGATGAGTCCAAATACAGAGAGGAGGTGGTGCACTGGTGCAGACGCAACAACCTCTGCATCAATGTGGGGAAGACCAAGGAGATGGTGGTAGACTTCAGGAGGAAAAGACACTCCCCTCCTCCCCTGCACATCGGAGGAGCAGCTGTGGAGGTGGTCTCCAGCTACAGGTACTTGGGGGTTCATCTCACTGAGGACCTCACCTGGAGCTGTAACACCTCCTACCTGCTCAGGAAGGCAAACCAGCGGCTCTACTTCCTCAGGAAGCTGAGGCGTGCTGGACTGGGGGGTCCCGTCCTGAAGGCCTTCTACAGGGGTGCGGTGGAGAGCATCCTCACCACCAGCATCACTGTGTGGCACGGCAGCTGCTCTGCAGCAGACAGGAAAGCGCTGCAGAGGGTTGTGAAGTCTGCACAGAGGACTGTAGGGGGTGGCCTACCTACCACCACAGAAATCTACACGAGTAGGTGTAGAAGGAGGGCCACCCACATCATGACAGACCCCACCCACCCAGCACACAGTCTATTCCAACCCCTCCCCTCAGGTAGGAGACTACGGAGCATCCGGAGTAGGACCACCAGGCTGAGGAACAGCTTCTTTCCAGAAGCTGTTAGCTGAATTCTTGTGGTGCTCTGTAGTCACCGTCACGACGCCCCGTGTGTCACCACAGACACATGGGGATTCAGTGCAATATGGTGCTTCTTCAAGTGCAATATATGGAGCGCCTACACACTTGAGCTGCTGCGTTGTTGTTGTTGTTGTTGTTGTTGTTGTTGTTGTTTGAACTACATTCTGCTGTCCAGACACCTTGAACTTCTACTGTATATCTTACATCTTAACTTCTCTTTGTTCTCTTTCCCTATTTATCTTATATTTTTAACTTTTTGTTTTTCTCTAGGTTTTCTTAACTTATTTATCTTGCATCTTTTTAAAACTTTTTTAACTAGTTTCTCTTACCTTATTTATCTTATTTATTGACCGGGCTTACTGGGACCTCCAGAGACATATTTCATGCTGTCAACTGTGGAAACGTGTGTCAGTATGACAAATAAAGACTCTGAAATCAGGGACCTAAGTATTGTCAAAGTCATTCAGATGGATGACCATCCCATTAGTGCCTTAGATGATTCTGGTTCTGGAGGTTTTTCTGGAACAGACAGTACAATAATCCTCGACAAGTCACCATCATTGAGAACTGTGCAGTGGTCAAAAGAGTTCCCTGTTCCACGCTTTTCTCTTGAGACAGAGATTCAGCTGCAAAAAGTAAATGCAGAGTTCAACATAAGTAAGCTCAGACTTAAAGTTGGCTCAAAGATGTTATCAGATATTTTGGAAAAACTGGGAGAGGAAATCTTCAAGTACAAAGCCTACCCCAAGGATGAGGACTACTGTAAGGTCACAGAAGCTTTAATAAAGAAGCATCCCTGTCTCAGTGAACCGGGTTCCTTCAACAGATGCTATGGTTGGAAACAAAGGCTCAAGTATAAGATGGCTAACTGCAGAACACAGCTCAAAGCACATGGGACCCCTGAAGTACTTATGAATTCCGTGAAAGTTAAGGCCCCACACAATGCCTTGCCTGCAAAGAGGGTCAAGCGACCAAGACGTGCTGAGGTCAGTTACTATCCATGGAAAAAGAGAGAGAGATTCTCCTAATGGAAGTGAAGAAAAGAAGTAATAGAGCAATTGTTGCTCAGAAAATGGAACAGACATTTGCCTACCAAAGACAAGAAGTGATTGATCAGGAGCCTACAGTGGATGAAGTCTGGACCAGATGGCCCACGCTCTTTCAGATATCTGAGGTATGTTTTATGCTAAGGGTGACCGCTTAAATTTCATGATTCCCATGATCTTTCAGGCGGACAAAAATGTCCACCTCTTACAATACGATCTCAGGGCCTTTGTTGCATGCCATACCCCCTCTTCTCGCCTGCTTTTTCTATTTCTCTGCACTGTGGCTGTCCAATAGAGCAGAATTGCCATAAAAATAGAAAGTTAAAGTGTATTTGAATAGTGTCCTCAAAGAAATAACTGTCATTCCAGGTCAATGCAGAGTTCCTGCGCATCACCATGGTTCCTCTTGAACTAAATTCATAGCACAGCTGGACAGGCATACTGGCAGGCTGGTAGAGATCATCGGGAGCAAGGCAGGAGCTGTGCGGCAGAAGACCAGCAAGTTCTTGAAGGCTTTCAACCAGGTGAAAAAATTTAAGGATACAGTGGTCCTGAGCTCAAAAAACCGTGTGCAGCATGCACATCCAGCAGCTAGTGCAGCTGTAGGACAAAAAAAAAAGGCAAATATAAAGATAATGAGGTCTGCAGACTACAAATTACACCCGTAAATGTTTATTTGTGATTGAACAACAAACATTGAGGAGTGAAATTTAAAGAGTGTGGTAGATGTGTGGACAGTGCTTAAGTCCACGCGTACATGGGCTAGGCTGTAGAGTGGGTGGGTATGTTCATATAAATTGACGTTCATATAAATATTGGGCCAGTTAAGAAATAATACATAATTGACTTAAATAATAATAAAATTTGCTAAAATCAGAGTAAGACTCTGATAAGATACTTCATGCCTTAAAACGTTAGTCGTGGCACCTCATGAAACTTCGTAATTTTTTTTGCTCCAGTCTCCCCCTTCATTTATTCTTACTGCATTACTCTTTAAGAACCTGTAAAGTGGCTGGTTCGCAAAGAATTCATGCAATATGTTATCTAATGGGCGGACTTGATATCTTTGTTTTTGTTTAGTGTCACAAAGCTTTTCTGTCAATGTTTTTACAGACCGTTGACATCAATACCCGAAGAGAGAACATCCTAAAATCCCTGACAATCTACCTTGGTGAAGATTTTGAATGCCTCATCAAAGAATACCTGGTAATTGCTGATTGTTCATATAGACTGAGATCATCACACCACCCGCCACATTTTGGAAATGGTGCATACCTGAGCCTGGACAGTCATCCTCATCCCAAACCTCAAATTTCATGTTCTTCTTTATATGAGTCTGGACTTCTCCCTACCCTGCCTCTGTATCCTGAATTTACAAGATCTTGAGGCCAGTCAGGGACACACATACAGCTGCTGTTTTCAAAACATAACAGCGTCTCTTAGAGTATTGAATGGCAACATTAACCTTAGTAAACAGCAATAAGTGTAATTATTGCAGAAATAGACCCAATTACAACTCTGATTCAGAGTTGTAATTGTCCATAACGAACACTTTGTTCAACCACAGGGATGCTCATAAGTGCACATGGCACCAGGACACCCTAGGCCGGAGGTCGACAATCAACTTTGTTGTCGTATCATTAGACCTCCGACCGCGTGTGTTGGACACTCGAACAGGGGGTCGGACAGACTCTGCAGACCCAAACGTGTTTTGAGAGTCTGTTGGTAACGTCTGGCAGAACCCTCTGTCAGTGAGGTCTTCAACTCCCACCTCCGTGAGAGCTTCTCCCAGGTCCCGCAAGAGGCTGGGGACATTGAGTCAGAGAGGACCATGTTCTCAATCTCTATTGTCGAAGCGGCTGCTCGGAGCTGTGGTCGCAAGGTCTCTGGTGTTTGGTGTGGCGGTAACCCCCGAACCCGATGATGAACACTGGAAGTAAGGGATGCCGTCAAGCTGAAGGAGTTCTATGTTGAATTGTGGAACTCCGGAGGCAGCTGACAGGTACAGGCAGGCTAGGCATATTGCCTGGCAGAGGCAAAAACTCGGGTCTGGGAGGAGTTTGGGGAGGCCATGGAGGACTATTGGTCAGCCTCAAAGAAATTCTGGCAAACCATTCGGCGCCTCAGGAGGGGAAAGTGGTGCACAGCCAACACTGTTTACAGTAGAGGTGGAGAGCTGCTGACCTTGACTGAGAATATTGTCGGGTGGTGGAAAGAATACTTTGAGGATCTGCTCAATCCCGCTGCCATGTCTTACACAGAGGAACCAGAGGCTGAGGTCTCAGAGGTGGACTCGTCCATCACCCAAGCTGAAGTCACCGAGGTGGTTGCCAAACTCCTTGGTGGCAAAGCACTGGGGGTGGATAAGGTCCACCCTGAGTACCTCAAGTCTCTGGTGCAGGGATTGTCATTGTTGACATGTCTCTGTAACATCGCATGGCAGTCGGGGACAGTATCTCTGGATTGGCAGACCGGGGTGGTGGTCCCTCTTTTCAAAAAGGGGACCGGAAGGTGTGTTCCAACTATACGGGGATCACACTCCTCGGCCTCCTTGGGAAAGTCTGTTCCAGGGTACTGGAGAGGAGAATTTAAACCTATAGTTGAACCGCAGATTCAGAAGGAACAGTGTGGTTTTTGTTCTGGTCGCAGAACACTGGACAAACGATGCACTCTCCATCGAGTGCCTGAGGGTTCGTGGGAGTTTGCCCAACCATTCCACATGTGCTTTGTGGGTCTGGAGGAGGCATTCGATCCTGTCCTTCCTGGTATCTTGTGGGGAGTGCTTCGGGCGTAAGGGGTCCGGGGCCCTTTGCTGAGGGCTGTCCGGTCGCTGTATGACCGAAGCCGGAGCTTGGTTCGCATTGCCAGCAGTAAGTCAGACCTGTTCCAGGAGCATGTTGGACTCCGGCAGGGCTGCCCTCTATCACCGGATCTGTTCATAATCTTTATGGACAGAATTTCTAGGCGCAGCCAGGGTCCAGAGGGAGTCTGGTTTTGGGACCAAAGGATTTCATCTCTGCTTTTTGCAGATGATGTTGTCCTGTTGGCCTCATCAAACCTGGACCTTCAGCGTGCACTGGGTCGGTTTGCAGCTGAGTGTGACGCGAGTGGGATGAGGATCAGCACCTCTAAATCCGAGGCCATGGTTTCCGACCGCATAAGGGGGCTGCCACCTCTTTGGGTAGGTGGACAGTCTTTGCCCCAAGTGGAGGAGTTTAAATAGCTTGGGCTCTTGTTCACTAGTGAGGGAAGGATAGAACGTGAGACTGACAGATGGATCAGTGATTCCACCGTGATGAGGTCATTGTATAGGTCTGTCGTGGTGAAGGACAAAGTCAAAAGACGAAGTTCTCAACTTACCGGTCAATCTACGTTACTACTCACACCTATGGTCATGAGCTTTGGGTCACAATTGAAAGGTGAAGGAAGATATAATTAAATATATTCACAGGTTTTATGTTCACTTTATTTCAATGTTATGCTTTACTTTATAATGACGTAACCAAACATACTGTGATGGGCGTTCCCGGCTTGTCGTGGACGCCAGCTGTGTAACCTGATCGGTTCTTTGTTTGAAGATGCAGATTAGGCAGAGAGCCAACCAATTAGAAGATGACACCGTGTGGGCTGGCCAACTGACCTGAGATCAGAAGTTCCTATGGATTGTCCAACCGGAAAATGCCACAATGAATAAGAATTGCTGTACAACGGTCCGTCCTTAAGACGGTGTCTTGTTACATCCACTATAAATTCTTTGTTTCTCTGGAATGTGTTGTTCCTGCCCCTTGTCACGGTTCAGACCGCATTAGATTCTACGTTAGGGACGGTGAACCCAGATCTGCTAAAATTATTGTATCAGGGCAAATACATTCGTTAAATGAGACTACTTGTTTCTTGTTTCTCCTTCCGGTTTTGAACACGCACAACTGCTCTGGGTGGACTTCGCGATAAAAGTCCCAAAAACCTAACAAAGGACAAGATCCCGGATACAAGCGGCTGAAATGAGTTTCCACCGTAGAGTGGCTGGGCGCACCCTTAGAGATGGGGTAAGGAGCTCAGTCACCAGGAAGGAGCTTCGAGTAGAGCCGCTGCTCCTCCACCTCGAGTGGAGCCAGCTGAGGTGGCTCGGGCATCTGTTCCGGATGCCTCCTGGACGCCTCCCTGGGGAGGTGTTCTGGGCATGTCCTTCTGGGAGGAGACCTCAAAGAAGACAGAAGATACGCTGGAGAGAGTATGTCTCGGCTGGCCTGGGAAGTCCTAAGGCTCCCTTTTGAGGAGCTGGAAGAGGTGTCTGGGGAGAGGGAAGTATGGGCATCCCTCCTGAGACTGTTGTCCCCGTGACGTAAGCGGTTGAGGATGGATGGATGGATGGGATGGTTAATAGATATGCTGTGTTCCCCTTCTCCCTGATTTTACCTGTATTTCCGGAGGAACAGCCATAGTTCATGCTGCTAATAGTGGATCCCTGTCCAACCTCTCCCCTGCTTTTGTAACATTCCTATGAACTATGAAACCCCAATAACAAAAAATAACAATGCTGGGAAATAGGAAACTACTGCTCAGTTTATTGGTCAACCATTACAATTAAAAACTAAATATGGTACTAGATGGTGCTAGAAATGGGTAACTCATGCTTTTGTGAATTTACTTTACAGGACGCGAATGGAGTTGGGGCTGAGAAAAAACTGGAGCAGGAATCTGTGGTGATCTTTGTTGTCCGTCCAGAAGGCGACCCTGATGGTCCACCTACAGACATTGGTATTGTTATAGATGGTGTTACAGTGCTGGACAACTTGCCCTCTGTTGGATCTGCATGCGCCTAACTGTTTGGGTTCATATACGCCCTCAACTTGAAATACCCCAAGGCACTTGAACGCACCTTTGAGTTTTTCCAAAAAGTGATAATGGAGCTTGATGTAAATAGGATGACTGGTAAAGTGCAAGGACTGAATACAAAGCTCCTGTTTACAGAATGAGGCACCTTGTGGAGGAAAAATTCCACAGAGTTGATTAAGTTCAATTACAATATTGCCTTGTTAAAAGTTGTTAACGCCAGTAATAATAAATTTGAATTTGTCACTTGCAGTGTAGTGTGTTTTTTTTTTCTTTTGACAGTTATAACAAACTGAAGCAAGTAAGTTCATATTTTCATGGCAGTCATTTCTCTTTTTAACAGGGACCATGTGTAAACAATACATGAAGTTGATTAGAAGCATTTAATTTGCAATGATTAACATTGTAACATTGTGTTGTTTGAGATTATAATAGTTATGAGTCAATGTTGAATAGAAAATATAATTAAAAATATGTTCAAATATTATTAGAAATAAAAAAACTTGGTCTAAATAGAAATTGTTGATTAAATTAAAATGTTAAATGGAATTAAAAATAACAAATCCATTCAATTTTTAATGTTAATAATTAACTTGTTCTGACTAGAAATTTTTTATTTGAATTAATAAAAATATTTTAGACAGAATTAAAAATAACAAATCCATCCAATTTTTTAAACTTTTTTTAAATTGTTCTCACTAGAATCTTTCAATTTGAATTGACGAATAAAAGTAAGCTGAAGAGAATCAAAAATAACACATTCATCCAATTAAATTTTATGTAGTTCACTTAAATTAATGTTATTAGATGTGACCAATTGAGAAAACTTTTTCATTGATCCAACGTTTTACTTTTTAAAAAGAGTAAGTGGACTATGGTGAACGGTACATGACAGCTAATATGCACTTACACTATCAGCTAAACGGACAAGTAAGAGCTCTTGGACCTCTGTGGACGCACTCTTACTTTCACTTTGAAGACAAAAATGGTTAATTGCTTCATCTTATACATGGGACCCAGGATATACCTGTCCAAATGGTCAATGCTGCAAAGACTATACAATCTCTCCCTAGCATCACACAAAACACAAACTTGAACACAGAAGCTACCAAGTTTTTAGCCAGAATGTCAAAGTTATCAAGCAATTAATGTTGTCAACACTGTGGCCATGTTGGGCCCTCGTCCAATAGATCTCTTGAAATGGATATTTCTCTTCTTGAAACGGTTCTTGGTCAGGGTTTACATAATGTTGTCAAGGCATATAACAGAGCTCAAATAGGGAAAAGTGTTTTCACTTCCAAGCAGTATGTCAAAGCTAAAATGCGGGGCAATTGCACAGTTATTTTGTGATGGTTTGCAGATCAAATATGGCCAGATTGAGTTATTGTGTTCCTACAAAGAAACCATTGAAGGTCAAAATGAGATAAAACTTGCGTTTGTGAATGAATTTGCAGTTGCAAGCATAAATCTTCTACAAGATACTTTGACAAGTGGGACATGTTTCCATATTGTGAGCCTCCTGGAGTTTCCTGTTAAAAGGACAGTAGTTGGACTTGAAAGTATTTTGGGCAAGCTCATGTTCATGAATTTGTCCTCAATGCCTGGTATTGTATTTGCTGCGCATTTCCCTAACAAACTTGATAGGGCTGAACATATTATGGAAAAGAAGATGTGATCTTATTTTGAGCCCTTGATTTTTTCCAACCGGATGTCCAGACTGAAAATGTTAAATTCCAAGTTGATGGACAAATAGTTTGTATTGTAATGCCACACCTAGACAAATGTCAGTGATCTCAACAGTTTTACATTGGCAAATCTATTGCCACTCTAGGGCTTAACATGGAACAGCTGAAATGTTAAAACTGTAACCATTGCCCTCAAGTTCAAAATAAATGTTGTTTTTACTTTACAATGTGTTTTATGTGGTTCATTAAAAAATTAATTACGTGCAGTGGAATACTTAAAATGATAGAAAATAAAATTAATGTTAATGGTAAAAAGGTCTTTGCAGCCTGCAATCATAGATTTTCTATCAGCTCATTCTGTGTACAATAATACGCAATCAAATTATATCAGATGGTAAACAACCAAAACACTTATCTAAGTCTGAGAATTAAATGAGTGCTAGAGGAGAGCTCTTAATTTGGTCTATATGAGTTACGTGTGAGATTCATAAACTGAAGCAGGGATGAGAGTAGAATGAGCTCATAAAGAGAGCTCTCTGATTTGTCTGCCTGAGGTCCCAAAGAGACAGAAAACTCTGAGAAGAAAATTAGACCTTGTGGAGATCTGTTCTGAAACTTAAAAGGAGACTAAATTGAGATTTAGTGCATCTTATTGCTCCTGAGAAAAAATTGAGACACAGAAGCAATAAGCTTCAGTCTCAGTTTGGCATCCTACAGATCTCAAAGATGTTTCATTTTTGCTCTTTTGAAACAAAGCCCTAAACTGAAAGGAAAAGACGTCTACATCAACGAGAATCTCACCAAAAAGAATGCTGATATTGCTAAACCAGCTCGACAGCTGAAGAAGAATGGGCTGATTGAAAACACCTGGACCAACAACTGCAAGATCTTCATCAGAACAAAAGGACTTTATCCGGAGCAGATGAAAACAATGGTGATCAAAAATGTGGACGAATTGGGGAAATTTGACCAATAAGGTATGACCAAAGAGAAAACCTCTGTAACTTCAACACAGCAGAGAACAGCCATCTCTGCATTGTCTGAAGAAATGAAAGATCTAATACGGAGAACTGCTGATCAAGATAGTCTGGAATTGAAAACCGATCACTTTGTGGATTATACCCCATCTGACCCAAATGGAATTATTGACCTGGATAACAATTTCTACAATAATACGATGAGCAAGGACAGATATCACACCCAGGAGCAATACAACAAAAAATTTAAACCGGATGGTAAGCTTTCATTAACCCTAACCTCTATGCACCAATTTTGGACGCATTAAGGATTACCTAAACCAGTTTGATATTCCATTTAAAATCATTGCTGTGACAGAAACTTGGATTCATGAAAACAAAGGCATGGATTTCTATTTGGATGGATATAACATGACTTGTGTGAACAGGAGAAACTAAGGGGTGGGGGGGTGGGGGTTGCCCTGTTTATTGAAAACAACAATTAGTTTGAAACTCTAAAAAATATGTCGGTATCTGTTGATAACATAATGGAATGTGTAACTGTGGAAGTGTTTGTGAAAAAAGGTAAAAATATTATTGTGAATTGTGTCTACAGAGCACCTGATTCTAAAACAGAAGAATTTACTGAATGTGTGGGAAATTTACTCTCAAAAATTAATCGCAAACATGTGTTTTTATGTGGTGATATCAACATTGATCAGCTAAACCCCAACAAAAATGCACAAACTGAAAGCTTCACTAATATGATGTACACATTCGGTTTACAACCATCAATCAATAGACCAACTAGAATCACAACTCATAGTGCCACTTTGATTGATAATATTTTCACCAATGTTATGCTTCATGAGAATATGAGCGGTCTGCTGATCAATGACATAAGTGATCACCTCCTAATATTTACCAACTACGACTGGAAACAAACTGTGTGTCGGGAACAGGTCCAAACATTTTACAAGAGAGTCAAGACTGAAGAAAGAATGAATGCACTAAGAAATGATCTATTAGCTCAAAACTGGTCTGTTGTTTACACTGCTGAGGATGTTAATACTGCATATGACTCATTGATAAAATAGAAGAATTGTACAATTTGCATTGTCCAGTGAAGAAAATTTATTTTTAAAAAAAGGAGTTAAGAAACCATGGATGACTTCGTCATTGATCAATGCCGGTCGGAAAAAGAATACATTATATAAAAGGTTTGCTAAGCAAAGAACAAAACAAGCAGAAGCTAAAGACAAAAAATATTGAAATAATTTAAATGTTATAAGAACATGTAAGAAAGAATACTATAGCAATCTACTTGCAGAAAATAAAAATTACTCTAGAAAACTATGGGATATAAAACAAAGTAAGGCTAAATCATCCTATCCTGAATATTTAATACAGTCAACCCTCGGTTTTCGAATGCGTCTGTTCTCGACCAATTCGGTTTTCGACCAGAAAATCCTGAATTTTACGTCTCTGAATTCGACCAAAATTCGGCTCTCGACCAAACCGAAAGAAGCCGAGCGTACCTGAACGCGACTAACTTGGGAGCGGAGCGAACTGCCCAGGATGCTTCCTCCGTAGCGCACTCGTGTTCAAAGTTTGATAGGCCATCTTTTATTAAAATAAAACACAGTGTCTATTTCTACCCTTTTTCATTCATGGTAAACAGTATACAGTGCAGTTTATGGTGTAAAATAGTAAAAAAAAACTTAGAAAAAGTTGTTTTTTAGACTTGGAACGGATTAAAATTATTTACATGGGATTATTTATAATTATTTATAATGGGAAAAATAGTTTCAGATTTCGAACAACTCGCTTTTCGAACAGCCTTCTGGAACGGATTATGTTCGAAAACCAAGGGTTGACTGTATTAAAAATACAAAATTAGAGGACATGGATGAAGTAGCTGATAAATTTAACGATTTGTGTGTGTCGGGCCTGAGCTGGCAGAAAACATTCCTGTCTCACACTTACACTGGGATTATTTTGACAACATTGGAGAAAGGAACCAGAGGCCTGTACCATAAAGCTGGATTACGGCTTAGTGAGATAACTTCAGGCTTAACCCTGGCTTTTTGGTACCATAAAGGTGGCTGACTTTCTATCGGGCTACGTTGTCGCGGTAACCTATGCTGAACACCTAACCTGCTCCGGAGCAGTATAAGTTCAGGATAAGAGCTCAGCAGGTATAACAGCCCCACCTACTGACCAATCAGTTCTCTTGGAAAATGGGCTGTCCGTTTTATGAGAACCCGGTGGATCTTGGTGCACGGCTTGTGCAAAGAGCGCTCAGGCGCGAGAGAATATTTAGAGATCGCTGCAATCCGTTCGCATTGCCTGAACAATCACTGTACGAAAGGTACAGGTTTCGGGGAGAGGGGTTATATTACATCTGTCAGCTGCTGGAGCCTTACATCAGTGATGTAACGCATCGCAACATTACTGATGTCTTAAAGGAGGGACAGTCCCGCAGTCATTTAAGACAACTGCAAAAAAAGTTAGCCAGAAGTGTATCCATACTCTGGAAAACTCAAAAATTATTAAATCAGAAAGCACTACATATAATATATTGTGCACTAATCCTGCCCTATCTTAACTACTGTGCTGAGGTGTGGGGAAACACATATAAAAGTAATAGTAATAATAATAATAATGGATTAGATTTATATAGCGCTTTCTTGTCTGGACACTCAAAGTCGCTTACATTGGATCCATTATTCATTCACACCTCATTCATACTTGGTGGTGGTAAACTCAGGGTAGCTGGGGCTACGTACGTACAACCTTTATTTCTGATCCAGAAATAGCCTTAAGAATTATTCACAATGAACATTATAGAGCTCATACAAACCAATTATTTATTCCATCCAAACTACTGAAAATACATGACATCGTAAGCTATAAAACTGTACAACTTATGTATAAGGCAGCCAATAACTACCACAAAATATACAACCACAAATACAGATTAATGAATCCAATTACCAATTAAGAGAAAACACGGTATTTTTACAGAAGAAAGCAAGAACAACATTAAAACATTTTCATTATCGTTTACTGGCGTCAAACTTTGGAACAAATTGGATAATGAAGTTAGGAGTGTGGGAACTTTATTTGCCTTTAAAAATGCTTTTAAAAACATGATTTTGCAAGGTTATTTCTGACGTAAATGATGGTTAAAGGACTGCATAGTTATGGCTAATCAAACTTCATGTTGTCATGCCTGCAAAATAAATGTTACTGTAACCTTAGTGCAGTAACTGGGATGTTGAGCGATAGCTGGATTAATAGCTAGCGCATGCAAGATGTTATGACTTCTACAAAAAGAACATTAAGAAAATTGGACTATTCTCAAAAACTGACAAAGACGTGTGCAAAGATGTTGGACTTTAAAACAAAAACGCACCAAAATAAAATAATTGATATTGAATTGTGACATGCAATGTATGAATTTGGTTCAGTTCAGTTCATTTTATTACAAATATATATTAAAAGCATTACAAATTCATTTACATACAATAGGTGGCAATGCATATTTGTAAATGGGACCCGCCTCACGCCCTGAGACTGCTGGGATAGGCACCGGCTCCCCCGCGACCTGCGTAAGCGGATTAAGCGGGTTGAGAAAATGAATGAATGAATGAACACCCTTGAAGCAGCATTTAGCTTATGTATGGGGCCCACAACAATAAACAATATTTAAAACAAACATTCAGTGCTTACCTAACCTGTACCTACCTAAGCTTACCTACCGACTAAAACATACCTATCTTCCCTACATACATTTTAATTGCCTACTTTACTTTAGCTATCATGTGTATCCTATGTAATTACATTTTGTTGTAAACATTATACTACTTTTTTTTAAAAACTATTCCCAAATTAATACTTTGACTTATGAATGGTCGAAGTATTAATTTTGACCACTCAAAGTTAATACTTTGAATTATCAAAGCATCACCTCGACCCTTCAAAGCTTCTGGTCAAAGCAACAGCTACTGTTTATTATAGTTTCCTAAGAGCTCCGTTTTTAATTTCTTTTTAAAAATGAACAGAGATGATGCAGCTTTAATGTCTGTCTTTAGCTCGTTCCAAACCTGTGGGCCTTTACACGTCACACAAAAGCTTGTGCACTTTGGTTTTCTGATTTTTCCCTTCAAGAGAGTTTTACGTCTGGTGGTGTGGGCATGAGCAGGTGTAGAGACAGGAATGAGCTGAGCCAGTCTGTCCTCAGGTCGATTAACTACAATGTACATCATACACGCATTTTGAAATAAGTTGCACTCAGTGAGTTTCAGAAGCCTATATTTACAGAAAAGGGAATCGGTGGAGCTGTTAAACTTAGCCCAAGAAATCACTCGAATGGCCTTTTTTTGAAGGACTTGTAATTTGGAAAGATGGCTGGGGAATGTATTGCACCAGACCACATTACAGTAATTTAGATGAGGTTCGAAAAGGGATCAGTACAAAATTAAAAGTGCTTCAAGGGGAAGAAAGTGTCTCAACTTATAAAATAAACCAACATATTTGGATAATTTATTCACCAGGTGATCACTATGATTTTTAAAGTTGAGGTGTTCATCAATTTTAATTCCAAGAAATGTGGTACAATTTAATCTTTCAATGTTTTTACCATTTATTGAGAAAAGCAAGTTTTCAAGATTTTTTTTGCTTCTATTTGAGCTGAAAAGGATGAATTTAGTTTTATTTAAAATTAGTTGGTTAACAATGTGCTGCAATGAGAGAGATGTTGTTGATGATTTAGGGGACGGGAACCTTACAAGCCAATGGCTTCTACCCGTCAACTCTTTTCTTTTCGGATGTTGTTGCTGATGTTCCAACACTGAATATGAAAGTAAAATCTGTTGTAATAACATGTCTGGAAAGAAGAAAAAAATTATAATAAATTTTTTTTTTTTAAAAGATGAGAAGGCCAGTGTGAGTAATACCATAGATCAAAGCTTTGATCTACCTATGAACTAGCTTTGATCTCTGGTCAAATCAGGACCACCACAGAGAACCGCAGCCACCGGCTGTTTCCGGGTCAGCAGCCGGTGACCCAGCGGGGGATGGAGAAGGAAACCCACAAGGCCGCGGCCGCAGAGCCCGGGCCGCAGCACCGGAGGCGGCCACAGCTGCATAAGAAGCCGCAACTACTGGCTCTGCGGCAACCACAGCAGTCGGCTTTGCAGCGGTCTGACCTTGTGGGTTGGCTGCTCCACCGTCGTCACAGCCACCTGCTCCACAGCAGCCGACGGCCAAACGTCACCCTCTATCTCCGGAAGGTGGCAGATTAGATGCCCCCCCACACACCCGAAACATTTCATTCTCTCACTGGTGACATAAACCTTGTAATCATAGTAATGAATTTTAAACATGAGTGTGATGTTCAACTGTTCATTGATCCGATTAGGGACCATCATAACCTGTCTCCGGAGGGCGAAACATGTCTTCATTGGGCCAGTGGTACCCCCGGCCGGGAACGTATTTATAGGTCAGGAGCCGACCATTTCGTGACAGCTCCCTCTCCAGGGCCTTGTCGCTGAGGTATGACAGTGCGTTCAATATGATCACCTTTTTAGCCAGGTTAGCCAGGGGGTGGAAGGGGGTAAAGGTGTTCTTAATCACCACACTGCTCACAACCCACCTGGTGCACACCTCCACCACCAATCAGCTGACAGTCAGTGCCAGCCTGATACCGTGTCAGTCATTCCAGTACAGCTTTGTTCTCTGCGGTTGCCCACCTCTGGGCTACCATCTTGCCTTTTAATCTCAGAGAGAGAGAGAGGTACAAAAACTGATTTTTTTTCCCCCCACATTTGATTTTTACAATGAATTTCACAAACGGGCAGTTTCCTTTAAAGTGCATGAGACGTACAACATGTTGGACACAGGAGCGCCATGTTGATCATGTTGGTCATGGACATTTTTATGTACAGACAGATGGCCGCTGGTTGATCCTCCCAATCAACTCACCAGCTGTGGCACAAACCTCTGCCCCCCTGGGATTCTGCGTGTGCGCGCCTGTGAGCGCGCACCCCCGCGTGCATTTGGAACAATGCAAGTGGGGGCAAAATGGAAGTGAGATGGAGGTGGGTGGGACATGCAAATTACTTCAGACCTGTCAAAAGTTTAATGAAAAAAGTGTAGCTTCAAAAGTTTTACAAGTACTAAGTGTGTCACATGTAAGGAAATAAAAGAAACGACCCCATCTCATATTTACATACAAAAGAGCTTTTGGGGTCATATATTTTGAGACAAGAGGAAGACAACTGATCTCTCCCCTCCACCCCCCACCCCCCCCTTTGGTTTGTTGGAGATGTTTCACCTCATCCAAAAGGCTTCTTCAGTTCTGACTGACTGGTAGAGAGTCCAGATACTTATAAACCTGCTGGAGCAGGAAACAAACAAAGGACCAAAAACACCAAGACAATGAGTCTTGTTAGGAGTCCTTACCATGAATATGGGGGGTTATTGTCCTGCCCACCCTCATGTGAGCTGTTATGGTGAGCTGTACCCAGGTGTGAATGATTGCTGCTGTCTCTGGGGATGGAGGTCAATACTACATGGCTAATAGATGGAGTCTTAATCCTTCTCCTTTGTTTTTCCTGTTTGGCTTCTTTAACACCTCTGTCAAACCATCTGTGTTCCCTGTCTAAATGGACATGACTTTCCTCAGAGGAGTGGTTTGTGTCTTTTAGGTCCAGGTGGACAGCTGAGTCTTGTCCTGAGGAGTTGGCTATTCTTTGTTGAGCCAAACGCTTGTGGATCAGTTGTTTGGTCTCCCCAATGTTCAAGTTACTACACACCTCACTGCACCGGACAGCATTACGTAACATTACATTACACAAACAGTGTAATGTACAAACAATGCAAAGCACTGTAGTGTAGAGTCTGCAGTTCAGTGCACTGAGGACCACTCACCCTTGATAAAACAACCATATCACAGGCAGATGGCACAATGTAGGAGATCAAATAGGGTAGGACTCAGCTGTCCACCTGCACCTGAAAGACAGACCACTCCTTTGGGACAGTCAAGTCCGGGTTTTAGTAAAGGAACAGATGGTTTCAGAGATGAGTTAAAGGAGCAATTCTTGTCAAACTGCAAAACCCATCTGTGAACAGAGTAGGGAGACTACAACACCATCTATTAGCCAATTAATCACAGTATTGACCTCCATCTCCAAAAACCACAACCATTCACACCTGAGTAGCTCACATGAGCGTGGGTAGGATAGTGATTCTCTTATGAATGGTTCCAACTCCTAACGAGGCTCATTATCTGGATGGTTTTGGTCATTTGTTGTTTTCTGCTCCAATGGGATCATAAGTATCTGGACTTGCCACCTGTCTGTCAGAGTAAAAAGAGTGAAAAAGACAGTTTCCCCTAAGGGGATCATTAAAGTTTCTTCTTCTTTTTCTTCTTCATTTAGTAGTAGGTAATGGTATTGTTGCATGATCAATATACAAAAATATAATGTGAAAGGAGGAAGGATGTATTTTGCAAGAGCACTTTAATTAAAGACGTGGTATTCATGCAGTAGTGACAAGTATGCGTATTTCAATCCCTGAGATGTATATGTGGAAAATTAAATCAAATTAAACATTTAAAATCAGTGTATGATAACAATTTTAATTTTATGTGGTACATGGATGATAGGCGGTTGCCTTAATAGTTTTCTGTGTAGTTTGATTTCACTTTTTTCTGACAGTGGGAAATATTTTGGGTTGGAAATAATTTTTGGATAATTGCATATAAATTCTATGTAATTAAAAGGAGAAATTGATAGGAATTTTCCAGTAACTGCACTGTATATACTGCTTCCTTTTCCCTTTGGAATAGTTGTAATTATATTTTATAAATTGTCCAAATTAACCTGCTTTATTTGTGTGAACAAAATACATTCAATTTAATAGATAATGTAAGAAAAATATAATGCCACCAATTAACGGGCAAGGCACTCCAAACAATAAAATGTAGAATAAATAAGGCAATGACTCAAAACGATAAAAAGGAGGGTCACCAGACAAATGGAGCCATGTGCCTCCCCCTGATTCCATGTGCCTCCCCGAGCCACAGAGGGAAATAAAACCCTATGTGGCTCGGCGGCCGGGCTTGGTGGGGCGGGGCATGCATCGCCTTCATTCCCCTCTGTGGTGCCGTGGTGGTGCCTCTCTGGGTTGTTGTTGTGGGGTGGGTTGGTGGCTTGGGCCGAGTGGTCGTCAGTAGCTTTGGTGGACGCCAGGCGCCTATGGCCTTGCCGGGGCCCTGGTGGTCGTGGCCGGACTGGGTTGCGGGCTCGGGGTGGTTGGCTGGCTGTGATCCTGATCCCCCTTACTGCCCTGTTCATGTGGGCTGGGCCCACACCAGATGGCCTCCTAATGTTCACTTCACATATCTCACACTGCACAATACATGATAACCTTTAGGCACATATAGGGCACAGTTAGGGCTTTGGGAATGGATGGGGGTGAGGGCAGTGGGCTTGGTTGTGGGGCAGATTGCAGTGCTGTAGGGCGCTGCATCCTCCCCATATACGCCTCACTTGCCCCCCCCCCCCCATCCTCCAATTTTACTGCAACATACACACACACACACTTTGGAGGGGGCCCTGCAATGTTTGGAGTAGTCTGGACAGCGCTGGACTTCCCTTCAGACTTTTAATGCACCACATTCCACACCAGGTAGCACATGAGCACAGGGTTGGGAGATTGCTTCCTCGTCAGGGATCGAGGAAGCATATTAATAGGGAGGGTAGCGGTGACTCCACATAACATGGCGCTTCTGGTGGGGCGCGGCCCTCTGGGGCCTATGGCTGGGGAGGGGCTGCTTGACCTGGGCCTGCGGCTCAGCTTGGGCTACTGGGGAGTTGGGCTTTGTTGCAGGCATTTTATGGCAGTGGATGGTTTGTTGATGGCTGCGACTTGTTGGTCCTGGCCATTGATTCGCCGCGTGGCGATGGTGACCGGGGTGTGATGCTGCGGCGCTGCTGTGGGGATGGGGGGGGGGGGGGGGGCCTCCTTGCCCCGTGCCCCTTGGGCTGGTCCCGTGCGCCCTGGTGGTGGTGGCCGTTGCCTCCTTTGGGTCCCTGGGTCTACATGGTTCTTGGTACACCCCGGTGGCTCTTCGGGTGATGGCTTCTTGATGCTCCTGGCTGCCGGGGTTGGGAGTGCTCAGCTAGCATGGCCCTGTTGGGTTCTGGTAGCCTATCTGGGTGTTGGTTTCATCACACATGCATGTTGGTCAGGGCTTACCATCTCCTGTCGGGTCCAATTATTGAGAACCATTGGTCCCGTCAGAATGCGATGAGTCTCACTTCAGTCATCACAATCTTATGCCCTCTATCTTCCTCCTACACTGGTTTCCTCTGGTGGCCCTATTATATTCTGTCAGGACCTCCACTAATCCGATGTTTTGTACATTGGTGTTGAGGTATTAGTTCTAAGATAGGATAAAACAGCCTAAACCTTTTCACTCCAACAGCACTGCCTGTCTATCCACTACCTTTGTGTTTTCTCTCCCTGTCTCCTTTTGCTTTCCCCCTTAACTCACAGGGGTGCAGCACTTCCCTCTCTGGCTCACAATAGGAAATTCTAATAAAGACTGACAATTTAGTTCCCAGAGAGGACTGGTGATGGTCACATCTACACATTAGAATATATAAAAGATTTTGCTGCACGACTAAAATAAGCATTGATCTCATAAAAGGTTGACCCCCTTTTATGGGGTTAAACAATGAGAATACATGCAGACAAGTAAAAAAAAAGAAAAAAAGAAAAGAAATAAAACAAAGGCCAGTAACTCTAAAAGACTAGGGAAAGAACAGTGGCAGTCATCGCACTTGTGGGTATTCTATAACAATGAACCGGAAATTAGAATACATTAATTCATACATTTTCTAAAAACCATATTCATAAAACAGTCCAACAAATGAGCGTTACCCGGCTTCATCCAGGGACTTGATTACACTAAGGTGTGGCTCAGGTGTGTGTCTGCCACTGCACTAACCAATACTAAAAAAGAATGGCATTTATTAAAATAAACACAGGTGGCTGGAAGCATGGTGAACAATAACTCCTTAAAAACCCCAGTTCTTAGATGTCCCATAGTCAGTGCATTTATATCAGGGTGTGTTATGAGCTGTCATCATATGCAAAGCTAGGACTACTCTTTAAAACACTAAAGTCACACATACTGCTAAGCATTGTTTGGCGTGACTTCCTACACCGCTGCTGCACTTACGCATGTGACATCTGCTGACGATAGTAGAGAGGGAGAGAGATCGAAGGTTAAATAGCTTCCGCCCATTCTCCTGGGTCCTAAAGGTATCCCTGTTACATAAAGAAAGAAACAGACACACAAATATCCAACTATCAAGCAACATCTTCAGTTGTAAATGTGGCTTGTCACGTCCCAGCTTATTAACCCTGTGGGGTGTGGTCAGTGCTATTCACATTCCAACGACCATCGTTTAAACCCACCTGGCTCCTCAGCGATTGTTGATCTGGGTGTCAAAGGGGGTCATTAAAATGTGAGTTTCACCTTTGTATGCTAATGAGGGTCATTAGCATGAGACACATCACCTGGGTCAATCTGCTGAGACAATCTTTTTGGGAGTTTTGAAAGGACTTGATTGTAAATGGGCTAATGGTGACCACGCCCCCTGTAACTTCAGAGATGGCTTCTCCACTTTGAAGTGGATGACTTCTTTCTCAAACCATTTATCTTCCCTGTCCAAGATCTGAACGTCGGTGTCCTGAAATGAGTGTCCCTCTTCCTTGAGGTGAAGGAAGACTGCTGAGTCCTGTCCTGTTGAGTTGGCTCTTCTGTGTTGAGCCATGCACCTGTGTAGTGGTTGTTTGGTTTCCCCTATGTAGACATCTGAGCATTCCTCTTTGCTTTTAACTGCAGACACCAGATAGCTCTTCTGACTGTGTGGTGTGGGGTCTTCTGGGTGGACCAGTCTTTGTCGGAGGGTGTTGCCTGGCTTAAAATATACAGGAACCTTGTGTTTGTTGAAGATCCTCCTCAGCTTTTCTGACACTCCAGACACATGTGAGAACACTATACCATTGCGCTTGCTCTCTTCTGTCCTCCACTGGGTTGTTCTCTTTCTGGATCTTGTGTGAGCTTTCACAAAGGTCCAGTCAGGACATCCACAGGTTTTCAGTGCCCCTTTCAGGTGTTGGTGTTCTTTCACCAGAGGCCTGTACCATAAAGCTTGATTAACCTAGCCGGGCTTCCTCTTACTTATCTGGCTTCACTTACCGAGACATCTGCCCTCAGGATTTTCGGTACCATAAAGCCGGCTATCAACTCACTAATTCAATTCAGGCATGTCCACTCTAGATCTGTGTGCGCTCACATAAAAAGGGCGGAGGTTGCTGCATGCGACCAATCGCAAACATGCAACAAACCGCATATTTCACAACGGAGGAGCAAACAATAATAATTAATACATACGAGCAATACAAATCAATAATCCAGGCCAAAAGCAACACGGTTGCAGCTGCCAAACGGCGCAAGGATCACTGGCAAAAAATTGCCGACTGTGTCAATGCGGAAGTTAGTGCCATTACAATATTACTTCCCCACTATGACTGCACTTGTATGTCTGACTACAGTAACATTTGTGTGTTCCATAAATGTATGTGTGTACGACATTTTTCGTTATGGCATGTGATTGTAGCCCCCGCGACTTTATGAATAGCTCTACATACTGTGTTCTTCCCGAGGTTTTCGGCATCGCCAACAGAATTCATAAAAGTGCCTATGAATGAATGAATCAATCCATGATTTACTTAAACAAATAATTGATTAATGGCATTTTATCTGTGGCTTGCTTGTAACCCATCCAACGAGGGATTTAAGGACATCATAATAATTACGAACATCACTAAGAAATATATTAACTGTGGCAAAAAGCCTCAGTGCAATGCACACTGTCTGCGGGACTGTCAGTGCGTGGTTGCGGTGCGTTACATTACTGATGTAAGACTCCAGCAGCTGACAGATGTAATGTAACCCCTCTCCCCAAAACCTGTACCTTTCGTACAGTGATTGTTCAGGCAATTCGAACGGATTACAGCGATCTCTAAATATTCTCTCGCGCCTGAGCGCTCTTTGCACAAGCCGTGCACCAAGATCCACCGGGTTCTCATAAAACGGACAGCCCATTTTCCAAAAGAACTGATTGGTCAGTAGGTGGGGCTGTCATACCTGCTTAGCTCTGATTGGTCAGTAGGTGGGGCTGTTATATCTGCTGAGCTCTTATCCTGAACTAATCGTGCTCCGGAGCAGGTTAGGTGTTCAGCATAGGTTACCACGACAACGTAGCCGATAGAAAGTCAGCCACCTTTATGGTACCGAAAAGCCAGGGTTAAGCCTGAAGTTATCTCGCTAAGCCATAATCCAGCTTTTTGTTACAGGCCTCTGGTCTTGGGTACTGACTGGTAGCTTATCAGCTGTCTTGAAGGGTCCTGATGACGCTAAGCTTGTGCTCCAGCACAGCAGGTACTGGTCCGTGTGTGTTGGTTTCCTATATACCCCAACATACAGACTTCTGTCATCTTTTATGCCATCGTACAAGCTCAAAAGTTCAAAATCAAATTGACGGGTATGTTTTTGTTTTTTTGTGCAATACAATTTTTCCATTTTCGAATTTGACTGTGTGTCTATTTTGGCCCAAAAAACTCCTTTGAGGAGTGGCATAAGTGACACAAACTGTATATAATTATGTTAGAAGTAGGGCTGTCAGTTTAATGCGTTAATTAGATTAATTAATTACGCTGCAAATTAACACGCTATAAAAATTAACGCAATTAATCGTGAGTGGCAAGTCAATGCACAAGCGTTTTAAATTTGGCCTATTGAGTGACCCGTAGGCTGCAGTGGTACGTCACTTCGTACCTGCGCCACTAGTCAAAAGCAGGGTGACTGACAACAGAGATGGACGCAACACAGGAGACGAGGCAAGCCCACTCAGACCTTTGGGCGGAAAGTTTATGTATAAAAAGAACAAAGACCGGACTACCAACAAAAACACAGTGATTTGTACCTTTTGTAAAAGAGAATTTTCATATCACCAAAGCAGCTCCAGCCTAATGTATCATTTAAATGCAAAACATGTCAAGGACGCAGAGTTGTCTGTTGTCAGTTCCTGTAACGTTTGCTTACCCTTTTAAAGGAAAAGCCTGTTGGCATCTTGCTACTGATGTTGCCTCATTTAGAGGCATGTTATAATATTCATTTTGAATTGCTGTATTGAGTCAGCTTTAGTATTCATTTTGATTGAGAGTCTGCTTATGTGCCTATTTTAGACTCAGTCTTATTTTATTTCTGAATTTTATTTATTTTATTTAACTGTATATGTATTGCATTTTTGAGAAATGCACCTGGCCTGATTGGTTTGTTGATGTGCTTGACCTTTTTTCTTTTGAATTTCATTTATAAAGCACACTTAACCACTAAAAATGTGGATTTCAAATCTTCTCTTCTTGGTGCATTCTATTGATAAGTCATGCACTACAATTTTGTAATATCCTAGAATTGAAATTCTTTATTTGGGGGCCTTTAGCAGGTATGAGATTAAAATGCGATTAATTAATTAATTACAAATCCTGTAATTAATTAGATAAATTTTCTTAATTGCCTGACAGCACTAGTTAGAAGCCTATGGCAACTTTTTTTGAGTTCAAAATCAATTCGATGAGCATGTTTTTGGTTTTTATGTGCAATAAAATACAATTTTCCATTTCTGAATTTGACTGTGTGCGTCTATTTTGCCCCAATATGTCAATATAGTAAGTTATAGCGAAATAATCATTATCTCTTTATATAGCTGAAGTTGTGCTGAAGAAAAACATACCAAGTATGGGTATGTTAAATCATTTTTAACGTGGTATATAGAGACAAATCAAATGGTCCGAAAAACAGTCAGGGGACTAAGGGTTAATACATAGACATCAACATAGTACCCACAGTTGTAATTTATAAATTGTTCATCAATAAATCACTACCCCAGAAACGAATTCAATTTTAATGCAACCTAATAAATCTTTAAATCTTATGCAAAGTACGTTTATTACCTTTATTTATTAGAAAACATTACATTATTTTAGTACATCACATTTATTTATCCATTGTTAATTTATCTTCAGTGTAATGTGACATACGCAAAATGCACATCTTCACTTGAGGACATTGTGTAGCTTTCAATTAGATGGAGAAATCAGGAGTGACGTCATCGCGTAAACATACGTACGTCTAGTCCGAGAAGCTACGCCGGACGTGCGGCGGTTCAAAGAGGAAGGAAGATGGCGGACAACAAAGGCGAGGAGGATATGAAACCGTCTGCTAATTCGGATTCAGTGCCTTCAGTGCAGGATTTCGAGCAGACAGACACGAATGTCGAAAATGTGTCCATAACTATAGAACCGGAAACAAAACACGGTGAGGAAACTGAGTCTAACGGTAACGCCGCCGAGCCACCGACACCTACCGACGACGAAGCCGACGTGAACAGCGAAACGGCAGCTGGATTGCGAGGAGAAACCAGCATTAGCCCCATCAACGTCGATAGCGATACTGTGACCGGCAGCATGAACGTAGAGACATCGGGAGCTGAACCCATGGCCGTCGAGGAGGCTCACGCTGGCGGGCACACCACCGATATGTCCCCTCCTTCTGCGGCGCCAGCGGCCACGCCGGTATCCACTCCCATTAATTTACTGGATACGTGCGCGGTGTGTAAACAAAGTCTCCAGAACAGAGACTGTGAACCCAAACTTCTGCCTTGTCTGCATTCGTTTTGCCTCAAATGTATCCCACAGCCTGAGAGACGAATAAGCGTACAGGTGCCTGGACCCCACGGACAGACAGACACACACATAGGTGAGTGTTTCTGAACGGAACCTGTCAACACTCCCTCTTCTCGCTCAGACGTGTTACGTTCAGGGACACGGACGATCCCAGCGCTCAGTTTGCTTCACTGTCCTTTGGTTGGGTTTCAGCGACATCTTCTTACCTATGACCCTGAACACGATGAAGACACTTAAACTCCATAGTTGTATTTCAGATTGTTGTGTTGATGAAGGCGACGCTGTGAGGAGAGGATCTGTTTGGCGGTCTGTCTATCGATCGTAATGTGAATGACGCAAACTCAAATACAACTGGAATAGGATTCAAATCAGGAGATGTATATGTCTTTATTATTATTATTTGTTACCTTAAATGCATAACTTCATGAAAGTCAAAATAATGAGATCCTCTTTTTCTTTATAGAATGAAATCACTAATAATACATCCAGCCGAGTAGACTCCATTATCATTTTGGCCCACTTGATCATTAGATGACTGGTAAATATACCACGAATAAATCAGGAGCAGCTTACTTGGTGCATAAAAAGCTTAATTTTTAGAATGAGCAGATTAAGACTGCTGTACATCAAAACTTTATTCATTTTCTATAAGATGCTTATCCAGACTATGAATCGCAGGTGCGGCGGGAGCCTATTCCAGGTGAGAATCAGTGAAATGCGTAGTACACTCCTCTCTGAAGACACACATACACACACACATACCTATAGACAATTTACAGTGACCAGTTCACCTAAAGTGCATGTTTTTGGTGGTGGGAAACCAGAGAATCACGCAGACATGTGCAAAGCTCAAAACTTGTCTGTCGTTAAGTGTGAATCTCAGCCTTTGCCACCTCACTTGACGATTTGTTGAGAAAATCATCTGCTAGATGTTTGGACTGAAATGAAACTGACCTTGGCGCTTGTAGTCAACACAAAAGTGTTGCATTTCAAGTTCAAGAAAGGAACTTCTACAAGTGAGTTACCCCTAAGTAGTTAATATAATGTTTAGAGTTACCGCCACATAGCTTCATAGTATATTGATCTGACAGTTGGTTGTCTCGGTTGTACAGTATTGCACGGTATACATTCTGTTTTCTACAATGCCATTAGCGGTGGTTAGAGGAGAGATTCAGTATCACGGTCAAAAGTGTAGTTACAGAACTGTCTATTACCAAGAAAAGAAGAAAAAACAGACATTTTTCATCCCGCAGGAAAATAATTTTTCCTCTTTGTTTTTGGTATTTTTACACATGAATATATGTACAGCCCCCCCCCCCACACACACAGTAGTAGAGAGGCAGGCAGCTCATTGGTGCACCCAAAGAGCAAGCCTTACTCAAGGGCACCTCAGCAGTGCTCAGGAGGTGAACTGGCACTTCACCAATTGCCAGTTCTCACTCTGAAATTTGTGGTCCATGTGGTTCTGGAACCCGCTACCGTCCGGT
This sequence comes from Antennarius maculatus, assembly GCA_013358685.1. NCBI lineage: Eukaryota > Metazoa > Chordata > Actinopteri > Lophiiformes > Antennariidae > Antennarius > Antennarius maculatus. The sequence continues at coordinate 10,462,509 of CM023607.1, read as the reverse complement.
CCCCAACCCAAGACTTAGTGGGCTGAGCTACTGCTGCCCATTAAAAAGTCTGCTTCTAGAGTCAGACTTGCGTATGTGCTCTTTTATGAAAGATTTGGTCTATAGTAGGTAATGTACTTCATGTGCTCTTACCCACCCCTGTCATTTGAAGTTATGTAGAAGGTTTTCATGATGAATGTTCTTTTGACCATATTTGCTGGTCATATTCAGATTGGCGTTTTAAAGGATGCTGTTGACAACACTTCGTTTCAGGTTCGATAATAGTGTCTTGTCCAGAAAGTGTCTGGTGGAGTTTTTCCACACTGGTTTCCTCAGTTTGTGAAAGACATAACATTTTAGGAAATGATTAATTCGCCACTTTATCCTTAGCAGTTTAATTCTCCTAAAGGTTTGTTAGTAGCCATATTTATATCATTGATTGACTTGGCTTCACATGGAGGATTGCATAGAAGACGTTATTCTGTCAATGATAGAGCCTTTAGTAAAATACTGATTGATAGGATTTAATCCTGTGGATTAGTTGGTTACAGATTATGTACTTAATAACTGCTTGCTTCACGATGAGTAACAAAGGTTTTATGTGGTATATAATTAGGTGGTGCACCTTTATTATTGTTAAGAAAGATGGCACTTTGTTTCTGTATGCCTTTAGGTCTGATTACTTTAAAACTGCTGGAAGAGGTATGGATTATGGCCTAAAGTAATCCAGGTCATCACTGTGATCCAGAACTTTGTGTGTCATGGAGGCATTACACCATCCTTGCCTCCTATGTCCTGGAAAATGGGCAAAAGTGACATAATTACACCTCCAGAAGATCTTCTGCACATCAACGTATGATCAAAATCCAAACAATAATCTTGATCGGCTTATCTGTACAGTCTAGATTTATGGGGCTCAAAGAAAATTTACTACTGCGAGATGACGAACAATACTGTTAATAGGTTTGGATCTAGGATCAAATTGTAGCTGAAACCGGGTTAAGTGATTTTAATCCTAGATTCTATAGTTCTCTCTGATGTCAAATTTAATTTGATTTTTTAAAAGTTAGTAAACTAGATCCAGAAAAAAACATACTAGTGCAATATGCTTTTTTCATTGTCATACTAGTAACAATATCAATGTGCTTCTCAATTATAGGGCTATGTTTTCATGGTCAGTTATTAGTACTAAGATTAAAGGACTGTTGCCTTGAGATTCGGGGTGGCAGTGGCTCAGTGGTAGAGAGGATCGTCCAAAGTTCAAAGGTCGGCGGTTTGATTCCTTCTCCCGCCCCAAAATAACATGAATATGTTTTGATGAGATGATGCGGAGAGATTTACACCGAACCCAGAGTGGATTAAATTTTCATTCTGATCCAGATGTCCATCCAATCCCCTTTTTGTTTTATTTTGCTTCGGTTTTTTACAGCAAATGAGACAAGATATTTTACATGTTCTTTCCATATTCAAAAAAGCTTCCCTATTAAGGTGACTAATATTTAATACGGGCGGTGCAGTGGGTGGTGCTGTCGCCGCACAGCCAGGCGGTTCCAGGTTTGAGTCCCGCTCTGTATGGAGTTTGCATGTTCTCCCCGTGTCGCCGTGGGTTCTCCGGCTTCCTCCCACTGCCAAAAACATGCGCTTCAGCGAGACTCGGCTTCAGATTGCCCCTAGGTGTGAGTGTGTTTGTGTGTTTGTCTTGATGTGGTTCCATGGTGCACTGGCGCGCCCAAAGTGTCCCTTGCCTCACGCCACCAGTCTGCTGGGATAGGCTGCAGCACCCGCAACTACAGATGGAGCTGGAAATGACGATGAATGAATGAATGAACTTTTGATATAATTTTGTGTTCAAAGTAAAATATTAAGAAAGGTTTACATTTACAGGTGTATTAGAATCATAAATTTCTTCATTTGTTACACTAAATATTTTATGGCTATTTTCCATGTGACTAATTTCTTTGAATAGATACATTAGCACCATTAGCAGTGAGCTACCATAATTCTGTTTGAACTCAACAAATAAAACACAACAATCACTCTTTAAAATCACATCAGTGGGCAGTGGTATATATCATGGGTAGAGCAGCAATGCTGGAGAGTCAGGTTAAATATGCGAATAATGATCTATTGTCAGTTATTTGTTCTCTTAGCCTCTGTATTGACCATCTGTCCATTTGACCCAGACTACTCCCTCCCATGTTTGTCCTTTCTAAGCTTCTTAAAAATAATGACATGGAATACACTTAATGTATTTAATCTTTACATTTACAAATGCTCAACATTTATCCAAATAAAGGTTCTTACCTATTTGGGGATTTTTGATAATTGTTATAGAATCAGGATAATGACAAGGATAATACATTATTATTAATTATGCTAGGATAATTTATTATATTGGGCCTACAAGCACCACTGTAAGAATCTAAGACCTTAGATCTATGTGGTGATTCAAACTATATTTTTTCAGTGTTACCAGGTCAGCATATGTTGTGTTGTGAACAGACACATAGTGTGACAATGGGCAGTCACCCTTCTTGCTTTTTCATCATCACCATCATCTTGTCTCTCTCTTGTTGTCTTTTTAACGTTCTGTCCCTTCCTGTCCTTCACCTGAGCTGTGACTAATGGAGTCTTCTCTTCAGTTCAATCTCTGTCAATGCAGAAAGTAAACAGTGCCAGCTGTTATTTATGTGTAAAATTAACTTCTTCACAATTTTAATCCTACAATAAAAATAAATAGGAGTTTCCCATTTTAACACATTTTTTAAGCCCTTACAGAAAATTAATTTTAAAGCATTTAAATTTTTATTCAAGTCCTTCTGTCTAACAGTGGATGAAGTAATGCTGGCTAACAAGCTGGTTACGTAATTCATATGTACCAGCTGGCAGCATGAGGCCATTTTCAAATGTGGCCCCACGACACGGGGCCTATTAGTCAGGTGATGTCTGGAGAAGATCATCTATCTATCACCAGTCATCCGGTTAGCTTGTGTCGTTAGCTTGTGATGCTAACTGTGGCCGGCTTTAGTGGAAACAACCGCCTCTCCAGTTTGATGGCATAATCAAGGAACAATAATGTTGAGTCAGGAGTTGTGGTACAGGCAAGGTCATTCACTCTGCTCATAACACACACACACTCACACACGTGCGAGAACTCACACATAGTGGCAGCACACTAGGCTTATTCCATGGTCGGGGAAACACTGAGTAAAGTACAGTGCGCCCTCGCGCTTTTGCGCATCAACGATTGCAGCTCCACCTCATCGCGGACTTTTAATATGCAGTCATGTGATACCATACGTGCATAGTATTGGCTGAAGGCATCCAGAAGTGCGCTCTGTACCGTCAGTCTCGGACATCGTGAGACACAAAAGTGCTTTAAACAGTCGATAAGAGTGTGGGAAAGGGTAATACTGATAGAAGATGGTTTCATATCAGTATGGGGAGGGTTCATAAACGTTTAAGTTATTGTAAATTATAAGATAGATGTCAATCGCGGATTCCTCAATCGCGTGTGGTTCCTGGAACGCATTAACCGCAAAGAATGAAGGTGCACTGTATTGTAATTTCTTTTTTGCAACATTGACTAAGGTATTTTTGTTAACTGCTGGTGCTTGGCCTGAAACTATTTTCTGATTTGAAGAAAAAATAAATTAGAAAATTGTAAAAAATGCATTTGACACTAGCCGCTGCCAGGGCGGCAGTGGCTTAATGGTAGAGCAGGCAGTAGAGCGGGTCGTCCAATGAGTTGACGGCCACTCTACCTCCCCCTGCATGCCATAGGCCGCTTGTGTGTGTGTGTGTGTATGTGTGTTCAGGGCCTGTACACACTAATATAGTTACCTATGCATGTAACTAACTAGAGTGTGCCACAAATTACCCTTTGGGGATCCATTCAGTATATATATAAAAAATAAAATAAAAGCTCTATTGTTATTGGAACACTGAAAAAGTTACATTTCCTTCTGGGAAAATAGATACTGTGCATATTATAACTTAGCAGTTTCTTTTAAATCACATATGTCAAAGTCAAGGCAAGCGGGCGAGATCTGGCCCATGGCGAATTATTTATGGCCCGCCAGATAATTTTTAATTACTACTAGAACTGGCCCGCAGGCCACATCGGCCTGCTGATGTTTTGTATGCACCGAAACTACATTCCCCACTATGGGTAGCGAAAGTCACTGCAGCTCAGCAAGCGGGCTTCTGGTTTCAATGTTTATCATCAGGGCGGCACGGTGGTGCAGTGGGTAGGGCTGTCGCCGCACAGCAAGGCGGTCCTAGGTTTGCGTCCTGCTCCTTGCGGAATTTGCTTGTTCTCTCCGGGTTTTCCGGCTTCCTCCCACCTCCAAAAAATGCGCTTCAGGTTAATTGACCGTTCCCAAATTGTAGGAATGAGTGTGTGCGTGGTTGTCTGTGTCTCTGTGTGGCTCCACGGTGCACTGGCCCCGAGTTTCCGCTGCCTCATGCCCTAAGCCAGCAGGGATAGGCTGCAGCTTCCTGTGACCCGCGACAGCGGATGAAACGGTCATAACAGTGTCAGAATGGAGGTTGAATTTAGCCACTCCCCTCCTCAAAAATGGCTTAAAGGAAGGTGGATGCTGAGAGCAGGGGGTTTCAAGCCAGGTGGGAGTCAGAATTTATGTTCAAATGGGTAAAAGGTAAACCTGTGTGTCTTCTGCTAAGTTTGCACTTTTCATGCCCGACACAATGCCCTAGCTGCTCATCCAAGCTGCTCGGACGCGCTATATATTTTGTAGCAGAGACTTGTGTGAACAACTTCTCTCTGATGAAGCTGAAAAAAACATCACACAGGAGCCGTCTGACTGATAAAAACCTTTACTCCATCCTGAGGATCTCCTCAGCTCAGAGCCTGATCTCGAACATTGATGAACTTGTACGAAAGATGAGACACCATGAAATATCAGGGTCAGCCTCAGACAAGTGAACATCACAGAGCAGTAACATATTTTCAGTTTCAAATTCAGTTAAATTTTTATATTTGTTTCTACAAGACATGATGTCTCTTTGAAGGAAGTATTGTTTTGTCTGTGTGCCATAGATTTTTGTCATTTATTTATTCATATTTATTTCAGTTAAATGGACTCAGGAAAAATTGCAGATAAGAGCCATAAGAAATTATACAACTTGATTTGATTTTTTTATTTTATTTTGGAGGACACCCATCCCCTTGCAGTGAGAATCCTTTTCAAATGTCTCTGACTTATGCGAAAATTGTGCTGCCTACTAAGCACTACTTGGATGTATTATATTTTAGGCCGATTTCAAAATAAAATGCAATAAACCGCTCATATGGGTGGGTGTCCTCCATTGTTTTTTCTCCATAAAGCCAAAACGGCCCAGAAGTATATATACCTGTAGCTTTGCGAGATCCCGCAAAAGTTTTGCGAGATCTCGTAAAGATGGACCTTTATTTTTTCTCTCCATGTCCCCTCAGGGGCTCCGTATATTTTTGATACAGGTAGAGAAACATGAAAATAAGGCCTGTTGATAACAGAATGTGATTGTGTGTTAATATGGAGGGAGAAGCTATGCTGGGGTTCAGCTGAGCAGCTTTGGTTCAGTCACAGCTGTGGAGCCCAGCTGTTGTGGGGTTTGTGTATAAAGTGTGGAACTATTTGTGTTTATGTAATGGTTGTGAGGGTTCCTCAAGGCGGTCCCAGTTCAGCCGCTGTCAATCACTAAGGGGGTGGGGGTGGGGGGACGCTATGCAGCTGGAGCCGACACAAACTGGCTGTTTGCTGCTCAATCCAGTGTTGACTGGCTCAAACCGGTTTACACCGGCTTGAGCTCAGCTGGAGGAGTGACATAGTGTTGTACTGACTTTCTATAATCACTGTAGAGGATGTAGATATTTAATGCAATCTTGTGTGTGTTTAGAAAATAAGTTAAAAGTCTGAACTAATTGTTTGTTTTGTGCATTTCTAATAATTGATACGCAACAAATCTTATGAATGAAATCAAATAAGATGACTAAAAAAAGTATATTACATGTACAATAGAGTAAAATCACCCTTGTTATTTGATTAAATAATTTCACATTCTAATGAAACTGTCAAGGATGTGCATTGAATTAATTACCCCCCATGAATAGATGGGCTACACCAATGTCCCAAGAGTTTTGAATTAGTGTAGGAATTTGCTTCAAGGAAATTATTGAAATGCACAGAAGGTACAGCCCCCTGTTAATACTTTGGTATGAATGTTCGAGGTCATCCCCCAAGTGGTTTGCCGTTCTGTTAACTTATTAACCACCACCTGAGCTGAAAACAAAAAAAATAGAAAATATAATTTTTCAGTTCCTTTCTTTCCTTTGTCATAGTGATAAAGTGTTGGACTTCGGAAAGTTGTGATATTAAATTAAAGTACAAATGAAGTTAGCACCAGGACAGGATAAATACATTTATTGCGTACCACTGCAGTTCACTGGAAGAATACTGAATAGGCTTTTTGCTGAACTAAGGTTACTTGTTTCTAACTTTGTATAGAAATTTTAAAAATGATTGAAAAAATCAATCACACCTTAAATATATCAAGTTATACATTTTCCATGCAGATAAACAGAACACCGTTCACACAAACACTTAACACATCATGAACACCGTGCAAGACTTATTCCTTCACTCAAACTTAGTTGGGTTGGAGAATAATTTGGAAATGGAAATTTCCGAATTATTGAAATTTTCATGCAGTCTCCCATGAGGTTAGTTTTCACCTCTGAGAACAAATGATTTGTCTTTGCTAAATAAATTCTTATATTTAAGGTTAGATTTGTATTCCTACAAGCAATAACAAGTGGTCGTACTTTCCTTTTTTATGAGAGCAAAATTTTTTCACCCTCATTCTCCACCTTGTTTGTCGGTTGAGCTTTAGTGAAAAATGTTAATGATGATGATGATGGTTCAACTTATGATTAATCATATCAACTAAGTTAGATGACTGCTTACATATGGATGGACCTGACTTTTATGATGACTGCTTGATTGATTGATTGATTCATTCATCGTCAACCGCTTACCTGTAATTTGATTCTTTTTGTTTTAGTTTTTCTCCAACAATCAATTGTTGAAGAAATGTCAATTAGTATTGAATTTCAGGTGACAGGTTATCTTGATTTTCTGTTCCTCTCCTGTATTCAGTGAATGTAATGCGCTGTGCAGTGTGCCACCAGGACTACAGACAGAGCGACATTATTGACAACTACTTTGTCAAAGATACCTCAGAAGCTACCAGCACATCAGATGAAAAGTCTGCACAGGTCTGTTAGAACTGTTTGCCTTGTGGACATTATGTTTTAAATAGTCGTGACTTTGTACATTGAAATATTCAAGCCAAGTTGTTATGTTGACCTGCTGTACTGAATGTAGCTGTACATGGAGAGGTTTACAGAGTATTAACGAGTTACTGAATAACATATTACATAACCACATGTTACCTATGTTTTCATATCTCTTAGGTTTTACAATAGTCTTCTAAACACTCTATACACCGTATTAAAAAAACCTGCCTACCCATTCATGACATAGTAGACCTATGACCACATGTATGTCTTAACCTTGATGATAGTTTCTTTGTTGGAAAATGTTTCACAAATTTGTGCAGAACCACAGCCATTAGTCTGTACTTTTCTCTGAACCTCAACAAGTTTTGTTTTGTTTTTCTTGTCAAGATGTGCACAAGTTGTGAAGACAATGCAGGAACTATAGGCTTTTGTGTTGAATGTGGAGAATGGCTGTGTAAGACCTGTGTGGAAGCACACCAGAGGGTCAAAATAACAAAGGACCACAAGATTCGCACCAAGGAAGATGCTGGTGCTGCCTCTGGTAAGATAGATTGCCACCACGAAGAATCCACATGTGTTTAATGAACCAGACAAACATTAGTTCAGTGTAGTGAGCGTTGCATCTCAGGGCAAGTGTAACTGCAGCATAGCTCGATAGCTCACCTGCTAAGTTAGATTTGGCCCATTTCCCTTTTTATCTGTTTCTCCAAATTAAATATTGTTGGTTTCCTTTCTGTTTGTAGAGTCAGTTGGTACGTCAGGACAGAGGCCTGTTTTCTGTCCCATTCACAAGCAGGAGCCGCTGAAACTCTTCTGTGAGACCTGTGACACTCTGACCTGTAGAGATTGTCAACTGCTTGAACACAAAGAGCACAGGTACGTCATCATCGACATATCTCAGATGGTTGAACATTAAAATCAGGATTATCGAGATGCCAAGGAATAGTTAACTTTTTCGTGAGCACACCACTGCTGATAGATATTCTCCTCCTGTCCTTGCTGAAGGGCATACCACTCCTGTTGACTACGCCTGTTTGTTTTCTCAAAGCAGGCTGTTCACTACTGTAATTTCATTATTTTTATTTACACTGCTGCTTCTCAAAGCATGACAAAGAGGCTGTGAATTCTGTAGGGCAAATTAGTAGAACATCTATTGTATATGTTATAAACCTTGTTATTAGGGTGTCACACTCATTTTGAAACGTTGTAGGTTGGTTCATCATTCTCATTTAAGGAGGATGGCACATTACCAACCCATTGATCTGCTTTTTCTGGAAGAAGGGCACTCGGAACAATCATGAAAACAATTTATTTTGAGTAAAGAGTGATTAAATGAAGCAAATCACTGGCTGCCAGTGACGTCCAGAGACGTCAGTTACGTTTTTCAACAGGGAGGGCTGGAGGACATGCTGGCGGAGCGCATCAGTGAAAATCAGGCTTAAAATCATTGAATTTAGTGTCATGATCACTGATCCGGTGACAGAACAGAGGATGGTGAATCATAGGAGGACAGAGAAGTTGCGGCAGATGCAACAAAATCTGTGTTTGTCAGTGCGCACCCGCGTGTGAAGACAGTCTCGCTGTGAGCAAAGCATCTTGTGATCGGTCAAGAACAGAAATAAAACACAGATAAATATTGAGTGTCGGAGAAAGTCCAAAGAAGATTAGTTGCTACAAAGCGCTGGTAGTGAATATTTTTATTTACGTGGTCGTCAAGATGCGAGCATCCAACTTGTAGATATGAACAACCGCGCTGACAATAACTCATTCTTTCTCCTCTCTGTTCGCTTCTTAAGGTTTTAAAGGTTGTCAAGGTTATAAAAAAAAAATACAGGAATTATTTTTATTTTGCAATAGTAAAAACACTAATTTTAACTTTCTCAATACGTACATTCAATGTGATGCATCGCGGATGTAGATGGTTATGGATTGTCAACATCAGCAGCTGACTCAGGCTGTTGTTGGATGCGCTTAAAAAATGGTCGAGTTCTTTGAAGTGCTTTCTTCTTCTGCTGTGGGTATTAAAATATAAAAAGCAAAAGCTTACTGTGTTTAAACTAATATGAATTCAAAACAGTTGTGTGAATCATGAATTTCTACGGTAGATATTGGAACTATACGTTTGTATTTATTATGATTATTGTTTAATCCTCATTTATTTACTGTAACATATTATGATCTTTTGTGGCAGACAGACATGTCAATTAAAATGATGTAAACTTGATTTTTATTTTTCCGTGTATTTTTTTGAAAACCGACGTATAATCAAGAATAGCTTAACTCGAAACAACCTGAACCTGTATTTTATTTTACATACGTGTTGTTTGTGTCCTGTAATTAACTTCTGGTAAGTCTTAGGGAATAGTACTTTCTTGTTTAGAGTAGTAATTGCATTGAAATGGCCTCAAATGGTGAATATGGATTGAAATTTAATAAATAACGACTTACGAACAATTCAGCTTATGAACATCCTTTCAGAATTTAGTTCGTTGGTAGAGGATTACCTATATGTTCAAACATGCCGTAGAAATGTTGGCTACAATAAACAAATTCATTTCTTAATAATTCCTGTATGGACAGATTTCACGCTTCATCTCAAATTTTTACTTTGCCTCTATTATCGGTGTTTGTGATACCTGTGGATGGATCACTTTGAGGCAAGACATTTCAAATACAGTGTAGTTGGACATCTGGCAGCTCAATGACATCAATTAAAAAACATAATATGGTACCTTTAAAATAACTGCATGATTACGATAAAAATTATACTGTGTTTCATAGAAAGAAAATTTATCTTAGTTTGTAGTTTTGTTCAGCACACTTAGTTAAATCAATTCATTCAGGTCATTGTCGGAGATTTTAAAAAGAGGGTTTCTCCTGTTTCTCAGGTACCAGTTTCTGGAGGAAGCTTTCCAGAACCAAAAAGGTGTTATTGAGACTAGTGTGGCCAAACTGCAGGAAAAGAAGAACTACGTCCACTGTTCTGTCTCTCAGGTGCAAAGCAGGTGAGAGTGTTTCATCAGCGTCTGCCATTCCAGAGCTGCACTTAAAAAAAGTTGCTGTTACTTCACATTTGGTGTCGAGACTGTCGTAAAGCAAGTGCCTATCCTCTTTTCTTTCTATCAAGGTTAAAAGAACTGAACGAAACCCATAAGAAGGTGGAGCATGAAATTAAAATTGCAGTGTTTACTCTTATTAATGAGATCAACAAGAAAGGAAAGTCCTTGCTACAGCAGTTGGAGGTAAAAGATCATGACTGAACTTTGTAACATCCACCAAAATCACGTGGTAACCATGATATATAATGACTTGCGTAACTAGCACTAGCTTTATTTTTCTATATATTTTGGACTCAATTTCAGTTTGGTCACATTCAATAATCTAATCTGTGTGTGGGGATTTCTAACCACAACATATTTAATGGCTTTGTCAAGACTCTTTCATTCAAGTGGGAATATCGAATTGTCTTTAGAAGTTAACCAGAACCATTGTGCTCTCCGTTCAGAGTGTGACCAAAGAGCGCTTCGCCAGGCTTGTGGCTCAGCACAAGGATACCTCTCAACTGTCCCAACAGATCAACCATGTGCTTAAGTTCTGCCACTGGGCCATCAACACTGGCAGCAGCACAGCGCTGCTCTACAGCAAAAGGCTGGTATGTATGTCTGAAGCACCAGATGTACAACAGATTAAGAGTCTTAAATCTACACTCTGCTCCTTCCTCTACTGAAATCATTCGCCTACTGGATCTAATATTTTTGCTGTACATTAGAAATAAACTCAATTTAATATTTCTTGTTTTGTGAAACATTTAAGTCATGTGTTTTTAAGACATGGAGCATGAGCAGCACTGAAGTGTTTCTGTTCTAGTGGTTAGCAGCAAGCCCAAAACACAATGCTGCATTTGCCTCAAGTTTTTCTGTAAGCACTGGTGGATTTGACGTGCTGCACTGAGCCTCCCATCTGCATGTTGACCTCTTTATGTGTGTGTCCATGTAGATCCTGTTCCAGCTTCGCCAGCTTTTCAAAGCTAGGCTGGAGCCAGCTCCCCAGGCCAATGGGGTTGTGCGCTTCTTCTGTGACCCCACCTTTTGGGCCAAAAATGTGACAAATTTGGGTGAGAAAGACCTCACATGTTCTATTGTTACGCAATCTCTCCAAGTTCCATTTTGTTATTGCTCAATCAAACCCAAAATAGACTGTATTTTGGCCTTAAAGGCATTACATTGCTACCGTAAGAATTTCATGTGCCCTGTCACATAAAATAAAGGAGATGTTTCACTGTCGTCTGGACTTACTGTCATCTCTGTTCCTGTAATTGCAGGTAATTTGATCGTTGAAAAACCTCCTGCTCTTGCACAACCACCAAATGTAATGGTAGGAGGTCCACCCATTTCTCCAGGCCAAGGTCACCCTGGCAAACACCCAGGACAGATCAACCTGGCCCAACTCCGGTTGCAACACATACAGCAAGCTGCTTATGCACAGAAGCATCAGCAACAGCACCACCAGCATCAGATCCAACAACAGATGCGCATCGCCTCCCAAATGTCCCAGCAGCACCCCAGACAAGCGGGCCCACCCTTGGTTCAGCAACAGGTACAGAAAGCAGTCACCCGTCAAGGTTCCAGTGTGGGGCGGAGAGGAAGTCTGTGCTGCACTTCACTCCAATGAGTGATGCTAACTTCAAGAACAGTTTAACTGCTCAGAATAGAATCGCATTTTCTCAAAGGTGTTTCTTTTACTTTTTTTCCCTCATGTCTTAGTGGTTCTAGAAGGTTGTGCTTGTCCATCCATACATCTGTATACATTTCTGTCTTCTCGAAATAGCTAAACAGAATTCAGTGAAATATCACACGTTTTGTAGGTGATCTAAAGGTGAGCATCTCATAATTGTTTCTTCAGTACTTTGCTTGTTTTTACATTTTTAGCTGTATTTGAACTTGTCAGTTCTCTTGTCATTTTGCTCACCTTCACGTTGTGAGCAAAAGTGTGAGTCTCTTCACATCAACACAAACCAGGTTTTTCTTGTAACTGGGGCAAATGTTTTCAGAGATGTGCGTTTTGTAGTTTGTTTTATTTAATTTTGGGTGAAAAAGTTTTTTTGCATTACCAAGGGTTTTTTTTTTTTTTTTATCCATTTATCTCATTTTCTCATGGTTGTGTGTGTGTTTGCCTTTGACAGCCTCCGAGGCTTATCAGTATGCAGCAGCTACCAAGAGGCCCTGGGGGTATGAACGGTGGGCCAGGCTCCTCCATGTACCCTTCCTCCCACCATATGCGTCTCCCAGGTCCACCGCAGGGCCGGATGCCCACGGCTCAGCCGAGACACAATGGGCAGCAATACCCTTCCATGATGCAGACTCAGCTGCAGCGACAGGTCAGTAAAGCACATGCTGGCTGTACTGGAAATACATGCAATGTGTGAAAAGTTTGCTTGTTTTTCTCTAGTTTTTTTTTTCCCATCATAAAGCATTTGTTGCAGTGGAATTCATCGCTATTATTACTAGCAGTTGTAGTAGTAACAAAACTACCAACAGACATTGCAATATGGATTCATAGATGGTTTTGTTACAGGTTGGCTAGAAATGGCTAAAAAAAATGGTGATGCAATTTTGCAGCATTCACTATATACAGTACAGTACACTATTCAATAAACCAAGGAACCATGTCAAAACTGTTTGACACCATGAAGCTTATGAATTTAAAGAAATAACATATATAATAAACTATTGTTTTCATAGTTGACAGCCAGCATGTATTGGGCATTAGTTTAGAGCCGGGTTGTCAAACTCATTTTCACCGAGGCCCACATCAGCATAATGGCTGTCCTCAAAGGGCCAGATATAACTTATAAATGTAACTAAATGTAACACAATGTAGTGTAAAATAAATGTAACTACTCCTTAATGTTAAATAACTCTGAATTTATAACTTATTCAAGTTATAAACATTGCATTTGCATAGAAAAAAAAATGTCTGTTGCTGTGTTATAACATAAATTCTTTTAATTTGTCAGTTTATGAAACCCACATAAGTCCATCAATGAAGGCTCAAACTAAGTGAATAAAAGAAATAACGTGAAAACAAGTTCATTAGCTTTGTTTAAAACGTTTTTGTCAGTGTTAAAATGGTTTTAATTACTGCCTTGTAGGAGATGTAGTTTGGATCAAAGCACACTTTTGACTTATTTTTAGACAATGACCTTTTATGCTCTCGTGGATCACATAAATTGATGTGGCGGGCCACATTTGGCCCCCGGGCCTTGAGTTTGACACATGTGGTTTAGAGTCAGTGAATGTGCTGGCTTTGACAGATAACCATCTAGAAATCTCAATGCTTTACATGAATGACTGGTGGCATTTCTGTTTATCATAACTTTCTCAAGTACGGTATTCCTGTTCTAACTCGAGCTATATGAAGCACGTCAAAACTTAAAGTGAGTTGTCAAACAGTTTATTCACAATTTGAGACATTTAAATAAAGTTCACGTATTTTTAAATTCAGTCAATTCAAAACTATTTAATAAAATACGTGTGACCTCATTTGTAATTCTTTCTGGATGTTAAGTAGGGCTTTGCTGTGGGTAGCTTGTGAACACTACCCACAGCAAAGCCCTACTGTGGATAGGCTTTGCTACCCACAGTAGGGTAGCAAAGCCCTACCACAAGCCTCTCATAGCTGCAATTGAGACCAGAGTGTCTCATAAATACCAACGTACAGATTGATGTTGCTGTTTGTCAGTAAAGCTGCCACGACCAGCTGATGGAAAGAAACCTTTTGGTTGTTTCAGGCCATTTTCAAGCAATAAAGCCAAATATGAACTGCATCCAACTTCTTAAATGTAAAGTTTACTGTTTTCCTTTGTCATTAATGAGTAAAACTTTTCCTTTGAACTGTTGGTTTCAAAAAAGGATGCAATTTGGGTACTAATTGCAGTTTTTGACATTTTAATGAACAAATGATTAAATGTAAACAATACGTAGATTAATTAGTAATACAAATCATTAGTTTGTTAGTAATTACACGTTAATCGTTAAGTATATGCAACAAGTCACCAGAAAAGTGGTTATTGTCATTGGGACTTTTTTTCCCTAGAACTTATGAGATCCTAGCCTTCTGTATTTATTAATGCATTCACTGTATTTTATCCTGTTTCGGTTCAGCAGTTGGGTTTATTTCTGCCAGAGATATTTTATTTCAGTTACCATTCTTGTAACGTATTGTAGACTTTTTAACTCAAGTTGTAACAGACAGTAGGGCTGGCACCAGAAGGTTTCTGGTGCGTTCATGTAGTGTAGCTTCCCTAGCAGTGCCAAGAGGTAAAATTAGGTATGTAAAACTGTGAAAACAAAATACTGCCTGTAACTATGGCATTTCATTACTTTTTAAAGTTTCTGGAATTAAAATGGGGCCATTAATTGATACAGTGGTGTGGAAAATCTTTGGACCCACTCCAGATTTTCTTAATTTTTTTTATGTGCATCTGAAACAGAGTCAGGTCTGCCAACACATAAATTCAAAGGTCAAAGTTCAAAGGTGACACCAATAATTCAAAAAGTTAATTAATACCATCTGGATGCGGTGTGAAAATGTATTTTCATTTATCAGTAGTCCACTGTGCCAGAATGCAAAGAAGTGATGAGGAAGAAGGTTCTTGGAGAAACATCAGACTATGTAGATTACACAGACGTGTCTAAGGCTGTGGGACTCCACAGGTCCACATTATTTAGAAGTGGAGAAGATTTGAAGTAGTAGTTAACCTTGCCAGGAATGACCCCCCCTTTACAAATTCCCCAACATCAGGGCGACATTCAAAGAAAAATCAAACAAAAGTGGAAGAAGCCAATGTCCATTACTTTTCTAAACCACTGTACATTTGACAACTTCGTTCTACATATAACTTCTATTAATTCCCAAAAGGGCCAGGAGAGAGCTTTATTAAAATAAAAATGACTTTATTAAATTATATTTGTTTACGGCTGTCCAAACTAAAATTTTCCCAGAATCAAAAAATTAAAAACAATAGTTATTTTCAAATTTGTACTGACCTTATAAGGATTTCTCTATTTTTTTTGTTCATTCTTATTCACAAAAAGAAATGTATGTATCAGTCATATAGAGTGCACATTCTAATTTACTCAATTTTTTTAAATTAGCAGCCTGAATTTATTGCTGTCGTAAAACAAGGCATTAAAACGGACCTCCTCAGCTCAAGCCTTAGCAGTAGTCGAGCTAGTTAATGAATGACCAGATGAAGTTGTGGCAGACGCCTCCACAAGCATAGTGTATGGATTCATCTACCTCATCACACCGCCTGCTATTTATCTCTGTCTTTACCTCTAAGATTGATTGAGTGTAACTTGATTCTGGACATGCAGATCCACTTCCTGGACGTCATAGACGATTAATGAAAAGGCCTATTTGTGTTTGAACCAATATGTTTTGTAGGATTCTTTAGCTTATTGTAGTATTTTAGTAACAAAGAAAGAATTGTTGACATCTTTGTGTACTAGCGGTTTGTACCAGTTATTTACTGGTACACTGCAGCTGACCTTGGTAATATAACCACACCTGTAGATCAGTGGCAAAGTGTGACACAGTTGCTGCTGCTGTTGCTGTAGAAGCTTGAGTCGACCAAATCAGTACATTTGAAACATGACTCCATAGCGTGACGAGAGGCTCTGAAAAGCACAGAGGATCTTAAAAAATGGACCAAAATGAAATTAAAATTTGAAACGCACAGGCTGTTTCACTTGCAGTTTTGACCGGGCAATACATTGGAAAACATCATGAAGTAACTGCAAAAATGAATTTTTGGCAGGAATAATGGATTTTCGAACATGGAGACTACCAAATGAAACAGTTGTCATATTTTATGTTGTTGAAGTGGAGTTGTCCTCCATTATGATTGTGTTAGTAGTGTGTGTGTGTGTGCACGTGTGGGTGTGTGTTCATACAATATGAAAAATGTACATTCACTGCCTGTGAGGTAAGAGAACGCTCTGCTATATCGAGCCCCTTTTTCTTTGTGTCCAGATGTCTATAGAATCTGAGATGAGCCACCAAAGGTTTCGTTACTTACTGCAATCAGGGGTTTGGCACCTTTTTCTTACTTTGTCATTTGTGTATCTTGTGTGGCATGTGTTACCCAAATGCATGATCATGGAACCATGTTGCTTTTGCCACAAATAATAAATGATAAAAGCCAGTGAAGGACACCTCTCATTGTTTGTCCTTCATCAGATCATCTGTTGCATTTTCTCTACATTATTGTCCTTATGTTCTCAGTATTTTTTTTTTCATCCATGTTTTCCTCTACTTTTCTTTGCAGCATTCCAACCCAGGCCACGCAGGCCCTTTCCCAGTGGCATCCTTACATAATGCCAACCCCACAAGTCCCACCAGCGCCAGTATGGCTGGTGCCCATGCTCATCGCAGCTCAGCCAGTCCCATCATAGGTCCTATTGAGCTCATCCCCTCGGTCACAAATCCAGAGAACCTGCCCTGCCTACCTGAGATCCCTCCCATACAGGTAGAATCTGTAATCATTTCTTTTTACCTGTTTTCACCAGCCATTTATAAAGATATTATCTGTTTAGATCTCATGTGTAAATGCATGTATTGTAAGTATTTTGTAATCATCATTATTTGAGCAGGACTAAGAAGGAAAAATTAAATATTTTAAAATATTATAAAGTAAGTACAATAGAACCTATGATAGAACTAATAGGAAAATATGTGAAAATATATCACTTCTCCAAAGGGGGGGGGGGGGGGTATATAGAGAAGCTCAGTTAAGACTGACGTCGACCAGGTGTGTACACATTTTATACAAAATGAATTGTATAAGATTACATTACAAAGTAATCTTCAAGTATTTTGATTCTCCGCTTTTTTTCCTGCTACTCTGCTGTTTTCACATGGTTAGCTGGAGGACGCCGGTTCCAGCAGCCTCGGACATCTCCTATCTCGTTACATCTCAGCCAGCACACAGCATCAGCTAGGGTCAGTGGACATGAACCCCTCACCGGGACTGTCGACGCACTCCTCTGCATCTTCAGGTACAGACGCCTTCAGGGAGAAAGTGTCTTAGTAATGCTAAGAGAATAATAAAAAAATCTAAGAATGTGCCATAGGGTCTTCACTAAAATTTATTTGTCTCTTACCCAACCCATGTCTTCGCCTTCCGTTAATTCTGGAAGAAAACTGCTCTTTAGAATTTGCATTGTTAGGTAAAAATATTTAGAAAATGGCTTATGTGGTGATGGTAAAGTAAGAGTAAATGAATTCCTGGATCCACCTTTTCTTCCACATCCAGCCTATAACACGTCTTTCAGTAAAGTTTTGTGAAAGATTACTTCTATACAGTAATCTGTCGTTACTTGCGGTTAAGACCACCTGCAAAAAACGAAATTCTGCGATGTAGCGACGAACTATTTAATTTATTATTAGTTATTATAATTGAAATGTTTATGAACCCTCCCCATACTGATATTAAACCACCTTCTATTACCTTTTCCCACACTCTTAAAGACTGTTTAAAGCGCTTTTAAGTGTTTCTTTAATAAACGGAGGTGCGCTGCGTTCTGTGAGTCTCAGAAAGCAGTGCACTTCCGGATGCTGTCCGGTATCATGTGACTACCTACTAAAAATCTGCGATGTAGTGAAGCTGGGCACCTTGAAATGCGAATATGCAAGGGATTACTGTATTTGTATCCTATTATCACAACCAATGAACCGTAAAACAAACATTGAGGGTGAAAGTTAATCATATACCCATCATATCCTGGCTTTCATTCCTTGATGCTGTTTGTTTTTTGTCCACTGAACGATGAATTGTAATTTCTCATTTCTTTGTTCAGGTCCTTCTAACGCTCACACACCAGCTCGACCTTCTAGTACATCCAGCACAGGCAGCAGAGGCAGGTAGGACGATATGAAGCTACTTCACACAAAGCAATAAATAAATAGGTTAATAAAATTTAGTCCTAAATCCTGTTACAAGTTCTACAAAATGTCCAAGAGACATCAAATAAATAATGTACCATTAGTCTGTTGAATGTAGCTACATCAGAGACAACTGGAAAGACGTCTTGTGTACTTTGGACTCCTAAAGGAGTTGGACGTAGGTGTAGAGCCATGATGGCATAGTTTTTTTTATTTGTGTTTTTAATTACTGCTATGAACAAATTAAAATCAAGGGATTAAGCCACCCCTGAATATCAGCTCACAAGTGCTCAGTGCAGTTTGCGGTCATGTTCACACTTTACTCTTCTTATAAAAAGCCTTGGAGAATCCCAGCTGTCATAGCTGCCAAGACTTTGTCGATGGCCATCCATCCTACTACAAACCCTAATTTTATTCAAAACTAATAATTTTAAATGAGCTTTCCTCTTGAGGCCAGTGTTTTTCAACAAGCGCTTCTTCATTCACCTTGATCGACTTCCACTCTTCATCAGGTAAAAGGCAAATGTCCCCAATTTAGTAACATAACAGCTCTGGCTGGGCCCGCCTATGAGCTCAGCCCCTCAGTAGGCATCTCATGACTGTCACAGCCCTGCATTGGTTAACACACTAGAAACCAGTTCAAAAAAGCATGAATGTTCATTAGTTTTATTTTTATTGGCTTATGCCCCAGGACAAATAGTTTACCAGCTGTTTAAAAAAGATAGAGAGATACTTTAATAATCCCAAGGGAAATTCAGGGTGACATCTGCTCACAAAAGATACAAATAAATACACATAACAGTGACTGACACAGACAAAAAGACGTTATATAAATTACATAATTAACATAATGACATAATTACGACAACAGAAAAACCTAACATGAAAAAGGAAGCATAGGAACCTGAAAGAAGCGTTAGATGTAGAGATGCATAAGAAGATGTAAGATCAGAACACGTGGATGAACCAAACTGTAGAATTACACTAAGGACCCCCACAAAGTATACCACAGTGCATCCCCAGTGCGTCCCAGGCCCCCCTAGTCTATCCCCTCTCGGCCGACCTTAAAGACCCTGCGGCTTCCGCTTCGACCCCCCTCCTTCTGAGAGAGTGGTTGTGCCCCCTGATGGCATGAGGAACAAAGGAGGTCCTGAGTCTCTCAGTGGAGGAGCTTGGTGACAGCAGTCTGCCATTGAAAGAGCTCCCCTGCTGGGCGAAATTTCCTGGAAAAAGAAATTTAATTAAAACATAAAAGGAATGAGATGAGAATCAGTGAATGATGACAAAGGTGTTCTGTTTGTTACCTTCTGGAGTAAAAATGACACCAGATAAATCCCATCAAACTGAAATAGAATATGGCAGAATCTCCATTGGTTGATATGTAATTGCTTTTGAATTGAAAATGGTAATGAGCTGTTTTTATTTCTGAAGCAAGTAAAGCACATCAACACGTTTGGAAACTGACATTACTGCAGTTCTGATCCCGTTCCACTCCCAGGGAACATTAGAGCCTCAGTCAATCATTCAGTCTGACATAAGACGCTGCTGTCTGGGGCAGCAGTGGCTCAGTGGTAGAGCAGGTCGTCCAATTTTCCGAGATAGGCGGTTCAATTTCGGCTCCCACCCAAAATCTGACAGTGGGAGGTGTCAGCTCACCTCTGAAGCACTGCCGAGGCGCCCTTGAGCAAGGCGTTGTCCCCTTTACAAGTTGCTCATTGGAGTTGCACCGTGAAGGAGCTGCCTGCCACTATCTCCCACTCACCTGCATGCCCACAGGCCCCTTGTGTGTGTATAGTAGTATCCTGCATCTATGTAGACGCATGATACTTCTATACTGTGTGTAGAATGGAGTCTTAATTTCCCTTCTGGGATTAATACAGTGAAGAATTTTTTTTTTAAATGAAAAACTATCGAGTTTATTTATTTATTCAGTTTATTTTCATCTTTCCAGACATGTTATTACAACAGATTTTACTTTCATTAGTGTTGGAACATCGGTAACAACATCTGAAAAGAAAAAAAAAGGGTTGACTGGTAGAAACCACTGGCTTGTAAGGGTCCTGTCCCCTTAATCATCAACATCTCTCTCTTTGCAGCACATTGTCAACCAATTCATACATTGCATGTCACAAATCAATTTCAATTATTTTAGCCTGGTACATTGTTGTTTTAATCCGTCCATTCAGTCCAATAAGCGTGCATCTTTGCACACGTCTTTGTCAGTTCTTGAGAAATATCCAGATTTTTGTTAATGTTCATTTGGTATCCATTTCAAGGGTTGTTTCTGGACAATTTTATGGTTTATTCAGCATTCCTTTCCTTTTCAGTTTCATAGCAGTCATAACATTTTGCATTTGCTCAGTTACTGCACTAAGGTTACAGTGACATTTGTTTCACAGGCATGACAACATGAAGTTTGATTAGCCATAACAATGCAGTCCTTTAACCATCATTCACATCAGAAATATAACCTTGCAAAATCATGTTTTTAGAAGCTTTTTTAAAGGCAGTTAGACTTCCCACACTCCTAGCTTCATTATCCAGTTTATTCCAAAGTTTGACGCCAGTAAACGATAATGGAAATGTTTTAATGTTGTTCTTGCTTTCTTCTGTAAAAATGCTGTGTTTTCTCTTGATTGGTAATTGGATTCATTAATCTGAATTTGTGATTGTATATTTTGACGTAAATTGTTATTGGCTGCTTTATACATAAGTTGTACAGTTTTATAGCTTATGATGTCATGTATTTTCAGTAGTTTAGATTTAATAAATAAATGGTTTGTATGAGCTCTATAATGTTCATTGTGAATAATCCTCAAGGCTCTTTTCTGGATCAGAAATAAAGGTTGTAAGCCACTTCTATATGTTTCCCCACACCTCAGCACAGTAGTTAAGATAGGGCAAGATTAGTGCACAATATATTATATGAAGTGCCTTCTGGTTTAATAATTTTTTAGTTCTCCAGAGTATGGATGCACTTCTGGCTAACTTTTTTTGCAGTTGTCTTAAATGAGGTTTCCAATTTAGCATCTCATCAATAATCACTCCTAGCATTTTAAATTCTTTAACCCGTTCAATATTTACTTCATTCACCTTAATATCAATTTTGTGTTTGCAGCTTTTCTTCCCAAATAGGATAATTTGTTTATATCAAGGATAATTTGTTTATATCAAACCATAATTGCATCTTGGCCAATTCCTCATTTACTATTTGAGTTAGTTTATTTGTATCATTTCCTTTGCAAAGGATGGTTGTGTCATCTGCAAAAAGTATCATTTTAAGTACATTTGAAACCTTACATAAATCATTTATGTAAAGTGTAAATAATTTTGAACCCAACACTGACCCCTGTGGTACCCCACATACAATGTCTAATGTTTTTGATGTCCTCCCACCCAGAGTAACATATTGAGATCTCTCATGTAAATAACTCTTTATTCAATTTAGTACTGTACCACTAAAGCCAAATCGTTCCGGTTTCTCAATTAGAATTTTATGATCAATTGTGTCAAAAGCTTTTTTGAGGTCCATAAAGATTCCTATGGAGTACATCTTTTGGTCTATGGCATCAGTAATGAGTTCTATTGTTTCTGTCAGCCCTAATACAGTTGAATGATCCTTCCTGAAGCCGTACTGACTACAGTCAAGGAGATGGTGCTTTGTTATGACTTTTTTTCCAATCTGTTATTGAACAGCTTCTTGTTGATTATGTCCCATAGTTTTCTAGTGTAATTTTCATTTTCTGCAAGTAGATTACTATAATATTTTTTCTTACATGTTCGTATTATAGCATTTATTTCTATATTTTTTGTATTTAGCTTCTGCTTGTTCTGTTCTGTTGCTTAACAAACCTTTTATATAATGTATTCTTTTTTCGACAGGCATTGATCAATGACGAAGTCATCCATGGTTTCTTAACACTTTTTTATTTTTTGATAGATTTTCTTCACTGGACAATGCTAATTGTACAATTCTTCTATTTTATCAGTGAGATAGTCATATGCAGAGTTAACATCATCAGCAGTGTGAACATCTGACCAGTTTTGAGCTAATAGATCATTTCTTAATGCATTCATTTTTTCTTCATTCTTGACTCTTGTAGAATGTTAGGGCCTGTTCCCGACACATATTTTGTTTCCAGTCATATTTGGTAAATATTGGGAGGTGATCACTTATGTCATTGATCAACAGACCGCTCATATTCTCATGAAGCATAACATTGGTGAAAATATTATCAATCAGGGTGGCACTATGAGTAGTGATTCTACTTGGTTTAGTGATTAAAGGCTGTAAACCGAATGTGTACATCATATTAGTGAAGCTTTCAGTTTGTGCATTTTTGTTGGGGTTTAGCAGATCAATGTTGATATCACCACATAAAAACACATGTTTGTGATTGATTTTCAACAGTAAATTTCCCACACATTCAATAAAATCTTCTATTTTAGAATCAGGTGCTTTGTAGACACAACTTACAACAGTATTTTTACCTTTTTTCACAAACACTTCCATAGTTACACATTCCATTATGTTATCAACAGATACTGACATATTTTTTAGAGTTTCAAACTTGATGTTGTTTTTGACAAACAGGGCACCCCCCCCCTCCTTTATTACTCCTGTTCACACAAGACATGTTGTGTCCCTCCAAATAGAAATCTATGCCTTTGTTTTCATTAATCCAAGTTTCCGTCACAGCGATGATTTTAAATGGAATATGAAACTGGTTTAGGTGATGTGAATTAGTGAAAGCTTACCATCTGGTTTAAACTTTTTGTTGTATTGCTCCTGGGTGTGATATCTGTTCTTGCTCATCGTATTATTGTAGAAATTGTTATCCGGGTCAATAATTCCATTTGGGTCAGATGGGGTATAATCCACAAAGTGATCGGTTTTCAATTCAAGACTATCTTGATCAGCAGATCTCTGTATCAGATCTTTCATTTCTTCAGACAATGCAGAGATGGTTGTTGTCTGCTGTGTTGAAGTTACAGAGTTTTTCTCTTTGGTCATACCTAATTGGTCGAATTTGTCCAATTCTTCCACATTTTTGATCACCATTGTTTTCATCTGCTCCAGATAAAGTCCTTTTGTTCTGATGAAGATCTTGTAGTTGTTGGTCCAGGTGTTTTCAATCAGCCCATTCTTCTTCACCTGTCGGTTTAGCAATATCAGCATTCTTTTTGGTGAGATTCTCGTTGATGTAGACGTCTTTTCCTTTCAGTTTAGGGCCTTGTTTCAGAAGAGCAATTTTGAACTTGCGGTTGTAGAACTTTATCTGCACTGCAGGTGGTCTCCTACCTCCAGATGGTAGTGGGTGACATGTTTCAATCTGGTCCAGCTCGATATTAATCTACAGGTCCCTCAGCTGAGTAATCACCTGTTGTTCCATCGACTCATAATCAGTGCTGTGTACAGCTTCTTCTCCTCTGGTCACGGCATGAGCATAATTTCTCGGCTTAAGTTTCATGCCGGTGATGATCACATCATATATTCGAATGCTTTGTTCGAATTCCTCCATTCTTTGTTGTCCTTGCTCTGCGCCTTTCTGCATTTTTTCCATGTCATCCTCCACTTTTTGCATGCGGTCAATTAACAGTTTCAGCTTGTCTTCCAGCCTCTTATCAAATTCACTGTTGAACTTATCGAAGTCACTCCTGTGCTTGTCCACAGTGCGGGTTAGCGCCTCCAACCCAGAGGCCAGCCGTTCAATGGTTTTATTCTCATGTTTATTCTCAGACTCCTCGGATTTCCCTCTTCGGCATTTTGAGGGAATCAGTGAGAGTTGATGAGTGTTTATCCAATACGAGTTTGAGAGAGATAGCAAAGTTAGCAACAACGAGAGACAGA
This sequence comes from Antennarius maculatus, assembly GCA_013358685.1. Lineage (NCBI taxonomy): Eukaryota > Metazoa > Chordata > Actinopteri > Lophiiformes > Antennariidae > Antennarius > Antennarius maculatus. The sequence continues at coordinate 10,438,429 of CM023607.1, read as the reverse complement.
AGAAAAGACGTCTGCTCATTGAAAGCCGGAAGTGTTTAATCAGTTTAAACGATCACATCAATTAATTTTTTTACAATTTGTCTTTCTTGTGTGTTTAAGCTGTAGCTCTGCTGGGAGGGCAGGAACAGGAAGTGGAGCTGCTGCGGAGCAAGTGAGGGTGAAGCAGGAGCCAGGCACAGACGACAGCTACAGCTGTCCAACGTCTTCTCTCAAAGAGGAGCGGGGCAAAGATGCAAGGAGTGCCTGCATGGTATGAAAACTCTTCTTCAGTTAGGTTGATAGATGCCAGAGAGTTTGTGAATGTGAGCATGTCAAATTGCACTCATCTGCACTGCATTGTACTAGTTATCTATCAGCATGTGGCTGACTCAGTGCATGTAGACAGTCTCCAACTGATAGCCAACTACATAAAAATAAATCGTTTTTGACAAGAAATATTTGGTTAACTAGGATTTTACCTTTAACAAAAGGAATCTGTCAAACGTGCTGAAAAAAACACGTTTTAGAAGGACATGCTAAAAAAGTAGTAATATTATCTAAATCTGCCTCAACCAGAGTCACATTCTCACTGCAATAATTTCCATATATTGTTGTACAAAATTGCTTTTGTGTGATATGAGAAATGTTGTAGCAAAGGCTTTTTCAAGTTGAAAATCAAATAGCTGTTCAGACAGCATTCATCAATCCAACCTGGGCATACTGAGATATGTTTTCCTTTATTACCGTATTAGCCCGAATATAAGACGGTGTTTTTTGCATTGAAATAAAACTGAAAAAGTGGGGGTCGTCTTACATTCGGGGTCTAGACATTATACCCATTCACAACGCTAGATGGCGCCAGATATCTATAAAGCGAATGCTGAACTGAACTCCCCAGGCAAAAGCGAACCCCTGTCACGAAGAAGAAAAATAAAAAATAGCGGTAAGAAAGAAAAGAGAAGAAAATAAGAGATAACAGAAAATGGAGAAACGTAGTGACAATCTGGAGAAAAGTGGGTCGAAGATCGGCCAGGTTAACCGGCAGCTGAGGAGAAGTTATGATGCAAACTTCAAGATGATGGTGATAAATGAGGTAGAGTCTTCAAACAATTGCAAAACGACTGTGAAATAGGGTGTCACAGAGTGTAATGTACGGAGATGGAGATGTTTTTCCTTATTCAGATTTGTTTCAAGACTACAGTTACAGTTTGACTTCACTTTGATGGTTAATGCTGTTCTTGCAATTTTGTTGTTTTATCACAGTAGATTGGTTTATTTACATTTCAAAAACCAGAAGCCATTCATTTACAAATGTGATTGCACTTTAGTTTACATATTTAAATGTTCAGATATTAAGATGTGATAGACAGCTTTTGCATGATCTGAATGAGGCAAAATGACATGCTTTTTCTCTCGAATATATTGTTATAATCATTTCAGATGTAATTATTTACTGTATAAAAATTAATGGTGTTCAAAAAATCTTTTTTCAATCTTGAGTCTTGAAAAAGAGGGGGTCGTCTTATAATCAGGGTCATCTTATATTCGGGCCAATATGGTAATTTGTTTCATAAATGCTACACAAAACTAGGAAAGACGCACAGCAGCTGGAAAATGAGTACAACACACAGATAGATCACACGTGCGTTGGGGCAGACATAAGATGCCATTTATTTTCTCACATTGTTTTCTGGATGTTCATTTGTAAAGACCACATCCTAAGACATAAGGATATACAGAACGTTATCATGCCATTGTTTTGTGTCTATTTTCCCAGATGAACAGTCCGGAGAATAGCCCCCACCCTGTTCTGGGTGTTGTATCTACGGGTCAAGACGTGCTCAAGGCTTTAGGGGAGCACATCAAAACAGAACCCAGGTCTGAGACCTCTTGTTCTGGACTAAATGGCCCTGGTTCGGCCCCTTCTCCTCCGTCCACTACCTCACTACCCCCCGAGAACCGCAGCAGCACTAAGCTTACCAATGGAAATGGGGCATCGGGTGCAGCAGTCAACTCTGGCGGGAAAGAAGACGATCCCAACGAGGACTGGTGCGCTGTTTGTATCAACGGTGGTGACCTGCTGTGCTGTGATCGCTGTCCCAAGGTGTTCCACATGAAATGTCACGTACCCACCATAAAAATCTTCCCAAAGTAAGTGGGGTTTTTTTTGGTTGGTGCCAGGATAATTTTAGTGATGCAACAATAAAACCAAAACAGGTTTTAGACAAAAACAGTAGATCTGATTTGTAGATATCTACATCAATTTAAACCTAATTCTCCTCTGAATTCATCTAGATGCATAAAAATGCTGTTAAATGACCCTGCAGGTGAAAGGCTAAATTGAATTCAACAGTATACTAACAAAATGTTATCCCTTTGACTTGTTTCTCCTCAGAGGTGACTTTCTCTGCACGTTTTGCCGGAGTACTGATAACCCTGAGATAGAATACTCTGACGAGAGCAGGAAACTTGGTGCAGAGCAGAGCCTGAGTCCTGAGGACCAAAGGGTCAGTGTGGGCAACACGTGTCAAAGGGCTCACCATCATTCTTATGAGGCAACTTATTTCTCTTCTGCTCTCTGCAGAAATGCGAACGCCTCTTGCTCCATATCTTCTGCCATGAACTCAGCATGGGCTTCAGGAAACCTGTTCCCAGCTCTGTAAGTATCGAAACACAAGAGCACTATCCACTGAAAACACCTGGCAGCAGCTCTTTGGTGACCTGTGTGTTGTTGTGTCTTTATGACAGTTTATTTTGAATTGCATCATTTCTCTGTAGTTGATCTGTCTCCTGTTTAATTCATGACTGGTCTTGGCAAAATAGCTCCACAGCGCCCCCTACAGTTTTTTGGAAAATAAACCTTCATTGTGGATTTCACCATGAAGGTTGAGTACAACCAGTCCTCTTTATAATCTGTGAAGAAACACCTTGGCGTCTTGACAGGAAGCCATTTTGACTGACGTGTCGGTTCTGTTTTCCATATTGTGCGTCAACCATCTAGAAAATTAACCCAACTGACTTTAAGTTTGACCAGTAGAATCTCAAAACCGTAATTATTGAAGATTCTCAAAGGTTTCCACATAGCCTCAAAATCTACCACTGTGGTGAATGTTGATGTTCTGCTGCTGTAAATCCACCATCGATGGTCCAACTTGCCACAAACTTAACAGATGGGTTCAGGTTCACTTTTAACTGGTGTTAAACTAGATTCTCAGTTGGAGTTAATGTTCGTACCTCTGTGGCATCACCAGTGATCACCACCGTCTAAAATAGGTTCCTCACTTTCTGCTGTCAAAGTTTGTTCCTTCGAATCTCCAAGATATTGTACAGATGTTCTCTGTCCCACTTTTGTTAAAACAGGTACCAAACTACTACAAAATAATCAAGCAACCCATGGACCTGAAGAAGGTGAAGAGGAGGCTCCAGTCACGGAGCTCCCAGCACTATCGGTCCACTCTGGACTTTGTGGCCGATATGCGCCTGGTCTTTAAAAACTGTTCAAAGTACAATGAGGTGAGTAGCATGAGACTTGAGCACGCTTTGCTGAATGGCATCAGTGTCTGTGTGCATGCCAAGGGTTAGACTGATATAAACCTAAGTTTCAATGCTAGGTTCTGTAGAGGCCTTTAAATAACCGTTAACTTGAAAAAAGTGAGTGACTGAATAATTAGAACGAACAATGTTGTTCCGTCAACATTAGCTATCCAATCTCTTTAATGAGTCTAGAGTGGGACAGCGGATATATTGGTCTAACCTGCTGTGAATACACTGCTTGACATTTGGAAGGGGAGTGGGACGTGGTGTGTCCAGCTTGTGTTTGGTTTTGTCCCCCCACTAATGCTGGCTGTTGGTTTCGAGGAGTTTCTGTTCTCTCTTCACGTCACCTGCAGGAACTCCTAATAAGCTCTGTTTGCATCGCAAGAACATTCTGTTTACTTTTTGGTGAATGACTGTGGTCACTTGGTTATTTCATATTTCACCTGGTGTTTATGCATTTACACATGAAGGAATGATGTCTTTGAAAGTATATTGGAAGTATTAATTCATTTGTGTTGTCACGTTTGGATGCTGGGTACTGTTTGAATTGTCTAGATCTTTCATACTTTCTTTGCACAATGGAACAGAAGCTTCCCTCATATGGACTTAGTATGAAGTCTGCTGAATATCACCATTACTACCCTGTCCGACCACATGGGGGGACCATCACTTTCATTGAACGATGAACAATGTCTGAACCCAGACTTCTGAGGGAGAACGAGGGATTTGGTTCATAAAGGCCTCTCGATGACAGTGGTGTTATAATATCACCAAATTAACAGCAAACAGTAATGTCACACTGAATGGATTTCAGTAAAGCTTAAGAGACCTTGTGACATTTTAGTTTAAATGACATCATGTTATAGAATGTAATCTTAATATCAGTGTAAATAGATTGCCCAGTCCATTTTCCTAATGTAATTAAGAAGTGATTCATCAGGGTACAGTCTCTCTTACTACTATTCAGGAAACATGAAGTACAACACATGGCAACAAATGTAAGAGCCTAGATTGTACGGTGAAAATCTATTTATCGATTTAGCTTCCTGTGCTAAACATACTGTACAAGAGAAATAGTGAGTTTGTGTAGTCGAAGGTTTTGATGATGATGTTCCTATACATTTGCCACCAATAAAATATAAATCACGCAAAATATATGATCTCTTTCTAGTCTCTTATAAGCCGAATGAATGTACTTAAATGTACTTCGAGGCGGCAGTAGCTCAGTCCAGGTGTCAGCTCACCTCCCGAGCACTGCCGAGGCACCCTTGAGCAAGGCACCGTCCCCTTTATATGTTGCTCATTGGAAGCTACCCGCCAATATAACCTCCCCCCCTACTGCATGCCCACAGGCCCCCCTGTGTGTGTGTGTTACGGGCCTGTACACACTATATACGCATGCGATTAACTAACAGTGTGTGCTAGAGTGTGCTAACAGTTTCCCTACAGGGATTAATAATAACACATATTACATTACATTTACATTTAAAAATGAAAGAATTAAATTTAAATGACACCTGTTGATAGCGTTATCTGACATTCCTCAAAAATATGGAAGATGTTTTTAATGAGCAACAGTTAAATAATCTGCGATTGAATTATTCCTGTAATTATATCAAATACAGATTAGTGGCTGTGGCACTGTGATTTTACAAATGTATTCATTTCAAAATTAATTGGAAAGAAACAACAAAAAAACTATACAGCAGATCAGCTAGAAGTCAAACTGAATACATACATGATTTGCTGTTAATCTGTGCAGTAACACCTTGGTGATATGAATCTTGCATCTTGAGCGCAGTATGCCTCAGAACTCTAACATCTAACCTGCCTGTGCTGTGAACTCTTTTCTCCCCACCTTGCTGCTTCATTATTGTTGCCCTTTTTTAGATGTGTCGAATAATCCAGGTTTATGATGAGGAGAAACAGATTAATACGCAGGTAAGATGTTTGAAAGAGTGCACAGATGTCCTGTCCCTGTCCACTGAGGCTCTAAGAAATGTTTTTACCCTTCATATCAGAGAACTCATGTGAAGCTGACATGAACCGTTACACATTTTCACAGGGCTGAAAAATTGATCATTTTTATTTATGAAAGGCAACAACAAGTGTTTCTGACGGTCCTGAAGAAGTGTTAAATGTCTCAGTGTGTTATCCCATCCATGTCAGATGTCTTGAACTGCACTCCTTCTGCTTGTCTGGTTGGAGGGTGCTGTATACAATCGTGTCTGTAACAAAAGAGGACAATCTAACATCCTCACCCACATCAGTCTGTCCATTTGAACCCCTCTCGTCCTCTTTCTACCTGTTTTTGGTTTAATCAACAAACTACTGAGTATTTGTGACTTTTTCATACGTTCTGAGCACAACACTGAATGTCTTCCCTGAGAAAAAAGTACTTCCCCTGTGTGAAAATAGGCACCTTTGACTCCATGTTTTGACTTTTTGCACCTCCCAAGTTTGATGACTGACTTTCCCCTCCCCCTTTGTTTGTCGCATGATTTCCACTTTGGTCCCGTGAAGCACCTCTGTCCTAACATAACCAGATCCTTAGTGTTTGTATGTCACTCCATGGTGATATAGTACCTAGTCTAAAACATAACGACTTAAGGTGATGCAGATTTTTTAAAATAATTTTATTAGCGCCTCCTCCACCCTGAATTAATTTATTTCCTCTGATGTTTGCTTTGCTTTTTTTTACTACCTGTATTTTCACTCTTCGTTTGTCTTTTCCTCTTTCTTATGATGCATGCAATTTCCACATTTTTCATTCTACTGTGTTATTTAATACGATGTACGTAATATATTTATGAAAAATGGGAACGGGCAGGTGACTCCATGCTTCTCCACAAGCGGAGAACATGTTTTGAAGTCACTAGACTCGGTGTTAATAATGTTAGAAACATTCCGTCCTTGTTGATTCTGGGACCCTTAAACTGCAGTAAAAGCAGGTTCATGTGTTTAAAGCAGCTCTATTGAAATCTTGACATGTAAGTATTAATTGTGGAAATGCTTCATGGAGCCACAGTGGGTCAGGGCGGCAGGATATCTCAAGTGGCAAGGTTGCGCCAGGGCCACCCTGTCACCCGAAGTGTTAACCAGATCTAATTTGTCTCCTCATTCTTTTCCTCCTTCCTGCTTCGACCCATTCCTCCCTCCTTCCTGCTCAATGATGCTCTCACACCTGCTTCCCCCATATCACTCTTCACCTTCCTACTCTCCCTTCCTCTTCCACTTCTGGCAGGTTGGATCGGAGATGGCCTTATCCGGTGAGGCAGTGAGTTTGTACTTTGAAGAGAAGTTGCAGCAAATATTTCCGGGGCAGAACTTCCCTGAGGCGCCCGAACCTGTGGAGACCCCAGAAACAAAGGACAAAGAGGAAGATGAGACGGATGACTCTGACGATGATTTCGTACAGCCAAGACGCAAGCGGTTAAAAGTGGACGAGAAGGTGCTTCACATCAAGTGAGAACAATCGTCAACAAGTGAAATAAACGGTCTTCCTTACACTTTCACACTTCTCATTTTATAAAGAATAACAAGCAGACATGATAAGAATCACTGTACAAACTGTTCATCTTACCCGACTTTGAAAGAAGTACTATCCACCGCTAACACATCTGCCTACACCTGGACTTTTGAAGACAGAAATGTGGAAGAGATACATTCCCTTCTTATTTCATGGAGACGTGGGGACTTGTTTGTACAGAGTTTGAAGTTGAAATTGTTTTGCAGTAGTTAAAGATTGGCTTTTTTTTTTTTTTTTGCTATCACACATTTTCATTTGTAGATTTGTTGTGACAGTTGATTATAAACTGTATAATTCCCCTGTTCTCAGTTCTCAATGTATATTATATCTATACTTTGACATGACACCTAGCAAGTATTTGTATGACTTTGTGGAAACTATGTAAATAAGAGAATCTAGCCCATCAATGGTATTCCTTCAGTATAGATGTTTCAGTGTGTCATCAATAAACTTTGTTGTTGAACTCTATCAAATGTTTTGTGTTTGTTTATATTTAGCTTTCCTTCCGATCCTTAATGGATGAGCTCACCCAAATTACAACAAGTACATGTTTTCATATTCCCCTGGTGGCGTCAGGTCGTTTATATGTTTTCATTTGGTCAGGTTGAAGCCTATTTCAAAATCGTTGCTGGCCACAATTCACAGAGGGTGAATACAGTTTCAGTTTGATGCGTTGGCTGAATTCCATTGGAAATGTTCTTGGATAATCCACAAACTAATCTGTCAGTAAGAAATGCACAGGATTTACCAATAACTTGAGACAAAGCGGCCGGCTGACTTATGGAATGTAAGTGGTTCAGAAATGTTAACGTGGAAACCTCACAGGTCACAAGCAAGACGGTGGATGTGTTTTTAGTCGGAGTGAACATTAAAATATTGGGGGGGGGGTGGAGGGTTTCACTTGGAAGAGAATCCGACGAAATATACAGTCACTATTAACAGGACGCATGGAGTTCATCAGCTCCAATGTTTTCTGTCGCCTACAGTAGAATATGGAAATATAAGCCTGTTTAAACTGCTGCTGGTGTTAGTCCCGTTTATTACCAGGAACCACTTCAGGATGCACTGTTGCAGACTCAGTACTAAAGCACCTAACATAAAGTCATTAGAAGGAAGCACGATCGTGGAAGATGAGTGTGCAGCAAAGCCAAACTACCACCAAACCAGATGACACCAGCTCCCGGGCTGCTGACTCATCAGTCTGTGGCTGTCAGCTGACTCCTCCGTCCGTTTCTGAAACAGCTTTTCTGTCTGATCTCTTCCCCTTCAAAGTGCAGCATCTGATTTTATCGTATTTTCCAGGTAGGGAGTGCTTTTTCCTTTGTTCCTGTTTATTTTTCCCGTTTGTCATAATGTACCAGTGACCTGCCACTTTCACATCTTTGTTTTTAAGTTGATCTAAAAACATTACATTGAAGACTTTTATTGCTTGAATCATAATGAGGCAATACATTATCTTCACATATTACAAAAGAAAAGCGGTCACAGACGATTTACTGGAAGTTAACATTCCCTAAAAAGCTTATAAAGGATTTGATGTTTTTTTCCCCATGACTAATAGAGGTCATGGTTTTTCACGGCTGTGTTCTAAAAAGAAAGGGTAGCTGAAGAATGCAGGAGGTCTCCGGACTAATGACTGCCCAGGACTAATGAGTAAATTACTGAGTGGAGCGAAATAATCCATTTTAACACGTCATGTAGATATGTGGAGAGTATATGAAAAGCGTTGTTGCTGGAACATGAGATTGGCATTTCTAAATTATCCAGTTCTACAGAAAACTAACAATAACTCATACCAGTAGTTTGTTCCACAACCTTATATCTTTTAACAACTGAACAGTCTCGATTGCAGACGCCTGAAGACTCATGCTTAATCTTGTCCCTCAAATTTTAAAATCATATCAAATTCTAAAAGCGAAAAGATAATCTATGCTCCTGGAATATGCTATAAACCTAATCAAATTTCCCTTTGATTTGTCTTTAGTATAATTCTTAGTATTAATATATACATAAAAATACACGGATGTAAGAGAATTTGGGATCTTTTATCATTCCAAAATCATTGTGTAAATATGAATCGCTGAAAACTTGAAAACGTTTCTGACATAATGTCGATCTATGATAACTGTAGGTCATGGTGACTGTATATGTTGTTAAAAAAAACCCGGACTTTTCAAGATGTCAAACTAAATCAATCTTTTATTTTGAAGGCCTGACCCACTTTTGAAAGCCACAGGTCTCTGGTCACGTGACGGTTGCCCGCCGTGACGTTTCAGTCCAACAACAAATCAGATCACGGGATCGAGCTGGCGTCTTTATTACCTGCTGCCGAGGCTGCAAACGTAGGAGGCTAGTGTTTGAGCAGGTCGGTGTGACATTTCAGCTTCTCACAGGTGAGATGAGTGTTTCATTATCTACTTTGAAGTCATGTGTTGACGATTTTGATAGAAACAGACACGATTCATGCGTTTGTTTTCGCTTCGTTTTTTTTTTGTTTTTTTTTATGCTTCTAGCTAACATTTGCCAGGAAGCTAACAATATGTTTGTGGAATGTCGGACTTCAGTTGCGTGTTTTTAATGTCATAGAAGTGCGTTTTCCCAAAGTATAAATGTAAGTTAAAACTTCAGCTTCCAGTATTTCCTGCCCCGGAGATACTGGAAGCTAAGGAGCTCTTCTTTAAACATTCGTTTTTGACGTCAATCAAAAACAGTTAATTGGTCAGTTGTTAAAGAACGTGAGGTGCTCCGGGCTGTGTGACTGGCCCTGTGGGGTTTTGTTTGAGTACACGATGAGGCTTTCGAAGATTAGCTTTATTACAAAGTTTTAAAACGGCAGGCACATGTAGAAAAACAAATCGTAAATGTAAACATTGTCTTTAGGTGGAGGCATTTTTTTCCGGTAGACTATGACGTCAGATGGGGTCCTCACACGGGGTGCCTTTGGACGGACCAGTGGAGACAACTTCAGCAGTTTGTGCCCCAATGGGACCGAATGGGTTTGGAACGCGCTAAAAGAATGTGCGCAGGATGGAAGGGACATGGCGAGCATCTACCTGGGCCTCCTGTCCATCCTCTGCTTCATGGTGTCTTCACTTCCGTAAGTGTTTGTGTTTCATCAGAAAATTTGTGCGTATATACACATTAACAAAGTACAATACTTTTTATTTTCTTGAGTGCAGACAGTACTACAGGTCCTGCAAAACAGGGAATATGGACAAAGCGATCTCTGTTTGGTTCCTGCTGCTGTGGTTGGCAGGTGACACCTGCAACCTGGTGGGCTCCTTCTTGGCAGATCAGCTTCCACTTCAGGTGAATTGTAGTGATGAACTGATTGCTTCAGTGTGAGGCAAAGCTGTGGGTAAGGTGTTTTTGATAAATTGTTAATTTCATACAATTTGCAGCAAAGTTAGTAGTCATGAAACCATTGATTAACAATAAGACGCAACAATTTGAGTAGTCCTGTCGATCTAGTTGTAAATAGCTGTTTGTTTTGTGTGAAGAAAGTCATTTTCATGTTGTCGTCTATGTGTCTTTCTCCCCGTCATCCAGACATACACAGCCATTTATTACGTTTCAGCTGACCTGCTCATGCTGGCCATGTTTTTTTACTACAAGATGAAGAACAGCATGAGGGAAAGTGAGTGTTTTTTTTTTTTCTTGCTCAAATTGTGTTTTTTTTAAATGAAATGGAAACAGCTTTATTAATCCCCCATGGGGGAAATTATTTGTCCCCTCTTGTAGATTGGTTGTTAGTCACACTGAAGTGTTTTTGCCCGACACAGGTCTTCAGCCGGCCACCCTCTGGTCCTCAGTCTGAGTGCACTGTCGCTCCAGTAGCTTTTGTTAGTTCAATTTCCAAAATCCCAGTTTATATAAAAATGAGCACAAACATGTATTCTAAAACGGCAGTCTTAGTCTTTAATGATTCACGTATTAAAGTATGAAGGCATTGTTTTAGGTTTTGCTGATGAGTCAGCCAGAACAGGTCCAGACACAGGAAGAGTGTAAACCGTGTACCCTTTGGTGATGTCATCATCATATGTTGTTGTTGTTTGTCCCCTTGTAGACGACCTTTGAAACTAGAACCTTACTCTGGAGGAATGTGCAGAAACGTATTTTCTGGAAGAGATGAACTAACGTGTTGTCTCTATTCCAGACAGGAGCGTTTTGCACATGTTGGGTGCCGTCTGTGTCCTGGGCCTCACCATGAGCTTTGCCCGTCTACCAGCACTAGGCACAGAACAGGAAATGAGTTATGGTTACAGAAGTCGTGCCTTACTCTCAGTGTCTGATGTTAGCCCTGTTAAGGTGAGCCTAATTCATTTGTTTAATTAGAGCTCTGAGGGAAGAGATATCGATGTCTCCAACAAAGCTAATATTTTTACTGTTTTTGTCAATTTAGGCATTTACTCCAAAAGAGATTGTTGGTTTCTCCATTGGTTCAGTGTCATCAATGCTCTACCTTTGTTCAAGGCTTCCCCAGATGTACACCAATGTGAGTTTGACAAGTTTTTGCCCCAACTGCGAACATGATTTACATAGAGTAAATAATGATGACCAGACAAGACAGTGTAAGGGGAGTTCAGCTTCCCTATCGTGTGATAATAGAGCAGTAGATCCATAATAATTTGTTTTTAATAATTATTTGTTGTTAAAAGGACAGTAAAGTTAATTTTAAGTGACATACATGTTATGCATCATGAAAAATGGAATAAAAAATTTTATGTGTACCATCATCCGTTTGGTCAAAAAAGCTTAAAATCTGCACCGCAGCAGCTTCCGCATTCAGTGGTCACGTGGGCGTCATACGTCACTGGGGCCAAACATAGCTTAGCAGCCATAAGAAACAATGCAATTGTAGACATGATTAACACCAAAAGTATCATGGTTACCTGCGCGGTGAACGGTTGTGTCAACAGAACAGCAAAAAGACGCGACTTTCAATTAAATTCACTGTGGAATTAATAACAATTAAAGTTGTTATTAATTCCACACAGTCCAATAGTAATAAATGGCGGTTAGCTCAATGCTAACATAGTATGGACAATCCCATTGACGGGCTAGCGCGTTAGCATTTTTAGCGCGATACCTTCCCAGAAGGTATTTTAAGAACGACAGGTCCTTGTCTTCGAGTTTTTTTGCTGTTCTGTTGACACAACCGTTCACTGCACAGGTAACCATGATACTTTTGGTGTTAATCGTGTCTAGAATTGCATTGTTTCTTATGGCTGCTAAGCTCTGTTTGACCCCAGTGACGTATGACGCCCATGTGACCACTGAATGCGGAAGCTGCTGCTGCGCAGATTTTAAGCCTTTTTTGTCCAAACGGATGCTACACACATAAAATTTAGTTTTTCTATTTTTCATAATGATGAATAACATATATGTCACTTAAAATTAACTTTACTGTCCCTTTTAACTGTCATGTGTCCAAACTTCCATCTAAATGTCGTGAAAATCAAAATAGTTTTTGTGTAATCTGCAAACATGTTTTTGTGTAAAGAGGCAGACAAATAAAGTCATTACCTATTTTGTGCAAGGAACCAGAAGCACTTGCATGATAATTTCAATTTGGTGTAATTACTTCACCAAGGAGTCTGTTTGTCTGCTTGTTGGTTACAAAAAACCGAATGTTGGATTTACACGATATTTTCACCAAAGATGGATTTTAATATGGCTGAGAAATGATTGCATTTTGGTAATGATCCAGATTTGTGACTCTAATTCACAACATAGCATAAATATAATTCAGAGGTGAACGTTGCCAGATGTTTCCCCTGCAGTCATCTCCTCACTTGCGCTACCATACTCTCTCCCATCAGTTCAAGAGGAAGTCGACAGAGGGTGTATCTTACTTCCTGTTTGGACTGATCATTTTGGGAAACACTACATACGGCCTGAGTGTCCTACTGAAGAACCCTGATCAAGGCCAGGGTGAGGGAAGCTACCTGGTCCATCACGTGCCCTGGCTCGTCGGCAGTCTTGGCACCCTGGCCTTCGACCTCATTGTATCCTTCAAAGGAAAGAAAACACGACCGCTGCATCTGGTCCCCTCAGTCCCATATACATGCTATATTTATACAGCTCTGACCTCCTGCAGAGGTCAGTGTTTGTGAAGAGGCAAATGATTTACTTTACCTGAACGTTTGTGAGACATTTGGATGTGCAGTGTGCCCTCGTGCATTCGCGCTTCAATGCTTGCGACTCCACCTCATTGCGTATTTTTGGGAGGCAGTCACGTGATATCGTGCATGCTATAGGTTGACTGCATCCAGAAGTGAGATATGTTTTGTGAGTCTCGGACTTACGTGAGACCCAAAAGTGCTTTAAACAGTCGATAAAAGTGGGAAAAGGTAATACTGATGGTGGTTTAAATTACAGTAAATAATAAGATAAAGCGATGAACTATTTATTATCATGGAATTCGTTAATCAAGTGTGTTTCCTGGAACGCATTAACCGTGAGGAACGAGGGTGCACCCTGTTTGGTATATTTGGAACTATGGTGCTCACTAGTAGAATTGATGGTACATTGCAACTTTAATGAATGCTCCCAGAGACCAATTAGCTCTGTGGTGCTTGAATAAAATCAAGTCCCAGAATTTCTGTTTCAGTGTTGCTGATTTGACTGAATGCAACTTTATTAACAAAGGAGAAAATCATTTGAGCAAAATGAGATAAAGTAATAATGCTGGTTGTATTCTATTTGTATTTTTGGGCAGTTAGAGTTCAGAGCATTAAATTGCTTCTACCTGGAGTACTGTGGGGTGTTGTGGGAATCTGATTCCTTGGGGCCCACGTCACTCACTTAGTAATTTAATTCTGTCCAGCGGATACAACAAACCTGCAGCTCAGTACTCTGTAAACATAAATTCTTCTTTTATCCATGTCTGTCATCAAATAATGTTTTCATTGTGAACAATAACTCACTTTTTTCTGTTGTTTGTAATCTCTGTGGTCCTCTGAGAAGAATTTACAGAAACTCTGATTTTCTGGAGATTTCCTTAATGCTGTGTTTCAGATCACCTGCCAGTTTATAATTTATCGCAAAGCTATGTCACCGGTGGATGGCAGCACCGATGAAACGAACCCACTGCTCAGGGCCTAAACCAACAAAGTCAGAGTTTACTGGTGGGACGCAAGCACACACACACACAGTCCCAGTGAAACTGCAAACACATTCCCATTGACATCAGGATCAATTTTAAGTCTTGGTTTGATTTTTAGAGGTATAATTCTTTTTAAAAATGGAATAGGACTACAGTCATACTCTGACAGATGTTTGCTTTCACCTGGGATCTGCTACAAGCGTTGGATTTGTGTTGCTCCTAATGAGACAAAAGAAATTTTTGGTTTCAGACATGGAGGAAACTTCGTCTGTCACGCTGACCTCAGTCTCCTGGTTTTAGGTCACAGCCTCAGGTTGTCGATGTTGGATGTCTTGTAGATGCAAGAAACCTGTTGGCGAAGGTGACAGTCTCACAGTGGTTTTTTAATGTCTTCATGCTGATTGCTGTTTTTAAGTTGCCAAACACTTCAACAGAACACCGTTTACTGCTTGAAGCTCCATCTGACCTTGTTTACAGCGTTTTAAAATTGACTCCTGTAACTTGAATCCGTTGTCGTCTTTGGGCTGTGTTGTTGTATCTGATCAGAGAAGGCAACAATTTTTTCAGACAATTCCAGATGTATATTTTGTGTTACCAGATTTTGATTGGCTTTTACGTCAAGTGCGCTAATGCTGCCAAAATTTTTTTTAGCATGTCTATTTCTTGAATTCAATTTTAGGTACCTTTTTAATATTAATCATAGGATTTGATTTTTATTTTCAAATACTGACACTTGACCAGTTTTTATTTGCACTGGTGATGAAAGTCACGTGTAATAAAGATTTTCACAACAATGGGAAATTTTACATATTATTTTAGGTTTCACTGTGTTGCACAACAAACTGTTTTGTACCTCTGGAAGTGTTGTATGTGTAATGTCAGTGTGTTGTATAAATTTAATATGTCGATGTTAATAAAGTATATCTTTCTATTGATTGTGTTTGAAATGTTGATTGACACATTGGTGATAATTTCTGCTCATGTTGGCCTTTTCGCATTTTGAGATTTTTACTTTGCCTGCTCGAGAGACGAAAAATTCCAAGAGGAATCATTATGTTGTACAAACTCTCATTTTAAAATGGCTGTCATTTGTCATTTCACTAATAGTGATAACGCTGAATCTGATACACTACAAATTCTACAATTCAGATCGTTTGATATTTAGATGTAAGTGATGCATGGTAATAACATTAAATCAACCTAAATCATAATTAAAAAGGATCATGGCCCCTGCAGTCATCTCGTCACTCTCCCTGCTGTACATTTTATTCAAGGGCTGAACTGCAGACAATGTGTGAGCACAATAAGAAATATCAAGGCTGTTGACACGGAGATAGTGGGTTGAATAGAAACAGGAGTGTAAACGCTGCACTGGCAGCCCCTGATTTTCACATATCAAACACAACTAAAATGGTGACATGTCAAGGTACTGATTTTTTTTCAGCAAACATGGAAAGGAGCAGAAGTGATAATGATTTACTTTACCTGACCGTTTATAGAGACATTTGGAGCTTATAGTCCAGCTTTCCAGTGACCTGCAAGTGAATAAAAGTCATGCTGGTTGTCTGGAAACATGAAGGTACACCCAGGACACCTTTACCATAAATTAGCATCAGCTAATCTAACATGTCTGTAGCTTCATTTGTGATGGACTTTGGTGATTTTTATTGTAGCTGCCCCTCCTGTGAAGAACAACTCTGGGGCTGCTCCTCATCCACTACAGTTCACTTTTTTTCAGCTTCCACTCTGTTCAGAGGTTGAGCCCTGCTCTTGGCCCTGATGTTGACCTTTGACCCTTTGCCTTTGCTGACCTTCACCCCCAGCAACTGTGTTTGACCTGCTCCTGGGAGGCCACGATAGCCGTGTTGTTTTTCTTCATTAGCAGATTCACTCTGGCCCCTCCGTCTCCCCCTCCTCCCTCTCCCACGCACGCACACACTTTTTCTTGCTATTATATATAATGCAGTCAGGACTACTCAGCAGTAAGGGCCCGCCCACCAAAGAAGCAAGGTCAGTGTTAAGAGTTTACTAAGTGTGTGTGTGTTTGTGTGTGTTGTGGTGGCTATGCGGTTGTGAAACAGTGGCAGAGAGTATTCTGTCGGGTCGGGGAGTTGGCAGGAAGAGCCGGTGATAGGGAGCGTTCATCAATCACAAGGGATGAACAAGAAGCTGTTTATAAACAGTCTATCCTGGGAATTTTTTAATGAGATGATTCCAGTTCGTCGATGCAGGGGAGGGAAGGGGCCTATGGGACTCAGAGGTTGTCAGTTCAAATACTCGGTCTAATAGAGAAGCCCCGGCCTGGCACATTTTCTAGTCAATGTGATATTTCTTTGTGTTGACATACATGCAGACACCTTCAAGTGCTGATGTTCCCCAACTTGATGTAACAAATTCTTTCCAATAAAATGTCCTTAAATTATTTGTTCTGACAGACTTAACTCTTGCAAGAGAACATTAACAGGAAAATAAGATTTATTTTTGTCAGGTTCCTGCAGCTCACACACAACAAGACCGACTGTCTCATGAAAGCCTCTGTTTGCTCTGTGTGTTTGTGAGGATGGAGGCTGGGCTGGAGCCAGAGTTATAGAAGTGACACATTTAGGCAAAGCAGGAGGACGACAGGACGCTCGGCTCAGCCGGACCGCTCAAAACATCCGTGGTGAGTCCACAGCTGCTGCTCCTAACCAAACGAGAACTTAGAATCGTCACACACCAACACGGAGTTGTTTTGTGATTGTTCACCTCAGAAAATATGTCCCGCGTTGTGAATCAGTCATATCTGGTGGGAGTTTTAATTAACCTGCGTGCATTTTCAGTAAGGAATGATTCCAACTATTAATCTATGTTTTTATAAGCTTCATCCAATAGAGTACTGCTTTTATAAGGAAATGAATGTACAGTACTTGATTTTATTCAGAAAGTTCATACCAGAACAGCCAGAACACAGAAGAAAAGGAACTAAAAATGTAGTTTGACAATCTGCGTTACCTTC
The DNA here is from genome assembly GCA_013358685.1 of Antennarius maculatus. Taxonomy (NCBI): domain Eukaryota; kingdom Metazoa; phylum Chordata; class Actinopteri; order Lophiiformes; family Antennariidae; genus Antennarius; species Antennarius maculatus. The sequence goes on along the minus strand of CM023607.1, from coordinate 10,421,281 downwards.
TCCAGGCTGGAGGAAGTAGTTCCAAACGAATGTTTGAAGCAGATATAACAACCCTAAGACCAATTACTACACTCCCTCACACAGGAGACAAATAGCCCCTATCACCACAGTCGCATAGGTTCAAACATAAGTTATGGACTTTAGTCACAAATTCTGAGGCCACTTTAACATAAGCGTCAGTTTCCTGCGGATCAGTAAACAGTCCAGGCCATTATTGAGCTGCAGCTACCAGCCAGCAGCTCTGATAAAGAGAAGATCAGGCCCCAACCAGAGGTCATCCTGGACAGGATTTATGATGTGCTAAAGAGTTCTCCAGGCTCGTACCATGACGGATTCAGGACTAATGAGGTTTGGGGTATGCACAATCTATTAGTTTATTCTTTAGTCTCAACTGTTGAGGATAAAATGATTTGCTGCTTTTTATTAATTTGTATCAATTTGGTGTGGAAACGACAGGCATCGCTCTATTTGTCTGGTATTTATCTCATCAGGCCACATTCCTTTTCTTTTGCTCACTTGTTCGAAGATGATTTAATTACATGAACGCTCTGGAGTCCAGTTGAACTACCCAGTCTTGTTCTGAATGTGCATAGAAGGCCTCTCCTCCTTCCTTGACACTCAACTTCTGTGGAATGAGCCCTCGGAGTCAGGCCTGTGTCTAGCAGGGTGTCCACTAGTGTGAAGATCCATGGCGACATTTGCACTCTTTCAAATGTTGTCCTTTTTATTTAGTGTCACTCCAAGCTTTGCTGACTGTTCCCTGTCCTCCTTCCATTCCTCAGAGGTCAAACACAGTTGGATGAATGTCTGTTGGTTTGTTTTGGTACATTTGTTGGGACATGACAGCACAAATAACAACAGACAATCTCTTGGATTAATTGCTTTCCAGAATGGACGAGAAATCCCCCAGAGGCATCAGTTTGTGGCAGGACATAATGCAGAACACACTAATGCATTAACTTTGTTTGGTTATATTGGAGCTGCCAATAAATTCTTGAGTCATTTCTGTTTCAATGATTTCAGAACAATTCATTTTAATTCATAATTTAATTCATACAACAAGCTGAAAACAACTGTCCTCTGAGGAGAAATAATTTAACAGCACAAATTCACTGAATCTGGAAATCTGAATTCACTGGACGTTGTTCCAGCAAGTGTACGCAGACGATCTCCATTTGAATCTCAGACATCAACACATTACGAGTTTAAAAAGTACTGAGTGTATCACCAGGACAACAATCCTTGAGTTAGATATGGACACCACCAAATTAAGCCATTTTTGTTTATGTGAAATATTTTTTGAAAAAGAAACTATTAAACCGATTTCGATTGTGATTTTACCAGAGGATGACTTCTAATTGCTGTCAACTTTTCTGTCCAGCCTCCAGTGGATTAAAGGTTTCACTTCCTTAGTTCTGATGTCCCTCAGGGCTTTAAAGATCATACCTGACAAACTTTTACTCTGGTTTTCTTTAGTTTGATTTGAAGTTAGTCTGACATTTAACATGTAAAATTTGGATTGGTCAATGCAACCACATTGACCAATTCATTTAGTGTTATTTATTTGCTCTTCCCAAAGAACAACTTATCTTGAAGCGGTGTTGCCACCGTTCAATGTGAACACATGGGCACAAATGTACCCTTTGGACAAAAGAAAGACAGCTGTGTGGCGTCCAGCAGAATTCCTGTGTGATGTGTCACTAGGATCGATCGTGATCACGCCAGCGAAGGTTACAGCGTCGGTGGAGTCGACTGCCTCATACTTTAACCCTGTACTATCCACCAATCAGTCCTGGTTCCCATAATGAACTAGTGAAAGAGATGACATGCGGGTAGGAGGGCACTGTTAATCCTTGTAAGCATGCTGCACGTCAAACGCCATTGCTAGGAGATTTACAGGCCAATGTGGAGGTCACTCCTCCCTCTCCTCGGAGGGTGTCGGCCATGACTCCCCTCGCTCTGCCCCGGGCTGGTGGACTGCATGTGGGGGAGGCAGAGGTCCTTGAGCGCCTCAAATTTAACTGCTGTCCAATATTAACTGCAGCACAAACATTAAAGCGGTAAACAAAAGGCAGAGTAAACACACTCCCAAGGCTTAAAGTACAAACATGGTCAGACAAACCACACACCAGTGGTCCAGTTTGTTTCCTCTGCATCAAACCTGCTAAAAGCACGTCTGGGAAGAGTCGGAGAATGAAATGGTCACCAAAAACAAACTTTTACCAACTGATTATGTGAGTCATTTCATCATAAAGAGAGGATTCATCCTCTGCCACACACATCGTAACTGAGTGAGGGATGAGGGCTCCGTGTTTCCACTCTCATTTATCCACTCATCCTCTCTGTCCTCTGGTCTGGAAGTCTTGGGTCAGATCCAGATGTTAGGATCACAATCCCATCCCTGCCCTTCCTGGGTGTCCCCATCATCCACCCCCCAAGGACTGTTAAGACCTCCTCCAACACATCATCCACCACAGAGCAAGAGCCTCAGCTGCACTCTTGCTCTTTGCTATTTAAAAATAGGCTGGGATAGGAGCGTAAAGAGACCTGGACACATCCTGGGGATTGAGGAATGTCTACGCTCTTCTCAGATCTTTCATATCTGTGTGAATCCTCGGAGTAACTGTATATGTGTGTGTGTGTGTGTGTGTGTGTGTGTTTTGCATGTGTGTGAAGAAGGATCCCATACTACTAGCTAAAGAACAGATCTTCTATCCAGATGAGAGAGTGGACTGAGTTGGAGATGAGCTTTTCAGCAGGGGGGTTTCTCTCTACCACGGATGGTTACTGCTCCACGGAGCAGCAGCTCCAGTACTATGGTGAGTCCACACATACACTTCTTCACTGACTCTTTATTTTCTTTCCGTAAAATAAATGTTGTCTTAATGCTTACCGTTACAGATGAAATGATTTGAAAAACCTGTTATTATGTGAAAACAATCAATCCAATATTACCTACAGTATATTAAATAGGACACCAAAACTTATTTGGACGTGCAGAGCCCTTTAGATGTGAATGAATGAATATGGTTTTTTTTTTGTAGATGCTATTTTGGTGCCAACATTGCAAATACAACCAGATTGCTAATGCTAGCAGAAAATTTTGTTTTTTCTGATTGTTTGCAACTTCTCCATTGATCCTGACAGCTAATGTCAGCAACATGGTTACTGCTAGCAGCCAACAATCATCATAATCCCAATTTAAAAATGTGAATTCTGATATTAGTGCTATGGGTGAATTAAGGACCTTGTTACTGACTGAATGGATCTTGCTCTGCACCTGGTGGCAAACAGTAAAGCATAGGGAAAGAACTACCATTCACTTAATAGTAATATGTTTAAGAAAAAATCTTTCCAGTTCAATCAAATTCAGGTGCACAGCTGTCGTCAGCATACTGGAGTTCCGAGATATTCATCTCAGATGTCTTTGACCGGGCCTTCAGACGACGCAGGCTGAAGAGACCACCATCTGTCCGGTATCTCATACGCACTCCAAGATGTGGGTGAGGCGTATTGACACGCAACAGAACAGCTTCAAGGTACAATGACAAGAGCATTGGCGTGAGCACGCATCCCTGCTTAACCCTGGTAGCAATGGGGAAGGATGGTGAAACAGAAGCACCATGGATGACAGAGCCCCTCATTCCTTCATGTAGTCCCTGCACTAGTTGGACGTAGTGTTGGGGGCAGCCGAACCTTTCAAGCACACCCCAGAGGGCAGCACGGGGAACGGAGTCAAAGGCCCTGTACAGGTCAAAGAAGATCATCGACATGGGTTGCTGTTGGTCCCTGGCTTTTTTGAGTAGCTGGTGAACACAGAAAATCATCTCTGCGGTTCCACGACCTGGTCGAAAGCCATACTTCCTTTAAATGATGGAGATCTAACATGACCAGTACACTGCTGTGACCCCAGTCCTGACCAAACACTCTTATGAAGGCTATTCGTGTGAATGTGATATTTACGAGCGTGTGTCGCATGAGTTATTAATGAGGCAGTTCAGACGAAACATGTAAAACGTGAAATTTGACAGAAGAAATAACTTTCTTCTTCTAATGAACAAATAGATGAAGGAATAAGTAAATTCAAGGCACATGTTTTCTCAGTAAGGGCTTCCGTTGCCATGGATTCACATGGTTAATTTGTATGGTGAAGCATGAGGGACGTGTTGAAAAATAAAATCAGATACTACAAGTTACTTGTCTCATAAAGTAACTTTTATGAGACAAAAGGTCAGAATATCTCGCTGATAGAACCAACGACAGCCCTGCTGTCGACCACAACCATAAAGCTGCTCCTCTAGAAGAGGAAGCTTCCTCCAATTCTGTCTGGTTCTTTCTTCAGAATGGACCCAGTTTCTTTTACAATCTATACAGTTCTGAAATGTAACAGTCAAGTCAAGTCAACTTTATTCTTAAAGTGCTGAATGAAGTGCAGAAAGAAGTGCCATGAAGTGCAGAAAGAAGAGGAAAACAACTGAACCCCAGAGAACAAGCATGAAGCGACAGTGGCCAGGAAAAACTCCCCATTGGGAAGTAACAGATCCTGACTGTCTTGTGGGTGGACCTCTGTCTTGACCTGTTGGGGTGAAAAGGAAATACAAAACTAAGGACATAGGGAGTTCAGTCAGTGTCAGAAAGGTCAACGAGAGCCAGTGGGGGAAGATCTACACATGTACACACACTATGCTGTAAAAATATATAAATATAGGCATTTGAATTGAAATGACTGATTTATGAATAGTAATGTGTAAACATCCAAGTATTTTTGATGGCTAATGCAGCTCCAGCGGTCTGAGTTATAAAGAGTCTATGATGGGATGAGGTGGGTTGTCCTGCTCGTCTGTATCCTGAGTCCTGAGTCCCGTCTTTAGCTGAAGAGGTCAAGACTTCCAGGAATGTCGGTGCTGGGGTTTCCAGTGCCTGCCATCCGACGTCTTGATCAGCACCTGCCAGGGAGACACAGAGACTGCAGCAGCATCATGGTTTCTTCTTTTTATAGGAAAAAGGTGATACAAGAGAAAGGTAAAGGAATAGATGCTTCAGACTGCACTCCTTTACCAGGAGAGAAAGGATCCCCTCAGTGGTCTGGGTGTATCACATCGTGATCATTAGTGGTTAGTTCCTGACTGTAAGCTTTATGAAATAAGAATGTTTTTAATCTAGCCTTAAATGGAAGTCTGGACTTTGTGATCATAGCCAGTAGCTTATGGTGGCTAATATTAGCTTCAGATAAATTTAGGTAGGACAGCCTACAGCTGTTTTATGGTTGTTGTGTGTCAGAGTGCTGACTTTAGGTCAGTTTTGACTTGATATCTGTACATTTGACCCCATCCTGTAACCACAGGTGATCAACAAATTACATGCAGACTTGCTGTAAGCAAGTGGATATTTATGCATGGTATCGTTACACAATGAGGATGTGACTGTGTGCACACAACCTCTTCTCATTCACTCTTTCAGTTGCTGAATGAATGTCAGTTGTTTATTTGCAGCATGGGGAGCTTGATGACTTGAACAAACTCGTTGTTGAGGGGGTGCAGCCGGCTCTCTGCGTGCAGGGGAGGCTGAGCAATTGTTGGACGATTGACTCACACTGACATATATCATCAAGAGATTCTCCCTGTGCTGTCTGTCTACTGGTGGCCTAGTGGGGATAGGAGGGGAGCTCTGGGGGTGTGCTGTTGGTAATCTTGGCTCCCTAGTGTGCGTGGGATGGTGGGGTGGCTGAGGAGTGTTTAGACAGTCCTCACATGGTTTACAAACAGTGAGAATCACAGCTCTGTCACATGTTGAGAAGCCCCCCCCGAGACTATCGCTGTTACATTTCAGGAAAGACAAGAAACATCTGGAGAGAGAACTGAGGCAAGGACAATAGGAGAGAGGAAGGAGAGGTTCATATGTGCCCCCATGTATTCATGTGACCAGAACAGTGGGTTGGACAGAAAATTATATAGCCATTAAACTTGATTACTAACTCATTTCAATATTTATTAGTCTCCATTCTTCAGCCAGTCACTACTGATGACTGATAAATAATTACATTAGGATTACATCCACAGTAAAAGGCTCATCTCTAGTTGCCAGAGTTCCTCTGCTGTCTAAAAATACCAAATGAAAGCCACTTTGTTCAGGATTGAGGAGTTTTGAGTTTATCGTGGAATATATCAATAATTTTGGTTTCATAAGTGTGTAATCACCTGAAACTAAGAATAGTTGTGTTTTCAGGATCATAGATTAAGTGTTTTCAGTCCTTCATATCTCACACCATAGGACAGAGTGAGATGAAGTCTTTTCAGTTGGTTGCAAATCCGCAAAATCTGCCAAATCCTACAAACTAGACAAAAAAAGTCCCTCATGCTAGGAATTAAAATTAAAGATCATGTCAAGTATTGAGATTTGGATTTTTGCACCAGTTTGGATTTTTAGTACCTTTCCAGCTAATTTTGTGAAAGAATTTGACAGAATAAAAAAACTGACCATAATTTCACCGTGCAGCATAAGGACTGGATGAGTTAAAGAGGTAACATGGTTCTGTCAACAAGTGAAGGATTTGCAGTCTACCTGGCGGACTATTGACGTCCAGCTGGAACCACTAGCGCCACTGCAGTTTCCACTGATTGTGTCGAAAATGATCAACATTAGAAGTGCGCGAAACCTTTAATAGATAGATAGATGAGTACTTTATTAATCCTGAGTGGTAATTACAGATCTCAGGCTGGTTGTCTTTGTTCCAGTCTTTGTGCGGAGTGGCTGCTGACTCTGGCCTCACATTAGCTCACATTAGAGTTTCAGACTCAGCAAATGCAGATCCTCAATAATTAAAGAATCATTTTGTGATTAAGAAATGCTTGTTGACTATCAACATTTGAATGAGCCATGTCACTGTAGAATACAGCAGCTGATATCTTCAGAAGGGGCGAAAGCAAAACTAACAGCTAGAGTGATTGCTGGTTTGTGTAAACACCACAATTCAATCACTTCAGAGACAACGATTTTGAAGAAAACACTTTTTTTGGTCCTGTTGATTTAAGTTCCAATTCTCTACTTCATACGACGTGTCTCATCCTTTCAGTTTCCATTTCCAGCAGTCCCAGATGCACTGGTCCAGCTGTACTTTGAGAGGCTGCCAGTAGTCACACATGTTTTCTCAAAGGAGACACAATTGGCCAAACACAGGCTGTTGACTGGCTTTCAGAGACCTTCCAGTCCGTCATAACACTAAACAGCCATTACTGACCAAATCAAGCAACCAGAAGGGGATCAAAAAGTTCTAACTAGTGCTTGGAGCTCAGCTGCATCCTGTTTCAAAGGTCTGAACAAGTTCACATCGTCTCACTCACAGCTTTATTATATCCACTAAGGGCCATAAAGTAAAGTCAAATTCCTGTAAGACCACGTCCCGATGATTCTACTTGATTTCATAGCCACTTAATAGAGTTGCTTGAAGTGATCCATCACATTTCTGGTCTTACAGAGGCAATCGTTAATGTGTGAAACATGTTTACTGCTCGTGGTACTCTCGAGCTTCTGTTTTTCGGAAGGCTATTTTCTATACTTGAAACCAATTCTTTTGTTAGAATCAGATTTTTGGAATATGCGGGTTGTGTTGTCGATGTAAACATCTTACCATGGTGTTAGAAACCTTATCGTGGTTCTAAGACACCTGGATATCCTGCATGTATTTATTTGCAAATTTTCTTTGTGAATTTGTGTCCTACGAGAATCATGAAGTGTGGTTACTGTGGGATTAGTTGGACAGAGTGATTGTGTGTATGTCTGAGGACAACTCTCAAAAAGTATGACTAAACCTCAAATGTTGGAAATAATCACATAGCCCTCCCCACATTCAGATGTCCATTCAATTTTAAAATGAGGGGACACCTTTCACAAATTTGGTCAAAGTAAGTAGTGTTGTAATTTAAAATCCCATCATTGTATCTAGGATGTGTTGAGATTTCATGTCAACTTATGTAATTATTTATTTATTTTTAATTTTTAATATTTAGTCTAAAAATATTGTAGAAAAAAACATGATCAGTCTAATCGTTAAACTAGGTGGTCACCTACTAGATTACAAATGTGCACCAAGACTCAATGGTCCTACGGCTCAACTTTGCCCTCTCCTTATTGGATATATTTTTAGTCACTGCCTGCCTGTCATGGGTGTGTGAACATTTTAATTTATACCATTAAATCTCAGAATGGCTCCCATTGTCAACATTTGGGCCCTTCATCTGATTTTCTGCTACTAGACTAAAACAAACATGACACTGATTTATTTATTTGTTTTTTGGCGCATCACATTTGATATAAGCAGCAGGTCATCTACTTCATCAAACTGCTTCCAAAGAAATCCCTTTTTTAAAACAACTTTTAAACAACAAAACTCTTTAAACTTCATGGCACTGTGAAGGATCAAACCGCAGCTAAGGTCACTTGCGTTTACTTTTATTTTTGCAGTGAACTACAAAAGTTTGACCCTCAAAATGTGATTCCCTAGACATAAAATCCTTCCGAGGAGTCAACTTGAATTATTATTAGATTCAATGTGGTTCATGAAAAATTATATGTAATGATTTCAGTTTTCTTCAGGATAACTCTTAACTTCTGAGGCATCAAACTTTACACCAACATTGATCAGCATAGTCTCAGGTTGTTTGACCTGAGTTTTGAGGCTTGTCATTATTATTGTTGCTAGGGTTGTTGGCTTCTAAAGTTATATCACTTGCTGACACGACATTGATTCATGCTTTAATTTCAGGTCTTTTACATTTTTTCTTTTCAGACATGTTGACAGACCCCCTGGGCTACCCCCTGCAAGATCCTGACCTCCAGCTGCTCCCTTACACTCAACAACAGTACAGCCATGCCAATCTGCCCTTCTCTCTCTATGGCTCTCCACCGTCCTCCACCTCCTCTCCCTCCTCCTCCTCGTCTTCCTCCTCACAGCCCTGCCATCCTCCATACCACTACAGTCCTCTCTACCTAGAGCCTCCCTGTGATCCCATCCCCGAGCCTCATTCCGAGGGATTGGTTCAGGGGCTTGGAGTGTCAGGGTTGCCTTTGGTGAGGAAGACACGGCTTGGGTTAGGAGGGAAGAGCAGAGGTCAGGATGAGTTGTGTGTGGTGTGTGGAGACAAAGCATCGGGGTATCACTACAACGCTCTCACATGCGAGGGATGCAAAGGTATTTCTCATTCCATTTGCTATCTTTATGTTTTAATCTCACACTCATCTGGGCCTTCTTTCTCTTCTTTACCTGCTGTAGGCTTCTTCAGACGTAGTGTGACTAAAAAGGCTGTGTATCACTGTAAGAGTGGGGGTGGCTGTGAGATGGATATGTACATGAGGAGAAAATGCCAAGACTGTCGGCTGAGGAAGTGTCGTGCAGTGGGAATGCTGGCTGAGTGTAAGTAACATCTGCAATACGTTAAATGTTAGACATCATGTTTTAAAATTATATACCTTTTTGGCTGACTTGAGTCTGGAAATGTTTTTTCTTCCTCAGGCCTTTTGACTGAAGTTCAGTGCCAATCGAAACGACTAAGGAAAGGAGGCAAAGGCAGAGGCCATGTTGAAGAGGAGACCACGGACAGCAGGAGGGTCAGCTCTATCAGCAGACAGCCTGGACAGGTAATAGACAGTTCTAAATCTGCCTGTTATTGATTGGATGATTACCTGGGGGGATTCAATTCTATTAAAATCAGTCAGTTTTATTTGTAGAGCAACAGATTACAACTAAATCTTATATCAATGCACTTTACAGATAGAGCAGGAAAAGACCTGCTCTTATAGGCCCCAACTTGTCCTACATGACTAAGCACTTTAGTAACTGAGACAAGGAAAAAATTCCTTTCAACAGGCAGAAACCATGAACAGAACTTTAGAATTTTAGTGGATGGCCACCTGCCTTGATCGGTTGAGTGGGAAAAGAGAGAGAAGGACAATGACAGCAAGAGAGACAAATACAAGGACAGAGATAGGGAGAGAGACAAAACAGAGATAGGGAGAGAGGATGGGCTCTCATAGCAGGCTAGGTCTGTGACAGCACAGCTACTGAATGGATTAGCTGTAGCTTTATTACAAACAAAAGTCTTCAGTCTACTCTTGTATTTGGAGAAGGGGCCTACCTCACAAACTGAATCAAGCAACTGAGTCAACATTAAGGAAGCTTGATAACTGAACACTCTGCTCCCCACTCTGCTTTTGGAAATGTTCGAAACAAGCAAACGGGTCTTTTTGGATTGCCAAGTTCCAGTGGTTGGATCACAAGGTTTATTGGGTGGTTGACTGGTTGGATCACTGGGTTTCTTTGGTGGTTGATTGTCTTGCTGGTTACATAAATGGTTAGTCAAGTGACCTTGTGATATTTGTCATATTATTTCTATTTTTAACTTGTACGTTTGATATGTTGTCTCATACTCTTCATGCTTTTTTTTCCTTTGTGTTAATGTCTATCTGTTCCAGGCTTTGTCGGTTGGCTTAACCCGAGAACAGAAGTACATAGTGGACAGGATGGTGGAGGCCCATCGACTGTACAGAGCACAGGACAGCAGCTACTTCCGGGTAGGTATCAGTATGAGAAACCAGTTGTTCTCCCAGAAACATTTAATTCTTTAATTCTTACCTGGCCCTCACCATTTGGTCTGTTATCTGCTCAGTTGTTTGAGTGGCCATACACAGAAGAAGGGGAGAGCGTGTCTGTATCACACCACCTGCAAAAACTGCTTCACTTTGTCAGGACAGTGCCAGGTAATACGCATAAAATATATCTATATAGGCTTGCAAATCTGTCATCTACAATCTACTGTTTTAGTTTGAAAACAAATATAATCAAATAAAGTGAAAATGTTCAAAAAATATTTAACCATTTAAAGGAGTTAAAGGCAGGCGGGGCTGCTATGTGCTGATGTCATACCTCATTGTGAGACGGGGCTTCTGTTTCAACTATGTTTCAAAGATAGTTGCTTCACTCCTGTTTCAACAACTATCTTTCAACTATGCTAACACACCAACCTATAAGAATACTTCAAAATAAATCAACTGGTATATCCTGTGCAACTGTGTGGATCACTGATTTTTTTGATTATGTCTATAGCACAGAACAACAAGGTATTTTTGACTTGAGCAACTCTGATGAATTCTGTCAGTTTGATGAACTCATTATTGTCTTATTATATTGAAAGGAGTAAATTTAATAACAAGATCATTCTACAGAGGGCAGAAACCAGTTTTAATTGTAATAGATATGGTCAACAACCAAGGGGTGATCTGTCTGATTCTTGTCACACAGTTATCCTGGACAGAACTTCCCCTCTGAGGTCTATATGCACCTAAAACTGACCTTGTTACGTTTTGAATTTACTTTCCAAATGGAGAGCTTAATTATTAACAATTTAAGTCAGCATGCTTCAGGACATAGATTGTATAGATGTATGTTCCAACAGACATTGTCGCAGCATTATTATTAAATGATCTTCTTCCTTTCCTTTCGGCTTTTCCCTTCAGCGAATCAATTGCCTCCATCTAACCCTGTCCTCTGCATCCTCTTCTCTCACACCAACTACCTTCATGTCCTCTTTCACTACATCCATAAACCTCCTCTTTGGTCTTCCTCTAGGCCTCCTGCCTGGAAGTTCAAAACTCAGCATCCTTCTACCAATATATTCACTATCTCTCCTCTGGACATGTCCAAACCATCTCAATCTGGCCTCTCTGACTTTATCTTCAAAACCTCTAACATGTGCTGTCCCTCTGATGTACTCATTCCTGATCCTATCCATCCTGGTCACTCCCAAAGAGAACCTCAGCATCTTCATCTCTGCTACCTCCAGCTCTGTCTCCTGTCTTTTCCTCAGTGACACTGTCTCTAGACCAAACAACATCGCTGGTCTCACCACAGTTTTGTACACCTTTCCTTTCATTTTAGCTGAAACTCTTCTATCACACATCACACCTGACACTTTTCTCCACCCGTTCCATCCTGCCTGTACACACTTCTTCACCTCTTTTCCACACTCTCCATTGCTCTGGACTGTTGACCCTAAGTACTTAAAATCTTCCACCTTCTTGATCTCTTCTCCCTGTAACCTCACTCTTCCACTTGGGTCCCCCTCATTCACACACATGTACTCTGTCTTACTGCGGCTAACCTTCATTTCTCTCCTTTCCAGGACAAACCTCCACCTCTCTAGCTTCTCCTCCACCTGTTCCCTGCTCTCACTGCAGATCATAATGTCATCTGCAAACATCATAGTCCATGGAGATTCCTGTCTAACCTCATCTTTCAGCCTGCCCATCACCATAGCGAGCAAGAAGGGGCTCAGAGCTGATCCCTGATGCAGTCCCACCTCCACCTTGAACTCCTCTGTCACACCTACAGCACACCTCACCACTGTCTTACACTCCTCATACATGTCCTTCACCGCTCTAACATACTTCTCTGCCACTCCAGACTTCCTCATACAATACCACAGTTCCTCTCTGGGCACCCTGTCATAAGCTTTCTCCAGATCTACAAAAACAATTTCAGTCAATATGCTTCAGGACAGATTGTATAGATGTATTGAGAACTGTCGAGTCAGTATGTTCCAAGAGACATTGTCGCAGCATTATTGTTAAATGATAACAAAGGTTTAATCTAGAACTTCATCAAAATAAATCAAATATTTCAATACAAATATTTTCCCCTGACAGGGTTTGACCTGCTGGATTTTTCAGAGCAGACCTCTCTCTTGTCCGTCTCTTCTCCGGAGGTAATGTTCCTGATCTCAGCTCAGTACTTCTCTCACAACCCAACAGACCCCAGTCCAGGTTAGTTCACATACAGACACATCTGTCAGTCCACATGACTTCCATCCAATCTTTATTTTTTTCCTTTATCAGACAAGCAACTTTTCAATATGTCAACACACAGCTGGTTGAGAACTGTCGAGTCAAAGGATAGTCTCCACACTAGGATGTTGGTCAACTCAGGTGAATCCAGTCATACACGCAGTCAGAATTTTTTTTGGGGGGGATTTTAAACCTGTAAACAAAAAGGTGAAGTTAAATCACTGTTTGTCCTGTGAACAGGGTGCAGTCAGGATCTTTGTGGATTGGCGCTCAACTTCTTCCACAGCATGGCAACCCTGCAGCTGACGGAGGCTGAATACACTCTGCTGACGGCTACAGCTGTGCTCTGCTCAGGTCACACCAGGAATCTAGGCGTTCACTTTTATATGAAGAAATAAAATCAGCTGTCAAGACATGGGACCTCCATTTCCCATGGATTTGGTTTGTGTGTTCTATAATGACTGATGGAGTTTTGTGAATCTGGGTAGAGAGGATGGGCATTTGATGAGGAACACTATTTGCAATAGAGCCTTTTTGGACCATTACACATAAACTATTTTTGATTGATTGTGATGGAAGGGGGAGGTTCAGTTGCTGTCAGAGAAATCAACAAAATTTGGAGCTAAGTCTGCAATTAATCAGTTATTATTTACTGATCTGAGTCCCATTAAGTTGCTCTATTTAACTAAATAACTGAATGGCTGAGTTGATCTTTCTCCAACTATGGACTTGATCAAGCCCCACATGGTCTGCAGTTTCACGCTTTGTTTCAGGCATTACAGCGACTGTAGGTAATAGTGTCTACACTACCATCCGTTTGCCAACTTCCAAGTCCATGATATAAACACACAGACATACACCGCCTGGACAGATAAATGACAAATATTTTATTGAGCTACTTATAGTATTGTTTATAGCATATATTCTACGTGCCATCGTTTTGATAAGTTCATGCAATGTCACACTAGCTTTCCCACCCAAGATCCTGTATTGATGATGGAAGAAGTGTTTAAAGTCCTCTTGAGCACATCCCCATTGTAAGCGGGTCTGTGGGGGTCGATCCATGTTTGACAATGATTGTCATGCTTCTATCGCTCACAGTGTGAACTTGATAAATTGTTGCGTGTCTTAAACATAGCTCTCAGTTCTATTGTAGATTTTTTGTTTGATTTCACCAGTGTATAGTGATGATCCAGTAGAAGGCTCCTTACGATAAGGCTAGTTGAAAGCAGGAAGTGTGTGTTTTAGTGATGTTAATCTGTCTGTTTCCCTCCTGTAGATCGTGCATCCTTGCAGGCAGCCAGCTGTGTTGAAAAAATGCAAGAACTGATTCTTGACCTGCTGTCCAGGGTGTGTGGGGCACAGGCCGGAGCTGCGCAGGGGGGACCACAGCGGTTCGGCCGCCTGCTGGGCAGATTGACAGAGCTGCGAACCCTCCATCACAACTACCTTCTTCTGACAAGGCAGCAGCATGGATTCTGACAGGACTCACAGGAAATGGTGCAAATTCACCGAATTTCAAGGCAGTTTCTAATTTGCATTTCAGGACTGGATGTGTAAGCTGGGAAATTTCTGAAACATAATTATTCAAATACAAAGGTTTCACCACATGCTAACTACTTGATCTCAGCTGACTTCAGTTCATTCAGCCATTACTGAATTTTAACTTCTTTTTTGTTCATGGACAAGAAATTTTATAGGTCTTTTATAACTGTTTCAAACAGCTAACGTGTATACTTAAAACTTTTTGTTTAATATTCCTATAATTAAACAGAGACTGAATTACCTGGACTGTCAGGAGAAACAACCTTGACTGAAAGTGGGGACTATATTGAATTTACTTTCACCACCCTGTTAGCGTGTTGACTACAAGAGCCAGCGTTAAAGAACACAAACCGCTGTGAAATATCCCACAAGGTTTTTAATAGAACATTTGTTTCCCTAAAAGTGGCAATACTGGTTCAGACAAAATATTTTAACATATTTTAACAATTTTCCAATTCATTTAAAGCGGGCTCTCAATAATAAATAAAAGCTTCCGGGTGGTGGGTCGACAGGGAAAGACAGGGTATTGTTCTGAAGTAAAATCATCAATCAAATATGGATTCACCTAAAATGTTGGCTGCATGTTTCTTAAAACTCACTCCATTTGTTTAAATAAGATTTCATTCTCAACTTTAACCAATATAACTTTATTTCTAGTTCTAGTTTTCTTCCATAAATAAATTATTTCTCTGTATCAAAAGAGAATTCAAATATAAAGAATATGGATCATTGCACGTGAAGCACAATGAAATTACATCAATGACAAGTACACTGCAGCAAGTCAGGAATTATTCATCTCTACAAATATACACAGCCTCACTTTAACCCTTGTGGGTTGATTGAAATACGCATTTTAAAACAGCAACATTAAATTAAAACAGATTTGATGTTACACATACATATATACACGTGTGCATTTATAATATACAAGTGTCTTTGTAAAAGATTAAATTGTAAAAAGCTATTGTATAAAATATGGCAGTTATCCCATTCATATGTCTTCTGGGTTATATAAATATGTCAAATCTGTTTTCTGACTATTTCAATCCTTGGCAGTGGCATCATAAAAAATAAAGGGTAAAGTTCTTTACATATGATCCAGGCAGACAGCTTCAACAGACCCACGGAGGACGCAGGTCCCTCGATACACCCTCAACACGGTATTAACACCTATCCACTGCAGCATCATGTGAAGTAAAGGGTAACATCATCAGCCACGCCTGGAGCTTCACGTCTACAGCGATGGCTTGAACAAAATGACTCTGGTCTGTCTGAGACAGTAGTGGTTTGCTAATAAAGTCCAATCCTGGAGCAGAGGCCGCACAACCGACTCTTCAGACCAGAGTGAACACAGATCCAGCTGGCAGCAGCTCTCCACCGGCTGCCCCAGCACCACCCTCTACAGGTAGTTGGAGACCACAAAGCCCTGACTGTGGCTGACGCGGCTCTGGTGGATCATGGCCCGATCGTACGCCACCTGCACAGACTTGCGGATGCTGGACTTGCGACCCTCCATTATGCGCAGTTTGTCCGCTGTGTCGTCGATACCCAGGGGCGTCACCTTATCACGAGGGAGCCACTGCCTGCAAACACAGATTTGGAGAGTTACAGTTTTTATGTATGAATCTGTGTGTTCCAATTAGCATAGGGCTGTATATAAATGAATTTTCTGCGAATGAAGAAAAGGCATGTACATTTTTAATTTCAGGGAAAAATAATGTGGTAGTTGTCTCTAGCATACAGTTCATCCATCTAAAAAGCGCTGAACTAAAACATGTCCATGTGGGCCTGTCAAGCGTGTCCATTTGATCCTCACCATGTCCGCTTGTTGTCAAAGAACAGCACCAGGTACAGCCTCTCGTTGGCCTCTTCCTGCCTCTGTTCCCCCAAAAGCAGGACATCTTTGGGCGGGACGGGGATGGGCACCCCGTTGTGTAGCAGGCCCTCCTCGGGCATCTCAGGGTCTATGATCTGGAAGGAATACACGGTTGGTCTAATGGAAAACTTGACTGTACTACCTGGCAGACAGATGCCCTATAACATCACATAGAGCATCACATTAGAACTCACACATTTAAATGTTTTCAAATGTGCTTTGCTGAAAGCTGTCTCAGCACCCATTTATATTAGATAGAAAAAGGGATTACCAGGGCGGGATAGGAGGGATATCCACGACACTTGGCCCAGACCAGCTCAAGAGGCTCCAGCTCGGTCTCATCTTCAGACGTTTGGTTGCTGTTGCCTGGAAGGCAAAAAAGCAGCAGACATCGTCATTTTATGTATACAAAGAAAATAGAGGAAATTACTGCAGACATTCTGCTTACTGCATATTAAAGATTTAAATACTCAGACATTTTTCAGCAAGAAAAAAGTAGACAAAAAATGATCACCAGTGTAATCCAAGCCTCCATTGTGTATCTCCAGGAAAGGAACTTTGGAAAGAGCTGGTTTCCCAAGGCTTCGCTTGGGAGGTGAGCTGCTGTGAGACAGGACGTGGTACAGTACCATTAGCCTGTTGTCAGTAATTACTACAGTCAAACCAGCAATGACAGAAGACAACTCTATCTTACATTTCTTTGTGTAGGACTGGACAAGACCGGTATTCAGTGTCAGACCCACAGTCTTGGTGCGTATTGAAGCCATTGGTCAGTCCTGAAAGAAAATGAGAAGAATCTGAGCAGAACCGATGCTGAAAAACATGACTGAAGAATAAAACTGGACAGAAAATCTTTTAATCCCTGGCTGCCAGTGACATCTATAGTCAACAATTCCACTTTTACGACAAGGGCGTCTGGCGACGCTTGTCAGTGAATACCAGGTTTATAAATCATGGCATTTAGAGTCATGACGTCTGATCCAGTTACAGAAGGAAGGTGAACAGAGCAAAAAGAAGAAGCTGCGGAAGCTTATGATGCAACAAAGTTTCTGTATATCAGCGCGCACCCAGTAACGAACAGGGCGTCACTCTGAGGGAAGCATCTTGTGATCAGTCAGAACAGAAAGAAAACACCCATAAATGTCCGGAGCGCTGGAGGTGGTCCACCGAAGGGGATCAAGTGCTACAAAACGCTGGCAGCCAATGAGTTAATATCAATGACTGTCACATAGAACACGCCACCACCGTCCATTCCTACATCGACAGGCAGTATATCCCATGTTAATCAGATATGTGCTTTATTGATCTGGGAGGCAAAAGTATTTCAAGTTGTTTCCACACAACACAGAACCTGTAGAGACAAACTACAAAATAAAGGTTGTTGTTTTCGGTTCCAGCAGATGGATGATGAGTTCAGTATTTTCAGTACTATAAGGCGCACCTAGAGGCCTTTAATTTTCTCAAAAACGTTATGCACCTTACATATGAAATATTTTTAAAAATAGGCAATTCATTGAAGGTGCGTTTTATAGTCCAGCATGCCTTATTTATGAAAACAGTTTTAAAATAGGCCATTCATTGGAGGTGCACTTATAACCAAGTGTGCCTTATAGTGCTGAAAATACTGTACTTCCTGAAAGCACAACTAGAGCTGAGGATAAGTTCAGTAGAAGCAAAGTAGAACACTAACAAACGAGCCTTCTTACTGCTGTCTGACATCGTTTGTATCATGACTGATGAGATGAAGTCAGAACATTCTTACAAGAACCTTTAGGTAAACACATCCTCCTGAATGTTCTCAGTGTGTACTAAAAGTGCTGACTCTAACCCTGAGAAAAACAAAACAACCCCCTGAGCTTCTCACCATGTTCTTGTGCACGTTTTGGTGTCATCTCAGAGGGCTCGTCTTGACTGGAGGTCCATTTTTCTTTAAGCGTTGGGGGTCCTGTGCTTCTCTGTGGGGTTTTGTTTGGTGTGGTTATGGCTGTGGAGGCTGGGGTGCTGCCTGTAGGGGGGGTTACTGTAGGTGCACTGCTTGTGTTATCGTCCTGTAGCCCCTTTCCATTCAGCATGGGGCTGTCTCTCTCTCTGAAAAGCTTGGCTCCATTTTTTGCCTTCTTGAACAAAACGGAGGTTCTTCGTCCGACTCCTCCAGTGTTGGGCCGTGGGGGGGCGCTGACCTCTGGCAGGCCGTTTGCAGTAACCTGTCCTTCACTGTGCAAAAAGGGACGTGGAAACGCTGGTCGCTCCAGTGCTTTAGTGCAATTAATGCTCTCTGCTGGGCTATCTGAGAGGTCACTGTCCAGCTTTAGGCGTTTGCAGGGCCAGCTGGGGGACTGGGGCTCCCCTGTGATCGGCCTCAGGGTGGGGGGCTCCAGAGGTGCGTCCCCCTGGCGTGGAGAAGGAGCCAGCCCCGTAGGTTCCAGTGTTGGGGGTGAGGTGAATTTGAGGTCTTCTGGAAGATAAGAGGAGAAAATTTTCAGTTAATTTGCACTCAGCACTGACTTGAAATGAATGCCCATTTAGTATGTAGTGTGATGTGGTGGTGTAATACTCAACATGGTGTCACTTCATAATGAATTCACTCTAAACACCCTAACCACGTCCAAGAGAGCGGAAGTATTTCTGGAGATATGAAGGACTTCGAGACTAGTGGTGTACAACTGTACCCCAGCAACATGGCAGCTATTTTATGACTCAACGGACACAGATCACAGGAGCTCCGCCCCCCTCCTCTATGGCAGAGAGGCTGACTGTCTGGATTAGCCTGTGGTCAGAAGTGGGATGATATGGTATGACTATGTGGCCAATGGAGAGTGGTGAGTCCATGAGAGTGATGTATAGAAGAGGTGCAGACATAGAGGGCACTGGGAAAGAGAGGAGTTGTGAGGCAGCCATGGCTAACGAGACTCTGTGGGCCCCTACTTACTAGACTGGAGACAGTGGGGTGGTTGGGGTTGGTGCGTGGGGGGGACCCTGGCTCAATTACCTGAGGACAATGTTCTGTTAGCTCATTTTTAAAACTGGTCTCATTGAATTAAATAGGCTTGTAAAGGTTCATGCATTGGCAACTTCATACTGTTGAAACTTTTGGCGACTTCCATCACCCACCTTTGTCCAAACACGAAGGCTCATTTTCTGCTTTGACATCTTTGTCGTCCTCTTCCTCATCATCGCCGTCCTCGTCGTCGTCTTCTTTCAGGTGTCCGTTGTGAAGGCTGTGGCGCAGGTGTTGGCCCTGTCTGTAGCGTATGCTGTTGATCTCTCGACGAAGCAGCCGCATGCGTCGGGTTCTGGCGCCACTGCATCGCATGGATGTGACAAAGTCCAGCTTTTCTAACAACTCCTTCAGCTGCTCTTCCACGGTCATATGAACCCGGTTGTCTGGATCCAGTACGCTGTCAACTGGACAGAAAAGGAAGGAGTTAGGACTGGGATGTCACACATTTTTATTGAGGGCCACAACGGCTGTCCTCAAAGGGCCAGATGTAACTAATAAATGTAACTAAATTTAAGTGTAATCTAAAATAAATATAACTACTCCTTAATGTTAAATAACTCTGAATTTATTACTTATTCAAGTTACAAACATTACAAATATGTTTGTTTCTCTGTTATAACATAAATCCTTTCAATTTGTCAGGTGATGACCCCCATATCCGTCATGGATCAAACTATCCAAGAGAACAAAGAAAAATAAAAAACTCAAGCTAAGACATTAACCATATTCAAAACATTTCTGTCAAAGTTAAAATGGGCTTAATTACTGCATTGTGGGTAATGAACAATAGTTTTTGGCCAAAACACACTTTTGACCTACTTATTTTTAAATATTCTGACCATTACTGCTCTCATGGATCACATAAAATGATGTGGAGGGCCACATATGGTCCCCGTGCCTTGATTTTGACACATGTGAGCTGAGATGACAGTGAACCTATAGATCACATGACGAGACAAAAAAAAGCAGCAGATGAGCAAACCCGACATAAGTGCTGTTGGTTGTTTTCACTGAAAGGAATTAAATCAAGAGACAAAGCTGCTTTTTAATGCGTCCTCTGATCTATAAAAGAAATTGTAACTGTACTAATTTTGAAACATGGTTAAAATATCTGACAGTTAAAATTAACTATAATGACTATGAAATATTATTAAAACGATGTTTGATTAATGTGCTTTGCAAAATATATAAATGCTGTCTACCCTCAACAGAAGTTGGAAAAACAAAATTCAGGCCAGTCAGGGATTTGGGTTGCGTTAATAAAAACTAGATTTTCACTTTTGAAGAGGGAGAAGACCTGAATGTGTCATAAATTCCTGTGTGTTCTCAGGAAACCCCAGACAAAAGTCAACTTTAAGTTCAAACTTGAGACTTTGAAATGGTTGAAAGTATTTTTGTTTGATTGTCGAATGTGCTAGTGGCTTATCAATAATGTAAACATTAGCCTTCAGTGTTAGCAGCTCACGTATCACGTGTCAGCAGACTCTGCTCACTGGTTCCGCGTGATAACATGTTACTTCATTTAGTCACAATTTAATCATTTCAAATCTGTTTTGTGGAACACCAACTGTTTTGTTTGTGTTCCACCAGAGAAATTCTACCGATGCATCTGTAGTTAGGACAGTTGCTGGTCTTTCCAATAGTTTCAACATGTTTTAACAAAGAGGTGATAATACCGATGATACGCATTTTTCATCCCTACACTGACTGAAACACACATTAAATAAACATTTTACTGAAAAATGACAACTGACAGGAATCTAGAGCTTCAAATAAAATGATGTCACATCATAACCCTAAGTGAAACTTTGGTGGATTTTATTCTCCCACAAGTTGCATCTCCAAGATGTAGATCAGGACTTTTACTTTTTCTATTTTGGTGTAAATAATTTAGGTCAGTTTTCAAGCATTTTGTTTTCCTCATTTTGATAAATTGGATAGCTGAGTTTTTTAAGACCCTACAGACAAGTTTGATATATTACATCAATTGTGTATTATTTACAAAATATCTCTAATTCTCAAATGTCTTCAGCTATTTTACTGTATCATAAACTATGTATTTAAATTAAATAAAGTATAACATGACAAGAGGGATGTATGACTTCAGCCTTCCTGAACTAGTCTGACGGCTGCGACATACCATCTTCCCAGGTACAGCTGTAAAAGTCTTGTTTCTGCGGTGACTCTGGGAGCAGCATGCCCGAGTCCAGGTCCAGGCCGGTGTTGGTGGCTTGTCGCTGGGCGTGGCGCAGTATGGCTCCCCCTAACTCTCGAAGACGCAGTGCTGCTCGGTGAAACACTGTGTCATTGGCATTGTAGAGGAGGCAGTTGGAGACCATCAGGTTGAAGTCAGTCTCGAGGTCAGCCACTGAGCGGTAGGCATGACTCTCAAGCTTAGAGAGCATAGTGGAAAAGTCCATGGGATGGCTGATGAACTCCAGGTAGTCTGGAACCTGAGGACAAGATGTCAGCACAAAAGAAAAAAGTTGATCAAAAAAGGTAAGAAATGGAGAACGTCAAAGCACCATTCAGTATTCACCTTGACATTGTGTCACCTACACTTTTAATGATGGACAAGACCTAAATATCATCCTTCAACTGAACAGATTGCTATCTACAGCATAACTCAGCTCCCTTGCCATTTATCTATCAAATATTGGTCAATTCAGCAACTATGTAGACTTTTGTCTACAGTTAATACAGTATGTGCCTTGTGTTTCTCCAAAGGATGCACTACTTGCTCATGCTCAACAAACAAAAAAAATCAATGCAGAGCATAAAATAAAATTAAACCTAAACTGTAAATGCATTAAAACAGGAAATTTTTTTCTCATTTTGAAGTGCAACTCTGGCTGTCGGGTGCAAACAGATGAGCAAGCTGTGAAACATTCTGACATTCTCAGATGTAGTGGCTGCAGCGAGGAGCTAAAGGAGATCTCATAGCTCGTGGACATTTGTGCTACATTTCAAGTTTACAGTGCAGACTGTGAAAGAGGATTTAGTTTAATGAATCATATCAAAACTAAGTCCAGAAATTGTCCTGAAGTAGCACGTTTGGACTACCTGATGTGCATAAAGTCAAAGCAAGACGCAGACTGAGCATCAACCTGGACAAAGAGTACAACCGTTGGAGAAGTGAGAAGGACAGACATGAATATTAGGAAAAATTTAAGTCACATTTTGTCACATTTGCCCATTCTAGTGACATTTGTTAAGATTTTTTAGTTATGGATGTTAATCATTGAATGCTGTAACTATTATATAATTTTTGGGTAACAAAACTAATAAAAACTGTAAATAGATATAAAAAGACAAAGAGCCACAGGAACTTACACTGTATCACAGCTACAGCACACGTCATTGTGCAAAATGTGAAGGTTTTAATATGAATAAAACATGTCAGAAAAGTGCATACATTTCATTTCTCCCAGAGCAGCAGTCTCACATAATAGCTTGCTTGTTCACACTCTTTACTCAGGATTGTATATATACTGTATTGAATGTATGAGATTGTAAGAAAAATGAATGAAAGAAAAAAGGAGTGTACATACTTAAATATATTTGGAAGAAAGAGAGAAATGTACTTAATTAATCTCGCTTGGAGAAATTGTATTTTGGCTTATGTCTATTTTGTTTCCAGTGTGGGAGTTGTGATCGCATTTCACTGCTGACGTACTTATACATTCATGCATGTGACAAATAAAAAGTCTTGAAGTCATATACTTGCTGCTGTAATTTGATTATTTTTTTAATAAGTCATGTAACTTGCTATGATCCCAGGTTTCGAATAGATGTGTTATTGGTGTGAGCCACAGCGCACACTACTGATGTTGCTCACAGTGGTAGCCAGTGTGCTCAAGGAGCTAGTGTGTATGCCAGTTGTTCTGTTCAGTGACATTAGAAATGTCATTTAAAAAAATGTCTGAAATGGGAATAAGGGATGAGGAGAAAGATGTATGGACCCATCTGCCCATCTCACTTTGTCACTGTGTTTAATGTGAATACAGGCCTCATTGCCGCAGCACTGAAATGTCTAACCTCCTTCACGTTGACCGGCTCTGCAAAAATCTTTGCTGAGTCTTTCTCCTGTAGCTGCTCCAGAGTGGCACGGAGCAACACCAACATCGGTGTTAGCCGCATCTCCAGAGCTGCCTGATGAACTTTGACCTGCAGTTTTCAGAGGGCATGAAGATGTTGTCAAAACAAGAGAGGCTGAAACACCATTTTAAAGTTTGCTGAAAGCTTGAGGGGAAGAGGCACTTGAGTGAGAAAAAGCATATTACATTAAAACAAAATTTACCTTGTCAAATGTGATACAATTAAATTATAACTGCAAGGAAGTTCCCATTAAGACTCACTTAAAGTGTTGGTACGGTTAGTGTTCGAGCAGAAATGTCAGGTGAATTATATATTTAATGCCTTTTATGTTTAAAAAAGGATGTGTTTTTTTTCCTTTAGGTAAACCGGCTCTACTCATTCAAAGCTGCCACCTTTTGATCTCTTTCGCCATTTATTTGCGTTAGGGAGTGATAAAAGTCTGTACATACTCTCTATAGGACAAATCCTGTAAAATCTGAAATATCTGTTGGGTTATCAAAACTGTTAGCATGTCAAACTCAGATGTGGAGATTACCTGTTCCCGTTTGAGTTTCTCCCTCTTTCGGATGAGCTCCACAAGCAGCCTGGCTTTTTCAAGGTCATGCCGCAGCTTTTGCCAGTACCTTAGTGCTTCTCTTGCAGCAGAAACCTTTGCATCCACTTCAGGCTATAGAGAAAAATTAATTTTTTTTTAAAATTCTACTTTACAAACAGAGTGTAAAAATGTGTAGGCATTCAGAAAATCTTTAAAAATTTTTACACTGAATAACACAACTAAGAATTGTACTGTAATCATCACAGTAGACAGAAAGCTTTTGTTTGACTCCCTGCCCTGACCTGTTCAGTATTCCTTTGGGGTTGGACAGTAGAGTGCAAACGCCTGACCAGTGGAACACCGTTCCTTGACTGACGCTTTAGTAACCAGTAGCTATGCAGCCTCTGCATAAACTGGTTTTTCCTCTGGAGGATGATTCCTTTGCAGATGATATTCAGCCTGTAGAAGACACAAAGATGCAGGTTGGTAAAAGTAAAACGAAGCATCCTTGACTTATCCTCCTGTGGAACAGGGTTAACGTTCAATCTGTGGAGTAGGCTTAAATTTTTCCTTAAGATAAAGGTTATGATTAAGCTCCCTTAGGCTAGTTTTTAGCTATGCTGCTATGCCTTTAGTCTGCTCTGGGACTTCCCATGATGCACTGGCACGTCTCATCTTCTCTTCAGTTCATGTCTAATCAATTCATGTTACTAACTTGACATCTTCCCTGGAGTCTGTGCTTTATCATCTTGCAAATTGCGATGGAGATAATCTACTGATGGGACTATTATTATCATTTTACTCAATGTTATTATTGTTATTATTATAATTATAAATGTTATTTTAATTATAAATACTAAAACCTGTCATTTTCTACAATTTCTCCACCAGATGCTGCATGAAAATAAAATTTAAAAATTAAATGTGTGGGAAATACTGTACTCACCTACACTATGATCTTATGTTGAAGTAGCGCACTATGGACATGAAACTCAAACTGGCCTATCTGCCACTCTCTCTGTCTCTTTTACTTGACCTATCTCTTTCCCCAATGTATTTCTATTTTCCAACCAACAGGTCAAGGCGAATGACCGCCCTCCAGAGCCTGGGTCCTGCCCGGAGTTTCTTCCTCAATGAGGGAGTTTTTCCCCGCCACCGTTGCTTATGCTTGCTCTGGAGGGCATTGTTGGCTTTCTATCTGTAAAGCGCTTTGAAATGTCTTCAGATGTGATTAAGTGCTATTTAAATAAAAGTTGATTGATTGATTGACTGAATTGCTGTGTGAGCTGACATTATTGTTTTTGATTGTTTCCAAAAACAATCAAAAACATTATGAGTCCTAGCATCTGTTGCTCCTGTAGCTTAATAGAACAGAGTGTTATCACTCAGAAAGCATAAAGCTACTGAAAAATAAGTAACAACATGAAGAAACAAACTGAGTCACCACCAGCATCACCATCTCAGTCAGGACATGGATTATCCACAAATGCATGCAGACTTGTCGCAGTTATTAGTTTCTGGTTCACCACAACAAACTTAAACGGCGAAATCATTAACAGCTTCTTTTCACAGGCACCATTTACAGATACTCCATAAAATTATGAGACTGTCAGTGGAAAAACAAGTGGTGTACGCTTCCTCACAATTCTGTGAAGAAGCATACTTGACCATATTGTCAAGTTTTGAAGTCTCCCCCTGCAATTATAAAAACTTGCCTCATTTTAAAAAAAATAAATGGCTCAGCTGAAGATAATCTCAGTTTGTAATTCCTGTAAATTCCTGTTGATCACAAAATGTCACACTAATTAATATTCTTTACCTCTGGAGACAAAAACAATCTCCCTGCGCTGTATAAGGAGATGCAACACATTTCTGTGTATGTAAGTATATACAAAATACACCTATACACTACATAAACATATGTACTGTACATACATATAAATAGCTGTGAGATACATATTGATAAGCAACTTGTTGCTACCATTATGACTAGTAAGAAATGAACAATACCCAATTCATAGAAAGGAGCCAGTTTATAAAAAAAACATTCTGAGGGATGCAAAATATTGTCTAGTCTTAAAATAATAACAATAAACAAAATCTCACAAAACAATGAAAAAATATTTTGTCAGTGTTACAAACCACTAGCAATCTGTTGTGTTAATCAAGGTATGCTTGGTCAGATATAAAGCTTTAAAATGTTTTTGATGACGTTTACCAACCAGAACCACATTAGTATGTTATACACTAACCTGCTTGTGGGGATCTGAGGTAATGTAACTTGTGCTGGTGAATCTGTGCTTTTCTTCCCTTTCTTTTTATCAGTCTTCTTGGTGTCATTTTCAGACGTTCTGCCTTTTTTTGGTGTCACGGGACCCTCTGTGTAGGCGCTCCGTCCTCGACTCGCTCTCCCTCTGCTGCCCACCACTCTTCCTTCGCTTTCCTCGTCCGATATGGTCTCCTGTCCTGGTGGTGAATGAGCCTCACAGAATGCAGTCTTTTTTACAGAGAATGTGGTCCCATTGATGTTTGTCTCTCGCACAGGATCTATCTTCATGAATAGCCCAGCACGCTGAGCACATGTGACATGAAATGCTGTGTAACAGTTGGCCTTGTGGCACTGTATTGATGCACCTCGGCCCTTCCGTTTACACAAGTAGCAGGTCAACTTCCAGCGTGCCGGGGGAATGTTACTGATCCCTTCCACTGGTTCTAGAAATACTGTGTTAGCAAAGCAGACCTCAGGGATCCAGATGGCACAGACCACATGTGCCCAATGTCCATCACTTGTTTGCTTGAAGGCACCTCCACGATTCGGACATAGAACACAGTCAACAGGTCTCTGCGGAGACTGAAGACAACAGCGGCAAAGCCACTGACCCTCGGGGATGTAGGGTACCCCGTAACACTCCTGATGCACAGCCAAGTTACAGGAGTCACAGAAGAGGATGACGTTGCTGTTGAGGCACTCATCATCCAGGCACACACAGCAAAAGGCATCATCATCAATAGCGCTTTGAGACGGAACCCGGCTGCGGGCTTCCTGGTATGCTTCCTCTTCCAGTCGGTCTATCAGCAGCTCAAAAGTGTCTGGAGTCACAGCCGAATATCCCTCTGATGTTCGGCCTGCATTCACCATCTCCAGCCAGGCAGTGTCTTCTTCATCCATGTCATACTCTGCCTCAGCTTCCTGCTCCTCGGCCAAACGTTCTATGTAACGGTAATATGCTGTAGGCAGAGGAGGTACCTCAACTGGTACAAATGTTTCGAGAACATGATATTTAGGTTCAGGGAGGGTCATTTGTGGATGTGATATATTAATCTTTTCAGGTATTTGTGTATGAGAGCTAGGGGGGTTATTATTGGAAGGTAATGACTTAACAGAAGGACATTTGGAGTCTTTCCTACGGTTTCGGGTTGTGACGGGTTTGTGGACTGTTTGGGCGCTGCTTGTGGGAAATGATGGTTGCTCACTGTTCTCCTTGTTACTGTTACATTCACTTAAGTCCTGAGCCATCAGCTCATTGTCAGTGATGACTTCTAAGGGCTCCAGAATAGAAATGCGATGAAGCCTACCATCCAGTTCCACCTCCACCACCTTCTGTGCCTGGGCATAAGTCAGCGTTTCTCTGCTTGGTGAGGCTTTAAGGCTGTAAGGGGATGGAGATCGCTGGTGGGAAGCCCCACGCCCACCAACTGTTCCATTGAGCCTCTTGACATCAGCTCCACCTCCTGTAGCCCCATGGCCTTTACGACGTGGTTTCCTCATAGGCCACTGATCACACTTTTCTTCCTGGGTTAAAATCATACAATATAACAGTGTGACTGACTGTAATAATAGTCAATATACATATTTCATATTTAATTCAATAATACACATTTAAAAAGAGATACCAGAGTAAAAAATTAAATGTCATCATTCCATTTCTTAAGGATACACTTCATAAGACATTGTCCCATCTTACAGCTTCTTCTTCTTTTCCTTTTGGCTTTTCCCTTCAGGGGTCGCCACAGCGAATCAACCGCCTCCATCTAACCCTGTCCTTTGCATCCTCTTCTCTCACACCAACTACCTTCATGTCCTCTTTCACTACATCCATAAACCTCCTCTTTGGTCTTCCTCTAGGCCTCCTGCCTGGCAGTTCAAAACTCAGCATCCTTCTACCAATATATTCACTATCTCTCCTCTGGACATGTCCAAACCATCTCAGTCTGGCCTCTCTGACTTTATCTCCAAAACCTCTAACATGTGCTGTCCCTCTGATGTACTCATTCCTGATCCTATCCTTCCTGGTCACTCCCAGAGAGAACCTCAGCATCTTCATCTCTGCTACCTCCAGCTCTGCCTCCTGTCTTTTCCTCAGTGACACTGTCTCTAGGCCAAACAACATTGCTGGTCTCACCACAGTTTTGTACACCTTTCCTTTCATTTTAGCTGAAACTCTTCTATCACACATCACACCTGACACTTTCCTCCACCCATTCCATCCTGCCTGGACACGCTTCTTCACCTCTTTTCCCCACTCTCCATTGCTCTGGACTGTTGACCCCAAGTACTTAAAATCCTCCACCTTCTTGATCTCTTCTCCCTGTAACCTCACTCTTCCACTTGGGTCCCTCTCATTCACACACATGTACTCTGTCTTACTGCGGCTAACCTTCATTCCTCTCCTTTCCAGGGCAAACCTCCACCTCTCTAGCTTCTCCTCCACCTCGTCCCTACTCTCACTGCAGATCACAATGTCATCTGCAAACATCATAGTCCATGGAGATTCCTGTCTAACCTCGTCTGTCAGCCTGTCCATCACCATAGCGAACAAGAAGGGGCTCAGAGCTGATCCCTGATGCAGTCCCACCTCCACCTTGAACTCCTCTGTCACACCTACAGCACACCTCACCACTGTCTTACAGTCCTCATACATGTCCTGCACCGCTCTAACATACTTCTCTGACACTCCAGACTTCCTCATACAATACCACAGTTCCTCTCTGGGCACCCTGTCATAAGCTTTCTCCAGATCTACAAAAACACAATGCAGCTCCCTCTGGCCTTCTCTGTACTTCTCTATCAACATCCTCAAAGCAAATACTGCATCTGTAGTACTCTTTTTTGGCATGAAACCATACTGCTGCTCACAAATGCTCACTTCTGCCCTTAGTCTAGCTTCCACTACTCTTTCCCATAACTTCATTGTATGGCTCATCAGCTTTATTCCTCTGTAGTTGCCACAACTCTGCACATCTCCCTTGTTCTTAAAAATGGGCACCAGCACACTTCTCCTCCACTCCTCAGGCATCTTCTCACTATCTAAGATCCTGTTGAACAACCCAGTCAGAAACTCTACTGCCACCTCTCCTAGACACTTCCAAACCTCTACAGGTATATCATCAGGACCGACTGCCTTTCCACTCTTCATCCTCTTCAGTGCTCTCCTCACTTCATCCTGGCTAATCTTTGCTACATCCTGGTCCACAACAGTCACCTCTTCTAGTCTTTGTTCTCTCTCATTTTCCACGTTCATCAACTCCTCAAAGTACTCTTTCCATCTTCCCATCACACTGCTGGCACCTGTCAATAGACTTCCATCCCTATCCTTAATCACCCTAACCTGCTGCACGTCCTTCCCATCTCTATCTCTCTGTCTTGCCAGCCTGTATAGATCAGTCTCTCCCTCCTTACTGTCCAACCTAGCATACAAGTCATCATAAGCTTCTTGTTTGGCCTTTGCTACCTCTACCTTCACCTTACGCTGTATCTCCCTGTACTCCTGTCTCCTCAGTCCTCTCAGTGTCCCACTTCTTCTTAGCTAACCTCTTTCTTTGTATACACTCCTGTACCTCCTCATTCCACCACCAAGTCTCCTTATCTACTTTCCTTCCAGATGACACACCAAATACTCTCCTACCTGTCTCCCTGATCACATTAGCTGTAGTTGTCCAGTCATCTGGAAGCACTTCCTGACCACCCAGAGCCTGTCTTAACTCCTTCCTAAAGGTCATGCAACACTCTTCCTTTTTTAGCTTCCACCATTTCGTCTTCTGCTCTGTCTTTGTCCTCTTCATCTTCCTCACCACCAGAGTCATCCTACACACCACCATTCTATGCTGTTTGGCTACACTCTCGCCTACCACTACTTTACAATCAATGATCTCCTTCAGGTTACATCGTCTACACAAGATGTAGTCTACCTGTGTGCTCCTACCACCACTCTTATAGGTCACCCTATGTTCCTGCCTCTTCTGGAAAAAAGTATTCACTACAGCCATTTCCATCCTTTTTGCAAAGCTTGATCCTGTTTTTTTTTTTTGCTTGTTATCTTAGTGAATTATCCAGTAATTACTTCATCTTGATTACCTAGATCTGCAAAGACTTTAATTTCCCTCCATGATCGTCTGTAACAGCGACATAAAGCTATGCAAAACAAGCATAAATAACATTATTTGAAATTCTGCTCATATCTGAAAAAATCATCTGCACAGTACTACACTCTTTCTCACGTCTAAATGCAATCCATGAGTAACTACCAGTTGAGGATGACTCTTTACTGTCAACGCAGAAAGGTAAAATCATTTAAAGATTTTTGAGGACTTTGGCTCATAAAAAGCTGGCAACTACTATCGGGCGACCCACAACAGAACGTCTACATCCAATCAGCTTTCAGGAATTTTGACTGATCTGCTTCAGAACCAATCGGGTTTAACGACACCACGGTCTATAATGATCAGCGTCCTTATTTCGGGAGTAAAATGTCAGCCATATTTACAGTTTAAAAATGGTGATAAAATCTGTTTGGCAGCTTAAAGTTTCATAACAGTGTTATAATATTTAAGCAGCGTTTTATCTGTCAAAGTTGGTATGCGAAAGGCACAGTATTTCTGTACTCCGACATAAAAGTACAGACAAGTAGCGATCAACTTGCTAACTGCTAACTTGAACAGATGGGCAGTACCAGTACTTAAGGTGACTTGTTTTTGTTTTTAACCATTGACAAGGCGAAAAACAGGTTTAACAAACTCTGAATTGATGTCGTTAAATGTCACGAGTGATTTTATAAGAAATAAACGGTGCGAAGAAAACTTACCTATAATGGCACCTGATTGACACAGCTAGCACAACCGGCGGTCTATGCCGCTCTACAGTTAATGGTTACCTAGCCGGACGCCTTAGCTTGCAGTAGTCTTGAAGCTAGTATCTATCGTTAGCCAGCTACAGTTTGCTGTTACAGCCGGTATAGTTTTCCAAATTCTGACACTTTAACTTCTTTTAAACTCGGCGTTCGGGAGCTAAATAGTCAGTCCCAAATTCATAAAGATAACACAGATGCCATATCTAAATTAATAATCTAATAAATATCTTATCGTCGACCCAATTTCATGAGTAGGGTGAATACTAGCCTCCCTCGGCTAGCTTGCTAGCTATTTTCTAGATTGTATGTTAAACCGAAATGAGGCGAAGTAAAACACAGGACTTCCGGATATCTTTTTTCCAAAATAAAATAATTATCTAAGTAAACAGATTTTTTCGACGTTTAATCGCAAGTTCAACACAGAATTGTTACATTTACTTTATAACTCGTGAATGCACCCCTCTCTGCCAAGTAATGTGGTTTTTATTAGTGTCATCTAATACCAATCCCACACTTTGGATTTGTATGCTTGTGAGTTCTTCCGTAAGTGCAACTGCATTTTAGTATTGCATTGTGTGACATTTCTGTCTGAATTAAAAATTTTTTTTTAATTTTCTTGTTATATTTTATTTTTGTTCCAATGCAATAGGGCATTTTTTATTGGAATCGGTGATCTTACACATATAGTAAAATGTTCTATATTTCAAACTGATATATTTTAGAGTGGTGCTGCTCTTTGTATTTTTTTTTTTCTTGCAGTGGGAATAGAAAAAAACAGTTAACTTTGAATTTTAAACAAAATTGTGTCAGCCCTTCGGAACGGTTGACTGGATGCTTTAATTCTGATGACACTTACAACACTTCCGATTTTGTGAGCGCCCGTGCTGATGTGAACTACCTTGATAACAGCTATGGATGAAAGTTTTACCCGCCCCTCTTACGTCACCAACCCATAATTTTCGCGCGCGAGCCATTTGACGGCAGAACAGTTTGTGATAACTTCGGGACAGGTTGTTATATTCTAAATATGCGGCCTAGAGTGCACGCGCAACATGTGTACAAACACGGAGGATCACAGACTGAATTTCGGGCAGAAAAATGTCCACCACAGGGCCCCAATCACATGGATTAATTAGAGAGAAGAACTTTTACCAAAACTAATGTCATCTGAGCAATTTCATTAATCAGACAACAACTAACTGTACCTAATAAGTGTGTATTAAAAAATGCTGCCCACAAGGAAAGTGTTAGGCATGTATGCCAATAAGTACCGATTTGATTCAATTCAAAAATAATAATAATAACATAAAATGTGTAGAGTCAGAGAGTAAGAGTGATGCAAGCATCATGTATGTACTACATCATGGTATTTACTACACTCCACCTAATACTGTTAACATTACGCAGTGTGCCTTCTTATGATCCTGGTTCTTCGTTCATCAAACCCAGGTCTTGTACTTGCAATCAAGAAAATGATCAATACATAAAGACATTATTTTCACTGTAGATTGAAAGAACTTAAAACGTTATTTGTATGATTTAAGTTGGACCTGCCTACCAGGGACAGCAAAATTTGCTGCAGGGACAAAACTTGATACAATTTTAGTTTTAATGTTTATTGGAAAACAATATCAGTTAGTCTCACAGTAAATCCTGTGATATTTGGTCATGAAAATTTGCGAGACAATCCACTGACGGAGAATACATGAGAGCAATCTACACTTAAAAACAATTGCACATACTAAAAAAGAAAGGAATTTAGTTGTCATTCTCTTGACACCGATGCAATATCTAAACACATTCATGCCAAAATCAGCTGTGAATCCATGGTCCAAATTTACAAGGTGGTCTGTTGTGTACGTTGGTGCATAAGACGTTCATCAGGTCATGGAGACATAGTCAGAGTGTTTTTCCGTTTGGAGTCTCGTCGTGGAAATGGTACAAAGCTTTTCACTTCTCTGAAACATAACCCTGGAAGAAAAAAAGTAAAAGCATTTGTTTTTGGCATGAAGCCTGCCAGCAACTTTAAAGACAATATAAAATAAAAAAACCATTAAAGGCATATTGAACAACATTTTAACGGTAATAATATAATATTCTTTCCACAGGTAGCTTAGTAAATCATCCATCACTTCAAACACTTGAAATAAATTAAAGTACTATTGAGCCATATAAAAAGCAGGATAATGATGATATCCACTGTCCTGATTATCCTGGGTAACTTTTATTTATTACCTGAAACATTCTAAAACATGGTTCAGCTGTTAAATTAGTAGAAATTTGGCTGAAAACAAACAGATGATAACTGACATCTCTCTCTTCACTACTCAAATCTACACTTTATTTGTGTAGTGTTATTGTTTTTCACGTACGCTTCCACTCATCCAGGGATAACGTGGCATTGTCATGGCTGTCATCGTATGGTGTGGGTTCAGGAAAGTCATCTGGGTCCCTTAGGCTGTCGAAATATGAGTGTTCCAGAGCTAGTTCTGCCGTGGGCCTCTCGTCTCCATCCAGAACCAGTATCTTCTCCAGCAGGTCTATGCCTGCAAATGGTCAGAGGCACAGCAAAATGCAGAAATCATGAAAAAAGTCATGAAACAAACATCTAATTGATGACAGTATTTAAAACTATGTTACTGACAAATGGTCAGGTTGAACAAAATTCAAAAGTAGTCAAAAGAAATATAATTTCAATGTGTTCTATTTGTTTCTGACTGTAATTTCAGTCTGTCAACCTGCGATTATTTTCTCTCATCATGCTTCCTTTTAGAACCAGCAGTGTTGTTTTTCTTCCTAACATATACATATTTTGTTCAGCATAAATTAGTCTGCCACTAATACAGACAATTAATCCAAGAACAAATATTTGAACCAGCTGTATTTTTACTAAATGTGGCTTAAATGGGATGAAAAGGTTAAACTTAATATGTGCGAAACTGTTGAGCTAAAAGAAAAGAATATCTAACTGACTAGACCCACCTGTTGCACTGATTCTGGGAAACAATGTTGAGAAGTCTTTCCTGGAATAGTGTGGAAGGTCTTTAACGTAATTCTTGGCCTGTTGTTAGAGAAAGCAGGACAACTAACATTTAACACAAAATAACATTTGACAGGATTTCAAACCTAAGCAAAGCAAAAGCTAATTCCATGTGCAGTCAGAGGACATGCAATGTTTCCCATTTTGTCTGTTTACATAGAGTAGAATGACTTCATAATTAACTGACAACTGAATCAGTTGTCAGTTTTTAGATTATCTGTTAAGAGTAAAAAAAATATTTATTATGCTCTTGCCAAAATGACCATAAACAACACTCAGCCATGCTGTGTCTTCTTATAAAAACGTTTGAGTGGAACATCTGTTAAATTTAATTCTGAATGATATCTGCCATATCCAGCTTTCTAGTATGCTAACCTAGGGCAAATGCTGGACTCCAGGAGTATGCAGTCATAGAGACTTAGAATAAAGCCAACACTACCCCTGGAGGAGCAGCAGTGAAAATCCTTTGAAAATGAAAAATGGAATGTATAATCTCACAAATCTCCTGAGGCACATTAATTTTCTATGGTTCACAAAGAAAAACTATCACAATCATTCAAGAAAGAAATACCAAGAACTAAGAGTATGTACATGACATTCCATTCAATATTACATTGTGACAATAATGAAGTATTAGTGTTATCTCTCCTCTGTGGGCTGGACCGAAATGAATCATCCAGTAAGGATGAAAGGGATTTTTCTAAGATTTATTTTTGTCTTTGGAAACCTGATTTTCCATTAACCCTCCACACTGCTTGTTATACTCATGTCCTCCTCATCCTGAAAACTAAAAAAAGTCATTCAGGAAGAGGAATACAGAACACTATTATAAATAAAGAAAAAGTAATAAAACTGATGTCTGATTTCCTGGTTATGGTTATGGAAAGACATGAATAAAGACATTAACAGTGTGTGTATATCAGAAAATATATCAGAACAAATATTGAATTAATTGAGATTTGTTATGAATGAAATATCTAGGTGTCCATTTAGTGATTTAACAAAATTATTCCTAATTATAATCAAAAATTTGTAAAATAAAATCAGACACTGGAAGATGTATCTTATTTCCCCATCAAAGTATAACTTCAAGAGTTGGAGTAGTAAGTAGTAAGGCAGGATTAGCATCACCCTGTTTGAAGACCTATTTTCCGGGCACAAAAAAAAATGCTGTTGGATGTATGTCATTCTTTGTATTCATTGAGATGAGAGGGACTTTAACGTATAAACACACACGCGCACACGCACACACACACACACACACGCACCTCTAGACTGTCCAGCTTCTGTATGAACTCTGGTCCCGGTACTCCGGTCACCTTCATTATCTGGGTCAGCTGGTCCATGTCTGGTCATCAGTGGGTTACATCAAGGATTTTATTCATTCATTCATTTTCCTAATCATCCACTGTGGCGGGTCGCGGAGAGCTGGAGCCTATCCCCGCTGTCTCGGGGCGTGAGGCGAGGCAAACTTCCAGCACAACGCCAGTGCGCCACAGAGCCACTCAAAGACAGACAACCATGCACAAACACATTCACTCCTATGGGCAATTTGGAACGACCAATTAACCTGAAGTGCATGTTTTTGGAGGCGGGAGGAAGCCGGAGAACCCGGAGAGAACCCACGCAGACACGAGGAGAACATGCAAACTCCGCATAGAGCGGGACTCGAACCCGGAGCTGCCTTGCTGTGCGGCGACAGCGCTACCCACTGCGCCACCGTGTCGCCCTCCTGAATGTTTCCACGGCTGTATGGGTGGTCAGTTATTTTAGAAGCACTGGAGTTGAGCAGCTTTGTTTATAGTTTGCTTCTCGACTCACCAGCAACAAAATTTTGCCATTGGTTGTATATACAGTTAGGCAGGCAGGCAAAATGAATCAGGCATCTATAGGTTTGATGTATGTTCGTAATGCACATTAAATGTACAATTTTGTACACTAAAACTCATGACTATACATTACATTGACTTCAACAAACAAGTGAAGGAATGAAGCAGGTGGAAGGATACAGTCTTTCCCTTTGAAGAGTGTCTTTCCATTGGCCATTTCCGCCATGATACAGCCTACAGACCAGATGTCCACTGGAATATTGAACATAACATTAGTTAGAGGTCAAGCAGAGCACACAGGTTTAACATGAGATTTAATCAAATGCAGAAGGAATGAGGAAAGGGACTTTCACACGCCAGAGCAGATTTCCTTTTCATAAGTTATTGCTAGAGTTCTGTGAAGCGTCTAAATCAGTTAATTCTGTAGAAAATGGATGCATGGATGTTTTTCTGGTTTCCCCATATAGTATACAGTAATCTCTTGTTACTCGCAGTTAACGAGTTGCAGGACCACCCGTGAAAAATGAAATTCCGCAATTTAGCGACAAACTATTTTATTATTTATGGTAATTTAAACGTTTCTGAAGCCCCCCTAAACTAATATTAAACCACCTTATACTGTATCTGTACTACCTTTTCCCACACTCTTATCGACTGTTTAAAACACTTTTGTGTCTCACAGAAGTGCGCTGCATTCCGTGAGTTTTGGATGCTGTCAGCCAATAGCATGCGTGTATGGTGTCACGTGACTACCTACTAAAAACCAGCTTGAAGCGTGAACAAGCCAGGGATTATTGTATATGTATAGTGGTCCTTCCTATCAACTCCCTAATAAAAGATGCTCAAACACGCTGATCAGAATCAGCTCCGTTCGTGACGTAACGACAGGAGTAATTTGCATAGCATTTGCATTGTAGACAGAATTGATGTTCCAACACAATAACTAGCTAAAGGACAGATCAACCTAGTACTGAGACAACAGCACAGAAGTAAGATTATGTAACATCTGTGATCATCTTGCCAGTCTGGGTGTAGTGCATCCAGTTCAGAATGACCTCAGGGGCCCGATACCAACGGGTCACCACGTAGCCAGTCATCTCAGCATCAGCACTGCGAGCCAGCCCGAAGTCCAGGATCTGCATCAAAAGCAAGGAAACCCAATCCCAGTATGTAAGAGCACTGTGAAGACAATTCACCCTTTGATGAGCTATTTTCTTTTCAGATAAATTTTTTTTCTTTCTTTTATATTTCTAATTTCATTGCACATATATTGTATTCTGTCATGGTTTTTGTACCAGTTGAATACTACTGTTTCCTGCCATTACCTCTTTTTTGAAGGTTTACAATATGATGGTGCAGACTGTCGTTAATCCAGGTCATGGAACTCCTTTAAGGCTGGATGTGAAACAACTGGAATTCTATTTAGACTTCAAGTTACAGTTTTTGAAACACAAGTGGTTTGTTTTTCTAACGAGGCATCATGTGAGATGTTTGCATCATCATTTTCACTTGATTCAATATGTGTCTGATAATTAATGCAACTCACATGATGCCCCAAACCCCTTGTGTTCTCAGCGACTGCAATGAGCCACAATAGTGCTTTTAAATCTTGACCCTAACAAGTTTGTATGTTTGTTACCTCAGAAGTTATTAAATATCTGAAACTCTCCACTAGATGGTTAGAACCCTAAACAGAAATCCGGTTGCTTCACTTAAGCTTCAAAGGTTAAATTTTACAATGTTTTTCAAATTTTCTCCTTGCAAATACAAACCTTCAGTTCACAATCCTGGTTTACTGCCAAGTTTCCAGGTTTAAGATCCTGTTAAAGAAAATGAGTTCAGTGAAAGTAACTGATTTTCAGCAAAGTGTTTGTACTTGACTGTACAAAAAACTAGACCGAGAGCTTGTCACCCCTGTGGCAAAACGTGACGCTGCTGCTTCAGTGCAACTGTAGAGACTTTGAACAAGGACTCATCAGCATGACTCATCTGTCACCTCACCACTCACTGCCTATCAGCAGCCATTTAATAGAATACTAGGACATAATGTGTGATAAGTGTGTAGCTGTCAGTGAGTGTTGATAACACCTTCACTGCTTTAGGAAATAAGAGAGTAATAGCAGGCTAACGCTTGTACTGAAGACTAAGCAAACAGCCAACTGATCTAAATCAAGAATATTGTGATCAATCTTACCTTATTCTAATTAGCATACTTTTGCAAAACCTTACAGTTCTAAATTAACCGATAACAACCATTTTTCTTTCAAAAAAAATTACGGAGAACATAAAAATAGATTCGACAGAACCCATAAAACAAATGACCAATCCCTAGGGACATAGATCTGTAATGTTACATACTGTATATGTCATTATGTTACTGATCTGATTTGTTTTATATCAATTTTTCTATGAAATGTGTTCACAGTAGGTTAAATGTAATAAAGGAAACATTATGTAAAATATTATATTTATATATTATGTATGTAAATATTATAAAATCCCTTGAATCTTACTTCAAGCTATAAAAAACATCTTTTAAAGTTTAGCTACCACGGAACAATGTGTACCCTGGGAGTCAGTCATATAAAAATGTTTTTATGGGGGATACATGACCGGTCACATGACCTGCCAGGATTTTCAGTAGGTGTCACTTAGGGACTTACAAGAGTAGAGATCAAGAGGGAAGCTTTATAAGGAACACTAGAGAACGATTTAAGGATATGTGACAACTGTGTCACGATGAATTGCATGGGTTTAGTTAAACAATAACGAAACACCGGCAAATTGTCACTGCATAGACCTGAGCAAATCTTCTAGGCATGTGTGAGAAAAGGCTGTGAAGAAAGAATGCTTTTAAAATTCTAAAATTGCTTATTGTTAGTCACTAATTAAGAAGTACCTGTGCATGAACAAGTTCCTATGTCCTCATGCATAGCTGATTTGCTAGGCCTTGTTTGCATGTTGGAGGTACAGATTTTTAGCCACAATTCTTCTGGCCAGACTTCTCCTCCCGGTAGATGGGCGTAACCGGGTCCCACTGGTTTTTGCTAGCTCTGGGCTAATCTGCTGGAGATCTTTTAATGTGCTTAATGTGTCTTTCGTCTGCTGCACTAACATTGCTTGGTCCACCACTGCATCTACGGCCCTCAAAGCTGCCAGTTCCTTTGTGTTTCAAAAGACTCTGAACAACACATCTTGAAACCCCAGTTTGCACTGAAATCTTGGCCTGGGAGGGGCCTCTTTGTGTTTTGTTGCTGTTCACAGCTGTATTGTCACATGACCTGTCACGTGAAGGACCTGTCATATGAAACTGTCTTCCACAACCTCACCTTGGAAACAGACTTTGGATTGACACGGTTTTAAGCCTGCTACCCAGAGGTTTCTGTTTTAGTTGTTGACTGTGTTTCAACCGACATATGAAATTGATCATTAGCCTGTTTGGTATTGTTGGTTAACTGTACACCTGACCATAATCCTACTAATTCCCTGACCCTGTCAAAGTGAACCAAGAAGGCAATGCTAAGGTGGTCACACCAAGAATTGATTGTTCTTTTGTTTGCTAACTTAGAATTCTCCAAATTGATGTCTATAAACCATTAAATTTTATATTTTTAAAGGTATTCTAACTTAACATTTCTTCACACCTCCTTAAGACTTTAACACAGTACTGTAAATGCTTTTTGTTCTCCAAGTGATTAAAATCATTTAATACCTGCCTGAGAAAATATTTTAACTACCGTATTTTTTTTCTCTAGTTAACAAAAATCACACACACACACACACACACACACACACACACACACACACACACACACACACACACACACACACACACACACAGGTCTTGGCATTAGTGATGGAGGGTGTGACCCAACAATTCTCAACGTGCAGGATATCCCAGAAACAACTCATCCTACCTGTTGAGGCAGAGTTTGTGCTGACTCAGTCACATTGACAAATGAGTTTCCTCTAGAGGTGTTCCTCTAATTCCTATTGAGTCGCATGTCTGCCACAACCTGCAGTACAAATCACTGCACACACTCTAACTCCTCAATAATAATGTCACAAAAAAAGCTTTTTTGTTCACAGACTTTGTCCTGTGACAGTCAGTGTGTATTTAGACTCACACTCACCCTGTGGATGATTCCAGCCTTATGAATGTACTGCAGAGGGAAAGAGACACAGCAGCCGACAAATGACTTACTATTAGTTCATATTATTTTATGCATTTTTAATAGTCCTGTGCACATGATAGTCCTATGTTTCATGAGCTCACATGACAAGTGGGGTGAAATAAATGAACTGAAATTACTGTGAGTTTCTTTGTAACATATGTTTGGCCTTCCAGCTTCGATAGTTTACAGACTAACAGGAAATGGGGAAGCTAGAGAACCAGGGTGTCACCTATAGCAGAGGGACTGCAGGTTGGAATCAGTTTTTTTTTATTAAAATAACTCATTTAAGGCACATACTGTAAATGGATCCACTGCACCCTTCATTATTAATGGAATATACAGTATATGTAGGGCGGCACGGTGGCGCAGTGGGTAGCGCTGTCGCCTCACAACAGGGTCACAGTCCCGCTCTGTGCGGAGTTCGCATGCTCTCCCCGTGTCTGCGTGGGTTCCCTCCGGGTTCTCCGGCTTCCTCCCACCTCCAAAAGCATGTGCTTTAGGTTGATTGGCCGGTCCCAAATTGACCCTAGGAGTGAATGTGTGTGTGAGTGGTTGTTTGTCTCTGTGTGGCTCCGCGGTACACTGGCGTCGTGCCCGGAGTGTCCCCCGCCTCATGCCCTGAGACTGCCGAGATAGGCACCGGCTCCCCCGCGACCCGCGTCAGCGGATTCAGCGGGTTCAGATAATGACTGACTGACTGACAGTATATGTATGCATTTGTATAATACACAGTAAAATTTTGGCAAAACTATGACTCATTTCCTTATTATTACCTTGAAATGTACCTATTGCGGTTTTATTTAATTATATTTCCTGTTGTCATAATCGTTCTTGATGAATGTCCCCAGCTCACCCTGAGTCCACACAGCATCTGGTAGACAAGAAATTGGACTTTATCTTCTGAGAGATGACCTCGCACCTTTGACAGGTCAGTAAACATATAAGGCATGACCAAGTAGCTGAGTAAAGAGGGAGAGAGAAAGGCAGAGCAAGCAAAAGAGTGAATTCAAAGAGCTGGACATGATTACCACTATTGAACAGTCACACAAATAGACTTTATTGTACCATTTACTGCTCACTCAAGACTACAACTAGCACAAGAAGTAATTCATTGCACTTTCTACACACAGCTAAGGCTGTGATCAATGCCTTTTCATGTTTCAATAATGATCTTACAGCATGGTTGAGTAACAGTTACTTTTTTATCACCTTTTCTAAATGAATCCTCTTTGCAGGATCATCCTACACTGTTGTTGCAGTTTAATGTATTCATCTTAAAAGCACAAAGAAAGTGATTATGAAATCATGCTAAGACACATTTACTCTACTTGTAAGCCACCAAACAGATTCAATTAATTATTTTTAATGTATTTTAGTATCATTTTTACTTCCATTCAGTAAGTTTTGTGGTTTGATGTTGATAGTACACTAAGCTGTTTCATTAAATCAAAATTCAGATATATTTACTTTGGCTTTTAGGTATCCTGTTTGCTTTAACAATAAAGCACAGACAGCAGTAAAAATAAGATAACAAACCAGTGTGTTCATCATGTGATTTAAACACATCATACGAAAATAAATATTTAACAAATAAATGATAATAATTTCACTTAACTATAAAATCGCTCAATAAACTGCTCCGCTTTATAGCGGGTTAATTTTTCCATAAGAGTCTCTTAGTCTTGACCTCTGTTTTTTGCTTGATTTGTAGGTTTGTATTTCAGTTCAAAAAGCTAATTAATGTGATACCAAGACAATAATCCACAGCAACGGATTAAGGTATGCAAAAACCACAGCCAAACATAAGTTAACACCCCTCGGGGCTGATTTTTCTCAAACAGGATCAATAACACAATACAGTATAA
This sequence comes from Antennarius maculatus, assembly GCA_013358685.1. Lineage (NCBI taxonomy): Eukaryota > Metazoa > Chordata > Actinopteri > Lophiiformes > Antennariidae > Antennarius > Antennarius maculatus. Next base: position 10,379,356 of record CM023607.1, on the reverse strand, counting down.
ACATTTAATGGTGCTGGATTGAAATTATATTTTAGTCATCAGAATTTTAATATCCTTGATTTTAGATTCACATATTCCACATAGAGACAAGAGTACGATTGTCAGGGGTCTAGGTACATTTAGCAATAGAGTGTACGACACTGATCTATAATCAATAACTTTCCTGAAAAGCTAGTGATTTTTCAGACCCTGGTCTGAAAGCATTGAAACAATAATGTTAACACGTTGCAGCTATGTCCTCAACAAACGTGTCAAAGACAGTAACCTGACACACTGAGAAGAGAAACAAGAACTTTTCTCTTCACTCTGGAGATTGAGCTGTTGTTTACATAGAAAACAATCGTTCTTCCAACGGTTCTGTAGATTTTTTGTCAGATAAATACGACAGCACAAATAACCAGAGGCATTGCCTGTCTCTACCTGAAGGTTTTCTGAAAATGACAAAAATTACTCACAAGTCCTGCATTTCGTCAAGGCTTGTGGCAGGTGTAAACACATCCAGCAGTCCGATCACCTATGAAAAAGGAAGATGATGAATATGAAGGCCCCAAACACAAGTTAGAACTACAGGACATAGGAGGTGTGTTGGGTTATATCGACTCACATTTTCATGCTTCATGTGTTTGAGCAGTCGCAGCTCTCGGTAGGCCCTCTTAGCAAAGATCTCTGACTGGAAGGGCCTGTGGAGCTTCTTAATTGCCACTTTCTCTTTAGTCTTTTCTTTTATTGCTGAGCTGTGGTGAATAATGGAATAACCTGTCATTAGCTTGCACTTTATATGTGCATGCACCTTGTAGTTTCATATTGATTTCTCACTTTTGAAATCAGTGCATCAAGAAGATTACATGATATGATGGGTTTTTACTCAAAAATGAGCATGGATGAAGAAGCTGCTGATGAGACTCATTCTCTAAATGACTAAAGAGTTTCTATGGTTTATTGAGAACCAGCACGTAAATGTTTGCCAAGATGTGATGTGCACGTCTGCACTGATCAGCAGGGCATAAAATCGTAGGAGGAAAGGCTTGATATGCTATTTGGAGCTGCATCCACCAACACACATTACACACACTACTTTGGCAAGGTCCTGGGGACAACATAACAGTGGCGGTATTGAGGTACATTCTAACAAGACAAACATCTACAATAAATACGAATCATGTTACACATGCAGTAGGTACTGAATTATTGGTTATGTTACGGTTTCTGATTATCTTCTCTTCCAGTTCTCTTTTTTAAGCTTTAACACACTGCAGCTTCCACACAGTAACTGCAGCTTACAACCCTGGTAACATCATTAGCAGACCATTATCTGCAGCTCTGACAGCAGAGGCGTCAGAGTTGGCGATGATGGATGTTAAAACATCAAGACCCTTTTAGCATCTTTACATTCACCGTGTAAAATTTAACGACATGATGAATACTTATTATTTGCATATTACACATCTCTGTGACCGATTCTGACAGATTTTGCACTGATTATCTTAAAATTCTGCTGTTTTAAGAAGGTAAATTGGGATTTAAGGACTCGAAAAATCATTTTGTACTAACAGTGTTCGTACATACTGGACAGTTTTAGACAATGCAATTCAACAGTTACCTTTACAAATCCAACATAAAATAATGCATTAAAAAGATGTTTGCTAGTAGCTGGACAAAAATTTCAAACAACGATTGTGATTCTGCTGGGGAAACTGCCTTTGGTGTAGTTTATGTAGATCTTAGTGTACGAGTATTATTTTGGAATACAATACGATTGCAGCCCTAGAAGTGTGACAACTGTGCACCAGCTTTTACTCTTAGTCATATGTACCTCATATAAATAGTAAAATAAAACAATGGACCCTTTTCCTTTGCTCTGATGGGGGCCTGTTTTCTATAAGGATTTAATGACTGGATCTTCTTCTCCTTACGGCTTTTCCCTTCAGGGGTCGCCACAGCGAATCAGTTGTCTCCATCTAACCCTGTCTTCTGCATCCTCTCCTCTCACACCAACTACCTTCATGTCCTCTTTCACTACATCCATAAACCTCCTCTTTGGTCTTCCTCTAGGCCTCCTGCCTGGCAGTTCAAAACTCAGCATCCTTCTACCAATATATTCATTATCTCTCCTCTGGACATGTCCAAACCATTTCAATCTGGCCACATTGAGTGTTTTTTTTTTTTTTACACTTTAGTATACCCGCGGTACACTGGCGTCGTGCCTGGAGTGTCCCCCGCCTCACGCCCTGAGACTGCCGGGATAGGCACCGGCTCCCCCGCGACCCGCGTAAGCGGATTAAGCGGGTTAAGAAAATGACTGACTTTAGTATACTTTATTTTTTATCTCCAAAACCTCTAACATGTGCTGTCCCTCTGATGTACTCATTCCTGATCCTATGCTTCCTGGTCACTCCCAAAGAGAACCTCGACATCTTCATCTCTGCTACCTCCAGCTCTGTCTCATGTCTTTTCCTCAGTGACACTGTCTCTAGACCAAACAACATCGCTGGTCTCACAACAGACACCTTTCCTTTCATTTTAGCTGAAACTCTTCCATGACACATCACACCTGACACTTTTCTCCACCCTTTCCATCCTGCTTGTAAACGCTTCTTCACCTCTTTTCCACACTCTCCATTGCTCTGGACTGTTGACCCTAAGTACTTGAAATCCTCTATCTTCTTGATCTCTTCTCCCTGTAACCTCACTCTTCCATTTGGGTCCTTCTCATTCACACACATGTACTCTGTCTTACTGCGTCTAACCTTCATTCCTCGCCTTTCCAGGACAAACCTCCACCTCTCTAGCTTCTCCTCCACCTGTTCCCTGCTCTCACTGCAGATCACAATGTCATCTGCAAACATCATAGTCCATGGAGATTCCTGTCTAACCTCGTCTGTCAGCCTGTCCATCACCATAGCGAATAAGAAGGGGCTCAGAGCTGATCCCTGATGCAGTCTCACCTCCACCATGAACTCCTCTGTCACACCTACAGCACACCTCACTACTGTCTTACAGTCCTCATACATGTCCTGCACTGCTCTAACACTGCTCTAATCCCTCTGCCACTCCAGAATTCCTCATACAATACCACAGTTCCTCTCTGGGCACCCTGTCATAAGCTTTCTCCAGATCTACAAAAACACAATGCAGCTCCGTCTGGCCTTCTCTGTACTACTCTATCAACATCCTCAGAAAAATATTGCATCAGTAGTACTCTTTTTTGGCATGAAACCATACTGCTGCTCACAAATGCGCACTTCTGTCCTTAGTCTAGCTTCAACTACTTTTTCCCATAATTTCATTGTATGGCTCATCAGCTTTATTCCTCTGTAGTTGCCACAACTCAGCACATCTCCCGTGTTCTTAAAAATGGCATCAGCACACTTCTCCTCCATTCCTCAGGCATCTTCTCACTATCTAAGATCCTGTTGAACAACCCAGTCAGAAACTCTACTGCCACCTCTCCTGGACACTTCCATACCTCCACAGGTATATCATCAGGACCGAGTGCCTTTCCACTTTCCTCTTCAATGCCCTCCTCACTTCATCTTGACTAATCTTTGCTACTTCCTGGTCCACAACAGTCACCTCTTCTAGTCTTTGTTCTCTTTCATTTTCCTCATTCATCAACTCTTCAAAGTAATCTTTCCATCTTCCCATCACACTTCTGGCACCTGTCAATACACTTCCATCCCTATCCTTAATCACCCTAACCTGCTGCACGTCCTTCCCATCTTTGTCTGTCTTGCCAACCTGTATAGATCAGTCTCTTCCTCCTTACTGTCCAACCTAGCATACAAGTCATCATAAGCCCTTTGTTTGGTCTTTGCTACCTCTACCTTCACCTTACGCTGCATCTCCCTGTACTCCTGTCTACTCTCCTCAGTCCTCTCAGTGTCCCACTTCTTCTTAGCTAACCTCTTTCTCTGTATACACTCCTGTACCTCCTCATTCTACCACCAAGTCTCCTTATCTACTTTCCTTCCAAATGACATGCCAAGTACTCTCCTACCTGTCTCCCTGGTCGTATTAGCTGTAGGTCACCAGCTAATGTTATCAGGGGGACAGGTAGGAGAGTACTTGATGTGTCATCTGGAAGGAAAGTAGATAGATAGACTGGATGTATTTGATAAATTATAACTACTGTAATCATCTATTACACATAGGCTATTACAAATGTATTACCAGCACAGAGAATGGTCTCTCTTCCACGCTCTATGCTGTGAGATGGCGAGTGTATCCAGTGACGGAATGGGCTTTAACAAACGTGAACAACACAACAGGAACATCATGGAACCCGTGAGAACTGTTATTACCGTATGGCTTCATGGTTGACCGATGAAACTGATGTAGCGTGAAGCATAGAATTTTATGTGTGATCGAACAGTATAAATACTTAAACACGTAAAATAGTTAACCCTAAACAATACAGTTTATATTTACATACCCAAATATGTCTATATAAGTATTACACAATTTGCACATTCCAAATTATTGTCGTTTCCAAATAACTTGATAGTAACTCCATGCAGAAATTAACGTGGCCATCTTTAATGCTGACAACATCTCCTCTGAGTGCAGATGAATACATGTCATGAACGCGTTATGAGACACACTATGTTGTGACACGAGACGCGCGCTGCTGGGATGCGTTATAAGGTACCAGGTGTTATAAGTTGTTGACACGGACTCGTGTGTCATCAGTGTTGCCAGTGACATAAGCCAGGCCCTCCACCAGCAGCCAGAAAAGTCCGGGTGTCGATCGCTGAGAAGCGCAGGGCTCAGACCACATAACATTCAGACAGCCCCGTCCCAACCTGCCAACAGCCTCACGCAGCAGCGGCCAGTGGATGACATGTTAGAACCACACTCACCACACCGAGCCGTACGCCCCGGTACCGATCTGCTTGAGCCGGGAGTATTTCTCCGGGACTTCCCACACCGTGCTGTTGATCTCCTCACGGTAGAAATGCGCATGAACCTCCATCATGCAGAGGAAAAGACGAAGCTCGATGAAACTTCTCGCGTACGCCTATCACTTACTTCAGCAGAAGGTAAAGCAAAACACTACGCAAAACGAGCTGAGCCACGCACACCTTACTTCCGGCAGGAATGTTCAAAATAATAACTGCGTGGGAGTGGAAACGAATGGCCAGCTATTGTTCGCAAATCCTGTTAAAACGCATAAAGCTGGCATAATATATATATATATAGAACAAAAACCGAGTCGAAAAAATAAATTTTGTTTTGCTTTGTGCCTTAATTTTTAGAAATTTCATCTCGCGCCACATTTCAATGGTGGACGAGGATAGAATGACATTTAAGCAAAAGAAGCCCCAACGGATGAATGTATGTAGCAGACATTACTCTAGTTTTTTAATATCATTCACGTTAATCTTAACATTTGATAATAATGATAATGTTAGCTAAAGAGAGGGATTCTTGCCGGTCATGACACAAGCTATTATTGTGAAAATACTTCTGAGCTACGCCGGTCTGTTTCTCAGCGGCTTGACGGACCAACATATTGTGCTGTTCGTAGTCACTACTGTAGTACGTAACATGTAAATAAGTGGAGGAATTCACAACTTTTAGCCCAGTTCCTCCTTTACCGCAAAACATGTAAATTTTAAAAGCCTAATTTACTGAAAATAACATATTGATGTTAACAGTATTTAACTTGAGCGTGAAGAAAATCAGACACTTTACTTGCTGCAACATGTTGAGACTCCCTTTGTGTCAACCCACACACAGTAAGTTTTATTTGTCATGAATGATTACTGTACATTGCCAACAGGTTATGAATCACCGTACGGTAGTAGTCAACAGCATGATGTTTACACTGCAGTTTTGAAGTAAAACATGTACACAGTTTTTGTAAACAAATGCACTGTAGGTTTATTCAGATGAATAATCCATAAATATGAGTTTAAGTCATTCCCGCTTTTCGATCTGGTCATGTTGATGCTGTTTAATTTAAAGGACTGTGGTCAGGTTGAGAAAGAGCAAAGGGTCCTCAGGATCTGTGTCGCCGTTCATGAATTGAGGTTCATAAAAGCAATCCAGTCAGTCAGTCTGTACCTGCATAATACGTATTGACCCATGTAGGCTTTAGATAAGTGCTTTCAGTGTCTGTTAGGCATCTGACTGTTTCTCAGTCTGGTACATTTAAGGTTGTTACTATTTGCTTATGTATGTTCTGTTAAAAAACATTTGCTGTTTTCTAGTATTATAGAAGTCTTTCATCAAGTTAATGTCAATACCTAACCTGTCATGTATGCATGCATGACAATGACACAATGTCTGACTTGGTGGGCACCCCGTTTGGAGGGTGATCCACGGTTCACATCTTCAGTAGTATACCCCTGGTGTCATTGGGTCTTTTGGCCATCGCTACAAGACATCCTTGACTGAGCAGGGCCCCTATAGGGGTGATCAAGTCCCCGGAGGGTGTCCCCCAAATTACCTCTCCAACGGGGGCCAGCAGGAGTCTTGCTTCTTTATCAAATCCACTGACTGCTTCTCTCAGCCGCCTCTGATGTTACTTTGATGGTTGTCGTTTGCTCTGGCCTCTGATTCCCAGATGCTTCAGTAGCCTGGAGGTAGAAGCTGACATGAACTCTCTGCACCCCACCTCTGCTGGCTGGACTTCAGTGTTCCTGCCGCCATGTTGTGCTTCAGCAGCTGGATCGGTGTAGCGTAGCTGTTTCCACTCGTAAGCTTCATCCACTACTACTACTACTAATTGCATGCTTTCAGGCCCCTCGGGTGTTAAGTGTTTGTTTCATGAGCCTGTACACAATATTTTCTTGTATGCAAAAGTCTAACACATATACAATATGTATGTAATATGTATGTATATGTATCGCATGTATAGCCTGAGTGAGGAGGTAATTTCCCCACTGGGGACAATAAAGTTGAGTTTCTTATTTTTTCTTCTTCTTTCATGGACAAACATGACCTGCAGGGGGTTATTTACTTTTGCTGATTCTTGCTAGCGATATATTTATTTTATCACCAATTTACTCTTGACTGTGTTCCAAGCTGGCTGCCTAGCTGTTAGTCCAAGGCCTCCTGTTCCTTGCTGGACATGTCCCACTATATCCGCATGTCTGAGAGTTGCTATTGCATCCTCCACTGCACCTGCTGGTCTTCATTTGTAGAGGCCTATGGTGCCAAGGCATGGTGGAACCCCAAGTCATTTCTTGATATAGCCTGTGATTCCACGTTCCAGCTTCTCTACTGTTAAGATTGAGACCTCCAAAACTGAAAGACACCACAGCAACCTGGGAAGAAGTCCAAACTTCAAACAGCAGACCTTTAGTTTTTCAGGCAACTGAGAGTTGGGGATGACCTGCTCTACACAACTGATTTTTTTCTACAGCCATTTTACCTGGTGTTTGTCTTTTAAGGGTAGAAAAGGTTGGAAAATATAAATGTTGAATAAATCTTTGCAAATATTTTAATTGGAAGAAAGGATCTTCTACAATTTTGTTATACTCTTTGATATCCAGACAGTATTTGATAGTGAAAATGTCATTCGTGATCATTTGTTTGATTCAAAGAAAACCTTGAGAAATTTTAGATATTTTTCAGTGTCCAGTTGACATTCACTGAAAAAACACTGGCTAAGATTTGACAGCACAAATGCATTCATTTAACATCTGACCAATGGAGGTTGGAATGAATCATTAATGTTTCTCTGTCATGTGTAATAAAATGTGTTTATAACGCTTAGCTGCATAACTCCACTCAGTTCTACTTGTCTGTTTTGCATTTGCCTTATTGAAAAAGTACCTGTTATTACTTTTTTGTGGCGCTTCCTCTGTGGTTCCAAATGATCCAGGAACTAAAATGGCCATGTGAAATACTAGAGACCACTTGTATTGCACATGCAATATACTGCAGGCCCTTCATGCATGCAGTATATTGCACAGTGTATCTCAATATCTACTTCACTCAACAAAGCTTCTTGAACAATTTTTTTAATGCAGCTGCTACTTCTAGGAGGCAAGAACATCCCAAGCAGCTGATGAGAGGCTCACAAAAGACAGACAAGAGATGTGTGCGTCATGATGAAGATAGTGGCACTGTAAGCGGCATCCTTTCTACAAGGTGCTATGTAATGTTAAACAACTCTCAGAAAACCGTGTCCGTTTGAGAGCCAACACCAGTGCAAGTGTGGTTTTAGTGAGTTAATATGGGATTGGTCCTGTTTGGCTGTGTGTCTGTGGATAATTGTAACAAGATATTTTGAATAATTCTCAGTTCAATTTAGTAGAAATTTGGCACAAGGTACAAATAGATATGATTTAGGTTTTAGGCTTATGGTAGTGTGGCAAATTTCCATGTTCTGCCACAGGGTGGCAACAGGACATTTATAAACAGGACATTTATAAACCTAACATACTCCAGCTTGTTGTTCATATTGATCTGTCGTTGGCTCAGGCAAGCCGTAACATTTTTAATTGTTTTTTCTCATTAGTGTGTGCAACAAATGCTGATTTTTTTTAGTCATAAATCGTGAACTTTCTACCACCGTGCATGGTCAAATCTGTCTAGATGTCACATGTTGAATGTGACCCTGACTGAAGACATCCATATGGGCAAATTTAGCGAGATTTGTAGCACCACCCAGTGGTAAATGTAATGCTGTATGTCATAGCATATGTGGTTAGTGACCACTAATCACATTGAACACAAATTTGGAGAAAAAACACCTTGATGAAGTTTCAGTGTGAATACTGTATCGTTAGTTTGTGAGTTTTTACTAAAGTGTGGTGCAACTACTGTTGACTTTCTCCATAAAAAAGAAAAAAAAAAACATCCCCAGTTTTTTTTTATAATAGAATGCTGAAGGTCCAATGTAGCCGCAAGAGGGCACAAGCCAGTGTCTTATTGTGCCGGTCCCAAGCCCGGATAAATACAGAGGGTTGCGTCAGGAAGGGCATCCGGCGTAAAACTTTTGCCAAATCAAAGATGCGAATCAAACATATGACTTCCATACCGGATCGGTTGAGGCCCGGGTTAACAACGACCGCCATCGGCGCTGTTGACCTACAGGGCGCCGGTGGAAATTGGATTACTGTTGGTCGAAGAAGGAGAGGAGGAAAGTGCGTTCGCACGAAGAAAGAGAAGAGGAGCGCCAAGAGTATAGGACTAAGAGTAGGGACGTTGAATGTTGGAACTATGACAGGAAAAGGTAGAGAGTTGGTCGACATGATGCAGAGGAGGAAGGTAGACATACTGTGTGTCCAGGAGACCAGGCGGAAAGGTAGCAAGGCTAGAAGTTTAGGAGCAGGGTTCAAGTTGTTCTATCATGGTGTAGATAGAAAGAGAAATGGAGTAGGAGTTATCTTGAAGGAGGAGTTTGTTAGGAATGTCCTGGAGGTAAAAAGAGTGTCGGATAGAGTGATGAGTCTGAAGCTAGAAATAGAAGGTGTGATGTTCAATGTTGTTAGTGGGTATGCTCCACAGGTAGGATGTGAGCTGGAGGAGAAGGAGAAATTCTGGTTGGACTTTGATGAAGTGATGCAGAGCATACCTAGAAGTGAGAGAGTTGTCATCGGTGCAGACTTCAATGGACATGTTGGTGCAGGTAACAGAGGTGATGAGGAAGTGATGGGCAGGTTTGGTATCCAGGAGAGGAATGCAGAAGGACAGATGGTAGTTGACTTTGCAAAAAGGATGGAAATGGCTGTAGTGAATACTTTCTTCCAGAAGAGGCAGGAACATAGGGTGACCTATAAGAGTGGTGGTAGGAGCACACAGGTAGACTACATCTTGTGTAGACGATGTAACCTGAAGGAGATCAGTGACTGCAAAGTAGTGGTAGGCGAGAGTGTAGCCAAACAGCATAGGATGGTGGTGTGTAGGATGACTCTGGTGGTGAGGAAGATGAAGAGGACAAAGACAGAGCAGAAGACGAAATGGTGGAAGCTAAAAAAGGAAGAGTGTTGCATGACCTTTAGGAAGGAGTTAAGACAGGCTCTGGGTGGTCAGGAGGTGCTTCCAGATGACTGGACAACTACAGCTAATGTGATCAGGGAGACAGGTAGGAGAGTATTTGGTGTGTCATCTGGAAGGAAAGTAGACAAGGAGACTTGGTGGTGGAATGAGGAGGTACAGGAGTGTATACAAAGAAAGAGGTTAGCTAAGAAGAAGTGGGACACTGAGAGGACTGAGGAGAGTAGACAGGAGTACAGGGAGATGCAGCGTAAGGTGAAGGTAGAGGTAGCAAAGGCCAAACAAGAAGCTTATGATGACTTGTATGCTAGGTTGGACAGTAAGGAGGGAGAGACTGATCTATACAGGCTGGCAAGACAGAGAGATAGAGATGGGAAGGACGTGCAGCAGGTTAGGGTGATTAAGGATAGGGATGGAAGTCTATTGACAGGTGCCAGCAGTGTGATGGGAAGATGGAAAGAGTACTTTGAAGAGTTGATGAACGTGGAAAATGAGAGAGAACAAAGACTAGAAGAGGTGACTGTTGTGGACCAGGATGTAGCAAAGATTAGCCAGGATGAAGTGAGGAGAGCACTGAAGAGGATGAAGAGTGGAAAGGCAGTCGGTCCTGATGATATACCTGTAGAGGTTTGGAAGTGTCTAGGAGAGGTGGCAGTAGAGTTTCTGACTGGGTTGTTCAACGGGATCTTAGATAGTGAGAAGATGCCTGAGGAGTGGAGGAGAAGTGTGCTGGTGCCCATTTTTAAGAACAAGGGAGATGTGCAGAGTTGTGGCAACTACAGAGGAATAAAGCTGATGAGCCATACAATGAAGTTATGGGAAAGAGTAGTGGAAGCTAGACTAAGGGCAGAAGTGAGCATTTGTGAGCAGCAGTATGGTTTCATGCCAAAAAAGAGTACTACAGATGCAGTATTTGCTTTGAGGATGTTGATAGAGAAGTACAGAGAAGGCCAGAGGGAGCTGCATTGTGTTTTTGTAGATCTGGAGAAAGCTTATGACAGGGTGCCCAGAGAGGAACTGTGGTATTGTATGAGGAAGTCTGGAGTGGCAGAGAAGTATGTTAGAGCGGTGCAGGACATGTATGAGGACTGTAAGACAGTGGTGAGGTGTGCTGTAGGTGTGACAGAGGAGTTCAAGGTGGAGGTGGGACTGCATCAGGGATCAGCTCTGAGCCCCTTCTTGTTCGCTATGGTGATGGACAGGCTGACAGACGAGGTTAGACAGGAATCTCCATGGACTATGATGTTTGCAGATGACATTGTGATCTGCAGTGAGAGTAGGGACGAGGTGGAGGAGAAGCTAGAGAGGTGGAGGTTTGTCCTGGAAAGGAGAGGGATGAAGGTTAGCCGCAGTAAGACAGAGTACATGTGTGTGAATGAGAGGGACCCAAGTGGAAGAGTGAGGTTACAGGGAGAAGAGATCAAGAAGGTGGAGGATTTTAAGTACTTGGGGTCAACAGTCCAGAGCAATGGAGAGTGGGGAAAAGAGGTGAAGAAGCGTGTCCAGGCAGGATGGAATGGGTGGAGAAAAGTGTCAGGTGTGATGTGTGATCGAAGAGTTTCAGCTAAAATGAAAGGAAAGGTGTACAAAACTGTGGTGAGACCAGCGATGTTGTTTGGTCTAGAGACAGTGTCACTGAGGAAAAGACAGGAGGCAGAGCTGGAGGTAGCAGAGATGAAGATGCTGAGGTTCTCTCTGGGAGTGACCAGGAAGGATAGGATCAGGAATGAGTACATCAGAGGGACAGCACATGTTAGAGGTTTTGGAGATAAAGTCAGAGAGGCCAGACTGAGATGGTTTGGACATGTCCAGAGGAGAGATAGTGAATATATTGGTAGAAGGATGCTGAGTTTTGAACTGCCAGGCAGGAGGCCTAGAGGAAGACCAAAGAGGAGGTTTATGGATGTAGTGAAAGAGGACATGAAGGTAGTTGGTGTGAGAGAAGAGGATGCAAAGGACAGGGTTAGATGGAGGCGGTTGATTCGCTGTGGCGACCCCTGAAGGGAAAAGCCAAAAAGGAAAAGAAGAATGCTGAAGGTCCGTTTACTGGTCCTCCTGGTTCCTCAGGTCTTCTGAATTCAAACTGTACATCTGTTTACATCCAAATTATCAGAGACAGAGGCGGCACAAAGGTTTCTACATTTCTAGGAATTATGCTGATGAAGTACTCCTCCTTGAGTCGTCACCTTATCGTGGTTGAGGGGTTTGTGTGTCCCAATGATCCTAGGAGCTAAGTTGTCTGGGGCTTTGTGCCCCTGGCAGGGTCACCCATGACAAACAGGTCCTAGGTGAGGGACCAGACAAAGGATGGCTCACAGACCCCTAATGAGGAATCAAAACAGTGGAGCACGTTTTCCCTTGCCCGGACGCGGGCCACCGGGGCCCCCCTCTGGAGCCAGGCCTGGAGGTGGGGCTCGAAGGCGAGCACCTGGTGGCCGGGCCTGCACCCATGGGGCCCGGTCGGGCGCAGCCCGAAAGGACAACGTGGGTCCCCCTTCCCATGGGCTCACCACCTGTGAGAGGGGCCATAGGGGTCGGGTGCACTGTGAGCTGGGCGGTGGCCGAAGGCGGGGACCTTGGCGATCCGATCCCCGGCTACAGAAGCTGGCTCTTGGGAGGTGGAATGTCACCTCTCTGGCAGGGAAGGAGCCCGAGCTGGTGTGTGAGGTCGAGAAGTTCCGACTAGATATAGTCGGGCTCACCTCCACACACAGCTTGGGCTCTGGTACCAGTCCTCTCGAGAGGGGTTGGACTCTCTTCCACTCTGGAGTTGCTCATGGTGAGAGACGCCGAGCGGGTGTGGGTATACTTATAGCCCCCCGGCTTGGCGCCTGTACATTGGGGTTCACCCCGGTGGACGAGAGGGTAGCCTCCCTCCGCCTTCGGGTGGGGGGACGGGTCCTGACTGTTGTTTGTGCTTATGCACCAAACAGCAGTACAGAGTACCCACCCTTGGAGTCCTTGGAGGGGGTGCTGGAGAGCGCTCCCACTGGGGACTCCATCGTTCTGCTGGGGGACTTCAATGCTCATGTGGGCAATGACAGTGGGACCTGGAAGGGCGTGATTGGGAAGAACGGCCCCCCCCGATCAGAACCCGAATGGTGTTCAGTTATTGGACTTCTGTGCTCGTCACGGACTGTCCATAATGAACACCATGTTCAGACATAAGGGTGTCCATATGTGCACTTGGCACCAGGACACCCTAGGCCGCAGTTCGATGATCGACTTTGTGGTCGTGTCATCGGACTTGCGGCCGCATGTCTTGGACACTCGGGCGAAGAGAGGGGCGGAACTGTCAACCGATCACCACCTGGTGGTGTGTTGGCTCCGATGGTGGGGGAAGATGCCGGTCCGACCTGGCAGACCCAAACGTATTGTGAGGGTCTGCTGGGAACGCCTGGCGGAATCCCCTGTCAGAAGGAGTTTCAACTCCCACCTCCGGCAGAACTTCACCCACGTTCCGGGGGAGGGGACATTGAGTCTGAGTGGACCATGTTCCGCGCCTCCATTGTCGAAGCGGCCGACTGCAGCTGTGGCCGTAAGGTGGTCGGTGCCTGTCGTGGCGGCAACCCCAGAACCCGCTGGTGGATATCGGCGGTAAGGGATGCCATCAAGCTGAAGAAGGAGTCCTATCGGGCCTTTTTGGCCTGTGGAACTCCTGAGGCAGCTGATGGGTACCGGCTGGCCAAGCGGAATGCAGCTTTGGTGGTTGCTGAGGCAAAAACTCGTGCTTGGGAGGAGTTCGGTGAGGCCTTGGAGGACGACTTCCAGAAGGCTTCGAGGAGATTCTGGTCCACCATCAGACGTCTCAGGAGGGGGAAGCAGTGCAGCATCAACACTGTGTATAGTGGGGATGGGGCGCTGCTGACTTCAACTCGGGACGTTGTGACTCGGTGGGGAGAATACTTCGAAGACCTCCTCAATTCCGGCGACACGCCTTCCCATGAGGAAGCAGAGTCTGGGTTCTCTGAGGCGGGCTCTCCTATCTCTGGGGTTGAGGTCACCGAGGTAGTTAAAAAGCTCCTCGGTGGCAGGGCCCCGGGGGTGGATGAGATCCGCCCAGAGTTCCTAAAGGCTCTGGATGTTGTGGGGCTGTCCTGGTTGACACGCCTCTGCAACATCACGTGGACATCGGGGACAGTGCCTCTGGATTGGCAGACTGGGGTGGTGGTCCCCCTTTTTAAGAAGGGGGACCGGAGGGTGTGTTCCAACTACAGGGGGATCACACTCCTCAGCCTCCCTGGTAAGGTCTATTCAGGGGTTCTGGAGAGGAGGGTCCGTCAGGAAGTCGAATCTCGGATTCAGGAGGAGCAATGTGGTTTTCGTCCTGGCCGTGGAACAGTGGACCAGCTCGACACCCTCCGCAGGGTCCTTGAGGGGGCATGGGAGTTCGCCCAACCAGTCTACATGTGTTTTGTGGACTTGGAGAAGGAGTTCGACCATGTTCCTCGGGGGGTTCTGTGGGGGGTGCTTCGGGAATATGGGGTACCGAACCCCTTGATAAGGGCTGTTCGGTCCCTGTACGACCGATGTCAGAGTTTGGTCCGCATTGCCGGCAGTAAGTCGGATTCGTTTCCAGTGAGGGTTGGACTCCGCCAAGGCTGCCCTTTGTCACCGATTCTGTTCATAACTTTTATGGACAGAATTTCTAGGCGCAGCCAAGGAGTTGAGGGTGTCCGGTTTGGTGGCCTCAGTATTGCGTCTCTGCTTTTTGCAGATGACGTGGTGCTGTTGGCTTCATCAAGCCGTGATCTCCAACTCTCACTGGAACGGTTCGCAGCCGAGTGTGAAGCGGTTGGGATGAGAATCAGCACCTCCAAATCTGAGACCATGGTCCTCAGTCGGAAAAGGGTGGAGTGCCCTCTCCGGGTTGGGGATGAGATCCTGCCCCAAGTGGAGGAGTTCAAGTATCTCGGGGTCTCGTTCACGAGTGAGGGTACGATGGAACGGGAGATCGACAGGCGGATCGGTGCAGCGTCTGCAGTGATGCGGACTCTGTATCAGTCCGTCGTGGTGAAGAAGGAGCTGAGCCGAAAGGCAAAGCTCTCGATTTACCGGTCGATCTACGTTCCTGCCCTCACCTATGGTCACGAGCTGTGGGTCGTGACCGAAAGAACGAGATCCAGGATACAAGCGGCCGAAATGAGTTTCCTCCGCAGGGTGTCCGGGCTCTCCCTTAG
Organism: Antennarius maculatus; assembly: GCA_013358685.1. Lineage (NCBI taxonomy): Eukaryota > Metazoa > Chordata > Actinopteri > Lophiiformes > Antennariidae > Antennarius > Antennarius maculatus. Next base: position 10,364,225 of record CM023607.1, on the reverse strand, counting down.
AGATAGGGTGAGAAGTTCGGTCATCCGGGAGGGACTCAGAGTCGAGCCGCTGCTCCTCCGCATCGAGAGGAGCCAGATGAGGTGGCTCGGGCATCTGGTCAGGATGCCTCCTGGACGCCTCCCTGGTGAGGTGTTCCGGGCACGTCCTACCGGGAGGAGGCCCCGGGGACGACCCAGGACACGCTGGAGAGACTATGTCTCCCGGCTGGCCTGGGAACGTCTTGGGATTCTCCCGGAGGAGCTGGACGAAGTGGCTAGGGAGAGGGAAGTCTGGGCTTCCCTGCTCAAGCTGCTGCCCCCGCGACCCGACCCCGGATAAGCGGTAGAGAATGGATGGATGGATGGATGCTGATGAAGTAATGATCGGGGAATTTCATTGATTTAGAAGATATTTACAATATTTTTCCTCTCCTCTCTAACAATGATATTTACCCTTCTAAAACCTGACAATTTCTAGGATTTCCATGAATTATAACTCCTGATTGATTAAAAGTTGAATCTTCCCAAGGAGGTTCAAGGTTTTGTGTTAAAGTTTGACGGAAAGCATGACTGCTTGGTGGGTTGGTGGTTGTGTCCATATGTTTCAATAGGAAGATTTTTTTTATGGTGGTATGTTGTACTTATTGTCTCAGTGGAATCTTAGTAGTTAAACTGTAACTAAATGTTAACGAGATGAAGGCCTGTTCCTCAACCGTCATTATATGATCATTGAATCACTGAAACACATCACTGTAGCTCCCCCTAGAGCCCAAACACCTAAATCCACCTCAGATGTCTTCCGACTAGAGGTAAGATCGGGCCTAACAAATCCAGCCCGACCCGAACCCAGCCCGACTGTATTAAAGCCCAACTCGGTCCGAGCCCAAGGGTATTAAAGTCCGACCCGCCCCGACCCGAACATAATTATTGACATTTTGAGACCGAACCAGCCCGAATTTTGGGTTTGGATTCGGGCTTAAGATCTTACCTCTACTTTCAGCGCGTATATGATCGGAAAGGTAAAGCAACAGGAGAAAATACAGCTGACGCATGGAGGGAACTGAGCAGATATTGTAGATGAATGTTTCTCATACAGCGCCTTCTCTGTTTTACCTAAATTATTTATTTTAAAATGGTATCCCTTCGTTTAATACCCATAGATCGTTTGAGATACATTGTATATAATTATATATTTATTTAAAAAGTTCGGGCCGGATCTTAAGCCTGAACCCAAAAAAGTCCAAAAAAAGTAAAAAAAAAGTCCAGCCCGACCCGACTTGAGCCCGACGGTGTTAAAGCCCGACCCAACCCGACCTGAAAGTAATTGTTGACTTTCTGAGCCCGACCCCAACGGGTCGGGCTCAGAAAGGGGTCGGGTTTCGTTGGGACTTTCGTCCCAATGAAACAGCCCCATGAGCAGACAGAAGACGGGGGCCACCAACAGAGCCCGACCTCCAGCCGGCCACAACAGCCAGCAGCGTGACAGCCCCAGCAGCACCCAGCAGACCACCAACCGCAAACAGCGACATGGAGACTGAACCCAAGGCCCACCCGGAATCCCCGCCTTATCCGGATAGTGTGTGATAGGGTGTGACATCCCTCCGCCCACCCCCACCCCAACCCCGCCCACCACCCCGAAAGGGAACGCCCAGCCCCCCAGCCAACCCCAAGGAAGCGGAGGGCCCCCAGCCCCCACGAGGCAGGATAGGGACGAGAAGGGGCAGGCAGAAAGGAGAGGAAAGACGAGGAGGAAACTGAGCAGAGATGGGAGAAGGGAGCAGCAGGAGGGGCAACCCACCCCACACCCCAAAGGCCAACCCAGAGCGCCTCAGAGGAGACGGGCACAGCCATCCCCAAATCCCCGGAGACCACAGGTACTCAGCACCCCCAGGGCCCATAAGGTGAGGCAACAGATACAACAGCCACCAGGGTGAGGTGCCAGGGCCAGGCAGGCCCCGGAGATCCAGAGAGCAAACCCAGGCGTAAGATGGAGAGGGTGTCATGATCCTGTTTGTTTAATGATTTATTTGCTTCCCTATGTTTCATGTCTTGTCTTCCTGTTTCATTTTGTGATCACTTACCCCTGTCTCTGTCCAGGTTCCTGTCGGCCCTGCCCCCTTCCCGTCTGTGTGCACCTGATCCCTGATTGTGTTTCCCACACCTGTCTCCTATTACCCCCATCAGTCCTGCATCTATTCCCCCTTTGTGTCTTGTCTCGTCGCCAGTTCGTTGTAGTTTATTACTCACGTTCCAGCCTTGATTCATTGCTCTCGTTTTCATTTTTTGTGATTGAACCATGCTTGTATTTTGACCTTGCCTTTTTGCCTGCCGTCTTTGGATACCTCTGCCTGGAATAAATTCTGATTTTACCGCTCAGTGTCGTGCACTTGAGTCCTGCTTCCTTGTGCTACGTTCACACATCCATGGTGTCCCAGATCCATCATTCAACTACAGTATAAGGTGGCAGAAGAGACATAAGTTAGTCATCACATCATGAGCGCAGACAGCATGTTCAGAAACATATCAGATGTGTGAGAATGGAGGCATACGCTGACAGACAAGAGAAAGCTATACATTTATATCTAAAGATCTAATAAATGGAGTCCATTTTTCTGTAAATGATGCCAATTGTTTTTTTCGAGCAGCAGATATTTTCTCAAGCGAAATGTGATCAATGAGGATATTCAACCAATGGATGATGTTTAGGGTTTTTTTTATCTTTCGAATTGACCAAAATGGTTTTCTTGGCAATGGCAAGAGCTACAAGTGTGGGCTGTAATTGAGCATGAGGTAAGGCCGTTACTGTTAGATTGCCAATTAGGCAGATGTTTGGAGATTGTGGAGTCCTGAAGTCTAACATAGAGGACAGTTTCTGAGTAACTGATACCCAAAATTGATAGATGGGTGAACATAGCCAAAGGGCATGAAAGTAAGTGTCGATAGTGTTTTGTGTGCATTGGGTACATATATCTGATTTACAGAAACCCATTTTAAATAATCTATGTTGTGTTATATGTGCTCTATGAAGTACTTTAAATTGAATTAGCTGTAAGTTAGAGTTTCTTTGTCATTTTAAATGTATTTCCACAAATCTTGGTCCAAGAGTCATAGTCTAAAGATATGTTTAAATCTATTTCCCATTTTGCGGTTGGTAGATGTATCGAGACAGTTTTTGAGAGTGAACTATATATCTTTGAAAGATTTTTCTTAAGTTTTGGGGACAACTTTGTAATGTATTTGGTGAATTCAGGGAGCTGTAAATTAGGTGGCGATGAGGATGGTTGAAGCTTCGGAATACTTTTTATGATTGTCTTCTTTATTTGCAGATATTGGAGAAAATTTCCATTTCTTATTTCAAATGTTTTGAATAGTTTTGTATAAGTCATTAGTATATTATCTTGATGAAGGTGGTGGAGGTGGGTGATCCCTTTCTTTGCCCATGTGCTAAAATAAAGAGGTTTTCTATTGTTAATAAAGTCTGGGTTGTGCCAAATTGGGGAGAGTATACCAGGGTGTAACTGAGATCCTGTAATATCTAGAGCTTTCCACCAAGCAGACAAGGTGGAGGCAATCAAAGGATTCTTGAAGCAAGGATGTTGTTTAAGGATTGTGGTTATGAAAGGAAGATTCTAGAGATTGATGTGATTACAGTCTCTCTGTTCTAGCTCCAGCCAGGAGTAATAGTCCTCATGTGGATGGATCCACTTGATCAGATACTGTAGTTGGTTTGCTAAGTAGTACTGCATAAAGTTGGGCGCCTCCATACCACCTTCAGATTTCTTTTTTGGAGCGTTGTCAGACTAATTTTAGCTGTTTTGTTTTTTGAATAGAATTTACCAATGGCAGAATCTAATGATTGGAACCACTTTGATGTCAGTTTAAATGGGATCATCAAAAAAAGGTAGTTGATTTGAGGTAATATTTTCATTTTAATAGTAGCTATTCTTCCCAGCAGGGAGATTGGGAGGTTATTCCAAAGTCTTAGATGACCAGAGATTTTTTCTAAAAGTGGGGTGAAGTTCAAGTGGACTAGATCAGAGAGTTTATTAGAAATATTTAAACCCAGATATCGAATATTACCCATGGGAAAAGAATAAAGTGAGTTGTGGACTACAGGATTCCACGAGTTCTCTGTTAATGGAAGTATGATTGACTTTGACCAGTTAATGGTGTAGGAGCCATGAATGAATTTATAGGTATTTTGTATTATGAAATGATATGATGGTTTTAATATTGTATTGACTGTTGTTTGTGATGTTGTTTTTTGTGATCTTATTGAGGGAATAAGTGGGTCAAAAAGATGTGGGTGTGAACGTTAGTATAGGTTAAATGGGGCATCTTCTCACCCGTGTGGATGAGAGCGAGAGGGTGAGTGGGGTTGCCGTATTTTTGTTGACCGCTGCAACACGCAAAACACGCCACACACAAAACGCAACACATCACGCAACGTTTTTATCGCTACGACTTTGTGATTACTTATATGAGTTTCTGAACAGTTTTTACAAGTTGATTGTTCTTTTTTCGTTAATAAAGGATTAAACGTGTTTTTTTTGTATCATGGTGATTTTTGCCTGGAAGCGCGTCTGACAAAGAAAGGCCCCGTCATCAGCCTCTCAGCGACTTATTGGTTTTGAAGTCGCTAGAAATGGGATAACCTGAAGGACCAGAGAAGGTTGTAATTAGTATTTGGATTTTCTAGATAAAGTAAAATGTCATCCGCATATAAGTTAATTTTGTGTTCAGACACCTGAGAGCAGATACCTTTAATATTTGGGTTTTGACGTATTGCTACTGCTGGTGGTTCAATAAATATTGTGTACAATAGGGGAGATAGAGGGCATCCCTGTCTGGTTCCTCTTTCTAAAGTGAAATTTGGTGAAATTATCCCATTAGTGGTGACTGTGGCCTTAGGTGAGTTATACAAGGTTGATACCCACCGGATAAACGACTCACCAAAGCCAAATTTATGAAGCAGTGTGAAAAGAAAAGTCCAATTAACTTTGTCAAAAGCTTTTTCAGCGTCAAGTGATATAACATTCCTCTCCTTTCCAGGACAAACCACCTCTCTAAGCTTCTCCTCCACCTGTTCCCTGCTCTCACTGCAGATCACAATGTCATCTGCAAACATAATAGTCCATGGGGATTCCTGTCTAACCTTGTCTGTTAACCTGTCCATCACCATAGCGAACAAGAAGGGACTCAGAGCTGATCCCTGATGCAGTCCCACCTCCACCATCAACTCCTCTGTCACACCTACAGCACACCTCACCACTGTCTTACAGTCCTCATACATGTCCTGCACTGCTCTAACATACTTCTCTGCCACTCCAGAATTCCTCATACAATACCAGTTTCTCTCTGGGCACCCTGTCATAAGCTTTCTCCAGATCTACAAAAACACAATGCAGCTCCGTCTGGCCTTCTCTGTACTTCTCTATCAACATCCTCAAAGCAAATACTGCATCTGTAGTACTGCTACACGTCCTTCCCATCTCTGTCTCTCAGTCTTGCCAACCTGTATAGATCAGTCTCTCCCTCCTTACTGTCCAACCTAGCATACAAGTCATCATAAGCCCCTTGTTTGGCCTTTGCCACCTCTACTTTCACCTTACGCTGCATCTCCCTGTACTCCTGTCTAGTCTCCTCAGTCCTCTCAGTGTCCCACTTCCTCTTAGCTAACCTCTTTCTCTGAATACACTCCTGTACCTCCTCATTCCACCACCAAGTCTCCTTATCTACTTTCCTTCCAGATGACACACCAAGTATTCTCCCATACCTGTCTCCCTGATCACATTAGCTGTAGTTGTCCAGTCATTTGGAAGCACCCCTTGGCCACGCAGAGCCTGTTTTAACTCTTTCCTAAAAGTCATGCAACACTCTTCCTTTTTTAGCGTCCACCAGTTCGTCCTCCGCTCTGTCTTTGTCCTCTTCATCTTCCTCACCACCAGAGTCATCCTACACACCACCATCCTATGCTGTTTGACTACACTCTCACCTACCACTACTTTGCAGAGACTGATCTCCTTCAGATAACACCGCCTACACAAGATGTAGTCTACCTGTGTGCTCCTACCTCCACTCTTATAGGTCACCCTATGTTCCTGCCTCTTCTGGAAGAAAATATTCACTATAGCCATTTCCATCCTTTTTACAAAGTCAACCACCATCTGTCCTTCTGCGTTCCTCTCCTGGATACAAAACCTTCCCATCACCTCCTCATCACCTCTGTTACCTGCACCAACATGTCCATCGAAATATGCACCAATGACAACTCTCTCACTTCGAGGTATGCTCTGCATCACTTCATCAAAGTCCAACAAGAATTTCTCCTTCTCCTCCAGCTCACATCCTACCTGTGGAGCATACCCACGAACAACATTGAACATCACGCCTTCGATTTCTAGCTTCAGACTCATCACTCTATCTGACACTCTTTTTACCTCCAGGATATTCCTAACAAACTCCTCCTTCAAGATAACTCCTACTCCATTTCTCTTCCTATCTACACCATGATAGAACAACTTGAACCCTGCTCCTAAACTTCTAGCCTTGCTACCTTTCCACCTGGTCTCCTGGACACACAGTATGTCCACCTTCCTCCTCTGCATCATGTCAACCAACTCTCTCCCTTTTCCTGTCATAGTTCCAACATTCAATATCCCTACTCTCAGTCCTATACTCTTGGCGCTCCTCTTCTCTCTCTTCCTACAAACACACTTTCCTCCTCTCCTTCTTTGACCAACAGTAGTCCAATTTCCACCGGCACCCTGTAGGTCAACAGCACCGATGGCGGTTGTTGTTAACCCTGGCCTTGACCGATCTGGTATAGAAGTCATAGGTTTGATTCACATGCTTGATTTGGCAAAAGTTTTACGCTGGATGACCTTCCTGACGCAACCCTCTGTATTTATCCAGGCTTGGGACTGGCACATATGACATTGGCTTGTGTCCTCTTGTGGCTACATTGTGAGGTTTTCAAGTGCGCTTATTCAAATATATAGGTGGGGATTGTGTTGTGTAGACATCATTTGAAATATGCAGAAGGTGACAATTGCGATTATAAAAATCCGCATTTTCAGAGAGAACCCACTCATGTACGTATATATAAACAACATTCACCTGGGATGTGAAAGTGATACTTGTCGGGAAATCTGCCTCAATACTCTACAGTATATGCTTTTAATGGGTGCAAAGGCTGTATGTCAAGGCCTGTGGAGAATTTCCTCGATATATGAAAGACATATCTTCAGTGTTCAGCTCTAAAGTAAAATATCTAATCAATGCATGATAATGGATCAGAAAAGAATTCTGAAGTCACTTTGTCTGTATTGCACATTTAAAATACAACACAGTGACGCTAAGAGTGGAAAAATATTGCAAAAGCCAGGATAGCAAGTTAAAAAATTAAAAGAAATAATTTAAATGAGTTAAAATAAAAAGAAAAATAATAATTTCAGCTTGTCAACAAAAATAGTCTGAGTGTTTGGTCCTTCTGCGGAAAGCATCTCAAACTGAAATAAACCCATGGAAACTGGACTATGGATGGAAGAAGGAGGAAGGAGGTAACAAAAATATGTAATGCGGGTTCTGATAAGCAGCTGAAGACGAGACAATTATAAACATCTCAGCTTCAAGAAAAGAAAGAAGAAAGAAGGATGAGTATATTATGATTATCTCATCTTCAAACAAATGAATGAGTAATGTAAAATGAAGACTGGAGGTCTTAACAGTGAAGCAAAACTCGTAAAATTGAATAAAAAAGTGTCACATATTTTGTCATTGCACTTATTCTACTGCTGCTGCTCCACAGTCAATTAGAAATTTTAATTGTGGTCATAAAATCACAGGTGCAGTTTATGGTGCAACAATGTTGTGATGACAGAACAGGGAGAGTAAGATTTCTCTGGAAAAGAAGTGTGACTACAGATGAACTTTTCATTCTCACCAGGTAGAGGTTTGTCTTGTTCATCACATGGAATACTGCATCTCAAGAGACACCACATAAACATTTTTTTTAAATGTAATATAAACTCAATATCTACAGTACTATATACAGTAGGTGCAGTGAACAGCACCAGCTGTAATGACAAGTACATATAAATTCAATAAATTCAATGGTCATCATGTTTCAAAAGTTATTTAGAGAGTTAAAATATGAAGCTGAACTACTGATTAGACCAAATTACTAAGATTTTAAAGTAACCCACAGCCATCAGATGAGCTGAGACCAACTAACACTTCATTTTGTTCATGCAATGCAGTGAATTGTCATATCTGACTATCGGCATAAACAGACAATCGGAAATAATATGTAAATCAAAATTACATTCTGAACTACAATCAGCTTGACAGTTTGACAACTTTACATAGGTGTACTGGACTTGCAGGCATGTCGTTCTTCTGGTTTTGGGCTCCTATCCCCAGAGTAGCCACATCTGTCTGAGGTTATTTCCATAATTTTAAAGTTTTCCACTGTCCATAAAAGCAGTGTATTAGAATAAATGCACACTGTAAGGTTCCATGTTGACAACATTGTTAATAAATTACTGTATGAGGGCTTGGTTTGGCACTATTATCTGGTCTGAGCAGGAGACAGAACAAAGGAGGGAGAGTGAGATGTTTATCAGTGTTTAGGCGGAGCCTATGTCAGTCAGTAGTCACTAGCAGCTCATGCTGTCATACAATGGACCACATGCGGCAGACATTACACAATGTTGGTGGTGAGTCCACTCGAACCATGCCTTCCTATAAGGTTTTTCTTCTGTGAAGTTAGTTTGACTTTTATATCAAGTTAAATCAAGCAAATGAGCAACTTCAATTGACTATGGAGCTATTATCTGCTGAAGAATTTGTAGATTAATTGCGTAGAACTATTGGGTTTCACCTCTGAGGTTGTTTTACTCACTGATGTGGCGATAACTATGCAATGACTGCACAGTTATAACTTCATGATAGTTGTTAAGAGGATTATGTGACAGAATGTAAGAATGGCCAAGCAAAAGTTTGTTATAGAGGCTATACAGTTTTTCAACATTCAGACAATTGTTGCCATCTCTTTATATTTTCCTTACTTTTCTTCTCTTGGAATTGTGATGTTCCTCTTAAGGTCTTGAGGTCAATGTGATTTTTAACACACTGTTTTTCCATATTCTAAGAAAGGCCAGCACCAGCTGAAGTTAGTAAACTTTGAATTGCAAGAAAACCATGCTTCACATGAAACGCAGGGACTCAGCCACAAGCACCTGGTGGTACGACGAGGGAAACCTTTCAAAGTTACTCTGCTGTTTGGTCATCAGCTGTGGAATCCTCATTCTGAAATACTTGTCCTGGAAGTTTGGCTAGGTAGGATACAACATTGAGTTTACTCAAATATCAAGTAAGACTGTGACTTATGAAGATAAAAATATAGAAGTATTACTTTTTTGAATCTAATTGTGCTATTGTGCTTGGGACCGGCACAATAAGACACTGGCTTGTGCCCTCTTGCGGCTACATTGTATCTAAACATTACATTTATTAGCAAAAACAAAAAACAAAAAACAAAAAAAAAACCCAACAAATACAGTAATCATAAGAAAAGCTTACATATTTTTTCCCAAATAATAAACAAGACTGACATTGTCTTCAACTGGGAGCAGGAAAGACAATTATCTTAAGTCACACCACATCAGGTTAACTGATGTAAATCTATACAGTAATCCCTCGTGCATTTGCACTCCAAGATGCCCGGCTTCATTTCCTGTGTATTTTTAGTAGGTGTGACGGGATACCACACTCGCATTTTATTGGCTGACAGCATCCGTAAGTGCCTGCGTTCCGTGAGTCTCGGAACGCAGCGCACTTTCGTGCATTAAAGAAACACTTAGAAGCACTTTAAACAATCTATAAGTGTGTGGGAAAAGGTAATACAGTATAAGGTGGTTTAATATCAGTATGGGAGGGTTCATAAATGTCTACATTACAATAAATAATAAAATAGTTTGTCGCAATATCGCAAAATTTGTTTTCTGCAGGTGGTCCTGTAACGCATTAACCGTGAGTATTGAGCAAATACTGTATATTTAAATACATACACTGTATATACAACACGACACACACATATTTACAAAATTCAAATATATTTATACTGTATATATTTTTTCTTCTTCTTTTAAACGTATATACATACATAGATACATACATTTATACATACTATATATATATACTGTGTATATATATATATATATATATATATATATATAAAAGAAAAAGAATTGCTTGTGTCGTGTTCAAGGGATGTGGAGACCAGCTGGCAGACATTTATAACATCTCATTGAACAGCATCCATCCATCCATCTTCAGGTCGCGGGGGCAAGTCTCAGGACGGATGCCCATACTTCCCTCTCCCCAGACACCTCTTCCTGCTCTGCCGGAAGGATCTCAAGGTGTTCCCAGGCCAACAGAGAGATGTAGTCCCTCCAGCGCGTCCTAGGTCTTCCCCAAGGTCTCTTCCCGGTAGGACATGCCAGGAACACCTCCCCAGGGAGGCATCCAGGAGACATCCAGAACAAATGCCCGAGCCACCGCAGCTTGCGCCGCTCGAGGTGGAGGAGCAGCAGCTCTACTCCGAGCTTCTCCCTGGTGACTGAGCTCCTCACCCTATCTCTAAGGGTGCGCCCAGCCACTCTACGGAGGAAACTCATTTTAGCTGCTTGTATCCGGGATCTTGTCCTTTCGGTCATGACCCAAAGCTTATGACCATAAGTGATAGTACAAACGTAGATTGACCGATAAATCAAGAGCTTTGTCTTTGACTCAGCTCCTTCTTCACCACGACAGACCCATACAATGACCGCATCACTGTGGAAGCTGCACCAATCTGTCTGTCAATCTCATGTTCCATTCTTCCCTCACTCATGAGCAAGACCCCATCATTGAACAGCATCATCATGAAAATATGCTTCAGAACCGCCACCATTATCCCATGTGATAAAGACATCCTCAGTATCCCACTTCAATGACTGTCATTCATTTGCGATCACAATGATCACAATGAAGCACAAGCCCATCAGAAGGCCCATCAAAAAACCTGACAGCCCTGATTCTGAACCCTGTGTGGTTCATATATTGTGCAAGCTACTCCAAATATGACACTGTCACCACCACCTTTCACCTTGTCCTCACTTGGACTGGAAGAGCACTTGTTTCCAAATGCCTGTTTACTTCTGGTCACCATTCAATACAAAGATTACCTTATCAATGACAGAATTTGACCTGTTCAAACTTGAACATCCCCCTCTACCTTTGGATCCAGACTTACTGACTGGAAGACTGCAGGCAGTCTGAATCAGGCAGCAACTCCAACACCATTGAGCAGTAGCGTCTGCTCATTCCAGCAAAACTAGGAGTCAACATTCTGCTGCCTTAGACTGGCATGTCTGCCATCCAGCCATGTCCCCTGTGTGGTACAGTTTGACCCAAATCATTTGCAGTAGACTTTTGACTGTTGAAGTTACCTATGAAACAGGAATGGAACACTAATTTACTTTCACAACACTGACGATTAAAGGTGTCTCTTCTCAACACCAAACCCTGCTCCATATACTAGCATTAGCTTATGAAAGTCATCATAAGCTACTGCACATACGTGATGATTAAAATTTCAACTTTATTTATATAATTTGTGTTAAGGAAGACATGTGCTTTCTTCATACAGGGGATATGTCGGAACGGATCCCAGTCCAGCTGTTTGACAAGGGGCCAAACCCCCCAGGCTGGTCAGCCAAAATCTACCCAGGTGACATGCGTACTCATTCAGCCACCATTCATGTCTGCTCTTCTGCTCGATCCTCGGTGGGACTTTATCACCTGCTGGTCCACATGGAGACTATAAATAACAGAAAAAGCTTTGCAGTTGGCACATTTGTGCTGCTTTGCAACCCATGGCTGAGAGGTGGGTCCATGTATTAATAATCCTTCCTGTTACTGTCCACATCATCTGGTTATTGAATGTATTTCATAAAACTATCTTTGATTTTCAGATGATCCAGTGTACATGCCACTGGATTTCCAAATACAAGAGTATATGAAGAGTGATTATGGGATAGTGTACATGGGAACCCCTCAAAACATTTGTAGGCTGCCCTGGTCATTTGGTCAGGTATGTGACATTTAAAAATTAAGTACTGTGATCATATGGCGAAACAGATCAATGCATGGGACAAGGACACCAACAAGCTGAGTTAAAATGTCAAACAAACAAACCTGTTTCAGACGACCATTCAGATCTAACTTCTCCAAGTACTGAACTGGATTAAAGAAGGACTTTGATGTCTGAAAAAGCTGCAAGAGCTGCTAACGGTATACAACAGCCAATAACAAAATTAATTTGTCCTTTTTGAAATGTAAGAGGCCAATAAGGTAATAACTGGCCAATAACATAATAAAAGTCCTTCTACCTTTTGATCCAGGACATACTGACAGGTCACAATGTTGTGTCTAAAATACCTTAAAAAAACAAAAAAACTAGCAATTAGATGATTTTCTGTTTTTCTCTGTTGGTCAGTTGCTTCTCTTCTTTGACCTGTGAGGCTTTCGTAGCCAAGACTTATACAGTACTCACTTTCTCTTGGGAATGTTCTAAATCTGTGTCATAATCGCAACCCAGAGCACCAACACCAACCCCACCCTTCTATACATATTGATAATCTTAATCTTCAAACCTAGTGTCAGCATCAGCGTGCCCACTCTCACCTGCTTAGGTTCATTTGCCGGTGACTACTTGCTATACACTTTACCAATTAACCCCAAACAAGAAAAACAGCAATGCACAATGCCATAAACAGTGATTGGCTGTGCCGGTCTTCATCTGTATTGGTTGGATGAGTGGGCATCTTAAACAGGAAACTACACAATGTTAATTTATATATATATAAATTTAAACCACAATACACACACACACACACACACACACACACACACACACGTATATACGTATATATATATATATATATATATATATATATATATATATATATATATATATATATATATATATATATATGAACTAGCATTCATGTCACCATTTTCAAAGAACAAAACCAAGACAGTGCATGAACCCACATCTTTAATGCAGCTGGTTTTATGTGACTTTCCCTGCTTTGCGATCAGGTAAGCAACTTTGTAGGACGCTGTGATGATCACTTTGTTGATGGGTACAAAGCCAAGAACAGGCAGAGTCGCCTTTTAGTTGTATCTGGCTCTCTTCACATTGAATTTAGCAAGCGTTGTGTTTTTGTCTTCCCCATCTCCATGCAGCTTCAGGAAGTGTTCCTTTATTTTTGCCAGTGCGAGATTAGAGTTGCTAAACTTTGCATTGGAAATCATGCAGATAGGACGCTGACTTCCATCACGTTCCGTTATACATGTAAATCCACGTTGCACGTATTCGTCCGACCACTTTATTTTTTGCTCAACATAGTTACTATGGATTAACGTATTAAGAAAGACATCAGACGACGTACCATCACGACTGGCATAAATCGACTACTGAGAGCGCAAAATCCCTTGTAGCACAGGTAGGCCAATCAATGTAGCGTGATCACCCCCAGCCAGTGATTGCTAAGGAGGGTGTGTCATCACGAATTGATAAGATGTGTCATACGTACACTTTGATTCGTGTATGTTCGGCGTTGTCCGCCATCTCCGCCGAACTGGAGATCGACTCACTGAACCCCTAAGGTTTGATGGAACCCAGGTTAAGAACCACTGTGTTAATCAGTTCATGTCAGAAGACCAAGTCTGGCTGTATAATCTTGAAGAGGTAAAACATTAGTGAGATCAGTGGTGAATGAATTGTATGGCTGAATGGAACATGGTTTTGCAAAACAAAATGTTAATTCAAACACAAAACTTTACAAGTTGATCTTAAATTGGAGGAAGGCAACAAGGGACATTGGGTATAGGGTAATGAACCTGACTGCCACTTCCTGCAGGACTTGACAGCTCTGTCTCATGCAGGCAGAAAATAAGTTTTTGTGCCAATTATTGTCAGAGTGTAACACACCTGTAATCCAGCAATCTTTGTGTTTCCATGTGAGAAGTATGAGCCTGGGGTCCTTGAGGCATGTCTGCAAATTCTGCAGGTCAGTCCACAGCATCTCAGTGATAAACGCAAAGACTACATTCTGCGAGCAGACCCCGCCTACCTCAGCAGGGTGATTTGTGCTATGGTGAGAGGCAACAATCTTAAATATTACCTCTCATTCCAAATTAATTATGAATCATATTGATGATCTAACTGGATACAAGCATTGTTTGTTTCACTATGAAATATCAAACAACGGTCAGTAGTGTGTCTCCTCCTGTCCTAGGTGAATTGTAATGATGACTTGGGTATTTTGAGGGGGAAGTGGCAGGGCAGCTACAAAGGAGGTGTTAAGCCTACAGAGTGGATCGGGAGTGCTGACATTCTTCACCGCTGGGTTGCGTCCAACTGCAGCCCTGTGAGCTATGGGCAGTGCTGGGTCTTTGCATCCGTCCTCTGCACAGGTACTTAGAATTAGTGGCCAAAATCAGGTCTGACATCTAAACACCGTTGCGCTCTCTCTAATGCAAAACAGCTGTTCAAAAGTTGTAACTGATCAGACCAGCATCAATTACACTTATTGAGAGTTCGGCTTCTTACACGATTCCCAAAGTCCTTTAATTTATAATAGCACTCTTTGCATTATTACTCTCTCGCCACCAACACAACAATAAATTCCAGAATATGCTGAAAAAATACAACCTAGAGCAAAAATGTCAAACACAAGGCCAGAGGGCAAAACATGGCCAGCCACATCATTTATGTGGCCCGCCAGAGCATAAAAGATAAGAGATAAAAAGATAATAAAAAGTCAAAAGTACAAAAGAGTGCTTTGACCAGAACTACACAATTCAGTAATCAAGCCCATTTTAACATTGAAAAAAAATGTTTTGGACAAAGTTGATGTCACACCTTGTGTTTGATGTTGTTTTTCTTGAACCACTTGGATAGTTTGATCCTTAATTTATGGAGTTATGTGATTTTAATAACCTGAAAAATTAAAATTATTTATAACAGAGAAACAAGCAAAGAGGTTTTTTCTCTACAAGTGTAATGTTTGTAACTTGAATATGTAATAACTTCAGAGTTATTTAATATTAAATAGTTACATTTATTTTACATTAAACTGAGTTACATTTGGTTACATTTATAAGTTACATCTGGCCCTTTGAGGACAGCCATTATGCTGATGTGGGCCTCCATGAAAATGAGTTTGACACCCCTGATCTAGAGGATCGTAACAAATGCAAATTATTTTATAGATGGCATAAGTCTGGGATTAGTTTGTGAAGGAAATGTTTGTAAGTGTTTCTATAAGAGACTTTGTGTTTCAGTTATGCGAGTGTTGGGGATTCCTTCCAGGGTGGTGACAGTTTTCAACGCAGCTCATGACACTGATGGCAGCAGGAACGTTGAAGAGTATTACTCAACCAAGGGAGAAAAGCTCAACCTGTCAAAGGACAGCATTTGGTTTGTATTTCTTGATAATTAGATGAGTCTATTATTCAGTAAAAAAAATGGAAGCACTCAGATTTATGAACACTTTTTGACCATTGGTGTACAGGTATACTTCGACTTATGTCATTTTGAGTTACGTCGATTTCGATTACAGTATTTTCCGCACTATAAGGTGCACCTAAAAGCCTGTAATTTTCCCAAAAACCTACAGTGCGCTTTGTAATCCGATGCTCCTTATAGTGCAGAACATACTGTATACAGTACGTCATTTTACTCCACTTTGTGTCTGCCCGCCACAAATACTGGAATTGTAGAATTTCTAGCAAACCATTAAAAACACATCATGTTACTGTACAATAAATAAAAATAAAAACACATAATATCATATTTTTAGCCCGTAGTAACCCCTGTTACCCACAATGAGGAAGAATCGGCAGTCAACGAGATGGCGACGTACGCCATCTCGTACAGCAATGTTTTTTCTGTACTATATTAAAAAATAAAACGTAATTGTTTGAAAGCTTAAAATAGATTCATACTGATCAAATGTTATTGAAAATGCATTCATAAAGTACCGTACAGAACTGACTGGGAATGGTTATCTTCAGTTTAGCCTGGTAACAAGTTAATTCAACTTACATTGTTTTGTGACTTACTGTGAGTCTCTTGGAAACGTTTAACGATGTAAGCCAAGGTTTACCTGTATTTGTGTGTGCATCCATACCTGTGTGTTGTCTTGCAGGAACTTCCATGTGTGGGTAGAGTCCTGGATGAGGCGACCAGACCTCTCTGCAGAGTTTGATGGTTGGCAGGTTGTGGATCCGACCCCCCAGGAAAAGAGTGCAGGTATGTTCCTTCTTCAAATGGTTCTGTTAATCATTCTGATTCACACACTAATCTGTTTCAAAAACTTTATCAAACTAAATTGAAAATGTATGGACATTTCAGCCATAATGACTAATACAACATATTTGTTTTTGCTTAAAAAATTAATTAATTAATTAATTAATTAATTAATTAATTAATTAATTAATTAATTAATTAATTAATTAATTAATTAATTAATTCATCTTCTGAACCACTTTATCCACTGTAGCGGGTCACGGGAAAGCTGGAGCCTATCCCAGCTGTCTTAGAGCGTAATGCGGGAGAAACTCCTGGCACGACGCCAGTGCGTTGCGGAGCCAAACAGAGACAGACAACCATGCACGCTCACACTCACACACTACGGGCAAGTTTTGAACATGTTTTTAAAGGTGGGAGGAAGCCAGAGAACCCGGAGAGAACCCACGCAGACACTAGGAGAACATGCAATCTCCGCACAGAACGGGACTCGAACCCAAACCCGCCTTGCTGTGCGGCGACACTGCTACCCACTGCGCCACTTGATCATTAACAGTTAACTTAAATTTTTTGCAGGGGTTTTCTGCTGTGGTCCTTGTCCAGTAACTGCCGTCCAGCAGCATTTCCTCAACACACCATATGACTCCTCATTCGTCCACGCCTCAGTTGACGCTGACATTGTACGCCTTATTGTGCGAAATGGACATGTGGTGGGGAGGATGGTGGAGACTGAATGGGTGGGCCAGCTCATATACACCAAGAGCATCGGCTCAGACAAACCAGAGAACCTGACACACACTTACAAGAGCAAAAAGAGTAAGGCAATCTCATCTGTCTGTAAGGTTTCTATGGTGACACAATTACCTCGATGGATGCAGTTTAGTGTATCTATGTGTAATGAGACAGTATAAAAAATACAACTTGGATAGGCAGTGGACACATTGCACAAGAATTCTTCTCACTAGTTTCTGTCTATGAGTCACTCTTGACACATGTAAAGAACAAAACAAACAAAAAACAAACATCTTTGGAAAGTTTCTTTGCGCAGGATAAAAGAGCCAGTGAGGAGACAGAAGAAAAACCTGTGGCTTCATAAAAAAAAGAGAGCTGCAAAATACAAGTTTTTATACTGGTTGTATCACTTTATTTTGTTGTATTTATTCGCCTGACCAGGCTGGTCCGTGAAATTATTGTCTGACAAACAAAAAAACACAAAAAAATGTTAGAAACAACAGATCTAGATCACATGCCTCTGCAAGTGAATTTCTGAATTCTGCTTTAGTGACACCGTGACCCGTCTGACTCTAGCTCAGCAGGACAGTGATGTTTTTCACGTAAACCCTTATCACATGAGAATAGTCATTATTATACTAAGACAATCAAAGATACAATTAATTAAATGACATTTTTAATCATACCGCCTTCCCAATAAACTTTCAAATCAAATCACCTGTTTTCCTCCTGAAGGGCTACCTTTACACAAACTTAAACCTTTACACAAACTTTAAAATAGAGGACACCGTCATTACACCAACATGTTGAGTGTCGGGGTGGTGAAATTTTGTTTCAACACAATGTGTTTACATGAATTTGTCAGAGTCAATGCTTGTATTTTCCAATTTGCTAAAGCGTCAAGCTTGAATAAGAGAGCACGCTCCCCCTTCTTACTCTCTCTATTGGAGGGAGAGGCCATCTCACCAAATCCAAAGACCAGGATATGCAGATAAAATGTGATGATTGATCTGACATGCAGTTCATCCTGATTGTTGTAATACCACAGATGATCATTCTGTTTCAAAGACAAGTCTCTTTTATAACAGGGGCTTTCCAGTAATGAAATAGTTACACAGCGTGATTCTTCTAATTTTATGGTCACTAGCAAAAAGGAATCCGTTTGCCTTCCTGATGAAGTGTAGCACGTTTGTTTGACTTTGATACTGTTGCATATTTCATGATACAATGTCTCTCTTTCAAACAACAGTGTTTACTTCCATTCGTTCTCGTTTGCAGTCCAGGCAGCTGCTGGATGGACCAGGTAAGCGTCCCTTCCACTCATGCTGTCCCAGTATGACTGTTTATTGTGCTGTAGGCCTTCTAACAGTTCTTATCCAAAAGTTTATTCCCATGTCCTAACCATACCATATCAGATACAAACACATATGCTATAAAGTAGAAGTATGTAAAGCAGTGGGAACATCACTAATATTAGTTAATAATGAATCATTCATCCCTGATTTGTCTGAATTCACTTACAAATCCAGACATTCTTACCTAAATAATCAACTCTCTTCTGTGGTGAGCACTACTGTATATTAAAAAGTCCTGAAATGCATAACTCATTATCATTATGCTTGGATCATTACTTGTAGTGGACATTGATCAAAGGAAAACTTTACTTTTGGTGAAAATTTCAGTCTAAAGTGAATTATTTGTCTCACTGAAGCCATTTATTTATGACCCCAGTTTTCCAACATGTGAGAGAGCTCCCATTTAATCTAGATGCATGCAGTTTCACATGTTAATTTGGAGTGAAAAAGAGGCACCCATCAGACTATTAGAATATTATTCGATCTGTGTTTCTTAATTTAAACATTTTCAATATTTCACAGGTCAACTTTATTCGGGCTTTGGTAAAGTGACAGTAATACCTTATGGGTTTGAAAGCACTAAAACTGTCCAAGTACTTTACCTTTCTCTGTGGGTTCATCTGGTGACTTTATAAACCTAAAGAAAACATCTCCATGTCTCCATGCAGCAAGAATATCCCCCAATGTAGAAGTGTCCTTGAATGTCGATGGTGTGCCATCAGTGGGTGACAGCATCATCATCTGTGTGACGGTGGCGAACAAGTCAAGCCGCCCCAGGGTCCTTGTTGAACACCTTGATGCACAGCTGAAGGAATACAATAGGAACCCACGGGAGAGTTTTTGGAGAACACACAAATTAGTGGACATACAGGCAGGTGAAGGTGAGGAATCCTGCACAGCAGGAACAGCATTTATTTTTCAGTACAATTTTGTAAGTTCTTGTAGTAACTACTATTTTTCTTATTACATATGAAATATCAAGAAACCCCTAAACAAACTAAGGGTTATTTGCAACTTCTAGTTATAGAGTTGTGTTTCTGTCATGTTTTTCTCCTCAAATCCTTTATGATCTCTGCAGTCTTGACGCTTTACCACACCATCCTTCCCTCTGAGTATGAGGCAGTACTGGCAGGTAACGACATTGTGAATGTAGCCGTGGTGTTAAAGGACGTCAGGACCAAAGAAAGATTCCTGGCAGTGCACGAGTTCAGCGTTAGTTCACCACTGATTACAATACAGGTATACTGGCATCATGATTTTTATCTGCTGTTTCAAAAGCAAACAAAGCATGCATAGCCTGGTCTTCTTCTCACTTGATATCTTTGCTCACTTTTCTCCACATGCATTATGATTACTGCCTCATAGTGATTGAACATCAGTCCTATGGAGAAGTAGTAATGTTTCTGGATGCTCTGTTGTATGGAGTATGTTGTATGATTTAAAGTCAAAATGTAACAAAGGGACATAAACCTGACAAAGATGTGCTGATTTAATACCATTATATATGATATTTATATATATATGACTTTTTATCTCATGTTATGAAAAAACTAGATAGAAGGGGGAAACAACATCCAGATGAAGAAGGAATACACGACCCACATTTCCTTCATCAACATGTTCCCCAAAACCCTGTCCGGTGCTGTATTAACAGTAGAGGGATTTGGCCTGTTGCAGTACAAACACATATCCAGGTAAGCCTGTTCACACTTCAAGGCATACAGTAAATCCATCTGCTCATGTGACGTTTATGGTTGCCGTCTTCGGAGACAGTCAGTCTGTGAGGCCACATTCCAGTGATGCTGGCACAGTTGTTTTGTTTGTGCTGTTTTGTTCGACATGTCGGAGGAATGTGGTGTGAGAATGCTGTCAGGTATGTAGCTGCAGCGGTGGGTACGTTATGCTACTACCAAGAAGCTGTGGGAATAGAGTAAGGCCTGATTTTGACACTAAATGACAACATGTTCAGTTGTTGTTTTACGACGTTGTACTTCAGGTTATCACATCGATGTACATTCATCAATATTTCATCATCACTAAAGAGCTCAAAGTTTTGAATCATACATACTAATATCAATATTTTTTCGTAAATTGCGTATATGATATCAATCACATCCTGCTGCCTACCTTTTACTGTTCTTCAGCATTTCACAGTAAAACATAAAGACAGAAATTTAAAAAAAAATTCATGGAAAAATTGAAGACTCATCATGTTCAGCTACTCAAACAGCCAAAAAACCTTCAAACTAAAAGAAATTTCCGGTTATTGTTTGGTTTTAAAGCGGGTGACATCATCGTTTTAATAAAGAGGTGCCAGAAAAATATTCTACAATAAATATTTCTTGATTCAGTCTGTTTCCATAATGTTTTAGAAACATGGAATTTTGTGACTTTATTCATGCTCAAATGGAAGACTACAGTATTTGACTATTGAAGATCTAGACCAGTGGTTCTTAACCTGGGTTCGATCGAACCCTAGGGGTTCGGTGAGTCGGTCTCAGGGGTTCGGCGGAGACGGAGGTCAAGACAAAACACCCGACATGATGTGTCGGGTATTTTTGCTGAACATTCACGAATCACTGTGTACGTTTGACACATCGTGTCAATTTGTGATGACATGCCCCCTTAGCCGTCACTGGCTGCAGATGATCACGTGACGCTATATCTATTAGCCTACCTGTGCTACATGGGATTTTGCGCACTCAGTAGTTGATATGTGCCTGTCATGATGGTACGTCATCTGATTACTTTCTTAATATTTTAATTCATAGTAACTATGTTGAGCAAAAAAAGAAAGTGGTCAGACGAATATGTACAACGGAACGTGATGGGAGTCAGCGTTCTTCATGATTTGAATGTCAAGTTGAGCAACTCTAGTCTGGCACTGGCAAATATAAAGGAACACTTCCTTAAGCTGCGTGGAAAACAAAAGAAACAGACTTTGCTGTGAAAATGACATAAGAGTAGCACTTGCCAAGGTGAAACCACGCATATCTGAACTGGTCTCTCAATAACAACAGCAGAAGTCACACTGATTTGCAGGTAGGTCATTTCATGTGAGCTCATGCACTGTCTTGGTTTTGTTCTTTGAAAAAGGTGACATTAATGCACAATTCATTAAATACACCAGTAAAACATATACTTATGTCTTAAATTAAAAAAAAAAAAATTTACTAAAGAAGGGTTGAGTGAGAATATGAAACCGGCAGGGTTCCGTACCTCCAACAAGGTTAAGAACCACTGATCTAGACCATCAAACGGCCCATAAAGTCTCGTTATCACTGACGGAGAACATCTTGAGACAAAGCAGAAAGTTCCTGTCTGTGTGTTGTTGTTGTTTTTTTAACTTTTAAGTAAAGTAGACATTGTAATCAATTTTCATTGTAGTTACCTGTTGAGTAACTTCTTGGGATGCCCATAGTGTAGTGAATTCAACTTGACAACCTTCTGTTTTCTGTAACTTCTGTCAAGCTGGTTTCAAGTCTAGTCATGTTGTTTTTTTTTCATTGGCATAGAAAACATAGCAACTATTTAAACCCAAAAAGGAATAAGTTAACTATTTAAAACAAAATTCATAGGTAATACATCACCATGGTAAACACTCAAACAATTAATTTGCAAAGGCATTTTCGACTGTTTGGCTTGAGAGTGGGTAGAACATGATGTTCAGGAGCCAGAGTAATTTCTGCTGTGGTTTCTTGAATAATTAGGACTATTAATCAAAGCTCATCAGCAACACGCACTCACACAGAAAAATTATGTTAACAGTCTGGAGCGAGAGCGTCAAATATCTTGCCAAATGAACTATTTAGTCACCATCCAATATTACAGACTCTTACAATGGATCTGTTTCCACCCTGGAGACTTTAAGGATATTCTTATCTCACCAGATTGGTTCTTCTGCAGCCTGGCCACAGAATAGTGAAGAAAGTGTCCATCATGGCCACATCACCCGGCACCAAACTGCTAATGGCCACATTCACACACAGCAGCAGCCCCGGGATCACCTCAAGGAGCTTCCACAAAGTCTCTGTTCAGACTGAATGACATTTAGGGCTCTGTACGCCCAAGAACACCAACAAGAAATTACTTTTATCTCAAGCATACAATGTACAATGATTTCACTTGAAAAAAAGTATGTATTTTTTTTCTTATGAAACTTTTGATTGATTGATTTTTTTTTACTCACAATACTTACTTACTTTACAATATTTATGTAGTTCACCAGACATTATGCGTGTGTAAATCTACAGTATATAGATACTATAGAATAAACTATTTACAATTTGTGTTAACTCTATATGTAATATTGTTTAATCAGTGGTGCAGTAATAATATAAAGAAACACACAAGTACCGGTATATTTAATTCATAACAACCATTCACAGGCTGAGGAATGAGGCATGATCAGGTGACTGTCATTGGTGTCTGGCTTTTAGAAGTGGCCACAACCAATGAGAGAGGAGACTGACTCATGTTAACACCAATCAGACACGTCGCAGCATCACAGTTCATTTGTTGCTTCTGTTTCCTCCTGGTTTGGTGTTGTATTGTTAGAGCTACTGTATATTTTTGTTTTTTTGACTTTCCTGGTTTGTGTTTTGTATGTGGATGTTTTCTGAACTGCTTTATCCAAACAAGGTCAGTTCAAAATTCAAGGACAACCAGAGAACCGTGCACAGAGAGCTTTTGTCAGGCATCAACAACCCCTTTCATAACAGATTGGACAGAAAGTAAAATGCTGATGAAAGCAGAGTGTTGTGATTTAATTCAGATCTCATTTAGCTGACTTATCAGCTAACTCAACAACTATTATTGGAGGGGACTTCAACATAGTTTTGAATCCCTCAGTGGATCGATCTAATACAGTATTTAATACAGGACCCTGGCCTGGTTGCTTGGATCTAAGACTACCTCACCGACAGACCACAGTTCGTCAGGCTAAAGGACGCCATGTCTGATACTGTGGTCAGTTGCACTGGTGCTCCACAGGGGACTGTCTTGTCTCTAATCCTCTTCTCCCTGTACACGGCGGACTTCTGCTACAACTCAGAACTGTGTCACATCCAGAAGTACGCAGATGACACAGCTATTGTGGGATGTATCAGAGACAATGAGGAGGAGTATAGATGCCTGGTGAAGGACTTTGTTGACTGGTGTCACAGCAACAGCCTGCAGCTCAACACCTCCAAAACTAAAGAGCTGAGGCCTGTACCATAAAGCTGGATTATGGTTTAGCGAGATAAGTTCAGGCTTAACCCTGGCTTTTTGTTACCTTACTTTCTATCGGGCTACGTTGTCGTGGTAACCTATGCTGAACACCTAACCTGCTCCGGAGCAGGATAAGTTCAGGATAAGAGCTCAGCTGGTATGAAAGCCCCGCCTACTGACCAATCAGTTCTCTTGGAAAATGGCCTGCCCATTTTATGAGAACCCGGTGGATCTTGGTGCACAGCTTGTGCGAAGAGCGCTCAGGCGCGAGGGAATATTTAGAGATCGCTGTAATCCGTTTGAATTGCCTAAACAATCGCTGTACGAAAGGTACAGGTTTTGGGGAGAGGGGTTACATTACATCTGTCACCTGCTGGAGCCTTACATCAGTAATGTAACGCACCGCAACCACGCGCTGACAGTTCTGCAGACAGTGTGCATTGCACTGAGGTTTTTTGCCACAGGTAACATATTTCTTAGTGATGTTTGTAATTATAATGATGTCTTTAAATCCCTCGTTGGATGGGTCACAAGCGAGCCACAGATAAAATGCCATTAATCAATTATTTGTTTAAGTAAATCATGGATTGATTGATTCATTCATGTACTTCTGTTGGCGATGCCGAAAACCTCGGGAAAAACACGGTATGTAGAGCTATTCAGAAAGTCGCGGGGGCCCTGACTGAGCTTGTCGATGCATTTGTGGTGTTTCCCGGACACCTGCCCACGCAATGCATCAAAGAGGGCTTTTATGACTTTGCAGGTAAGCAAGGTTGATGTGTAATTTGCATAATGTAGACTAAGCCCTGGGATGTTTACCATAACGAAAAATTTCATACACACATACATTTATGGAACACACAAATGTTACTGTAGTCAGATATACAAGTGCAGTCATAGCGGGAAAGTAATATTATAATGGCACTAACTTCCGCATTGACACAGTCGGCGATTTTTTGCCAGCAATCCTTGCGCAGTTTGGCAGCTGCAACTGTGTTGCTTTTTGCCTGGATTATTGATATGTATTGCTCGTATTTATTAATTTTTATTGCTTGCTCCTCCGTTGTGAAATATGCGGCTCAGGCAGATTTTTCCATGTTTGCGATTGGTCGCATGCAACAAACTCCGCCCTTTTTATGTAAGCGTGTACAGATCTAGAGTGGACAAGCCTGAATTGAATTAGTGAGTTGATAGCCGGCTTTATGGTACCGAAAATCCGGAGGGCGGATGTCCCGGTAAGTGAAGCCAGATAAGTAAGAGGAAGCCCGGCTAGGTTAATCAAGCTTTATGGTACAGGCCTCTGGTTATTGACTTCAGGAGGGACAGACCCCAACCTAGACCAGTTCTGATAGGAATGGAGTAGGTGGAGATTGTGCAGACCTATAAATATCTTGGGCTGTGGCTAGACAACAAGCTGGACTGGACCAGCAACATGAGGCAGCTGTTCAAGAAAGCACAGAGCAGGATGTACTTTCTGAGGAGGCTGAGGGCATTCAACATCTGCAGGAAGCTCCTGTGGATGTTCTATCAGTCTGTGGTTGCCAGCGTCCTGTCGTTTGCTGTGGTGTGTTGGGGAGGGAGCGTGACCAAGGCGGATCTCTACAGGCTGGAGAAGCTGATCAGGGGGGCCAGCTCAGTGGTCGGGATGAAGCTGGACGCTCTGGCAACGGTGGCAGAGAAGAGAACATTGGACATCATGGACAATGTCAGCCACCCTCTGCACACTGATACCAACAACCAGAGAAGCCTGAGCAGCCAGAGGCTGCGCCTCCCAACATGCAGGACAAACAGACTGAAGAAGTCCTTCATCCCTCGAGCCATTAAACTACTCAACTCCTCTCTGGGGGAGTTGAAGAAAAAGTCCACATGTCCACATGAGAGCTAAGTCCACATGAGAGCTAAGGGATGACACAGACAATACAGCAAAAACAATACAAACACTATAGACATTTCGCTATACCCATACTTAACCAGGCCTGTTTATTTTATATTTCTATGCCTATTTATGATTTTCTATTTATATGTTCTTGATGGGTTATTTATTACTCTTTCTATTTGGTGTTGTACTACTCTCTATTTGCTGGTGCTTTCTGTGTGCTTTTTCTGTGTTTTGTGTACTTACTGTGCTGTGTGCGACGGAGAAATTAATTTCCCTGACGGAACCTCCTTAAGGGATAAATAAAGTTATACTCTACTCTATTTCAATAGTACAAGCAAAACAACTACAGTCAGTTAAAGTTCTACAGGATTATATGAAAGATTTTGGTTTAGAAAACATTTGGAGACTCATAAACACATCAAAAAATGAATACACTTTCTTCTCTGCAGTGCATCAATCATTTTCAAGAATTGACTATTTTCTGACAAACAATTCTATTGCACATAAAACTTCTATTAGAATTCATTTATTATTAGTGACCATGCACTGATATCCCTCAGCCTACAAACAGTTAACTACCATAAACCTCCACAGACTTGGCGCTTCAACACTTTTCTGCTTAAAGATCCAGAATTTGATAAAATAATTAAGCAAGAATGGGCAGAATTTTTAAAATATAATGAATTTCCTGATTCCTCTTCTTCGTAACACTGGGAAACTGGGAAAGCTGTGATCAGGGGTAAAAACTATCATACTCCTCAGCTAAAATAACAATATTCAACTACTGTGAAGCCAAACAAAGACGATATTCACAATTTCCTCACCAATTTAAACCTACCCAATCTAAAATCTGAAGACAAAGACACTGTAGACGCTCTGCTGACTATCAATGAATTACAGAGTGCGTTAGATAGTATGCCACCAGGCAAGGCACCTGGTCCAGATGGTTTCCCTGCTGAATTCCGCAAACATTTCTGGTCAGTGTTAGCCCCTCTCTTCTTCAGAGTAATAATAGAAATTAAAAATAATGGATATATAAGTGGTCACATTAATACAGCCGCAATAAAGTTTTTATTAAAACCAGATAAAGATCCTTCTAGCTATCGACCTCTTTCACTAATCAACACTGACAATAAAATAATATCTAAAGCATTTGCCTCCAGATTGGAGAAAATTATTCCATCAGTAGTTCACAGTGATCAAACAGGATTTATTAAGGGTCAACACTCTTCCAACAATGATAGAAGACTACTGAATCTGATTAGCTTGATGCAATGCTGCAACAGGAAAGCAATTGATATGTCACTTGACACTAAAAAAGCCTTCGACAAAGTTGATTGGACATTTCTTTTTTCACTGCTTCATAAATTTGGCTTTGGTGAATCAGAATCAGAATCAGAGTCTTTATTTGTCATGCTGACACACATTTCACATATGACAGTACCAAATACGTCTCTGAAGGTCCCAGTAAGCACGGTCGATAAATAAGATAAATAAGATAAGTTAAGAAAAACAAGAAAAAACAGGGTTAAAAATGTAAGATAAATAAGAAAGAGAACAGAGAAAAGTTAAGAATGCTAGATATATAAAGTGTAAAGTGTAAATTGTAAAGTGTCTGAACAGCAAAAATGTATTTACAATGCAGCAGCTTAAGTGTGTAGGTGCTCCATCTATTGCACCTGATGAAGCACCATATTGCAGCAAATCCCTGTGCGTCACCACAGACACACGGGGCATCGTGAGGGTGACTACAGAGCACCGCAGGAGTTCAGCTGTCTAACAGCCTCTGGGAAGAAGCTGTTTTACAGCCTGGTGGTCCTGCTCCGGATGCTCCGTAGTCTCCTGCCTGAGGGGAGGGGCTGGAACAGACAGTGTGCTGGGTGGGTGGGGTCTGTCATGACGTGGGTGGCCCTCCTTCTACACCTACTTGTGTAGATTTCTGTGGTGGTAGGTAGGCCACCCCCTACAGTCCTCTGTGCGGCCTTCACCACCCTCTGCAGAGCTTTCCTGTCTGCTGCAGAGCAGCTACCATGCCACACCGTGATGCTGGTGGTGAGGATGCTCTCCACCGCACCCCTGTAGAAGACCTTCAAGACGGCACTCCCCAGTCCAGCACGCCTCAGCTTCCTGAGGAAGTAGAGCCGCTGGTGGGCCTTCCTGAGCAGGTAGGAGGTGTTACAGCTCCAGGTGAGGTCCTCAGTGAGATGAACCCCCAAGTACCTGTAGCTGGGGACCACTTCCACAGCTGCTCCTCCGATGTGCAGGGGGGGAGGGGAGTGTCTTTTCCTCCTGAAGTCCACCACCATCTCCTTGGTCTTCTCCACGTTGATGCAGGGGTTGTTCTGTCTGCACCAGTGCACCAGGTGCTCCACCTCCTCTCTGTATCTGGACTCATCGTTGTTCTGGATGCGTCCCACCACTACTGTGTCGTCTGCGAACTTTACGATATGACAGCTCGGGTGTTTCGCTGAGCAGTCATACGTCAGTAGGGTGAACAGGAGGGGGCTGAGCACGCAACCCTGTGGGGAGCTGGTGCTGAGGGTGATGGGGGAGGAGACCGTGTTGTTGATCCTGACAGTCTGTGATCTGTCTGCCAGGAAGTCCAGGACCCAGTTCCCTGTGGTTGCAGACAGTCCCAGCTCTGCCAGTTTCTGCACCAGGGTCTGGGGGATGATGGTATTGAATGCGGCGGTGAAATCCAAGAAGAGCAGGCGGATGTAAGAGTCCCTGCTCTCCAGATGGGTGAGGGAGGGTGAGGGTGAGTCATTTATCCAGTGTGTATCAACCCTGTATAACTCACTTAAGGCTACAGTCACCACTAATGGGATAACTTCCCTAAATTTCACTTTAGAAAGGGGAACCAGACTGAGATGCCCTCTGTCTCCCCTACTGTTTGCAATATTTATTGAACCACTGGCAGTAGCAATACGTCAAAACCCAAATATCAAAGGTGCCGAAACATAACATTAACTTATATGTGGATTACATTTTACTTTATCTAGAAAACCCCAAAACATGGGTAAAGGAAGTATGTAAACTAATTACAACCTTCTTGCGTCTTTCAGATTATTCCATTAACTGGTCAAAGTCAATCATACTTCCATTAACAGATAACTCATGGAATCTTGCAGTCCAAAACTCACTTTATTCTTTTCCCATGGATAATATTAGATATCTGGGTTTAAATAATCCTAATAAACTTTCAAAACTAATCCACTTGAACTTCACCCCACTTCCGGACAAAGTCACTGGTGATCTAAGGCGTTGGAATAACCTTCCCATCTCCCTCCTGGGACGAATAGCTACTGCTAAAATGAAAATAATACCTCAAATCAACTACCTCTTTTCCATAATTCCATTTAAACCGACATCAAAGTGGTTCCAATCCTTAGACTCTGCCATTGTTAAATTCAATTCAAAAAATAAAACAGCAAAAATTAGCCTGACAACTCTTCAAAAAATAAATCTAAAGCTGGTCTGGAGGCATCCAACTTCATGCAGTATTACTTAGCAAACCAATTACAATATCTGATCAAGTGGATCCATCCACATGAGGATTATAACTCCTGGCTGGAACTAGAACAGAGACTGTAATCACATCAAGCTCTTTGATCTTCCCTTCATAACCTCAACCCTTAAACAGCATCCGTGCTTCAAGAATCCTTTGATTGCCTCCACCCTGTCTGCTTGGTGGAAAACCCTTGATGTTACAAGGTCTCAATTACAACCTGGTATACTCTGCCCAATATGGCACAACCCAGACTTTATTAACAATAAAAGGCAGGTGGGCCTCCTTACCCCATGCCTCCTGGGTTTGTCCTGGGCGCCCTGGTGGTGGCGGCCACTGCCTCCTCTGGTCTCTGGGTCTACGTGGCTTCCCCAGTGGCTCTTTAGGTGATGGCTTCTGGATGCTCCTGGCTGCCGGGGTTGGGGGTACTCAGCTAGCGTGGCCCTGCTGGGTTCTGGTAGCCTCTCTGGGCGTTGGTTTCATCACACATACATGTTGGTTTGTGGCCTACCAGCTTCTGTCGATTCCAATTGTTGAGAACCGTTGGGTCCTGTCAGTACGTGATGACTCTCTCTTCAGACACCTATCTCAGGTCCTCTATTTTCCTTCTGCTCTGTTTTCCTCTGGTGGCCTATTCTATATTGTCAGGACCTCCACTAATCTGGTGTTCTATAACATTGATATTAAGCTATCAGTTGTGAGAAATAATAGCACTGCCTGTCTATCCACGACCCTGTTTGTGTTTTCTCTCTCTGTCTGGTTTCCTTACTAACACATAAGGTGCAGCACTTCCCTCTTAGCCTCTCAATAGGAAATTCTAATAAAGACTGACAACTTAGTTCCCAGAGAGGAACAATGATGGTCACATGCTCACATTAAAATATATAAGAGTTTGCTGCAAGACTAAAATGACCATTTATCTCATAAAAAGTTGACCCCCCTTTAATGGAGTTAAACTATGACAATACAGGCAGACAAAAAAAAAAGAATGTTGTGATTTGCTAATATGTTCGTAGCTGAAACGTCATTTTTTTACAGTACAAAGTCAAAAACAATGTTTAAACTGAGTTTAGCTGTCCCTTAATGGAAACTCATTTTGGATTTGAAGCCTGCAACTTGTTTGAAAGAAGTTGGGATGAGGTCACAGGGATTAACATTTGGAAAGAGAGGAGACTGACTGTTGAAGCACTGAAAGAAGAATTCTTCCTATTCTTAACCAAACTTCAGTCAGTCTATAGTCAAGGGATACTATTACATGCTCCATTTTACTGCCAGAATATTAAAGCATATCTGTGATGACGATGACAACGTACAACTCCAGGTGTATCGTCTGGACTGTCTTCAATTAAACTGAACACCAAACACATTTAGGAAAGGATAAGATTCTGCTTTTTGAATGTTTTACAAAGTGTCCCAAATTTTTTGAAACTGGGAGTTTGGGAGAACTTTAATGTGTTAAATGTTTTTGACTAAATCTTATCGATTTTTAATTTCAGTTCCACTAGCTGGCTGGACTCAAGTAGTTCATGATCAAAATATTATCATAATGATCAGATATTTTGATTTTCTCAGTTTGCCAATGAAGTCTCACAATCAGTGTTTCATGAGTATCCACCCTTCATCCCCTTCAGTGGTGAGTTAACAACTGAGACCTGCTCTAAACCACATTGGCTTGGATTAAACTAGAGTAACTTGTGTCGTACATGAGGGATTTACTCGGATACTTATTTCACTGTGATTAAACTGAGGAAGCTGATTCAAACATGAACAGTCAAAACAAACCAGCACCAAATGCTGACACATCCTGTCTTGACTTCTTCCCCGAGACTCATTTCATTCTTTTTTTCCTGCTTATTCTTGGGCCCTTGTCTTTCAAACCAGTCTTCCAGCTTTGAACACAAACCATTGAAAATGTGTTGCCTTCAAAACCAATTTGAGATTATTGAAGTTATTAAAAGTTATTGTTATGACCACAGAATTCTCTCCTCCACAGGCCCCGTGTAAGTTTATTAAGGTATTGTAATTTATCTATTTTTTTTAAGGTCTTAATTAATTAGGCTTGTCAGTGTCAGCTGACTGAGCTGCATAGTTGTAACACCAGACGACCACTAGGTGGCAGCACAGGGACATTACAATGATCATTAGAATGATCAAGAATTTCTAACTAAGTTTTCTGTCAGAAGTTCAGAGAAAAAAAACTTGAACAAAAAAAATAAACAAAATAATATCCGAATTTAGTGTAACTAGCAAATCTTTTGTCATCAACTTAAATGAAAATGTATGTTTCATCACTTGTAAAGAAAATAAATTTTCTTCTTATTTTCCTTTTCAGTCTTTAAAAATAATTTTCTGTCTTGAAATTATGAGTTGAATTAATGGTCAGACTTGAGTTCACTTCATTTAACTGATGGTATTAGAGTGTTGGCATTTATCACCAGAATTTCCTCTCTTTTTAGTGAGTCAGATCATTTGGTTCAGTCAGCAATGAGAACAGAAAAAACGGCTATTTACTCACGGTCATTTGTGTCTCCTAGAATTCAGCCAGCAGCTTGTATATATATCACTCAAATTATGCAATCTCATTATGCTAAATCTTAATTTGTAGATTGCCATTATTTTATGCCACATTATATTTGATATTGAATCATTAATGTATGTGTATTCAATGTTCATTTGAACTGAGTGCTGAAAATTAGATTGAACATATGTATGGTTGTAATGTGCCTCATGTTTATCAGTCTAATATACATTCTGCCTTTGTGTCAACAATGCCATTAAATGCATCCAAAAACTATTTTGCTTTCGTTAATTGTGTTAGCGCTCTCCTCTCTGCTTAGGAAGACACGTTTTGCTCCTAAATCCACCATGATAATCTTCTTTATGTCTGATCGATTCCAAGATTGTGAGTCTGCATATTGTCGGAGGATGAGCAGTGGGTGTGCTGATGCAGTCAGCCAGGACTTCAAATGCTTTGGTGATGCTAGTGGACAACCCCCCCCCCCAGCTCTGTCTCACTCACAGTATCCCATAGTCTTGTGTCAACTGCGTAGACCTTCAAGAGTTTGAGTGCTACCATTCGTCAGCATCTGAAGTGGGAGTCATACATCAACTCCTTCCTCAAACAGGCCCATCAGAGGAAACACTTTCTGGAGCAATGAGGAAGTAAAGCACGGCCTGCCGTAAGAGCTGTTCTACAGAGTTCTACGCCACAGTCATTGAATCCATCCTGTGGGCATCAATCATGGTCTGCTTTGGAGCAGCCAGAAAATAGGATGAGAATGGGGAAAAAAGAAAGGACAGCAGAAAAAAGAAAATCACCGGGTCTTCCCTTGCCCCCTTCCAGGGCTTTTACTCATGAAAACCCAGGAAGCAGGCAGGGACCATCATTAACACTCTGACCCTTAGCTGATTCAAGTTCTGTCCTCCAGCAGGCGCTGCAGAACCTCACAGAGACACGACCAAACAGCAGAACAACGTCCTCCCTTCAGCCATTATGAACAGCTGAACTGAATCATCTAGGCCTGCTGGTGTTACACCTACACACACTCTACAGCACAAATAGGCTTATATAACATCCCAATACATGACACTTTGTGGTAGTGTGTGGTTTTGCACCCCACATGCAGCAAATCTTTATATTTTGCTAACTCATGAAAGAACAAAAACACGGTTACCACAGAGGAAATCGTTCTGAATAAGTGATGTGTTTTGTGATATGAGGAATAACTTATTCTATTTAAAAATCTCCAAATTCTAAACCTAAATATCTGATTTGCGGTGGTAAAACAAAGAGGAAATAAACTACTGAAAAATTAAATATTGCTTTGGTGTGAGGAGATATTAAAACAGAAGCTGCTTCAATCCTTGGTTCAGAACCCTTCAGACAAATAACTAGACAGTGATCTTGGACTTTGACTCTTTAATGCACTGCCTGCACTTTTCCCTGTTGCTATAATGGACCTATAAATGGAATAATACAGAGGATCTGAGCTCTATTAGGGCATTTAATTTCAGGTATCTCAGGGAGGCCCAGAAATGTTTTATCTTTATGCCATTTAGTACCTTATAGAGGAGAATTGTGTCACTCTAAGATTCCAGGTTGACATGTGTGTACAGAACAGCTTGTGATCTCACCTCAGTGTCAGGGAGATGGAGGTAGAGGCGTGGGCAGACGGAGACGATAATCAGACTCCACGCTCGCTGAATTTCAGACAAATTAAACGTCAGGGGGAAGCAGGGAGCGGGACCGCTAGGATGCTTTGAAAAGCTGAGGCTATCATAAATTATTAATAGCTCCCCATCACGGTCTCCCTCTCTTCATCCCTCGGTCTTTTCAACCATCCTGTTCTCATCCATCTCTCAGTCTTGGCTAATCAATGTTGATCACTCTTCTCTCTCACTTTGTTCTACTCCCTCTCTCTTCCTTCTTTCTATCTTTTTTCATGTGATATGGTTGTCTTCCTCTGTGCCAATCAGCTGCTGGATTCCTCCCACCTTCCTCTTCTTCTATTCATGTCTGTCTTCTCTATCTCTGATCTCCTCCTTTTCTGACTCCTTTTGGACTCAAGTGATTTTCATCCCTCCCATCCAGCTGTTCTACATTATCTCTTCCCTCCTTAATCTTGATCATTTTATCCTCTTCTTAACGTCCCTCCTTCATTATTGTTCCCTCCCCCTGTCTTCACCTTCACCATACTGAAAATTGTCTTCTACTTTTCAGTGTTTAAAATCTACCATTTGTAAACATGGGATTAACAATCTTGTTTGGAGGATTATTGACTAGTTTCAGTAAATTATCTGATTTATTCATGCTTTGGACCCAACTTAATGTTTCATAATGAGTGCATGAACAGTTGATCTGACTTACATTGAGACATTTTCTCCTCAGTCTGTTTATCTCTTGTATTTTAGTTACTCCTCTTTGAATTTATTTTCTGGTTTTATTCATCGCGGCTCTCTTATTTTCTTCCCTTCTCCAGTTTTTCATTTCTTTTGATAAGTATTGGAGAAAAACCATTAGCCACTATACACAGAATACCTTTCTCATATATAAAACAATGCTGCCAAAGATTGCTAGAAAACCTTTTCTTGGGTTGTGCTTATGAGAAAATGTGAAAAGTGTGGAAATAGTTTCCTCTGTTAAAAGTTAAGGTCCAATGTTTTTCTTTTTAAATTCAGCACAAATACATCAATAGCAAATGTTTTCTGATCGGGATGTTTTTTTTTTTTTTTTTACAATTTCATCTATAGGCATGTTTTTTAAGTGAAACTAAAATCAATGACAATAAATCCTGCTTGCGGACAGCACAGTGGAGGAATGGTTAGCGATGTCACCTCACAGCAAGAAGGTTCCTGGTTTTATTTCTTACAGTTTGTATGTTGTCCCCCGTCTGTGTGGGTTCTCTCCGGGTTCTCCAGCTTCCTCTCATCTTCAAAAACATGCAGCTTAGGTAAATTGCTCACTCAAAAATTATCCGTAGGTGTGAGTTTCGGTCAGTGGTTTCTATACGTTGCCTGTGATGAACTGGCAACTCATCCAGGGTGTACCCTATCTCTGGGATAGGCTCCAGCAGACCCGTGAACCATATTTTATATAAGATGAGACGATTACGATTGTCTCATTTAAAGAAAACAGATGAATGGATGGTATCTGTTTGATAGCTTGTAAATCTTTTCCCATGATCCATTAAGTCTGATCAATAATATGATCTGTGTTGCTCTGTTGTGCCTCAGCTGACTGTTCTTTTCCAGGCTCCTATTGGTGAGTGAATCAACGAATCACAGGATTGGATCTTAGATTATAGGTAATTATATTCATAGTACTGGCCTACAAATCTTTTCACTTCCCAATGGCTCCCAGAAATGTTTTCTTGTGAACAAAATTTTACATGACTTTGCTGTTTGTAGCTGTTTCTAGGAAACATGGATGAAACATAATTACAGTTATTGTAGGAGCCATGAATGAATTTATAGGTATTTTGTGTTATGAGATGATATGATGATGGTTTGATTATTGTATTTGTTATTGTTTGTGATGTTTTGTTATTTCATTGACGGAATAACTAGGTCAAATAGATGTGGGCATGAACATTAGTATAAGTTAAATGGGGCACCTTCTCACCTATGTGGAGGAGAGAGGGTGAGCGGGTTTGCCGTATTTTTGTTGACTGCAAAATAAGCAACACGTAAAACGCAACACACCATGCAACGTTTTATCGCTACGACTTTGTGATTACTTATGAACTCATAAAAACTGTTCAGACTCATTCTTTTTTCGTTAATAAGGGATTAAACGCATTGTATTTTTTTGTATCGTTATTTTTGCCTCTCAGCGATTTATTGGTTTGGAAGTTGCTACATTTTTGTCAGCAAAAACAGCAAGCATTGAAAGGAAACATCTGACAGAGCAACGGATCTAATGATCAAGAGGACAAGAGGAGGAAGTGGGTCAAATCAAACAAACATAATTGGAGATAAACAGCCAGCTCCTACCTCCGTAGTTTAACAGATGTGGAACCGCTGGCAAAGAGAACTACAGCCAGGTGAGCCACACCTGTAGATGCACACGTGAGGCTGAATATTGATGGAAGGAATGCGGCTTCCATATTGACTGCTGTTTGTTCATTGGGAACGATGGCGTGTTGATGACTGAAATTTTCAGCGCGTCGGTGTCATTATCGTTGTTCATTCTGATGCCGAACTTATCTCCATGTAATGAAGGTGTGAACCTCCGTTCTGTCGCTCTGACGTTGCTGCTGCGCGGGATGATGATTACTGGATGAACCCTCATTTTCGTCTGTGGATGTGGTTTAAATGCACAAACAATATATTGAATAAAAAAGAAAAGGTACAAACTGAAAAAAAAAAGTCAAAGTGAAAATGAGCGAAACAAATGCTGGTGTTAGAGTGTGAGAAAAGAGAAACTAAAATCATAGCCAAGGCCTGGGCAAATAAAATCGAAAAACTTCAGCATGAACGCAAGATCACTGACTAAAATAAAAGGGCTCGTACCTGAAATGAAAACACTTATGAAAAGCGGGGAAAATGTCTCACATGGTGGAGGAAAGCGCGACTTCCTCCGCGTGTTCGTTTGATTTCGGATAGTGAGAATGTTGGAGGTCTGAAAAAAGGCTGGAGACGAACAGTCCTTCGAAGCTTTATTACAGAATATTCTGGGCACACGAGACGTACAGAAAGAACTGCAGCGGTGCACATGTGCAAAGAT
This sequence comes from Antennarius maculatus, assembly GCA_013358685.1. Classification (NCBI taxonomy): domain Eukaryota; kingdom Metazoa; phylum Chordata; class Actinopteri; order Lophiiformes; family Antennariidae; genus Antennarius; species Antennarius maculatus. The sequence continues at coordinate 10,327,970 of CM023607.1, read as the reverse complement.
AAGGGAGGATCACACACATCATTTATACCCTAAAAGGCAGGATTGTGGGCGGTGAATCTATGGTTCAACCTCGAAATATCTGCTCTAAACCGGTTTCAGTTGGTACATCATGATCTCTAGGTGTTAACACAAAATGTCAAGTCGACAGTTTCTCAAAATTATCTGAGAATACAGCATTATTAATGACATGGACCCAGTGAGGATATATCTAATGCAGACAAAAAATGTTCAGATACCGACAGTTATGCAAGCATTTCCAAATATGGTCCAACAGTAGATTATTTCCAGACAGAACCTTCATGACCTCAGACAGCCTGGTGCCATCCTCAGGAGCGCAATCACAAGAGTCAAAGCAACAGGCAGGAATCAAAGCCTGGAGAGTCAGGGCGAACACTAAACAGTCTGGCAGAGAACAGAAAGCTGAGCTGGCATTTAAAGAGTAGAGGCTGATTGGGGAGTGGCTGCAGGTATGTGTAGGGAAGGCAGGTGCAGGGAATAAACTGATAGTAGATGAGACAGGATCTGGAACGACATACATGTTAGAAAAAAAACAAAGAAAAGGAAAGCTTAATTGTCCGGAGACATGACAGGTTATTAGCTGACACCGTGTTTTATCATCCAGGTTTGAGAATAGCAAAGGAAATGTTGCATAATTAATCATGGAAGCTCAAAATCATTGCATTAATTTAAGAGAAAATGGAAAGCATGCAATGTCTTCATGTGTTTCTGAGCTGTAGTCAGAAAATAATTCTGTAACAGCATCACCGCTGTCAGGAAGCCAAACGGAAAGGAAACAATCTACACAGTTTCAATGCGGCAACAACTTTGTAGACTATACACTGTCTTGTATTTGTTTTAAAACCAGTAATTATGAAAACATCCTCTACTCTTTAATTATTTATCACTTTCCTGCAGGAATGAAGCCTCAGTGAGCCAAATGGTCAGCTGGAGAACACTTCACTGCATCATGCAGAAACAAATCTGAAGAAACACGTGTCTGGACCTCCTGAAGTGAAATCTGGATTAAGTTTGACCTCTGCAAGAGCTGCTCAGCTCCATCTGATCTCCAGCAGTTTTACTTTGTCCTCTGTCTGCCCTTCAGAGACTTTGTCATACCTGTCATCGCTGCTTGCTCTTCCACTAGTTTCAATTTTCTGTAACATTTTAAGTGGCAACAAAATGATAATGTCATATCTGAATCCCAGACGGAGCACGTACATGTCCAAACATTATCCATCACCTCCATCTCCTTGATGAGGGCAGCAGAAAGAATGGCTCAAATCCTAATTATGGGAAAAATGATTTTCAGTTTTACAATAGTTAAATCTGGTCCTTCAAGTAAAACCCTGACCCTCAGACAGTCAGGACTGCTTCGTGAGGTGCAGCTCATAAACTTACAGCTATTATTACATCCCTGACAACCCCCTCATCTGTGTGTTTTGCATCCAAAGACACGTCAACAAGACAGGGAACAGTGCACATAATGATAGATAGCATTTGATGGATTATACTAAGCAGGAACAGCTGAACACTGAACTTTATTGAAGTGACAGAAGCCTTTAGTGGCTTGGTTGTTACCAAGGGCCCTTTGTGACTTCTTCAGTGAGTCTTCATTAACTTTAATAGGAATTTTGGAAGGTCAGCCTCTTCTGAAAAGGTTCATTGTTGATCAGGTTTCTCCATTTGATGATAATGTGCGTGAATGTATCATTCCAGATTTTTAGAAACGGATTTTTAATTGTTATCGATTGAATTTAATCATCTTCTTTCTCATCTCTTTCAGAGTTTATTCTGATTTTGAAATTGTGTGCTATTGGTGAAACATACTTGTCAGTTTTGTGTGTAACTTTGTATTCTGTACTCAAGTGGCCTTGTATTAGATTAAAATAGTTTATGACAGACAGCGTTCAGTATGAGGTAGAGGATTTCAGGACTGATCGGGTCCGATATTTTTCTGCAGCGCTGCATTTTGTAGGTCTGTGTGATGCTTTCATTTACACACAAGCATACACCTCGACCAGCAACCCTGGTGAACTGCAATAAAGGCAGCTGTGATAATTATGATAATGAATCTAGCTTCTGTCTGCTGTCTATTGTCACCTGGTAATGAGTTTGTCCCAAAGGTCACTGCTGTAATAGCTCATTAGCAGCGCTGGCTAATGCTGCTCAGTGATATAGCTCACAATTACCAGAGGTGCACTGGTCAGTGTGGCTCTCTGCTCTTTATTGTATTGGCCCATTTTTAACCATTGATCACTGGGTTTCATTACTGCTGTGGGACAATGTGGCTGCTTGTGTGTGAGTGTGTTCAGTTGTATGAATGCCTTTGTGCAAATACAAAAACACCTGAAAAACATTTTATATGTGTTTTTGTGGTAAATATATGTGCGAACATTTTAATATAACCCAAATCAGTGCATTTAAGTGAATAGACCTATGTTCATGGACAACATAAGAATACTTGAATGCATAAAGCACATGACACAAACAACAAAGTGTCGCCAATACAACAGTTCATAAATACTTATTACATTCATAATACATTTATTAAACAGGTTGTCAACAACAATATTAATGCTTGAGATTAAGCTGGAAAGCCTATTGTGTTCATTCTCCTGTCAAATTTCAAATTCTGACCCTTTTTTCACTCATAATTATATTTTCAAAACTGAGGAGACAATTATCAACCCCTGATGACAATGTTTGCACAACTTAGCTCCACTAAACTCAGCTAAAGAGAACATGTTGGGAAAGTTAGAAACATTAATGAAGCCACACAGGAATGGTAACAGGCTTCTTAAATGACAAACACAATAATTGGGATTATTTTTCATTGTGACGAAGACTCCAAGGGCCTTTTTTCTGAGTCAGTTCTAATTCTAATTATGAAATCCTCGAAAACTAACTTGTAATTAAGCAGTAAATTGATCCATACAACCAATTCTCATGTCTCTTTACTCATTTTTCCAAACATGTATCTGGTTTAGGTGCCCCATGAGGTTCAAGTGCGTCAGCACTAGTATATTAAACATCTAATTCAACATGATTGAAATTAAGATAAACACATTTTATTTTTCCCGAATATATATTTTTTGTACTTTAACCTCTTAATACAAGAAACTTGCTTCACCTTGGTGATTCAGGTAAAAACACTTTGTTTCAGTGTAGATGAGACGATCATATTTATCTCATCTTCACCTGCTTATCCACAATCCAGGTCAGGGGTTACGTTAGAACCCATCACAGTTCATCACAGACAGCCAGTCACACTCACATCTACAGACAATTTGTAGAGACCAGTTCACCTAAGCTGCATGTTTACAGAGGTGGGAGGAAGCAGGAGAACCTGGAAAGAACCCACGCAGACACAGGAAGAACGTGATAATTCCATACAGAAGGGCCCCACATGGAATTAACCAAGGACCTCTTTGTGACACAGCAGGTCAAATACTGCATCTGTAGTACTCTTTTTGGCATGAAACCATACTGTTGCTCAAGAATGCTCACGTCTGCCCTTAGTTTAGCTTCAACTATTCTTTCCCATAACTTCATTGTATGGCTCATCAGCTTTATTCCTCTGTAGATGCCACAACTCTGCACGTCTCCCTTGTTCTTAAAAATGGGCACAAGCATACTTCTCCCCCATTTCTCAGGTATCTTCTCACTATCTAAGATCCTGTTGAACAACACAGTCAGAAACTCTACTGTCACCTCTCCTAGACACGTCCATACCTCAACAGGTATATCATCAGGACCGACTGCCTTTCAACTCTTCACCCTTTTTAATTCCCTCCTCACTTCATCCTCCCTAATCTTTGCTACTTCCTGGTCCACAACAGCCACCTCTTCTAGTCTTTGTTCTCTCTCATTTTCCTCAGTCATCAACTCTTTAAAGTACTCTTTCCATCTTCCCATCACACTACTGGCTCCTGTCAATACACTTCCATCCCTATCCTTAATCACCCTAACCTACTGCACTCCACCCGTACCATCTTGCCTTTACACGCTTCTTCACCTCTTTTCCACACTCTCCATTGCTCTGGACTGTTGACCCTAAGTACTTAAAATCCTCCACCTTCTTGATCTCTTCTCCCTGTAACCTCACTCTTCCACTTGGGTCCCTCTCATTCACACACATGTACTCTGTCTTACTGCAGCTAACCTTCATTCCTCTCTTTTTCAGGACAAACCTCCACCTCTCTAGCTTTCCTCCACCTGTTCCCTGCTCTCATTACAGATCACAGTGTCATCTGCAAACCTGCATGTCGTAACGAAGTTACTGAAAGTTAAAAAAAGTTCCAGACTATGGCAATCAATCGATCGGTAGTGCATGTGTTCACGTACGTTTTGTTTACATGCGCCACATGAACGCGGGGGTAGGGAGATGTGGATATGAGGAGCTCAGAGGAGGGAAGAGTGTTGATAGGATGGCCCATTAACACGGAGCGTTTTGGTGTTAATCAAAGATATTGAGGACCACCGATCAGTTTGGGGCAAGACATTTTAAATACAGTGAAGTTGGACATCTGGCAGTTGAATGACATGAATCAAAAAAGGCATAATATTGGACCTTTAATAATCTTTTTTTGAAGAATTTCAGGCGTGAAGGCTAAACCATTATAAAAAATACCGGTATTTCATTTTGAACTTCCAGTCATTGATCTACAAAGTTGTTTGGTGAAAATATTATAGCTCAAAGACAAAGAAAAAGTTTCACAGTAATAATTAGGCAAGAAACTGACCTTCCGATTCTTTTTTTTCTTGAGGTTTCCAAAAATTTTGAGGTTAAATATTTGGCTTTTTGACTAATACTACCTTATATACAGTACATTTAATCAGTTATCTGGTACTCATTGGAAGCACAATATCAAAATCTCATTTCTCATGAACATATTCCTGACAACAATAGACACACTGAATGTTTTATTGTTTTGCAATACTTTAGAGATGTCAGCTATTTTGTTATGCTTCAATGAAAAGTAACCTATCATGAAATGTGACGTATCGTCTTTACGTTTCTTTTAAAAACAAATAGTTAAAAAGAAGTTTATTAAAAAAGTTTGGCTTAGGGTTAGGGTTATAAGCAAACTAGCAATGCGTTTATTCAAATGTAGAATATAATTTAAGATTTGAAACTTGCACAGGAGAGGTTACCTGTGAGGTACAGGAGTGTGTGCTTATTTCAAATGTGAAGGGAGAAAAAAAGAGCAAAAATTGACTGCACTCAGCCAGAATCTGTGTTATATTTAAATGAGACAATCAGCCATTTTGGCTTCCTAAGACATGACTTAATCAGTCAATAGGAGCAGTGAGTGATTAATATGACTGGACTGGGAGCGACCTCATCCAAGAGAGAAATGGGCTGATGAATGAATGATCATCACAGGAGTGCTGGAGCGTAGCAGCACGAGTCATAGTAATCAAGGATTAGAGGGAAATTCGAATTTTAATATGGTCCTGGCTCTCAGCGTCTGAGGATGATGATCCATGGACCACTTTTGTGAATGAGAGGAGAAAAAAAGTGGTCAGACATTTATTTGCCAGTTGAACAGTAATGCCTTTTGGAAGCTATAATAAAGACCGAATAAAACAAGTCCGGTTATAATTCACACATTCAATTTCAGTTTCAGTAGACATCTCTAAATTAAACATTAGATGCTAAAAAAGGACTATATGTTAAAATAATCAATATTCTATGAAACTTAGTAACTTCTATTTCCATACTGGCCTTTTTCTGAATCTGGATCATCTCTGAGTTGCTGCTTGGCAAAAGAACTTCTCGCCTATCAAAAGTGATCGACTAAAAGGCTGCTTCTGAAGCAATAATTCAGAAAGTTCTATACCTTGAATATAATCACACAATTTCATTTGCAACTTTTTCATTTCTTTCAAGCAATACTTATTTCAGTTGGTGCTTATTTAGCATCTGTGTCTCTTCTGTTTGAGGAGGTGTAATTTAAGGACTTGAAGATGTACTTCAGTTCGCTGTTTGTATTGGTTTAGAAGCACAGCATGAAATTCACTGCTGATGATACAAACAATACGTTGAGACAGCTTCAAACTATGAAAAACCTGCTACTCATTTCATGTCTGTGTAGATTATCACTCATCGGGAGTCTGGGGTCCTGAAAAGAAAGCAACTGAATTTCCTTTGACTACACTTCTCCATCCAAGACCCTTGAACCAACAGAGGTGACACAGACAACTCAATCAATTCAGCTTCATGTATTTGATAAACAGGGACCTTTAACACATGTGCGCTGATATATTAGGCCTACTGTTATATTGAAAAATGAAGTAGTTTAAACTCAGTTTAGAAAACACTCTCTGTGTTCCTAATAATATTAACCTATATTCATTGTTAACATTTTGAGGGTGACATAATGTAAATATAAGATGTACTTATGAGTGGGTCATCAGGACTGTGCATGTTATCTAATGTTGAGTACTGAAAATGATTTCTGTATTACTCAAAGGAGATTACCGGTATACGAAAGCTGAAAAAATAACATGGATTTACTGAGTAAAAAGGAAAGGAGGATTAAAATATAACAGTTTTTGAAAACAGTTTTTGAATTTAGGTTCCTTCAATGTTTTTATTTTTAGTCTAAAAGAGAATCTTAACATTTTATTTTATTATTTTGAGGAGAGATCACCACATCGGTGGCCGTGCATAAAAACCATTTGTGTTGTGCAAAAGTTAGGTGTCAGTAATGTGCACCACAACCTTTCCTTGTGATGATTACTTGCTGTATGGACGTATTAGTTCTTTAACAATTAAGTGAATTGCTAAAGAAAGGAGTTCCTGTAGTGCTCAATCCTGAATGATGGAATAGCTGATGGAGTATTTATGAAACACCTCCAGCACAGGATGGCTGGGGTTGTCCACGATTGTCCATAGTTTAGAGAGGATTCCGCTCCTGTGGTGCTGCTGGCTTTCCTCAACAGTTAGCTGATCCTGTTCCTGTGGGCAGTGTTGTATGGTACCCCTAATGTGTGGTCCAGCTGCACCATCAGGTTTGTGATTTAAGAAACAATCCCCATCTTTCTCTCCTGGATGGCGGCCGGCTCTGGCTTGAACCCCCCCTCCTTCTGAAAGTCATCTTTCTTCTTAGTCTTTTAGTGTCTGTGGTTGTGGTCACACTGGTCCTCTAATTCTCCAATTGTGGCCTTGTATCACTTTTCACATCTTCCTCAAACGCAGCAAGAAAATTTCATTTTCATCAGAAATTTTCTTAAGAACTGTTAGAGTTGTGTTGGAAGTGTGACGTGTACACAGTGATGCAGAGCTGCACGTAACAGGAGGCAATCTCCCCTGTGCCATCTCAAGTTCCTTTCTTTTTTTGTTTAGAACTATTTTCCTTCTTATTGTTGAACAGATAAAAATAAACTTCATGGCAAGAATAGGAATGGTAATAATGGTTTCAATCATGAAAATTGTTATTGTCTTTCTGTTACTGTAATATTTTATTCAGTTCTGTAAACATTTGTGCACCGCAATCCAAAATCGTGAATTTAAAAAAAATTGCATCACGTATCAGCTCAAAAAACCATGTTAATAGACCCATCACTATCCAGATGTACGTGTCTGAGTTAGTCCAAACCTGTACCTGATTCTCATTCATTCTACTTCTCACATTTCTCAAGCCACTCTAATGTCTACCCTTACATAGACGTCATTTGAAGATTGAGGAGACCGTTCGCAGTGTTTGATGTTTGTGTTGATTCATCGAAACAAATCTATGATGACTTTGGGTGTTGTTGTTCTCACATAGCGCATGAATGAAATCATTAGTGACCTGTTGACATTAATGACTGTACAAAATATTTGAGGCGGTGCTCATAATATTGCAGAGGTGTGAGATCTTCATCTTCCGACACAACTATTAAATCTCTGCCTGAGGTCAAGCTTTCTTTCTTATGCTTACCGAGAAATAAGCTATTTGACTAATTATCTGTAATGTCTACTTCCTATTGACCCGGAGCAACCAACAGTGAAATGCAGTCCATACACTAGTACCACACAAAAAATTTATTTATGAAATTCTACTAGCATGAATGTAATAAGAGCACTAAGACTAACATCAGACACCCTCAGTGAGGTGGACCAGGCCTCAGCTTGTGGCCTAGTAGCACTCGAACATGGGTCTGCTCTCTTTATCTAGAGCCACCTGAAGGCCTTCTCTGCTGCTGCTGTAGCTGTTCCCATGGCACAGTAAGCTCAAACATGATGTTCTTTGTTGCCTCTGACACCAGGATGATGTTAGGTCTCAGCGACATGATGAGGGAATTTGACTTGGCTGCCTAGGTCCACTCATGTCCGCCAGTCCTGTGCATCGTTGAGAATCCCTGGTGTTGATCTTGATGTTCTAGGATTCAATATTTCTTTCAATAGTTCTTTCAATAGTTCTTTCAATAGTTCTTTCAATAGTTCTTTCAATAGTTCTTTCAATAGTTCTTTCAATAGTTCTTTCAATAGTTCTTTCAATAGTTCTCCTGCGCATGCACGAGCAGGCTGCAGTTTCCTCTGCTCAGAGTGCAATTTCCTCCGGGATTAATAATCTACCTATCTATTTCTGAAGCTCCTTGGAAGTCTTAACCATCTCCTCGGGTAGCTGAGCTCCTCCGGATCTGAGATGGTGGTGGTTGACAACACATAAAGGAGTAGTGGCCACAGGGTTTTTAGTCCCACTGAGATTGAGATGCTTGCATCTTCTATGAAACACAGAGTGGATTTTTTCCAGTCCTTGTATGAACTCAGCAACAAATAAGTGTTTTTGAGTTGTTTAAGATTTAAGTTTATTTTAACATGAGAAATATGAAAGAAGAGGAAATCAAGGAGGACATTATTTGCTCATACTGCCAATTTCTGGTTAGTTATGGTCACTTTAATTAAACATAACTGTAAAATAAGAACCAATTTAAAGGAAAAATAGACAGAAATCCAAGGACATTTTTAATGTCCTGGGTTGTTGTGGGAGGGATATCATTCTGTTCTGTTGTACTTCAGTCCCCTCACTTAGAACTTGGCGACACATGCATTAAGTGGTTTGCATCTTTGGCATCTTCCATGGGTGAAAGCAACTCAAGTAAACAACCTATACAGTCAGACAAGCAATAAATGCTGCTGCAAGTCCAATCACAGTCCCATCTAGAATATACGTGTGTAAAATACTATTAATGAATCTGTATGGGCTGATTAGGTCAAAATGTACAGAAAAGAAGACAACAAATGGTCTGGGTGGTTTATTACAAATAATTTGAATTGAGGTGAAGGATGAATAGGATCAAGAATGAGATCATCAGAGGGACAGCACATGTTAGAGGTTTTGGAGATAAAGTCAGAGAGGCCAGACTGAGATGGTTTGGACATGTCCAGAGGAGAGATAGTGAATATATTGGTAGAAGGATACTGAGTTTTGAACTGCCAGGCAGGAGGCCTAGAGGAAGACCAAAGAGGAGGTTTATGGATGTAGTGAAAGAGGACATGAAGGTAGTTGGTGTGAGAGAAGAGGATGCAGAAGACAGGGCTAGATGGAGGCAATTGATTCACTGTGGTGACCCCGAAGGGAAAAGCCTAAAGGAAAAGAAGATTTGAATTTATTAAATTATTTTCCAGATAAAACATTCACATTATAAGTAGTCTGGAATTATAAAATATAAACAATTTTGCCCCTTTTCACTTTACAAACATGCAAACATGATTGCACCCAAGATTACATTAAAAGGGTTAAAATAAAACGGTTAAAATTCCACCAAGAAGGGAAATAGAATGTTATGGAAACACTGTTTTCATCACAGGGTTTGGTTGGACCAACTCCAAACTCATTAGGGGGGCACATTTATTTGGGAGTCAGAAATGCATTGTCTTTAATTTCACGCTACACGCTTCTAGATACCAGCAAGACAGCGGTGAAATTGAATCACACAAAAAAGAGACAAAGAGGAAGAGTGAAAATACAAGTCTTTATTTTCTGGCATAACTCACCACACCAAAGAGAAATAAAGTTCATAGAGTGACAAAAGTGGGATAGAGTGGAAATAAGATAAGATGACAGGAAATGTTTTCATATCAGGTGAAATTCACAAGAGTGAATGTAATTTTGTTTGGATGGAACTGAATTTGCTTGTTTTTTTTACGTTTGTCTTGTGCGTTGTCAGAGAGTTGCGATACTTTCAAAGTTAATTTTGGGAGAAATATTTTGGGACATGTATCAAAGAACGGAGCAAACACACGGAAGAAGCTGCGTTGATGCTGATGACTGTTGTCAAGGCTTGCTGTGTGATTGATCTTTCAGAGCAGCAGGCAATGCAATGAAGAGACAAAGAAACAAACATTACACTCTAGGTTACACATAAAATCAAAATATTACAACTTTGCATTCAGGAAGAAGGCTAAAAAAGATATTTATACTACATGCTTATATTAACATGTGCATGATGTTTCCACATCGGGTCACATTTGAAATTGCAAATAAACAAAATGAAAAGCATCACTGATAAAGTATAAATCAGGGCTGTAAATTAATCAAATATTGAAGGGTTTTGGAAAAATGCTTAGTGGGCAACTTAGGAGTTACAGTATTTTAATTCTTGATACAATAAAACTAGCAATAATGGATGTAATGTAAGAGGCATTACTGGCAACAACGCATCATTTGTCTCCATGTTTTACATTTTACCTGTGAAAGTGAAAATGGGGAATTTATGCATCCCAGTACAGTTTTATTATACGAACTGTAAGAGCAGAATGTTGCTTAATGCCGTTGAAGTAGCAGCTAGTCATTCAGTAGGGTGATAAACCCTAAAAGCATAAAAACACAATATATATGCCATTACAATTACACAATACCCACTCATAATTAAATCAGTCAAATTTTATAATTTAATTGAAATAAACACCAAGCATAATTAAGTATAATTCTAATTAGAATCAATTATACTTAATCAAAAAAGCAGAAAACTCAACTCTGCAGGATGTCTGCTGCAGTACTTCAGTATAAATAGGCTTACAACTCAAACATTTATAATCAAACACAAGTTAGTTAAATTACAATTACTTATTTAAACGGAATTATTATGAACTATTTAAATATCCGCCACACTATCAGACATTCAACATTACCAAGTTATAATATTTAAAAACTTTTAAATTACCAAAGCTGCCGACAATCGTCAAAAATATGTATTGTATTCAAATAGTTCATTTCATGATAGAAGCATCTTTGATTATCTATTATAACTGACTGATTATGAAAGGATTTTGTTTTATTATGACTGCATGACTTTATCTTTGTTTTCTGCAATATACTTCTGCAACATGAAAAAAAAATCAAATTTAATTTGGAAGACAGACACACAAGCTATCCATCCTGGTCACTCCCAGAGAGAACCTCAGCATCTTCATCTCTGCTACCTCCAGCTCTGTCTCCTGTCTTTTCCTCAGTGATACTGTCTCTAGACCAAACAACATTGCTGGTCTCACCATAGTTTTGTACACCTTTCCTTTCATTTTAGCTGAAACTCTTCTATCACACATCACACCTGACACTTTTCTCCACCCGTTCCATCCTGCATCTACATGCTTCTTCACCTCTTTTCCGCACTCTCCATTTGTCTGGACTGTTCATCCTAAGTACTTAAAATCCTCCACCTTCTTGATCTCTTCTCCCTGTGACCTCACTCTTCCACTTGGGTCCCTCTCATTCACACAGATGTACTCTGTCTTACTGCGGCTAACCTTCATTCCTCTCCTTTCCAGGACAAACCTCCACCTCTCAAGCTTCTCCTCCACCTGTTCCCTGCTCTCACTACAGATCGCAATGTCATCTGCAAACATCATAGTCCATGGAGATTCCTGTCTAACCTCGTCTGTCAGCCTGTCCATCACCATAGCGAACAAGAAGGGGCTCAGAGCTGATCCCTGATGCAGTCCCACCTCCACCTTAAACTCCTCTGTCACCCCTACAGCACACCTCGCCAATGTATTACAGTCCTCATACATGTCCTGCACCGCTCTAACATACTTCTCTGCCACTCCAGACTTCCTCATACAATACCACAGTTCCTCTCTGGGCACCCTGTCATAAGCTTTCTCCAGATCTACAAAAACACAATGCAGCTCCGTCTGGCCTTCTCTGTACTTCTCTACCAACATCCTCAAAGCAAATACTGTATCTGTATTACTTTTTTTTGGCATGAAACCATGCTGCTGCTCACAAATGTTCACTTCTGCCCTTAGTCTAGCTTCAACTACTCTTTCCCATAACTTTATTGTATGGCTCATCAGCTTTATTCCTCTGTAGTTGCCACAACTCTGCACATCTCCCTCGTTCTTAAAAATTGGCACCAGCACACTTCTCCATTCCTATGGCATCTTCTCACCATCTAAGATCCTGTTGAACAAGTCCGTCAGAAACTCTACTGCCACCTCTCCTAGATACTTCCAAACCTCTACAGGTATATCATCAGGACCGACTGCCTTTCCTCTCTTCATCTTCTTAATTGACCTCCTCACTTCATCCTGACTAATCTTTGCTACTTCCTGGTCCACAACAGTTACCTCTTCTAGTCTTTGTTCTCTCTCATTTTCCACATTCATCAGCTCTTCAAAGCACTCTTTCCATCTTACCATCACACTACTGGCACCTGTCAATACACTTCCATCCCTATCCTTAATCACCCTAACCTGCTGCACGTCCTTCCCATCTCTGTCTCTCTGTCTTGCCAACCTGTACAGATCAGTCTCTCCCTCCTTACTGTCCAACCTAGCATACAAGTCATCATAAGCCCCTTGTTTGGCCTTTGCTACCTCTACTTTCACCTTACGCTGCATCTCCCTGTACTCCTTTCTACTCTCCTCAGTCCTCTCATTGTCCCATTTCTTCTTAGCTAACCTCTTTCTCTATATACACTCCTGTACCTCCTCATTCTACCACCAAGTCTCCTTATCTACTTTCCTTCCAGATGACACACTAAGTACTCTCCTACCTGTCTCCCTGATCACATTAGCTGTTGTTCTCCACTCATCCGGAAGTACCTCCTGACCACCCAGAGCCTGTCTTAACTCCTTCCTAAAAGTCATGCAACACTCTTCCTTTTTTAGCTTCCACCATTTCGTCTTCTGCTCTGCCTTTGCCCTCTTCATCTTCCTCACCACCAGAGTTATCTTACACACCACCATCCTATGCTGTTTGGCAACACTATCGCCTACCACTACTTTGCAGTCACTGATCTCTTTCAGATTACACCGTCTACACAAGATGTAGTCTACCTGTGTGTTTCTACGTCCACTCTTATAGGTCACCCTATGTTCCTGCCTCTTCTGGAAGAAAGTATTCACTACAGCCATTTCCATCCTTTTTGCAAAGTCAACCACCATCTGTCCTTCTGCATTCCTCTCCTGGATACCAAACCTGCCCATCACCTCCTCATCACCTGTTTCCTGCACCAACATGTCCATTGAAGTCTGCACCAATGACAACTCTCTCACATCTAGGTACGCTCTGCATCACTTCAACAAAGTCCAACCAGAATTTCTCCTTCTCCTCCAGCTCACATCCTACCTGTGGAGCATACCCACTAACAACATTGAACTTCACACCTTCGACTTCTAGCTTCAGACTCATCACTCTATCTGACACTCTTTTTACCTCCAGGACATTCCTAACAAAGTCCTCCTTCAAGATAACTCCTACTCCATTTCTCTTCCTATCTACACCGTGATAGAACAACTTGAACCCTGCTCCTAAACTTCTAGCCTTGCTACCTGTTAGAATTTTCCACCTGGTCTCCTGGACACACAGCATGTCTGCCCTCATTCTCTGCATCATGTCAACCAACTCTCTACCTTTTCCTGTCATAGTTCCAACATTCAATGTTCCTCCTCTCCTTCTTCGACCAACAGTGGTCCAATTTCCACCGGTACCCTGTAGGTGAACAGCACCGATGGTGGTCGTTGTTAACCCGGGCCTCGACCGATCTGGTATGGAAGTCATAGGTTTTTAGTCGCATGTTCAATTTGGCAAAAGTTTACGTCGGATGCCCTTCCTGACACAACCCTCTGTATTTATCCGGGCTTGGGACCGGCACAATAAGACACTGGCTTGTGTTTTCTTGCGGTTACATTGAATGCCTTACCATTAAGGATATACTGTATTATATAATTGGGCGAGGAAAGAAATTAATGTGTTTTCCATTCAAACTGAAAATGTCGAAAGTTATTGGTAGCTTTGGAGAACTATAGTGCAAAGTAAGACAATAATTGCACTAATTTACCATGAATAAAATTCAGAGTCTGTTGGTGGATTGTTCATGATCAAGGGACACACAGCTATGATCCCTTGAGCCTGGCACCTCTTGTACACTGCAGTGAAGTATTACCAAAAAAGACTTCATAGTTGGTCAACATAAAAGACAAGTATGATATTGTCACATAATCAAATCAATTTTATTTATAGAGCACTTTTCATGCAAAATGCAACAAACACCGCTTTACAGAATTAAGAACAATAGACAACTAAAAACAAAAACAATAAAGATTGACCCCTCTCTCCCACCCTGTCATGGAGCTGATGATCAAGGATAAGGAAATGGGGCCATCCACACTGGGAGGATCCACAGGCCGTGTCATCGGGGGGGATTAGCACCCAAGCCCCCCAATGCGACAGACAAGTGGACCCCCACATAAAAAGGAGGAACCCCCAGCCGGCCGGGTTGAAGAAACCCAAGGACAGTAACCTCTCCAGCAGACTGACCACGGTGTGGAGGACTCCCTTGAGAAAATACTGGAGAAAAAGCTAGACTACAAGCATAATGCAGGACTAAAGGAGTAATTAAAATGAAATAAAGACTGTAAAAAAAATAAAATACTCAGGGCAGAAAATAAAATAGATACAATGCAAGTAAAATAGAAACAGAACACTTTTTAAAATTATCATCTTTAAAAGTAGGGTAAACGCAGCAACATAAAATTAAATAGCCTGTGATAGAAGTACTGTATAAGAAAGGTTTCAAATATTACTCATCTACATCTAATTGAGAGACATCAGCTCACTACTATCACCTGTTTCTGAAGGTCACAGGAAGCCAGAGAGAACCCACAAATGCACAGGATTAAGACGCAAACAAACTTCCAGGTCTTCAGTTGGGTTAGGCTTTGTGTTGTGAGGCAAAGTGTCCACAAGATGAAACACAAAATAGCAAACGGCATCACTTCAGAATATGCTTGATGTGTGCAGAAAATTTCATGAAATAACATTGAGTATTACTTGTTATCTGCTGTGAAACTAAAACTAACCATCAGAATGCTTTAAAGTTCAAACTTTGGAAAGGACAATTTATTAAAGAACAACAAATATCCTTGATGATACAAATGTATAACTTGTTCTGACTAATTAATGTTGTACCAAATGAAATGAGGTATCTGTAAGAACAAGGTCAGCATGACAAAACATGCACTACATGCACAAAGAGAAAATAAGTATAAATTGTCATACATACACAAATGTCTCATGAAACATGCTGTCTCTGTTTCCCTCATTACAAAAAAATTACAGTTAATTCATGCACACTGTATTTGCGTACTTACAGAGTTATTCAGCAGGCAGGGAGGATTTAGAGGTTGTGTGTTCATATTAATAAGTTGGCCAAATAGACAATCAGATAAAAAAAAATTATCTGATGAACCAGATTTTTACTGGTGACTCAACCAGGGTGTACCAAGCCTCATGCCCAGTATCAGCTGGGACAGGCTGCAAAGGCTAAAGACCAGACGAATACTGATTTTCTTGTTTTCTAGAAAATAAATAAATGAATGAAAATTACTTTTATTTTGGATGTCACTAAAGTATGAGATTTTTTAAATTTCTGAAGTGTTCTATTTTGAAATGTTCCACAGATGTACACATGTACAGTATGCAGTATCAAGTGTGTGAGTGAAAAGACGACACAGGGAACAGTGGAAAGAAGCAGCTGTCATGTAGTCCCAGTATTTACTGCTTACCTATGGAATTTACCACAATAGCAGCTAGTCTTCTGGGATTTAGGGATTGTTTACATAGTATCCATAACTTTGTTTTTTTTGTATGGTTTTACAACACTGTCTACCATGGCAAACTATTAAAAACAGTTTTCAAAATGTCTTCTTTTAAAAACAGCCACAACACTATGTAAATTGGAAAAATACAAATCCTGTGAAAGTGACAACGACACAGTCCAACCTCAAATATAATATCACAGTCTCTGCCTAATTTCCATTTGGAAACATAATACTTTTTGAACCCTCTGTGTGGGTCTTACTATGTGAACAAAACACTTTTTAAATATGCAAAGGAACCATTTAAACTGACTAGCACATTTGTTGCCATGTAACCTTGGCCTTGATTTCCAAATGGGAAATCCACTTACTTTAGACACTGCGAGTGTATTAGTTTCCATCCATGGTAGTACAATTCAATAATAAGAAGGTGATGCTGGATCGTGCTGTGTGGGGGATGATGCACTGTGGTCGATGGTATTTACACTGGGCCAATATCACAGAATCCCACAGTCTCTTCCGTTCAAAACGCCATCTTAACAGAGGTAATAATTTATCCTCTTCTGATACACACACACACAACACACACACACACACACACACACACACACACACACACACACACACACACACACACACACACACACACACACACACAAGTCAATTCCTGCTCCCTCTGCTGACACGATCATTGATAGAATGATGAAATGATTTTCTCCTTCAGTGCTTTTCAATTGACATTAGGGGGAATATTGTACTCCCTTAGTGAAATGACTGCAGGTAAATCAAAAGAAACTGGATCCACTGAAATTCAACCTTCTCTCTTCATTAGTTTGATCTGGAAAGACCCATATATCAGATTGCACAGCATCTTTAAAGAGAAAAGTAGCTTTACTTTGGGCAACATTATGAAGCTGTAGTTTTCATACAAATACTATGCTCATCTTAAATCTGCAACATTCCAGCTTATTCATCCAATGTTTGTCTCAAGGAGGCTCATGTAGCATCTGCGGTCAGTAACAGTGATGTTCTTTTTTCTCTCAGACCTCACACTCGTACGGCTCTGTTCGCAATAACTTAAAACCCTCAAGGAGAAACAAACACAAATCTGAAAGAAAACATCACTTCCTGCTGAAAAGAGAATGAACAGTCATTATAGAGAAGGAGATGATCAAATGTTTTTTTGAAGAACTCAGTGCCAGCCAAATAACATCAGGGAATGAACTAACTTTGGAGAGCTGCAGTTAGATACTGTACATCCATCCCAGCTCACACCGAGAAACCCAGCTCCTCAAACTGACGGCACGGAATTAAAAAATTCTTCTCTTCAAACCAGGCAGAGAGGACACGTTCTGAAAGCTGTTCTGGTCGGAAGACCAAGCAACAATTTGTTTTATTGGATAAACATAGTCTTAACATGACTAACTTGTATAAACATTTACCTCTAGAACAGTGGTTCTTAACCTGGGTTCGATCGAACCCTAGGGGTTCAGTGAGTCGGTCTCAGGGGTTCGGCAGGGATGGAGGTTAAGACAGAGGTTTTTGACGAACATACACTAATCACTGTGTACGTTTGACACATCGTGTCAATTCGTGATGACACTCCCCCCTTAGCCATCACTGGCTGCAGGTGATCACGCTACATTGATTAGCCTACCTGTACTACATGGGATTTTGTGCACTCAGTAGTCGATTTATGCCTGTCATGATGGTACGTCATCTGATTGCTTTCTTAATATTTTAATTCATAGTAACTATGTTGGGCAAAAAAAGAAAGTGGTCAGACGAATATGTGCAACGTGAATTTACATGTACTGTATAACGGAACGTGATGGGAGTCAGCGTTCTGCATGATTTGCAATGTCAAGTTGAGCAACTCTAGTCTCACACTGGCAAAAATAAAGGAACACCATCCATCCATCAATCCATCCATCATCTACCGCTTATCCGGGGCCGGGTCGCGGGGCCAACAGTCTCAGCAGGGATGCCCATACTTCTCTTTCCCCAGACACCTCCTCCAGCTCCTCCGAGGGGAGCCTGAGGCGTTCCCAGGCCAGCCGAGAGACATAGTCCCTCCAGCGTGTCCTAGGTCTTCCTCGAGGTCTCCTCCCGGTAGGACATGCCCGGAACACCTCTCCAGGGAGGCGTCCAGGAGGCATCCGGAGCAGATACCCGAGCCACCTCAGCTAGCTCCGCTCGAGGCGGAGGAGTAGCAGCTCCACTCCAAACTCCTCCCTGGTGACTGAGCTTCTCACTCTATCTCTAAGGGTATGCCCAGCCACTCTATGGAGGAAACTCATTTCAGCCGCTTGTATCCGGGATCTTGTCCTTTCGGTCATGACCCAAAGCTCATGACCATAGGTGAGAGTAGGAACGTAGATTGACTGGTAAATCGAGAGCTTCGTCTTGCGACTCAGCTCCTTCTTCATCACGACAGACCTATACAGCGACTGCATCACTGCAGAAGCTGCACCGATCCGTCTGTCAATCTCAGGCTCCATCCTTCCCTCACTCGTTGAACAAGACCCCAAGATACTTAAACTCCTCCACATGGGGCAAAGACTCTCCACCAACCTGAGGAGGGCACACCATCCTTTTCCAGTCAAGAACCATGGCCTCGGATTTTCCTCATCCCACTTGCGTCACACTCGACTGCAAGTGCACGCTGAAGGTCCAGGTGTGAAGAGGAACACTTCCATGGAAAATAAAAGAAACAGTCTTTGCAGTGAAAATGACTTAAGAGTAGCACTTGCCAAGGTTAAGCCATGCATATCTGAACTGGTCTCTCAATAACAACAGCAGAAGTCACTGATTTTCAGGTAGGTCATTTCATGTGAGTTCATGCACTGTCTTGGTTTTGTTCTTTGAAAAAGGTGACATTAATGCACAGTTCATTAAATACACCAGTAAAACATATACTTATGTCTTAAATTTGAATTTTTTCTTTTTTTTTTTACTAAAGAAGGGTTCAGTGAGTGAGAATATGAAACCGGCAGGGTTCGGTACCTCCAACAAGGTTAAGAACCACTGCTTTAGAACAAATGGACATGAAACCAATGCCAGACTGTGTGGTGGTACTGGTGGTGGATCTTCTGGAGCAACATGGGTACTTTATTTTATTAATAAAGTGCTTTATATCTGTTGCTTAGGCTAACGTAACTGTAAATCATTCTTCAAATAAAAGAAGACGAAGATGATGAAAAAGACATCATGAATTTTCTTCTATGATTTCTTCTAATATTCCTTCAAATTCTTTCAACTTAAACCTTTATTGTTGTTGACAGATGGCACCTGCTGGCAAAATTGACGCAGTGCATTCATACGCATGTAGGTCATACAACCATGTGTAAACAATTTGAAGACAAATCATGAAACATACAGATACATTTTATATTCCATATGTTAAAGAAATTAAATTGTGAGGTCCGTATTTATCACATTACTATCAATTACTCAGTGAATCTCTTGAAGAGGTCTAAAAATAAATATAACACCCACCTCTGCTTTATTATCATCACTTGACATTACATTAGCTGTAGTTAATCAATCAATGACAATAAGACACCTGAATTTCTAAGCCAAGGGTTGTCAGTTGGATTGCATTGTAGTTAATAGAATGAACGGATTTGAGAATACAGTAACCAGAATATGTGGAAAGAAATGAACTGAAAACGGTTTGTCTAGCTCTGCTTTGATTTTGATGATTTTTAAACCATCCACTTAATTTGAGTATGGTACGCTTGTATTTTTGGTATAAAACAGCAGGTTATGATTGAGAGTTGTTGTTGCACTAAAACATACGAGATTCAGGATGCCAGCAATTATCACTGTAGGAGAGGCATGTTTCAAAAACCAGGAACACAATGATGAAAATCTCATTAATAGTGTATTGATAACTCACCCCATATATTAACATAACATACACTTTTTCAATTAGCATCCCAGCTGTATATCCAAGACTGAGCAGCTAATACACAATAGAAGAATTTCTGCATAATATGATCAAACCATACAAAGGCAATTATCTGGATTGATTTCTCTGTCATAACAGGACAAAATTTACTTCTAGCTCAGCATTCCTCTCACACTGAGCCATACGAATAATGGGAGTATTGGTCATGGTATAATTACCCATGGTTCTCTGTGGCACAGCTGTTCATCTGATAAGACTTGAGTGCATCTATCTCACTTACAAATCAGTTGGCTTTGAGAAATCTACCAGGCAATGACCTGCTGTGGTCTAATCACATGAGCTTTGGACAGTTAGAGTGTCTTCAACACAAGCTAAATACCATGACCCTTTCTTTTCCTGTTTACTGCCGTTTACTGTGTTGCACGTAACAGTGTATTAAAGGGGTCCTATTATGAAAATCACATTTTTTTTAGGTCTCTACATACAGTGCCTTTTGAAAGTATTGCACCCCCAAGAACCTTTTGACATTTAAAAGATAACAAACTGAAAATATTTTTTTTAAGAATCAACAACATGTGAGACACAATCGTGAAGTGGAACCAAATTTATTCAACATTTCATATCGTGTTCACAAATAAAAAACTGAAAAGTAAAACGTGCAAAATTATCCGCCCCCTTTGATTTAATACTTTGTACAACCTTCTTTTGCTGCAATCACAGCCGCAAGTTTTTTTTGGATATGTCTTTATAAGTTTTGCACATCTTGACACGGACATATTTGCCCATTCCTCCTAACTAAACAGCTCAAGTTTAGTAAGGTTTGATGGAGATTATTTGTGCACACCAATTTTGAGATCTTTCCACAGATGCTTTATTGAATTGAGGTCTGGACTTTGGCTTGGCCATTCTAACACCTTTATATGGTTAGGTTTAAACCTTTCCATTGTAGAATTGGCTTTATGTTTAGGATCATCATATTGGAAGGTGAACCTCTGCCGCATCCTCAGGTCTTTTGCAGCCTCCAAAAAATTTTTGCTCCATCCATCTTCACATCAACTCTAACGATCTTCCCAGTCGCTGCTGAAGAAAGGAAACCCAAGAGCATGATGCTGCCACCACCATATTTTACAATGCGGAGGGTGTTTTCAGGGTGATGTGCAGTGTTAGTCTTACGCCAAACGTAACATTTCGCATTCAGCCCAAAAATTTCAATTTTGGTCTCATCTGACCAGAGCACCTTGTTCCACATGTCATCTGTGTCTCCCATGTGGCTTCTTGCAAACTCCAAACAGGCCTTTCTTTCAAGAAATGGCTTTCTTCTTGCTACTATTCCATAAAGGCCAGATTTATGCAGAGTACGACTAAAAGTTGTCTTATGGATAGATTGTCCCACCTCAGCTGTGTATGTCTGCAGGTCATCCAGCGTGATCATGGACCTCTTGGTTGCTTCTCTGCTTAGTTTCCCCTTTGTTTGGGCTGAAAGTTTAGAGGGACGGCCAGGTCTTAGTAAGTTTGCAGTGTTGTTATGCTCTCTCCATATTGGTATTATTGCTCACACAGTGCTCTGGGAGATGTTTAAATACTGTGAAATTTTCTTGTATCCCATTCCTGCTTTGAACTTTTTCACAACTTTGTCCTGGACCTGCCTGATGTTTTCTTGGTTTTCATGATGCTGTTTGTTCTTCAGTGTTCCTTTTACAGACGTCTCAGATCATCACAGAGTAGGTGCATTTAAACTGAGACCAAATGACACACAGGTGCACTCTGTTTGTCATTGTCAGTCATTTAGGTCAACATTGGATCATTCAGAAGTCATCAAGGAACTTCTGGAGTTGGTTGGCTGCGCTGAGAGAACAAGGGGCTAATATTTTTGCACGTCCTACTTTTCAAGGCTTTATTAGTCAAAAAAGTATAAAATTTATGAATTTCATTCCACTTCATAATTATGTCCCATATGGTATTGATTATTCACAAATATTTCCACTTTTTTATCTTTATATTTGAAGCTCGAAATGTGTCAAAATGTCAAAAAGTTCTTGGGGGGCCAATATTTTCGCAAGGCACTGTATATATAATGGGCTTCCCGAACCCAGTCAACTCTTAGAATCTGGTAAACAAATGCTTCCTGCATCAATAAATATTTGGAATTTTAGGAATTTGTGGCCGAATCAAAATGATTGGATTTTGCCAGAGCACAATTAAGTCAAATATTGCGCTCTTTGATTGGACAGAATGATTGACAACATTGATTGGTTGACATGCCCAAGGGTGTGTGTCACAGGTTTGTTGATTGCAGTGGGGAAAAAAATGATGGCACAGCCGCAAAAGATCCATTTGGTGGTTTTTTATTTTCACCAAAACAACCAGTGAAAAAAATATTTACAGTGAGCGATAAAAAATTCCCCAAAACCAAAACCCCAGCGCAACAAAAAGAAGTATATACAGAGAAAACTTACACTACTAATAGCTACCATGCACAATGTTCTATAACTATAACTCCAACTCCAACTCCAACTCCAACTCCAACTCCAACTCCAACTCCAACTCCAACTCCAACTCCACTCTAGCTCAAACTCTCCAACTCTCACACCTCAATAAAGCAGAAATGCTCTCTTTATGTATCCCCATGCCCCTCCCCTGGCGGACCAACAGTTATTAAATGGGGTTGTTTTTACAATATTTGGTATAATATACCGGAAACTGGCAAAATTACTACTACCCTGCTTTACAAATGAACCAGAACAGAATAAAACATAAATGCCCATCATATGGCTGGTTAAACATTTATCAAAACCCTGCAAAATAGAAAACAATCCAATAATACACAAAATGGTTCAGTCCAGGTACTGGGCTGACCTGACAGCGCGCCACAATGCGCTATTTAAGCCACACCCAGGTAGTGCTTCGGTTTGGCCCCTGAACTGGAGGCGGACAAACGCAGCATCATCACGTGAGCGTCTCTCGCACAGTACTGTGTGGATGTACGGAAAACGCGTAGGCGCCGAGTGTGCACCCTCGAACGCACTACCGCAACAGTGTGTGAATGTGCGTGAAACAGTCTGAGCAGGACTGCGCTCCTGTGGTGCCGGGAAACAATGAGAGCGCTAATGTGGCCGCTCTCCTGGGAAAGGGAGAAAGGCACGCGGAACGGAGATGGACGAAGCGGTCTGTATCGCTCCGTCACAGCGTGGCCCTAAAGGGGAGTTCGTGCAGACTACGGTAGCATTGTGCGGTAATGTCCTAGCCCAGAGCTACACACTGAAAGTTCCTCACAAATTGTTGAACAGAAACGGAATTATAACCTTTCCGGCTTTGTGTTCCACCCATAAACTGACGTTCCTGAACTGGATAGAACAAAAAAATATAGTTCCTGAACCGGTTAATAACGTTACTTGTAAATATAAATATGTAGGTGCCATATTTTGCGCACCATAAGACACACTTAAAAGCCTTAAAATTTTTCAAAAATCAATGCTGCGCCTTTTAACATTAAGCGTCTTATGTGTACATAAGACACTTAATGTAAAAAAATCTGTAAAAATGTTTTTGTGTGATTTTAGTCAGCGCTCCGCCAGATCGACCATTTTCCACCGATATAGGATGTAATACGTCACTACGTACGCCGGCAGCGATAGACCAATCAGAGAACATGACGCGAGGCTACGTCCGGCACACCTCCGGTAGGTACCGGTGTACAGTATATGCCGGTACTGTACAGCAGGTATGCTGCATAACCGCATTTGTTTGGCTAAAGACCCCCGACAATGGCGTCAGCGAAGAGACACGCTTACGACGCAACATGTAAACTCCAGGCTACCAGTTCCGGTTGTTACGGTTCATGTAAAGAGACCGGGTGGCTTTTTCGCCATCTCTCTTGATCTGTGACTCCATGCACGCCCACACCACCCCTTCTGTCAAAAACACGGCAAGCAGCTGAATTCAGAGCTTGCCATCATCCTGGAGGATTAACGAAAGAACTCCAACCGCTGGACATCGGTGTAAACAGAGCCTTTAAAGTTAAGCTGCGTGCGTCGTGGAGCGATGGATGAGACGGTGAACACACGTTTACCAGGACTGGAGGAAGTGCCAAGCGAGTTACACCGCGAGTTACACCCCCACAATATGTGCGTGGATTGCGGATGTCTGGACTAACGTATCTGCTTAGACTTTTGTCCGATGTTTCGCTAAAGCCGGCATCATTACCAGACAGCCACCTGGAAACCAGACAGTCAGCGATAGTGAAATTACCGAGCTATTCAATGCAGACCAAAGATGAGGACGTCGAAGGATTTAGCACAGATTTATCAAAAAATAAAGAAATAAAAACATTTTAAAAAAATGTCGGTGTATTTTTTGAAATTTAAATACGTAGTACAACGCAGTTCAACCACAGTCACCTTTTTGCTTCCGTTAGCTAGCATGCACCGAACAATAACGTGCGCTGTGCGTAAAAGTAGAGAGAGTAGAGTATAACTTTATTTATCCCTTAAGGAGGTTCCGTCAGGGAAATTGATTTCTCCATCGCACACAGCATGGTAAATACACAAAACACAGAAAAAGCACACAGAAAGCACCAGCACATGGAAAATAGCACATCGAAGTACAGAAATAAACTCCGTAATTTAGATTGCGCCTCTTTATACAATGCGCCTAATGGTGTGCAAAGTACGGTACCTTAAGAACTTTTAAATTGGCCAAAGGCCAAACAAGAAGCTTATGATGACTTGTATGCTAGGTTGGACAGTAAGGAGGGAGAGACTGATCTATACAGGCTGGCAAGACAGAGAGATAGAGATGGGAAGGACGTGCAGCAGGTTAGGGTGATTAAGGATAGGGATGGAAGTCTATTGACAGGTGCCAGCAGTGTGATGGGAAGATGGAAAGAGTACTTTGAAGAGTTGATGAACATGGACAATGAGAGAGAACAAAGACTAGAAGAGGTGACTGTTGTGGACCAGGATGTAGCAAAGATTAGCCAGGATGAAGTGAGGAGAGCACTGAAGAGGATGAAGAGTGGAAAGGCAGTCGGTCCTGATGATATACCTGTAGAGGTTTGGAAGTGTCTAGGAGAGGTGGCAGTAGAGTTTCTGACTGGGTTGTTCAACAGGATCTTGGATAGTGAGAAGATGCCTGAGGAGTGGAGGAGAAGTGTGCTGGTGCCCATTTTTAAGAACAAGGGAGATGTGCAGAGTTGTGGCAACTACAGAGGAATAAAGCTAATGAGCCATACAATGAAGTTATGGGAAAGAGTAGTGGAGGCTAGACTAAGGGCAGAAGTGAGCATTTGTGAGCAGCAGTATGGTTTCATGCCGAAAAAGAGTACTACAGATGCAGTATTTGCTTTGAGGATGTTGATAGAGAAGTACAGAGAAGGCCAGAGGGAGCTGCATTGTGTTTTTGTAGATCTGGAGAATGCTTATGACAGGGTGCCCAGAGAGGAACTGTGGTATTGTATGAGGAAGTCTGGAGTGGCAGAGAAGTAGGTTAGAGCGGTGCAGGACATGTATGAGGACTGTAAGACAGTGGTGAGGTGTGCTGTAGGTGTGACAGAGGAGTTCAAGGTGGAGGTGGGACTGCATCAGGGATCAGCTCTGAGCCCCTTCTTGTTCGCCATGGTGATGGACAGGCTGACAGACGAGGTTAGACAGGAATCTCCATGGACTATGATGTTTGCAGATGACATTGTGATCTGCAGTGAGAGTAGGGACGAGGTGGAGGAGAAGTTAGAGAGGTGGAGGTTTGTCCTGGAAAGGAGAGGGATGAAGGTTAGCCGCAGTAAGACAGAGTACATGTGTGTGAATGAGAGGGACCCAAGTGGAAGAGTGAGGTTACAGGGGAAGAGATCAAGAAGGTGGAGGATTTTAAGTACTTAGGGTAAACAGTCCAGAGCAATGGAGAGTGGGGAAAAGAGGTGAAGAAACGTGTAGAGGCAGGATGGAATGGGTGGAGAAAAGTGTCAGGTGTGATGTGTGATAGAAGAGTTTCAGCTAAAATGAAAGGAAAGGTGTACAAAACTGTGGCGAGACCAGCGATGTTGTTTGGTCTAGAGACAGTGTCACTGAGGAAAAGACAGGAGGCAGAGCTGGAGGTAGCAGAGATGAAGATGCTGAGGTTCTCTTTGGGAGTGACCAGGAAGGATAGGATCAGGAATGAGTACATCAGAGGGACAGCACATGTTAGAGGTTTTGGAGATAAAGTCAGAGAGGCCAGACTGAGATGGTTTGGACATGTCCAGAGGAGAGATAGTGAATATATTGGTAGAAGGATGCTGAGTTTTGAACTGCCAGGCAGGAGGCCTAGAGGAAGACCAAAGAGTAGGTTTATGGATGTAGTGAAAGAGGACATGAAGGTAGTTGGTGTAAGAGAAGAGGATGCAAAGGACAGGGTTAGATGGAGGCAATTGATTCGCTGTGGCGACCCCTGAAGGGAAAAGCTGAAAGGAAAAGAAGAAGAAGAACTTTTAAATTGGCAACTAAAGCAATTAGTTTATAATATATACTATAATTATAGATATGCCCCTACCCTACAGTAAATAGTACCACAGCACTACACCTCTGCTTTATGCAAGTTGTATCACTGTACTTAAGGCTTATGCCTCCTACTTAGACACTACATGAAATAAGACAGGAATAATTTCCACCATGTTATTTATTGCTGAACAACAGATCTTCATTGTTTTTCTCCCATAGCTCAATATTACTGCATAGCGCTGGTAGTACGGGGACACTGCACTGAAAATGACTGCAGCCAGTGAATTAATGTCTAAATCATACATTTCTAGGATTGACATACTGCAGTGTTAACCTGTTATGAATAAATGGTGACTGGGAGACTGCCCTTTTCTTAATTGTTGCTGATAGCCGCTACTTCTCTCTGCTCTCATCCCGCGTCGAGTGAATGACAGGAAGTGAAACATGAGGTCAAATGTTTTTTTCAAGAACAAAAAAAAACAAAAACGGGATTAACCGGTTTACAATTATTTTCTGTTCCGATTCTGTTCCGGTACATTAAAAAATATAAAGTTTTCGGTTTCGTTTTTGTTCCTGCCAAAATACCAAAAGTTTCCGGTTTTCGTTTTCGTTCCATGAACCGGTTCAAAGCCCTGTAATAAACTAATAGATGTTAGCTGTCTCTTGATCTCAGCTCCTGGTAACTTGGAGATCCAGCAGCCAAGTTAAGTCCAAACCTGATTCCTCTACCCCTGGTATTTGAGTTGCCCTTGTTTTTTACATTTCCCTTACAACTGAGTTAGGGGCAGAGATGGAAATAGTTTATCTAGGAAATGTAATGCTGTTTGTTAGCTCATAAGTATGTTCACGGTGAGTTCATGGTGTGCCTGTCATGTATGAGCTTTCTGTGTCGTTAAGTACAGTAATTAAATGATGCATAACCTTTGCCCATTTCTCCATCTTGGTCCTTACCTTTCAAATGTGGTTATACAGGCATGGAATTTTTAAAAAAAGTAATTCGTTTGATTGACGTCCACAGCTGGGATATAAACTTTGGAGCTAAGACAGAGACTGCCAGTGATGAAGACATCACTACCCTCTAATTCACAAGTCTGTCCACAGGTCTGTGGTGCAGGCAGCTCTGCGTAGAGGGCCAGCCACAATTACTGAAAATCCACTTAACTT
Source organism: Antennarius maculatus (assembly GCA_013358685.1). Lineage (NCBI taxonomy): Eukaryota > Metazoa > Chordata > Actinopteri > Lophiiformes > Antennariidae > Antennarius > Antennarius maculatus. The sequence continues at coordinate 10,300,387 of CM023607.1, read as the reverse complement.
GTGAAAGCTTCCCTAAATGTGATAAATTACCCCAGCAGGATAGAAATAACATTCTAAACTTTTGTCTGATGAATTTGGTCTTTGTTTTGTTCTGAAACTTTTCAAGGTAATGAGTGAAGTCCCACAACTGCAAAGAATTTAATCGATGTGTTTTATTGTGAGTGTATTATGTGAGGGGTGTCGAGTCTGTCTGTTTGTCTGTCTGTCCTGAAAGCCTGTATGCTTTAGATTTAAAATATGACATATAGATATAAATAAAAGAAACAAAGTGCTTTATAATCAAACAAGTCCCTATCTTTCTCTTGCTGCCAGTCTTTCCCGGGACAATAGATTGGTTCCCGTTCCGGTTTTACTCATCCTTCCATCTGGCATTGGCACACACAAACACTGCTGATCAGATTGTGATGCCACTGGAGAAATGATGCATATCACCACAACTCTACAATATTTTCCAAACGGGGTTACATATACGTACAACATATTGAGAAATGTGATAACTTGCTATCTTTCCAATAGTGAGATAAGACACACTGTAGCGATCTCATCTGTGTGTTAGATACAGAGCTGAGTTGGAACAGGTTCAGCCTAGCTCAAAGACTAAAGGATGGGTATTCCCAAAGTCACAATATGTCTACCAGAAAAGTGTGTTTGATGAGTTTTTTTAAACGTTGGATCAAGTTGTGATAGCTGCACACGTTGAGCCTTTAAGCTAGGCTAACCCTGGCCTGTGACATTTACTTTGCACTTAATACGTGTTAAAGCGCTTCATATCACTCTGAGAAAAAAAACAGGTTTTGAAATTATTCTGAAAAGACTCATCCAAAAGTCAGTTTATTCATGAATACACAGTCAAGCTCTTATTATTCACTGTAATTGTCCTTCAGGTGCTTTCTGTGGTGTTTGTGCATATGTGCTTCCTGACTCACACAGAATCAGTGACACACTCACCCATCTCTCCTTTTCTCTGGCGTATGCCCTCCACCCTCTCCCATCCTTTCTCCTCATCTCATTCTGATGCATGGCTGTATATTTGGCCTTTGTGGAGATAGCACTGCCTCTGGAGGATTCTCCTGGAATCAATTCACCCTGCCTGTACGGAGCCACTGATCAACAATTTACAGTCCATCAACTGCTGGGGCTGCTGGGAAGCTGTTTAACTGGTATATTAGGTGGCTAACATGTCAGAACACTTACAGTGCATATAGACCCAGCTTAAAACGCAAAGAATGCAAGGTATCAGGAATTTTTGGTTCTGTGTTGTACTTAGTGTGCACCACTGCTTACTATTTGCGCCAGTTTCTTAACCCGCGGCTGCTCAGCTGTCTGCTCATACAGGTCCTTTTGCAAAAATGTCAAATTGATGTTTCTATGAGCCTTTTTTTTGTAGCATGCATTAGATTCACCTCTTTGAGTTGCTCTTGTCCACACAAAATCATTGAGAAAGGTCAAGGAAATACATGTTCCATTTTAACACCAACTTCAGCAGCACAAAGAGCAAGGACATTAGAGGCTAGCACAACAGTGCTATGACTAGCACTGCAGTCATACAACAGTATGACTGCAGTGCTGGTGTTGAAATCTGCTTGGATATATTTGCAGCAGACCTGCATGTAGGCTAATTCATTCATGTAATTACAGAGCACTCAAATGACATCACGTTATTTTGTTGAGCTGTGCAAACAGTATAAATTTAAAAACCCAGCTGTGCTGTATCCATGGAGATTAATTAGATTCATTGAGGCTGTCTCCTTCTCTATCCAGGCCCTCGGTGCCTGCCTGGGATTAAAGAAAGAAGGTGTGAGAGAGAAAAAGAATGTTATGAAAAAGAGTGTGAGAGACATGCAGTTGCAACGACAGACAGGCTCAAAGGAATAGTGGTTGCCATGCGACAGCCATAGAGTGGTGATAACCGTGGTAATGCTACCTGGCGTTCTGTTCAGTGATTTAATCAGCTTGCCAAGCCAGCCATAAATCATCATCAGGCTGAGTTACAAAAACTTAAAGGGAAATACAGATGTCACAGTAGGAACAGCAGCTGCCTGACTTGTGTTTTTAAGGTTAAATCTGTTTCCAGGATTGCATGGTCTAATGTGTGGTGAGTGGTAGTCCCAGAGGAGTGTAGGCCTTCAAGGTTTTAGATATTTTTAACAAAATAAATCACCTAAATTAATTAGCAAAGACATTTACCACCATTTGGCCCTCAAGCTCATCAGTGAGTTACAATTGTGAGGGTTGAGAGACACCTCCCTGTGTACACTTGGAGCCTCCATTCATAGGAAGTCTGTACGTCACAGAGAGCCCAAGTCTTCAACCTATACATTCCAGGTACACTGAAAGAATAAGTAGTGGCCCCTCAAAGGGACCAGGTGTGGGACTTCCTCACAGAAATAAAAGTTGAACGTCTCAGAGCCGTTGATCCCGGCAAGTTTGAAGGAAGTCAAGGCCAACATCTTCTTTTCCTTTCAGCTTTTCCCTTCAGGGGTCACCACAGCGAATCAGTTGCCTCCATCTAATCCTGTCTTCTGCATCCTCTTCTCTCACACCAACTACCTTCATGTCCTCTTTCACTACATCTATAAACCTCCTCTTTGGTCTTCCTCTAGGCCTCCTGCCTGGCAGTTCAAAACTCAGCATCCTTCTGCTAATATAGTCATTATCTCTCCTCTGGACATGTCCAAACAATCTCAGTCTGGCCTCTCTGACTTTATCTCCAAAACCTCTAACGTGCTGTCCCTCTGATGTACTCATTCCTGATCCTATCTATACTGGCCACTCCCAAAGAGAACTTCAGCATCTTCATCTCTGCTACCTCCAGCTCTGTCTTCTGTCTTTTCCTCAGTGACACTGTCTCTAGACCAAACAACATCGCTGGTCTCACCGCACTTTCATACACCTTTCTTTTCATTTTAGCTGAAACTCTTCTATTGCACATCACACCCGACACTTTTCTCCACCCGTTCCATCCTGCCTGTACGTGCTTCCTCACCTCTTTTCCACACTCTCCATTGCTCTTGACTGTTGACCCTAAGTACTTAAAATTCTCCACCGTCTTGATCTGTTCTCCCTGTAACCTCATTCTTCCGCTTGGGTCCCTCTCATTCACACACATGTACACATGTACAAGTTTGATCCTGAAGGTGCTTCAGTGCATTGAAAGCCTTTACAACTCACAAGACATTGGAGCCGTTGTATGCAGTGAGTGAAAATCAAACCTAAATTCTGCTGTGAGTCTTCTCCAGGTACTTCATGGGAGACCATCCTCGGCACTCCTATTTAAATTTTGAGTATAGAATCAAGTATTGAAATGCTTTACAGACAAATGAGGTTAAGATAAATGATTTGCTGATTCATTATTACAATCAAATAAAAAATACGCAGATAGTTATTAAGAGGGCCAGCATGGTGGCACAGTGGGCAGTGTAGCAAGAAGGTTCCGGGTTCATTGATGACTGGTCATCAATGTCTGTTAATGTGGAATAGGAGCTATGGAGTTCAGCGATATTGTCTATGTTGCCATCAGACATCTACTGCTCCTGGTCTCTGGTATTGGACTTTACAGGCCTATTCATATTTTTTTTCAGTATGACTGACTCACTAACACAATGATGAGAACAACATGGGATTCCTCCTCCAATGTTTTAACTGAGCCTCCACCAAGTTATGAACCATTTGTCAGCAGTGTATTGCTATCATTAAAAATCATATAGCACAATATAATGCTATTTCAGTACTTGTGAAGCTGCTTAACCCTAACCGTAACCCTAACCCTAAACAGTTCATAAATCCTTCATAAAATACTACAAGGATTTATTAATGTACCACAATATTTATTTGAGTGGAAAATGTGTTCATGCCTTAAGCCATTTATTTTCTTTACAATGCTTATAAATACCGACTTTGGGAGACTTAATTATTTTTTGACAAGATATTGAAATATTCCTGTTTCTATAAATGAATTCTAAAGCTTAAAGCTTTTAACAATAACAACAATAATAATAATAATGATAATAATAATGGGTTCTCTCTGGGTTCTCCGGCTTCCTCCCACCTCCAAAATCGCGCGTTTCAGGTTGATTGGCCGGTCTCAAATTGCCCGTAGGAATGAGTGTGTGAGTGCATGGTTGTCCGTCTTTGTGTGTGGCTCCGCGGTGCACTGATGTCGTGCCCGGAGTGTCCCCCGCCTCATGCCCTATGCCAGCTGAGTTAGGCTCCAGCTCCCTGTGACCTGCTACGGCGGATGAAGTGGCAGAAAATGAATGAATAATAATAATAATACAACTTAATGATCCTCTTGGGTAAATTATCATTTCACTCTTTTTACTATGTATAATGAACATGCATACATGTGTGTGTCCAGGCCACTGAAACAAAAACATACACACAAGTGGGCCCTCTAGGCATGCAATGTATACACAGCAGGAGGCACAGCGATGGGCAGCTCCATTTTGGAGCAAATGAGCAGCTTGTAGGGGGATATTGCCTTGCTCAGCATTTATAAGTCAGTATTTATAAGCAGTGCTCAAGGGGTGAGCTGATGCCTTGCACTGCCAGCTCACACTCCAAATATTTTGGCCCACCCAGGTCTTGAACTGCCAACTTGCAGTCGCCAGTCCCAGACCTAGTTGACTGAGCTACTGCCGCCTCAATGTTTGGTCTCATACTGGGAGTCGAACCTGTGTCGCCTGGGTGAAAACCAGCAATCCCAACCACTACTAAAAAACCTTGTCTTGATGACCAGTAGCATTTATGGGTCAAAGCTCCCACTTCTCAATCTTTTGGCCATTGGCTCTGCATGCCTGCAATGCCAAAGATGCCGTCAGGCCAAAAGAGAGATATAAAACCCCTTGACAACTCCCCAACAGACAAATAGCATAAAGGCCTTCTTTGAATGTGACACTTCACCTTCTTGTTGGCCTCCTCAGACCTCATGGGGAAGAGTCTCTGACTATGTGCTAACCTCCTGCTATATTTAGAAAATTCTAAACTGATGTCTTCCAGATGTGATAAATGCGAGTCCACTCGGAACAAAGAGCACATTTCATGGACCATTAAATAATCTATGACCTTTTTACATTCATCAAGGAGATTAGTTGTGTTTGCCAGGACAACGATGTAAAAACTACTTGAGGAAAAGGTGCAGGAGGTTTGAGGTGGATTCCACCCTAATTATGGATCGAAAACTAAGGATGCAAAATATATTAGTGACCAAATACAGCCCATTGTACAAATGTGATGGTGACCGTAATTGTCTCATCAACAGCCACTTATCCACCTTGCAGGTCATGGGTCTGCTGGAGCCGATCACAACTGGATATGGACAATAAGCGGGGTATACCCCAGGAAAGATGCCAGGTCATCGCGGGCCACATGAAAGACAAAGAAACACACATACAGACACTTTGATGTGTCATTTAGGAATTTAATTGCATGTTTTTGGAGGTGGGAAGAAACTAGAGAGCCCGAAGAGAACCCACAGACATGAGGAGAACATACAAGGCTGTGATAATACACTTAGAGAATACAGAGCAATTAGTGGAGGTAACAATGTGCGTGCTGAGGACTACTGCTACATCCAGACTTGAGAGATTCCCCCCGTTTTTCTCATCTTCGTTTTTTTTTTTTGTAAACAATGATGCCTTGCTTGAATTTTAACGACACTGTTGTCAATTTTCGGTGGTAATACTCTGTCTTGCCAGTATCTATAATGTCCTATAAAATGTACCTGCAGCATTTGGGAAGAAGAAAGAAAGTCCACTTTATTATCCCCTGTTGGGAAACTGTCTTTTTCACTCCACACTACATGCACATGCAGTATGTGTTAAACCATGCATACACACATACTGTACATACATTGTTGTGTACAGGCCCCTGAAACACAACACACTAGGGGCCTCTAGGATCTAGCAATTGGTAACATCAAACAGTATACGGTATATAGGGGGAGGCAGAGGAAAAGTGAGGGATCACACCCTAAACGAGCAGCTTGGAGCTTGGGGCACAGTGGGGGGGCGGGGGACGCCTTGCTCATGGGCACCTCAGCAATGGCTGGGAGGTGAGCTGACACCTCCCACCTCACATTCAGCTCACATTCCGGAGGATGTCTTAGTGGGAGCAGGAATCGAACCGCCGATGGCTGGGGGATGTCTGGACTTCAAGACGTCTGCTCTACCGCTGAGCCACTGCCGTCCCAAAGAACACAGGAAACATAAGAAAGGCTCTGTCTGTCTTTGTGTCCGACTTCAACATAGAGCATAAATGGGCCTTTCCAGGTCATCTGATATAGTAGAGTGGATTGTTGACCTGTGTGATCATGTACACTCCGGGTGGACTTTTACTTTTATTTTGGACAGTGCTGCACCAACATCAAACTTTTTTTCTCATTACTTAGCAGAATTATTAGCTTCTGTTTCTTATGGTTAATACTGGAGGACTGATTAGTGTGCACATTTATGATCTCACCGCCTATAAAATAGCGCCCTGCAACTCTCTTTAAAGGCCAGGACAGATGGTTGCTGTGTTAAATTAGCTGTTTGAAGGCAACACACGCATGCACAACACCACCCCTACAGGTAAACTTGAAATGTAGGTCTTATCAGGTTGCCCCAGCTGTGTTGCCAGACGCTGGCCTCCGCTCTCTGTCTGTCTGACAGCATTAAACCGGGGGTGTTTAAAATTAGATTTAACATCTATCATTTCCCTGGCATAAATGGGACCCAATGTCAAAGGCTGGCAGGGGCAATCCCTCACCCACCATCCGTCAGCTGTAGCTCAACACACCATCAGTTAGACCAGGGAGATGCACGGAGGAAGACAGAGAAGCATAACAAGTAAGGTTGGGAGAATGACGAAGGGAGAAAAGTGGGAAGGAAGGAAAGAGGGAAGAATAAGTGGGAAGGAAGGAAAGAGGGAAGAATGAGTAAGCAAAGTAAAATTTTGTAGAAATGGAGACAGGAGGAGGAAATTGTTATAAGGGAGAATTGGCGAAAAATGTTGAGATGAGAGGGGTAAAGGAAGGAGGGAGTCAAATTAAGGCATGCAAAAGCCTTCATTTTTTAATATTAAACTGGACAAGTAACATTAGTATTCCATATTTTTACAAAATAACACCTTTAATCTCATTGAAACTACTTTAAGTAAGCTTGATGTAGGTTAAAACGGGCTTGGAAATTTTTACTTGGATTAATCATATAATTTCTAACCCCGAATTGGCACTACAGATTGGACAGCAATGAAAAGAGACCGCAGGTTCTTACAAGGGTGTCATTTATGCAACTTATTTGCATGGTAATTGTATTTTCAAAATGCCATCATTGCTGGAATAATGAGTCATTGTAGTTCCATCCTTGCTATATCAACCTCTCTGACCTGCACTAAGCTGAGCATCCTGTTGGGTAACACAATAATGTGTTTCCAAGCATGGCATCGTCTCTGTAATGTATCCATCCAACACATTTCAGTTATGGTCTTGCAGCTATAATGTCCACTCTTTGGAATGTCACTACCACCATCAGCATCCTTGTTATGTTTGTGAGCCATGGCACAACCAAATGTGAGGAACATAAATTTTTATAACTCCACTTCCAGCAAAGTTTGTTCGTCTCGCTATCTGGCTTCACATGTTTACACTAGATATATTTGTTTGGATGAATGTTATATGTGAGTGATGGTGATGATAATAGTTGATCTAGTGAATGATAAACCGCGTCCCTTCAGATAATAAATATCTAACTGTGTTATGTTCATTTAATTCCTAAATGTAGCTTCCTTATTACCGTCTTAATGATCACTCAATTAGAGTTTCCCTGACTTTGAGTTGGAAGTGAATTAGTCTGATGTTGTAGTTCATGTACTGCAGTCAACTCTGTATGAAGAGGCCATTCGCCATGCGAAAATGGGTTTTACCTCAGGGAGGAAATCATTGGGCTGTTACAATAACAAGAGACTCAACAATTTCATTCACACATTGGGTAAAAGCTGAGGGGCTACTGAAAGTGTTGAGTATGAAGTGATGTGTTAAGTAGTTTCAATTTAAATTTTAAAATATTTTCTAATTGGAACAAACAACAATAAAATGTTTGCTATTTACGTTACTTATCCATATGATTAAATAAGACTCCCTGCGTATGTCAGGTGTTCCTCCTCAGCAGGTCTGCAGTGAAGGTTTAAAAAAAAAAAACAGGGTTGTTATGCACACACATTGTCTACCGCTTCATCCGCTGTGGCAAGTCGCGGGGAACTGGAGCCTATCCCAGCTGACTGAGGGCGTGAGGCGGGGGAAACTCCAGAAGCGATGCCATTGCACAGTGGAGCCACACAGAGACACAGAGAAGCATGCACGCACACACTCACTCCTACGGGCAATTTTGGAACGGCCAATCAACCTTAAGCGCATGTTTTTGGAGGTGGGAGGAAGCCGGAGAACCCAGAGAGAATCCACGCAGACACGAGGAGAACATGCAAACTCTGCACAGAGCGGGGCTCGAACTTGGAACTTCCTTACTGTGTGACTATGGAGTGAAAATTGATGTGTGCATCTATATTTGATTTCTATTGGCAATATTTTAGATTTAGTGGTGTATAATTTTAATTGTTTACTTCCAGTTTATGGTGTTTCACTTTAATATAAATAGGTTTTGTATTGCATATGTTTATGTGTGTACAGTATATGTGCTGTTTTATGTTATATATTACTAATGTGTTGTCAGAATGCCTCCACCTCGTGGCGCAAAGACAAAGAACTGCATTTCACTGTTCTTTGTTAAGTGAGATATATTGACACTGTTTCATCATTAATCGCAACTGTGGTTCCTAATAAGGAAGAGAAAATTTGTGATGATATTTTATTGAATCCAGAATCTCTCTTGGCCTTGACTTCTGAAATCACTTTGAGCTGTTGTGCACATGTACACAACAGCCTTGCATGTCTGTAATCATAGATCACAGACTTTGTTTCTTTCGAGTAAATAGATAACCCAACAGTGTATAAATTTCACAACTGGTATGAATGCTGATGAATGTTAGATGTCAGATGTTATATCACTGATACATAATGATGGAATTTTCTGAAGCCTTCATTATGTTAGGCGGTAATGTTAGCATGCTAGCACCTTAAACCGAGATAATGGAGATGGGGAAACGGGAAACGTGCAGGATGTTCACATTGGGTTCAAAGCACTTAGTGCAACATTCAAAGCATGGACATAAATTCTTGTCTTATTGCCAAAATAAGCCTTAGGGCAGGTTTAAGATACAGTATTCAAGCAGACAAAAAAATAACCCCTGTCAAAAATAAAGTCAAATGATAATTATCGTGGTACATCATGGCCATATCTCTTCTTTACTCCCAAGTAAATATTCTTTTTTTCTATCTCTGCCTTTTCCCTCTCGACCCTCTGTGATATCCATCTATCCTGAGCTGTTGAGGGACACACTCATTTCACAGGTCAATTAATTTTAATCAGAGTGAGTCAATTTAATCTGAGTTCAAACCGCTAGATGGACACTTTGTGAAAATCTCATTAACCTTCCTATTTCCAATCTGCTCACTTCATCAGAGGGGCAGAGCAATGACTCAGTCATTTTCAAAACCACACTTTTTCTCATGGTAAACAAACTCCAGAATTTAGATAATGTCAATGGAAATGAGGTGTTTGGCAGAGGAAATGCACAGCATCCCCTCACACCAGAGCTGACACTGACCCTGGCTCCTCTGATTTTTTTTTTATAGCACTAGAAAATCCATTTATCAGTTTGCGGTGAAGGTTGAATGATTGATAGAAGAAGGAATGAGTAAAACAAGAAGAACAGAATATAGAAAGCTTAGGTAAGAGGAAATGCAACGTAAAAACATGCCAAACGTGGTCCAGGAGATTAAACAGAAAGAATGTTTGAAAGAGAATAAATATGAAACCTGTTTGACTTTCTAAAGCTCTCAGAAGAGGTGCATCAAGAAAAGGTGTGACTGTCTGTAGAATGTTGACAAACCAACTTACTGGGTAATTCTAAAGGTGAAAGGGCTCACCTCTAGCATGTGATTATATCATGTTGAATATGAAAGGGACATATTCAATGAACTGTAAATGACTTTCTGATTTTACCGGGCATTTTTCATGTCTGAACTGCAACAAAAGTACACTATTAAGCTGAAAAATCTTTTGTTGACAAAAATATGTTCAAACCTAATTATTAACATTTTTATATGTAGGATAGGCATAAAATGTCTTGTATTTTAAAGAGAACAAATAGCCCAGAATATCCATCCATCTTCTTGTAGACCAGACGATTGCAATCCTCTCTTTATCAGCCGCTTATCCGCCTTGCAGGTCACGGGTCTGCTGGAACCTATCACAGATGGCTACGGGTGAATGGCGGGGTACAACTTGGATGAGAAGTCAGCTTATCGCAGGTCCACACCAAAGACAAACACTCACAAAACCTTTGTGTGACCAATTCACCTAAGCTGCATGTTTGTGGAGGTGGGAGGAAGCCACAGAACCCAGAGAGAACCCACACAGACACATGGAGAACAAACTGTATGGCAATTGAAATATCAAAAGAACGGATGTGCATGTGTGCATAATTAATTTTTTGTCATTATAATATTTATTCTCTCTGTCTCTATCTCTCTAGTTAGATGGATGGATGGATGATAGATGGATAGAAAGGATTGAATTTATACTGTAATATCAGCTTATCAGTCACTTACAAGTATTGTATTACTCTCAGTGAAGATTGCGCCCACTTCATTAAGCCTGTTTCTCATTGTGATTATAAAAGAGAGCACTTTATTGTAGAGATTTAAATGTGATTGACAAACCAAATAAAGTGGAGGAGCTGTTATTGTTTGGACTTGGATGTCATAGAAATGGAGCAAAATGTAAGCTTATTTGCACAAGAGACCAAGACAACCTTCAGAAACCGCAGAGCTGTGCAGGCCAGCCTGCCATGGTTGATGTCACCCTTTCACCTCTATCCATATTTTTAGAAAAATTCTCCTATTCTTTTTTTTTGATTCGCACGTTCTCTTTTTTTCCACAGAGCAGATTCTCACACCATCAGGCACGAAAGAGTAATAGGCACAAGCTGCAAAAAAAGACAAGGATGTCAAGAGATTTTTGGTGCTATCAAAGCTTGTCAGACCCATTTTGAGAGTCTTTCAGTCAAGTGACTCTCCTCTAGACTCCCAGCATAATGTGAACATTTTCAGGACATTTGCTTCAGAAAAAGATAACCTGTCTCATACTTTTTTGTTTGGAGTGGAGGCGCTTCATGATTATTCCCTGAGAGATGTAACTCTAAGAGGAGAACGATAGTGAAATTTATAAAGGGGCCGTCAGGGACATAATTCTGAATAAACGCTTTCACAAACACTACTGGAATGCTCTCATACACACTACTGAACATTTCAGTAGTGTGTGTGAGAAAATTTCAGTAGTGTTTGTGCGGACTTTTCAGTAGTGTTTGTGCGGACATTTCAGTAGAACCAGAAGGCATTTCAGTGTAAACGGAAGGGGGCTTGCAACCGGAAGTGGAGCGGAGCTCGCATGTCGTTGGAGGAGTTCTCCGGTCAGCTAAATGAGGCTGCAGCTTTATTAAATGATAGTTTGGCGTTGCGAGAATCAATCAGAATTCTGGCAAATGCAACAACAACCGAGCAGCGGCCAGTTACTGCAGGTGGCCATACCGTTGAGACTCGTCTCAGGACTCTGTTTCCTTCTGGTTACTGCAACAGCCAGGTTGGACGTGCACAGAAGGCTACTCCTGATCGGACCACGGTGCTACGTTTCCAAGCACAGAGGTTCGGCACGTGGACAACAGGCACAAGGAGAAGTAGGTCGTCTTCTTCTTCTCCTTCCAGCTTTTCCCTTCAGGGGTCGCCGAAGCAAATCAGTTGCCTCCATCTAACCCTGTCTTCTGCATCCTCTTCTCTCACACCAACTACCTTCATGTCCTCTTTCACTACATCCATAAACCTCCTCTTTGGTCTTCCTCTAGGCCTCCTGCCTGGCAGTTCAAAGCTTAGCATCCTTCTATCAATATATTCACTATTTCTCCTCTGGACATGTCCAAACCATCTCAGTCTGGCCTCTCTGACTTTATCTCCAAACCTCTAACTTGTGCTGTCCCTCTGATGTACTCATTCCTGATCCTATCCATCCTGGTCACTCCCAAAGAGAACCTCAGCATCTTCATCTCTGCTACCTCCAGCTCTGTCTCCTGTCTTTTTTCAGTGACACTGTCTCTACACCAAACAACATCGCAGGTCTCACCAGTTTTGGAGTTAGTTAATTTCCCTGACGGAACCTCCTTAAGGGATCAATAAAGTTCTACTCTACTCTCTCTACTTGTTTTTACACCTTTCCTTTCATTTTAGCTGAAACTAAACAGATTTGCTCTACTACTGCTGGACCCTGGATCTCCATCTGATGACCTGGACAGTGACTCACACTCGCAGAGAAGGGTAAGGTCTGAAAGTAAATCAGGACATAAGAAGCTACAGAGACAGCTACCGACTGGACCTCAAACTCTGATTGTGGGTGAATCTGCTACAGAAGATGTGAGATGCATGTACAGCAAAAACACCAAAGTCCTGTGTTTACCCAACGATATGGTCTCTGATATGACTGACAGGATCCTGAGTATTGCTGCAGCAAATCAAACTGTGGAAAATGTCATCCTGCACACAGGGGCAAGCGATGTTATGAAACGTCAGTCTGAATTACTCAAACGGGACTTTAGCAATCTGCTGAACACAGTTAGCTCACTGAATACTGAAGTTTTTATCAGTGGGCCTCTACCACCAGTCAGAGGAGGAGTTGAAAGATTCAGCCGGTTGTTCACACTGAATACATGGCTTTTAACCGCATGTGCTGTTCATTCAGTGCATTTCATTGATAATTTAACTTTTTCTGGGACCGCAGACATCTTTTCAAGGGAGATGGATTTTCCCTAAATAAATCAGGAGTAAAGCTTTTCACCTCCAACCTCCTTTTCTTCCTGCGTCGCACTGATCCCACTGTCATGGCCATGCTGCCAGGGAAACCCAAACAGAAGGATGAGATACCACAACATGCAAAGGAGATCACACTCCCTCCACCTGACACATGTAACTACAAAAGACATCAGAGCAAACATGAGGACACACAGCTCCCACCAGCTGACTCTGCCGATGAGGATTAACCCCATCCAACTCCACCCAGTTCACCATCCATTCGGTCCCGCTCCTCCCCACTGCTGGAGTTCACTGTCCAAATGAACACACTTGTTAATATTGGCATCCAGCTAACTCCATGGACATCTACAATTTTTTTCTCCTCAAATTCCACTTCGCCCCCTTCAATCGCCTCCTAAGCCCACCACCCCCACCCCCTCCACGACTGCATCAAAATCCTCTTCAGTCTCCTGATAGGAGCTCAGCACAAACAGCTGACTGTAAAATCTGATATGCACTGGGTCTGGGTTTCAAGACAAATACTCCTGACTTTTCCAAGAAAAAGCCTGGGCCCAGTGTGCAGGAAGTTTCGTCAATTGATGTCTACATACATAAGAGAAGAAGAAACTTTTCCAGAATGGACCCCATTAGATCAAATTTGATACTTATTCCTTGTCAGCCACATTCTGTTCCAAAACATGGGAAATATAGGGCTTTTAGATGTTAACTTTTAACATCTAATTCAGCACTTTTAAATGTCAGATCTTTGGTGGGGAAATAATTTTTAATCAATGGTTTTATTACTAAGCACAAACTTGATTTTATGCTTTTAACAGAAACTTGGTGAGGACAAGATAAAAGTGCAGCAGTTCTTATTGAGTCAACCCCTCCAAACTTCAGTTTCATGAGTGAAGCTAGACTGCATAAGAAAGGAAGAGGGGTCGCCGTTCGGTTCAATAATAATTTCCAGTGTAAGAAAATATCCTTTTGGAAGTTTGATTCTTTTGAATATGTCACTCTTCAGTCAAAATTCTCCTATCGAGCAACATTTATAACTATTTACAGACCTCCGAAATACAACACAGACTTTATTGATGTCTTTTCCTCAGTGACACTGTCTCTAGACCAGTCTCTCCCTCCTTACTGTCCAAACTAGCATACAAGTCATCATAAGCCCCTTGTTTGCAAGGCACAATTTAACACAGTGCCTTACTGGCACTGTGTTAAATTGGTTCAAGTCTTACTTGCAAGATAGGGACTACTTTGTCTCACTTGGTAGTCATGAGTCAGAGCGGACAAAGATCACACAAGGGTCCATTCTGGGACCACTTCTATTTAATATCTACATGCTGCCCCTTGCTCAGAGCATGAAATACCACAACATCTCCTATCATACTTATGCAGATGAGACACAACTTTACAGTTCAGTGACATCACTGAAGCATTAAGCAAATGTACTGTATTAATCAAATCAATCAATGGATGGACCAAAATTTCCTCCAGCTCAATCCAGACAAGACAGAAGTGATTGTTTTTGGCCCCAAAAATGAAAGATCAAAGATCAATGCTCACCTTGATTTCATGTCATTGAAAGCTACAAATCAAGCCAGAAATCTTGGTATAATTACAGACTCAGACCTGAACTTTAGCAGCCACATAAAAGCTATAACTAAATCTGCCTATTACCACCTGAAAAACATTGCTCTAATTAAGGGTTTTCTGTCTCAACAAGACACAGGAAAACTTGTTCATGCTTTCCTTTTCAGTAGGATAGATTACTGTAATGGTGTCCTTACAGGTCTACATAAAAAATCAATCCAGGCAGCTGCAGCTGATCCAAAATGCTGCCGCCAGAGTCCTTACAAACACCAGAAAACTGGACCACATCACATCAGTCCTTAAATCACTACACTGGCTTCCTGTGAGTCAAAGGATAGATTTTAAAATCTTATTGCTGGTCTACAAATCTCTAAATGGTCTTGGACCAAAATACATGCAAGATTTATTAATTCCTTATGAAGCCTCCAGACCCCTTAGGTCATCTGGGACAGGTTTACTGTGTGTTCCCAGAACCAGAACCAAACAAGTTGAAGCAGCATTTAGTTGTTATGCTCCTCACCTGTGGAACAAATTGCCTGACTACCTGAGATTTGCTCAAACAGTCACTTCGTTTAAATCAGGGCTGACGACATTTTTGTTCACTGCAGCATTTTCCTGAATTTGTTTGTTAATTATCTGCGTTTTTTTTTTTTAATCAGTGGTTTTAGTTTAAATATTTTATTCATTGATTTGTTCATTTTCTGCTGCTGTATCCGCCGTAGCGTGTCACGGGGAGCTGGAGCCTATCCCAGCTGGCATAGGGCATGAGGCAGGGGACACTCCGGGCACGACGCCAGTGCACTGCGAAGCCACACGCACAGACAAACATGCACACACACACACACTCCTACGGGCAATTTGGGACCAACCAATCAACCTGAAGCGCATGCTTTTGGAGGTGGGAGGAAGCCGGAGAACCCATGCAGACACGGGGAGGGCATGTGAACTCTGCACAGAGCGGGACTCGAACCTGGACCCACCATTCTCCTGTTCAATTTACTTTTTCCTTTTAATTGCTCTTTTATTGATATTTTATTGTCTTCTTTTAATTCCCTTTTATCTTTGACGTGTTCTTGTGTTTTGTTGACTTTGTAAAGCACTTTGAATTGCCTGTGTATGAATTGTGCTGTACAAATAAACTTACCTTGCCTTGCCTTACTGAAATTGAAATGTTCGCACACACACTAGTGAATGTCAGCACACACACTACTGAAATGTCCGCACATACACTCCTGAAATGTCCGCACACACACTACTGAAATTGAAATGTTAGCACATCTGCACACACACTATTGAAATATTCTCACACACACTACTGAACATTTCAGTAGTGTGTGTGAGAACATTTCAGTAGTGTTTGTGAAAGTATTTACTTTGAATTATGTCCCTGACGGCCCCTCATAGAAATTCAGGAAGGGGCAGCAGTAACGCTGCATAAAAACACCCCGAAGTAAAAGTGATAATTCCTGTTACAAAACATAAGCTCTTGCCAAGCCTGTCATTTTTTACAGTGTAGGAATATGAGTTTAGGGATATGAGGATATGAACACTAACCGTTCATACCTGCACTCTCTCCCGCACTCGCTTTATCACTTTCCATATAAAGGCAGTCTGGCCTCTTTAGTATTCTGATGTGGTTCATGATTCTCTGTCAACATTTGACTTCGCAGGCGGTGGGGATCAGACTCAAACAGAGACAGGTTAACCGCCTGCCTGTCGCCACTGCAGAAGGCTGTGGGAAGGGATCACATGAACAGAAAGACAGACTGATCGAATGACAATTCCACAAACATCTGGAATAAAGAGGAGTCATATAATACGCATCCAATCTAAACCTAATCTTGATAAAACAATAAAAAAAAATTTCAAAAGATCCATAGAATGTGTTTGACCCCATTTCTCATCACCTTGAGCTACAATGGTATGAAACTGTCATAAAACTGTGAAGTCAGATAATCATCAAAGAGACAAATAAGTTTGATAATTACAGCTGAGGCCTTTATCAAAGCCCTGCATATATATTACAGTCATTTTGTGCAAGGAGGCAATAACAGTATTACTTATAGCCCCTTTAACATTCATCTCACACCCAGTTTCCTTCTGGATATGATTCTGCTGAAGTACATTTACGCCTGACATTAAAATGCTGCTGCAGTATAGAGAGTGAAATTGGATTTCTCTGTTCCTCGACTAAATGCAGATTGTGTCCTTTACACCCTTCAGAAATGACAGTAAACATCTCGTCTCACTTGTTGTTCAACCAGAGGAATATTTTTTGTTTTAGTTTGTCTACAGATCACTTTTTTACACTTTGGAGTTACGTTACTATTTAGGCCACCTCACAGTCTCTGAGAGGGGGAAGCAACCCACTGCAACCCCCAGACCTCGCTCAGAGAAATACGATCTATATGTTCTATAAAATGAATATTTTATCCTGCCACATGTTTATGATAGTTCGAACCTCAGGCGGAAATGTTGCTTCCTCAACATCAGTCACTGTAATGTCTTGGAGGAAAACACTTCCTTTCTAATAGCTGTTATGATTTCACGTTAAACATGGAACAGAATTATCCAAATGTTGTGTTTTTGCGTGCTGGTTTTAGCTTCAGCTCCCAAATCAGTCCTCATTTTATCACAGACATATATGGAGAATAAAGAAGAATGAAAAGAATTATATTTTGTGTCCAGCCTGTACTCACACATGTTAAATATGTCCGTCTGTTCTGGGTCTCCATCACGACTTTGAATGAACATTTTTATCTAAACCTTAAGGATGATATTTGAACAAAACCAAAGAAATATGCCAATAACCTAAAGAAACTGACCATTTTACAATATTAATAACAGTAGCTACATTAAGTGAAATATTTCTAGCACGCTGTATATTTTTCATTACATCCCTCTTCAAAGCGGTGATGTATTGTAATTGACAGTGTTCTTGTGTTGGTCCGTCCGTCCGTTTGTCCATTCGTTATTCAATGAAATATCTTTGCAACCGTTGCAGACAGACAGATGAAACAAAAAGAACTTTACTCAAGTGGCAAAGGGGATGAAAATGAGATGAGATGAACTTGACCTTGAGAAAACTAGGTCAATGTCAAATTTCAACTTTTGTATGCTCAGGAGCCGGACAAGATAGAAAAACGAGGGAGAAGGCCAGTGTGAGTAAGACCATAGATCAAAGCTAGTGCTTTGGTCTATGAAAGTAGGTCATGGTAAAATTTTGAATTCAGGGGTGTCGCAGCCTGTTGCCAGTCTCTGATTGCCTTGGTTCTAATTATATTATTGGGTGTTCATATAATAACATCCTATAATGTAAAAACAGCCGATAAAGTTGCTGCCAGTAATGTAATAATAGCTAATCATGTACTAACAGCCAATAAGGTAATAACAGCCGATAAGGTAATAACAGCTGATGTAGCTGCAAATGTAGCCACAAGAGGACACAAGCCAATGTCTTATTGTGCCGGTCCCAAGCCCAGATAAATACAGAGGGTTGCGTCAGGAAGGCCATCTGGCATAAGATTTTTGCCAAATTAAACATGCGAATCAAACCTATGACTTCCATACCGGATCGGTCGAGGCCTGGGTTAACAACGACTGCCATCGGTGCTGTTGACCTACAAGGTGCCGGTGGAAATTGGACTACTGTTGGTCGAAGAAGGAGAGGCGGAAAGTGTGTTCCTAGGAAGAGAGAGAAGAGGAACACCAAGAGTATAGGACTGAGAGTAGGGACGTTGAATGTTGGAACTATGAAAAGGTAGAGAATTGGTTGACATGATGCAGAGGAGGAAGGTAGACATACTGTGTGTCCAGGAGACCAGGTGGAAAGGTAGCAAGGCTAGAAGTTTAGGAGCAGGGTTCAAGTTGTTCTATCACGGTGTAGATAGGAAGAGAAATGGAGTAGGAGTTATCTTGAAGGAGGAGTTTGTTAGGAATGTCCTGGAGGTAAAAAGAGTGATGAGTCTGAAGCTAGAGATCGAAGGTGTGATGGTCAATCTTGTTAGTGGGTATGCTCCACAGGTAGGACGTGAGCTGGAGGAGAAGGAGAAATTCTGGTTGGACTTTGATGAAGTGATGTAGAGCATACCTAGAAGTGAGAGAGTTGTCATTGGTGCAGATTTCAATGGACATGTTGGTGCAGGAAACAGATGATGAGGAGGTGAGGGCAGGTTTGGTATCCAGGAGGGATACCAAACCGAGAAAGAGGTTAGCTAAGGAGAAGTGGGACACTGAGAGGATTGAGGAGAGTAGACAGTAGTACAGGGAGATGCAGCGTAAGGTGAAAGTAGAGGTAGCAAAGGCCAAACAGGGGGCTTATGATGACTTGTATGCTAGGTTGGACAGTAAGGAGGGAGAGACTGATCTTTACAAGTTGGCAAGACAGAGTGACAGGGATTGGAAGGACGTGCAGCAGGTTAGGGTGATTAAGGATAGGGGTGGAAGTGTGTTGACAGGTGCCAGTAGTGTGATGGTAAGATGGAAAGAGTACTTTTAAGAGTTGAGGAACATGGAATATGAGAGAGAACGAAGACTAAAAGAGGTGACTGTTGTGGATCAGGAAGTAGCAAAGATTAGTCTGGATGAAGTGAGGAGGGCATTGAAGAGGATGAAGAGTGGAAAGGTAGTTGGTCCTGATGATTTACCTGTAGAAGTTTGGAAGTGCCTAGGAGAGGTGGCAGTAGAGTTTCTGACTGGGTTGTTCAACAGGATCTTAGGTAGTGAGAAGATGCCTGAGGAATGGAGGAGAAGTATGCTGGTGCCCAACAAGGGAGATGTGCAAAGTTGTGGCAACTACAGAGGAATAAAGCTGATGAGCCATACAATGAAGTTATGGGAAAGGATGTTGATAGAGAAGAACAGAGAAGGCCAAACGGAGCTGCATTGTGTTTTTGTAGATCTGGAGAAAGCTTATGACAGGGTGCCCAGAGAGGAACTGTGGTATTGTATGAGGAAATCTGGAGTGGCAGAGAAGTATGCTAGAGCGGTGCAGGACATGTATGAGGACTGTAAGACAGTGGTGAGGTGTGCTGTAGGTGTGACAGAGGAGTTCAAGGTGGAGGTGGGACTGCATTAGGGATCAGCTCTGAGCCCCTTCTTGTTCGCTATAGTGATGGACAGACTGACAGACGAGGTTAGACAGGAATCTCCATGGACTATGATGTTTGCAGATGACATTGTGATCTGCAGTGAGAGCAAGGAACAGGTGGAGGAGAAGCTAGAGAAGTGGAGAGGAGTGGAGAGGAGGAGAGGAGGAGAGGAATGAAGGTTAGCTGCAGTAAGACAGAGTACATCTGTGTGAATGAGAGGGACCCAAGTGCAAGAGTGAGGTTACAGGGAGAAGAGATCAAGAAGGTAGAGGATTTTAAGTACATAGGGTCAACAGTCCAGAGCAATGGAGAGTGTGGAAAAGAGGTGAAGAAGCGTGTAAAGGCAGGATGGAACGGGTGGAGAAAAGTGTGTGATGTGTGATAGAGGAGTTTCAGCTAAAATGAAAGGAAAGGTGTACAAAACTGCGATGTTGTTAGGTCTAGAGACAGTGTCACTGAGGAAAAGACAGGAGACAGAGCTGGAAGTAACAGAGATGAAGATGCTGAGGTTCTCTTTGGGAGTGACCAGGATGGATAGGATCAGGAATGAGTACATCAGAGGGACAGCACATGTTAGAGGTTTTGGAGATAAAGTCAGTGGTCATCGGGGGTAAGGAGGTGGAGGTAGTGGGGACTTATAAGTACCTGGGGCTGCAACTGGACAGCAGACTGGACTGGTCGCACAACCTGGACTGTGTATACAAGAAAGGTCAGAGCAGGATGTACTTCCTCAGGAGGCTGGCCTCCTTCAACATCAGCTCTGACCTGCTCAGATTGTTCTACCAGTCCATTGTGTCCAGTGTACTGTTTTACGCCATTGTGTGTTGGGGTGGTGGTGCCAGGAAACGGGACACCGAGCACCTAGACAGGTTCATCCCCAGGGCTGGTTCTGTGACCGGTCAGGAATTGGACACTGTACAGACTGTCTTAGAGAGAAGGACTATGTCCAAGTTTAGAGCGATCCTGGGTAACACCACCCACCCCTTGCACACTACTTTCGCCCAGCAAAGGAGCTCCTTCAGCGGCAGACTGCTGTCACCAAGCTCCTCCACTGAGAGACTCAGGACCTCCTTTGTGCCTCGTGCCATCAGGGGGCACAACCACTCTCTCAGAAGGAGGGTGGCCGAAGCCACAGGGTCATCAAGGTCGGCTGAGAGGGGGTAGACTAGGGGGGCCTGGGACGCACTGGGGGTGCACTGTGGGATACTTTGTGAGGGTCCTTGTTGTCAGTTTTACAGCTAGGTTTACAGCTCGGTTTACAGCACGGTTCATCCATCCTTCTGATCCAACATCATCTTTATCTCAGCCAACAAAAAAATACTGTACAATTATTTTTACTGTGTAAAAATAATCAACAAGAAAAGCCTGTGTGACAGAGCACCCACTGCCTGGGCCAACAGGATGACGGGAAATGGACCTGACCCACAGTGGAGACTTCTATACAAACCTCCCCTCAAGTAAAAAACAGCCGACCTCCAGTGGAGAATTTTACACGGTGCCATCGGTTCCAATGCTTTTATCTCTGTTTTCAACCCTGCTGTGTCAAGTCAGTGTCCCTTCTGTTTTGAGACAGAAGGGACACTGAGACAGTGAGACAGTCTTTCATGCTTTTAGTGAATGTACGAGACTTGCAGTGCTCTTCATTCTTTTAATGAATGTTTTTAATCTGTTAAGTGAAAATTTTAATATCAGGAAATTTATTTATGGTGCTGGGTACAAGAAATTGAATCAAAGAAAGCGGCAGCTTTTAAATTTTATTTCTGGAGAGGCAAAACCCGTAATTTACGTGACCAGGAAGAGGAAAATTGAAAACAATACTGTTCAAGAAGCAGCTACCATTTTTTGCTGTAACATCAGATGTCGCTTAAAACTAGAATTTGTTTCTTATAAAATGACAAAAGACCTAAATAACTTTAGGAACATCTGGTGTCACAAAAATGTCCTATGCACTTTAGTTGATGATCAACTCACTTTTGCAAATTTCCTGACATAATGCACTGATTTTTAAATTGTATTTCTCATTTTATCACTTTCATCTAATGTAAAATTGTAAAATGTTTGAGTGTCATTAAAGTGTTTTTGCAAAAATCTAAAATCTTTTTTTTTTTTTCTTCTTCTTCTTCTTCGTCTTCTACTGATGGCTTTTCCCTTCAGGGGTCGCCACAGCGAATCAGTTGCCTCCATCTAACCCTGTCTTCTGCATCCTCTTCTCTCACACCAACTACCTTCATGTCCTCTTTCACTACATCCATAAACCTCTTCTTTGGTCTTCCTCTAGGCCTCCTGCCTGGCAGTTCAAAACTCAACTATTTAGCTATTATTTATATCTATTTATCTTATTATTTACGGTAATTTAAATGTTTATGACCCTCCCCATACCTACTTGCTGAAGCACTACTATGTTGCCCCTGTTTAGCTTCAGTGTTTCTAATTTAAGAGGTTTTTTGCTGATGAGTATTTGAATAATGAATTACCAATCAATAATCAGTCCTCTCTATTACATGACTTTCAACAAGTCACTTTTTATGCAGGCTGAAATAATGTATGATTCCCTCTGTTTCTGGATACTTGACTCAAATCAGAACAATAAGGAGTTTAGCTCCAATCTCCAAATAGATTCATGTTTTGTTGGCAATTTGAGGGCTTTTCATCACGGTTGGTATGCTGTGTGAATACCAAGCACGTCAAAACTGATCAGTGACTCTTTGGCTTTAAATTATGTTTCCACTTATAATACACAAGAGTGAACACATTAATTAGTTTAATTAATTTCAATGCGTTAAAGGAATTGCTAATCCCCTTAAAACACTTCTACCAATATCAATTTCACTTCGACTTTCTGTATCATATCTTGTTCTTCTATTTCACAAGCTTTTCCACCAAGAATAATATGTCTGTGTGTGTGTGTGTGTGTGTGTGTGTGTGTGTGTGTGTGTGTGTGTGTGTGTGTGTGTCCTATTAGCTACTCCTCGTCCACTATCACCCAATGGCATGGGCCACCACCACAGAAGACCAATGCCATCATATTCATAAAGGAGATAAAATTAATTTGCTTTCTCTATCTCTGACTGCCACTCTCCACCTCCCCTATCTCCTGTACTCCCTCCTTCCCTCGTCCCCACACTGTTCATACATACATTTATCTCTTAAGTCGGGTATGTCTTCAGTTACTTGCCGACTTCTGTCTCTCTCCCCTGTTTTATTTGTTGTTTTACCGCCTCACGTCAAGTCAGATAGTCGCCTCCAGCCTTTATCTATGTCAGGTTTATTTACCTAATGGAGAGGAAAGCTATTAGACACTGCTGGCTTCCTTGGGTTTGTTCTTGTTGCTCCTTATCAGGAATGCACCATGGTACCACACATTCATCTACCCACTGTAGTTTTCTGTCAGTTGCATTGTTTTATTCAGAAAATGTTGTTTTCCTCATTCTTCCAATGCAAATGAATGATCTCTAATGAGCTGTATGAGTCTTCAGCAGTGTTCCCTCTAAGCTGCGTGCCTTTGTAATTGTGCACTGCTTGCACAGTCTCAGCATCCAAGAAACTCTATGCTGCGCATAAAATAAAATTCGATATGAACATATTGTGATATCCAGTGTGCTGTTACTGCTGTGTGTTGCTGCCTTGAGTTGTTCCGTGTGAGTTGTGGGCCAAATCACTTACATTAAAAGTAAACTAATGAAAATTGCTACTGTAGTTTGATTCTTTTAATAAGTAACTTACCATGATCCAAGGTTTTGAACAAGTGTAATACTGGTATGAGGCCAGAGTGCACAAATCTAATGTTGCTCACAGTGGTCCTCAGTGTGCTCAGTAAGTTTGTGTGTATGCCCAGACACATGAAAAATAGAAGGAACATTGGTCTTGAGGGGTTTTTAATACTAATATGAATTCCCAAATGCACTGTAAATTTTTGACTTAGCTTTTTCAGTGAAATCTGAACAGAAATGTATGGGAAAAGTTGAATTTACCTCGAGAAAAGAGACGTTTGAACAGACACAGTACATCCATCCATCCATCCATCCATCCATCCATCCATCCATCCATCCATCCATCCATCCATCCATCCATCCATCCATCCATCCATCCATCCATCCATCCATCCATCCATCGACATGTTTTCCAATTAACATCTTTGCCACGTAAGAAGGGTGATCATGTTGAGTGATTCCTTTTCCATCCACAGAACACATTATCTTTAAACACTTCTTCTTTTTTAATAAAAGCATTGCCACTCTGTATATTGAGCATGCGTTTTTTCCCTAGCATGCCACAACCACTCTGAACTTATGTGATTTAATATAGCCAACCCCTATAGCTTGTGTAAAATTATATTGTTTTGTTTCATAGGAAATGGGGTATGATTCTGTGGAAATTATCCTGCAGTTTTGCCCTGGAATAATCATGCATGGAAATGATGAGAAGATGTCATTAAGTAGACAGTTGTGTATGAAAAGCTCTTGGTTCCTTCAGGGAATGTGGAATGTGTTAAACACTGTGTAAAACAAAAAGGATTTGTTATAGTGGGGGCTTCCACAGATTAACTAAGGCAGGAATTCAGAGTCAGCTGATTTCTAGTTGGTGGTGTACTTTATTTCACATTTACAATAATCTTTGCATTGATTTGACAACAGACATTTGTTGAGCTAATTACCAGGTTGTCAGGTTGTTATACAGTACATTGTACCTGAAATAACTGCAATTCATGATACTGTTGTCACTTCAAAACTAGTTTTTGCAGTGGTAGAATGGTCATTTCATTCAGTACAGAATATACTTTTATCTCTTAACAGTATTGTGACACAAAAATACATTGGTTGTAAACCACACAACCAAAACAACAAGTAAAATGTTTAGCCTTTAGTACACGGGTTCAGATTTAATTCCTCCACAGACAACATATCATTTGTCATGTTTCTGTAATATATTCATGCTTGAACAATATGGGGTGTTTCTGCTTTATTTTCATTACATAAAATGTTAAATTTTTGAATTGAACTCAATGATTGTCTTGACATTACAGATATATTAAATATTTCTGCCTGACTCATTACTTGAATCTTTTCTGACCACAAGTCTCATTTGCTATTCATGCATGTCTCCTTCAGGAAAATATATAATTATTATTATTCATATTATTATATGAAATGCAGTACCAGCCCACCCATTTGTCAGCAACATTGATCATTTAATTAAACAGAAAGTGTGTCCTCTGGTTTTCCCATTGAAGGCTTTGTATGCATTTGAATCTACCTCCCCTTCTCTAGCCTTGGGATTTCCTTATGAATTACTGTATTGTTTCATTCCTCTTGCTCCCATTTATTCGACGTCACCCTGTTCCCCTCAATTTCCTTTGAGCTAGTGCTTTTTCTTTTATGTTTACTGTGTTGTCAAGCTTGATCGCTTGGACTGGGCCTTCCCTTTAAATGTTGTTCCTTTTGCTGTATTGTCACACATCACTGACCAGAGACTGAAGTCATAATGGAAGCCTCTACACTATGCACCAAACATGTATTTCCCAATGATGTTCATTTAAATGGTGATTTTCTGCCTGTCTGCAACAATGTGCCAACTTGGTGAATTAAACTTTCCTGGTATGACTTTGGCTAGATTGAGCATGTAGGCTCCTGTAATTCATTTTTAAGGCCTGGTTCCTATACTCATATCTGCTTTTGCTTGAATTAGTCAAACATTGATTGCATGAGCAGTTTTTGTTTACCATTTACTTTACAAGACGTAGCAATTGACTTAACTAAAAAGTGCAGTTGCACAATTGAAACAAATGATATTTGACTGTAATACATGTGTGTATCAATGTGTGTGACAGTAGTCATAATTCATCAATATGTTGTCAAAATGGGCGGCACGGTGGCGCAGTGGGTAGCGCCGTCGCCTTGCAACGTGGTGGCTCCGGGATCGAGTCCTGCTCTGTGTGGAGTCTGCATGTTCTCCCTGTGTCTTAGAGGCAAGATCAGGCCTAAAAAATCCAACCCGAGCCTGACGGTATTAAAGCCCAACCCGAACGTAATTATTGACATTTTGGGTCCGACCCGGCCCAAATTTCGGGCTTGGATTCGGGCTGAAGATCTTACCTCTACTTTCAGTGTGTGTACGATCGGAAAGGTAAAGTGACAGGAGAAAATACAGCTGACGCACGGAGGGAACTGAGCAGGTATTGTAGATGGATATCCGAAAGCTGTTGAGTCGATCCACTGGACGTTTAAGAAAGTTCTTGAAGACGTTTCGTCTCTCATCCAAGAGACTTCTTCAGTTCAGAGAGTGGCTGATAAGCTGACCACACCCCACAGGCTTCATAAGCTGGGACCTTATCAGCCACTCTCTGAACTGAAGAAGTCTCTTGGATGAGAGACGAAACGTCTTCAAGAACTTTCTTAAACGTCCAGTGGATCGACTCAACAGCTTTTGGATAACCATGACCTGGATGACTGAGAACCTACACAGACATATTGTAGATGGATGTTTCTCATACAGCGCCTTCTATGTTTTACCTAAATTATTTATTTTATAAGATATTTCTTAGTTTAATACCCATAGATCGTTTGAGATACATAATATATAAATATATATTTATTTAAAAAGTTTGGGCCGGGTCGGGCTTGGATCTTAAAATCTAAAGCCCGACCCGACTCCAAAAAAAATCCAGCCCAACCTGACCCGAGCCCGACGGTATTGAAGCCCGACCCGACACGAAAGTAATTGTTGACTTTTTGAGCCCAACCGACCCTAATTTCGTGTCGGGTTGGGCCTGAACTCGGGTTCGGGTGTGGGATCTTACCTCTACCGTGTCTGTGTGAGTTCTCTCCGGGTCCTCCAGCTTCCGCCCACCTCCAAAAACATGCACTTCAGGTTGATTGGCTGGTCCCAAATTGCTCGTAGGAGTGAGTGAGTGAGTGTGTGTGAGTGTGTGTGTGTGTGTGTGTGTGTGTGTGTGTGTGTGTGTGTGTGTGTGTGTGTGTGTGTGTGTGTGTGTGTGTGTGTGTGGTTGTCTGTGTTTGTGTGTGGCTCCTCGGCGCACTGGCGTGATGCCCAGAGTGTCCCCCGCCTTACACCCCATGCCAGCTGGGATAGGCTCTAGCGCCCCATGACCCGCCACGGTGGATACAGGGGCAGAAAATGGATGGATGTTGTCAAATTACAATGTTGACCAACACAGGGAATGGACAATAGCACCAAAGCATATGAACTACTGTATATCATACAATTTAATGTTTTTAATATAACACCAAACAACGTGGTGTTAGTACCATTAGCACCATCATGCTAGTAGGATCTTAGCTCAAAGATGAGTTTGAAAGCAATCCCTGTACAAAATACACAGAAGTGTAAAAAACAAACAAACTCAAAACCCCCAAAATATCAGCATCAACATTTTATGATGTCCCACTTTCATGCAAATTTTTATGTACATTCGAATCACTAGCAATTTTAAAATGTATGTATTGCGTGTTTTTATTTACTGTACACGCAGTATAATTAGATAAATATTGAATGTGATTTTTTTGTCGTCGTTGGTACGTTTAAGTATTTTATTTTCATGTAGCCTGGAGACTGTTATCTGTTGATTCACGGTTTTTTGAAGATGTCGGGAGGTATTATTTCTATTCTCGCTCTCTCTCTCTTGTTGTTCGATATCCTGGAGTTGCAGTCATGGTAACGTTTAAAGTTCACGACAGTCGAGAGCTACGACAGTAAACACAGACATTTTACGGCAAGCATGAGTCCGTGCAAGGCTTGCATTTAGCCGGAAAAATTAAAGCTGAAGTGTACTCTTTAATTAGTTTTCTAAGCTTGAACAGGACATTTTCGAAGTTAAAGTTCGCTATCGGTAGAAATGGATGTTGGGGAACTTCTCAATTATCAGGTAGATGGTTTTTTTCTGAATATAAATATTAAGGCACTTGAACTACGCTCATACACTGAGTTGCATGCAAAAGTAACGCTAGCTGTTGCTTATGAACGCCACAAATAATTTGATCTCATTATTAACTTTTTGTCTGTTCATTCATTTTGTAGTTTCATTGGATTTCGCCAGTGAAAGCATTTAGTTTCGTTTGTTCTCTTGTTTTTACTGATAAATCACGTTAGCTGTTAGCTTGCTAGCAGAAGTGGACGTTGGCGATGTCTGCAGAAGAATTGTAGTGTAACAACTTATTGAAAACAGAGATGTAAACATTCGCATTTTTAAAAACCCGTAACATTATTCATTTAATATACGAAATGAGAAATGCTTGAATATTTATTACCCACCAAGAAAAAATACTGGTTTCACGAAGACTATTCTCAAAATTATTCGATTCCCCCTACAGTGTAATATGTAACACATTTATGCGCCGGATGTTATACTGAACTTCATAAATGTCCATCGGATATCTAAAGTTTACAATTTATGGTCCTAAATTTACATCAGTACCCTATGATCGAACTCAAACATGTTCAACTCTGCTGGCCCCCAAACACAAGGAAAGTCTGCTCTAGTCACTCAAAACCATCGAGATGAGAAAGAAGAGTTCAAGTTAATTTGTATGGAGCAATGACCAAAACTGTAATTTTCTATGTCCCATGGATTTGTGGTGTTTTTCTAGAGGAGTGAGAATGAACCTGATGCTGTAGAATATTGTCCATAGTAGCAAAGCAGTGGATCAGTGATGACTTGAGGCTGCTTTGCTTCCTTAGAAACTAGAAACTTGCAGTATGTTGAGGTTCAGATGTATTCTCTCCAGGTTCCAGGTAATTCTAGAAGAAATCAAGTTGCCATCTGTGTAAGAAAATGAAGCTAGGATTTGACAGTTATCTCAAACTGGTCTCAAAGTTTTAGACAATGTTGAGGATCATTCTAGATCAATTGTCAGCTCACACTCCAAAATATTTGTTCCACATGGGTCTTGAACCGGCCACAATTCGGTCCCCAGACCTATGGGCTGAGCGACTACAACCGCAAAATGTGGAACCCTTCACAAATATGCGTGTCATCTTTGCGCAGGGGCCATGCTAATCTTCTCTGTATTGTTCCAATTTCAGTAAATGTACTACCAAAGTATTACATATACTATTGAATTACATATAAAATATGTAACGTGGTGAGACCAGCGATGTTGTTAGGTCTAGAGACAGTATCACTGAGGAAAAGACAGGAGACAGAGCTGGAGGTAGCAGAGATGAAGATGCCGAGGTTCTCTTTGGGAGTGACCAGGATGGATAGGATCAGGAACGAGTACATCAGAGGGACAGCACATGTTAGAGGTTTTGGAGATAAAGTCAGAGAGGCCAGACTGAGATGGTTTGGACATGTCCAGAGGAGAGATAGTGAATATATTGGTAGAAAGATGCTGAGTTTTGAACTGCCAGGCAGGAGGCCTAGAGGAAGACCAAAGAGGAGGTTTATGGATGTAGTGAAAGAGGACATGAAGGTAGTTGGTGTGAGAGAAGAGGATGCAGGCCGTAGAAGTACAAAGATGGACCATACTGTAGGTTCTTGTTAACAAGGGTTCAAGCATTTTGAGAATGCAGTGGCTAGTAGTAGTTTGTGTTCGATTTGGGAAAATATACTGTTCTCAATTAATTTGGTTGTTGACAGCAGCTGGTGAATATTGCATTTTACTATTTAACCTAATAGACAATGGAGTGGAATGATTTTAGAGCCAACACCAAATGTATCAGTGTATCACTGGTGGGCCACTTATTAACACATTTGTGTCAGTAAAATATCTCCCTTCTTTGAATGTGCATTTAATTTTCTGAAGTTTTATTTTCCCAAAACAAATACTCAAGCGCTTCAGATCAAAATAACTGAATCCATTCAGTTTTAAATACTGCAGATTTTATGTGGTTGTTTTTACTTTCAATTTAATTTTTTTCATTATACAGCTTTACTATATGGCTTTAAATTGTTCTTCTGCATGATGTTTTTTCTCCAGTTTCATTGAGAGCTGCAGCTCAGTCATGTAGGAACTCGCGCTGTCCTTCCACATGTACTACTAAGCATACAGAATTTCTATGTCCAACATTATATTTCTCACCGTCTTTCATCTTCTAGCCTGACAGAGGGGCAAAGCGACCTAGGGAAGAGGATGGAGGGGCAGCTGGAGAAGATGATTCCAGAGGAGGGAAGCAGCTGAAAGGGATGGGTGCCCGGGAGCTGGCTCGATACCGAGAAGCAGCAGGAATTGGAATTGAAGCAGGAGGTGAAATGAAGGAGGCCGAGGAGCTGATGGGGGACAGGAGGAAGATACTGGATAAGCTGATGGACCAGGACGAAGAGGAACCTGAGGTAATTCAGACATTACCTCCTGTTTTAAGTGTTACATGTACTAAGGTCTCACAAATCATAGCCCCTTATTAATATCAGCAATGCTTCACTCATGGTTTTTGTGTATTTTCAGTTCCTGCATCTTTTTTTTTTTTTACTGTTGAAGAGTTTGAAATACTTGAATCGTCGGGACCTGAAGAGTCATCACAAATGATTCACCTGAGCCATTCCCCTTATGAGAAGTGTGAGCCCTGGTGCGCTTCATAATTCAAAAGGCAATCTGCAGTGTATGTTGGCCAGAGATGAAGTTTCAGAAGTGTGGCTTATTTTAGCTTTTTCTTGGTTTTCTGCTTATCAAAACCTGAAGTGTCCACAGGTCGGTGGAGATGCAGAATTTGTTGTAACATTACAGATATGTTCTATTGCAACCTTTTCCCTGCTGAATTCTGCGTTGTACTTTGACAGCCTCTGAATAGTTGGTTGAATCCAGAAGAGTATTCCAGCCTGGCTCACGTTAGACGTGCAGAGAAACCTCTTCACACATAGCATGATGTCTGACCTTTCTTCAATGAATGTCCGTCTTTCAGCTACTGTCTAGTCTTTTGTCACAGTCTATGACCTTTAAATATCATCCACACAACTCTAGTGGATCCAAAGACTAATATGTACAGTACATTCCTGTTAAGAAGCAGCGTCCATGTTTAGCTTTTACATTCATAGGGGACACTGTTGTGTAGTCCTACACCAGTGTCACATGGACAACACAGTTTATGGTGCAGTGTGGCAACATGGGAACAAACATGATGGAACACAGCTAAGCATGCTAATGCTTTTCTTTCAGGGTGCAGGTTCTTCCCCTCACATTATAAAATACATAAGTACAACAAAAATGTGCATTTACTGTAATCACCTTGATTCTGCTGCCAAGGATTAACTCTAAAAAGGTTTTTTTTTGTGTTTTTGAAGTATTTTAATATTGTTAAAGTTGTCATAGTGTAAGTGCTGTTGATGTTCACCTGTCCTTGTTTAAGCCTTATTTTTTCTGAGTGCCTGTTGCTTCCTGACATAACAATTTTTATATTTATACTTGGGTTTTTTTTAAGCGTTTTTGTTATTATTTTTTATGTTGTTGAATACAATTTGTGTGATTGTTCCCTAGGATGACTAGTCACCACTTTATAGGAGGTAATGAATCTGAATAAAGGATGTATTAAACATGTGTTAGACATCTTAACCAGGGTTTGTCTTAAGAGGAAAAGCAACTCATTTGCTCCACCACTGTTGAAGTATTATGTTTGATGTCAGAAGAGAAAACACACCATCATTTGAATCATTCATCTTAGTTTCAGGAACCAGCACTGAAGCTTTTTTAGTGTTTGTTGTGGAGTGCTACTCAGAGGAAAGTGCTTCATTGCTCTATATTGCCAGTTCATTGTAATTTCCTAACCTGAGCAGCACTTTACAGGCTTTTAAGCCAGCAGAGGTCAAATACTTGAGCTTTTCTCTGACATACATAGAACATTTCTTTTTACTCTGCTCCACTTAGATACGCTGGTTTTTATTCATTGTTATCCCAGTAGATTTTTCCTTCTTTCACTTCATCTTTCGTTTTAACCTTTTCACCCCTTGTCCTTCCATTTTGTGCCCATCAAACAGGCCGAACTGGTGGATGAGAGTTCAGTGAAGAAAATGATCCTGACCTTTGAGAAAAGGTCGTACAAAAACCAGGAACTGAGGATTAAGTTTCCAGACAACCCAGAGAAGTAAGCCCAATGCTGGTGATACACAATGTTTTGCTCTTTTTCTTTTGCGTATTCTACTTACTGACACTAAGTGCTATGAATTAAGTTACATTTTGAATGGTCCAACTAAAACATACAGTGCTATGAAAAAGTATTGAATGTGCTCCTGGATTGTCTCTTTCTAACCTGACACAACAAAGCTGCACACAAAACAAAAGTAACCTGTGCAAATACATTAAATAGTTGTATTTAATGTGACAGAAAGGTTATCCAGCACCTAAATCACGAATGTGAAAAGCTATCAGACTTCCTGAGCTAGTAGGTGGTTGTGTCGCCGTTGACAGCAAAGAATTTCAGCTCACAGACTGATGACGGAACATTCTCCCTCAGAACTGTCAGAGAGCAGAATTCGTGTGTCCCTCAGTTATAATTACTCATCTCGACTCTGAACCAGCAAGGTTGCATTCTACGTTATACGGACACCGCCATGCCCGATCAAAGGTGTACTGTTCTTTGACTGGATTGCTGTGTTTGGCATAAGCCAGTCAGTAAAATAATCTCCAAACGCTCTGAGGCTCATAGAAGAAGTTTCGTGGCAAAATTCAGGTTTAATATTCTCCTTGGATAGCAGGATCTTTCTCCGGCGCCACCCCCCCCCCCCGGAATTCCAATTTTTTTCCAGATTTCCAGAGGCTTTTTAAAGTGCGTCCATGAACACTGCCTCGTTCTGAGGTGACAGAGGTCTGAGGTTCATTGGATGTTTTCTCTTACTGTACTTGGAATGAGCCTTTATTATGTTCGTGGAAGAATTTTGGAAGCTCAGCGACTTTTTGTTCCAAGTTCTAAATTTGTAGAAAATGTGTCGTACTGTAGATCTGTGGAGACCCAGCGACTCGGAAATATCTTTATAACCCTTCCCAGACTGGGGTATGTCAATCGCCTTCTTCCTCGTCTGTTCTGGGATTCCTTTATATTTTGTCATAAAATAGTCATGTGAAAGTTTGTACTCTTTTTGGCTCCTTTTTTTTTTATGTTAAAGTTTAGTATGAGATACACTCAAAACTAGAAGAAATCACAAGAGCTTATCATATTTTCTCCCAGCACTGTATTAGTCACACACTCAAAACACAATGTGTCGTGAGCCTGGTATTTTCTGTTCCTGACATAATACTGTATCTCTCTAAGAAGTGAGTAAATTCCTCTTCTGTAGTTTGTGATGAATTGTAACGTTGAATGCCAGCACGCTAATTTTGACGCATGTCCTGCTCTTTTAACCAGATTCATGGAGTCAGAGCTGGATCTGAACGACATTATCCAGGAAATGCACGTGATCACCACGATGCCAGACCTCTATCACCTGCTGGTGGAGCTGAATGCTGTGCACTCACTGCTGGGCCTCCTTAGTCATGAAAACACTGATATCCTTTCACAAAAGATGGTTTTGTCCATCATGAATGGCATTTCACATGTTTGTCCGACAGCTTTTTTTTTATGCTTCTACCTCCAAAAATAATAAGAACATCAATGAGTCACACATTATCCTGAATGACATGATCTTCATGTTCTTACATGTTGTTTACCTTATGATTTAAACACTTTAAATAAAAAGCGATTTTTATATAAAGTCAAATTATACTGCAATTTTTTTTATCAGTAAGTGAAAAGAAGGAACAGAAGAAACTTCTAGAAGATGAGTTTGACATTTGAAGACTACGTATCTCTTCCAACTCTACATCCAATCGTCTCTGTTAATCCAGTCTGGATGTTCAACTATAATATTTGTTATTTATTTCCAAATCTATTAAAACTTTGATAATTAATGTGTGTAGTTGAAACTCCAGGATTATCTTTGAGTGATAAATTTCCTCAGATGGTGTCACTTCATGGTATAGTTGGAAAAAAGTACCATATGCTTATTTGAGTCCTGCAGAATTCTCCTGATATGTTTGATGCTAGTGGCTCATGGTTACATTAGCCGCTAGAAACATATTCAAATCTTAACATTTATTAGTCAAGTTGCTTTGTGGGTAATAAATAGAGGTTTTGTTATAGAAGAAGACTAAGTGCATAAATTCTGATCCCTTCGATTACCCATCCACCATGGCTCTGAGGTTGCTGTGCAATGTTTAATCGGTAAAGGACTCTTTTAACACAAGCCTGTTTTTCTTAACCTGAACCACATGTTGCCATAGCAGTGGTGGACCTGCTTCAGGAACTGACAGATATCGACACACTCCACGAGAGCGAGGAGGGTGCAGAGGTTCTCATAGACGCTCTGGTAAGTGCATCGGTGTTTGACTGTATTGATGAAGCAGCACTTTGTCGAGTTTGCTCTCTAAGACATGCCAAGAATATTGATTAACTGTAAAGTTTAATTGTTGTAATTGACAGAAAGACATGCAGACATTTAGAGGTGGTGCTGCAGACAAGTGCCTGCCGCTCTTTTGATAAATTGATTCATATTGGTATCATGAGTTATTTATTTGTGTCTCCAGAGTAGACGTATTAAAAGTAGAAGCCTGTTGAAATAATCATAAAAACAAAATTTTAGTGGAGGTGATATGAGAACAATTTGAAATACACACAAAGCCAGGAATGGGTAACTTATTTGTGGTTTCTTGTCACCGTTAAATAATCATTAGTTCAACCAGTTAGCTCTTTATAGGTGGATGCCAATATGAATTGTCATAGCAATTAAATACATTTGAGATTTAATTTGGAAAGTGACAAGAATTTAGTCAAGGGAACAAAAACTCATTTCAAAGTGTAATGCCAGCCATATAATTATAGCATCTCCTCTAACACCATTTTCTTTGTCACCCTCCAGCTGTGTCTGTTGGCATCAGCTCTATCTTTAACATCCACTCTCGCTCTCTTTGTGTCGCCGCCTTTCATAGCTCAGGTTGTGACTCTCTTTCTGTCTATGAACCAGGAAGGGTTTTTTTTTTTTAAATACTTTGTTATGTGTGCTGACAGTTAGATCGGCACAGACAAAGGTCAGACTGCAATGATGTGCAGATAGATCTATTATGGAGCAAAGAAATCTATGTCCACCATGATTTCACTACATTCAAGAAGTGTTGAATGTGGTTTATACCCGGTTGAATCCCGTCGTCCTTCATCAACTTGTAGTTTATCACTACGATGAATAAGCAGTTTTACCTTATGTCTCATTCTGGAATC
Organism: Antennarius maculatus; assembly: GCA_013358685.1. NCBI lineage: Eukaryota > Metazoa > Chordata > Actinopteri > Lophiiformes > Antennariidae > Antennarius > Antennarius maculatus. Next base: position 10,265,575 of record CM023607.1, on the reverse strand, counting down.
ATTTTGAACTCTTAAATTCAGTGGCTCTATATGAAATTGAAATATTAATATGTCTGGGTTATGAGACTCATCATTTACTGAATAATTGTCATAGGAATTATCTGGGGTGGACAACCTTTTAAAACATGGACTCATGACCTGACACAAGAAAGTGTTGACTTAGTAAATAAATGCATCTTTTAAAAGCTTGATTGCAACACATTCATTCAGTCAGCTGTATTATATTTCAAGAGGGAAATATAAAACATGGTGTCAAGTAAACATTTTCAATTTAAGAAGTGAAATAATTACAGTTTGGATGCTCTCATGTATTTATTATCTGTCTCCTCTTCCTCCCTTTCATCTTCATCTTGAATATACGGACATGCCATTGTACTGGACTCTGAATAGCCCCAACTGAACACGATGTGCTACTGGTGACAAAGATAGTGTGTTCTATTCATTATTCTATGGGTTATAAATATACAGAATATTGTGGGGTTTTTTTGTGCTACAAAAAACACTTTGATCCCTCACTGAGACACATTTGCAGAAACACATTTGGAATGTCATTTCAAACAACTCCAAATGCATATTTCTTTTCCACCCAACCGGTCAAGGCGAATTGCCGCCCAAAAGAGTCTGTATCCTGCCTGGAGTTTCTTCCTAAATGAGGGAGTTTTTCTCTGCCACTGTCGCTGATGCTCGCTCTGGAGTGTTCAGTTGGGTTTGTCTGTCTGTTAAAGCGCTTTGAAATGTCTGTTGCCATGATTAAGCGCTATATTAATAAGATTTGATCGATTGATTGATTGATCTTGGCTTTAATGTGTAAAAATCCTGTTTCACATGTTCTTCTTGTGTCCAGATAAAAATCATTTCAAACAACCGGGCAGTCTGAACAAGGCCAGAGACATTTTACAGAAAAGCTGCCGTTTAATTTGAGAAGACCCCACAGTATATCAGGCGGTTTGGTAACACTCTCAGGATAAATGCATCTTATAAATACAGTCCATTTACCATGCAATGGACCGCTCACACTCTTCTTTACCGCTACTTCCAAGGGAAACGGTTTCAGGGCAGCAAAGGTTGGTTGAATCCATTTGTCTTTCCTCTTTGCTGTACTGCTTCCAGCTCCTTTGTCCTTGTTGCCAGAAGGCCAGGTGGTATCCTTGATAAGATGAATCAAAATGATCCACGACGGTCTCTGGTGGCTCATAAATCTGTGTCGACTGTCTTTTTTCATCTGTAATAGTACTTTTATCCAGCCAGGCAGAACCCCGCAAGCTCTGTTTGGTTATGAGTCTCAAAACTTGACTTGACTGATAACACCTGGACAGGCTCAAGGAAGCTCAGACAGGAACCAGGTTTCCTCTGCCAAGGCTGAAGCTTAACCCCAAAAATATTCATATTGTCACCTTTCCTCTGAAATGCCACATCATTTTGTAAACCACATGTGATAACAGTAGGGATACTCTTCAAATACAGTGAGCTTCAATTTTTAAAAGTACAGTAATCGATGAATTAAGAATCATATTCGTAAGCATAGAGTATCATAAAGTCATATTTCATAGGAGTTAAGATCTTCTTCTCCTTTCTACTTTTCCTTTCAGGAGTCGCCACAGCCAGTCAGTTGCATCCATCTAACCCTGTCTTCTGCATCCTCTTCTCTCACACCAACTAATTTCATGTCCTCTTTCACTAATTTCATAGCAGGGAAGATGAGCAGAAGAAATAAGTTCTTAGGTTTAATGTTATGTAAATTACATTTGAGGAGTGGCTGAGTCTTGGTCCTTGAATTTGACCCACTCCTTGATAAACCCTGATAACTTTGCTGTATGGAAAAGTTATCCATCGGGCACAATGTTGTGCCGGATGGAGCGGATTCTCCTCTTGATCTGGTAAATGTTGGACTTGTCTGTGCGCAGTTGGAGGGTCAGGTGGTGGCCCTGCTGGTGCAGAACATGGAGCGGCTAGATGAGCAGGTGAAGGAGGAGGCAGATGGCATCTTTAACACTTTGGGTAAGGAAATGAACACCAACGCTGCATTCATTGTTTATCCTAGACCCCTGCACTGAGAACTAGAGGGGAGCTGCTCACTTGCTGCTGACATTTCACAAACATGTCTCACATAGTGGTCAATGGCTGCGAGGTATCCTCAAGATTCTGTTGGTGTTGATTTGGTGGTGATACATCATTTTTCATTTTGCAGAAATTTTGACCACAGCTGGTTCTTTTGATTATATTGTGAATTGGACCTCAGCAAAGGTTCTGATTCAGAATCTTTTTCTCTGAGCGCTGGGAGACAGAGCCTCTTTTAACACTGCCAATATAATAAAAAGTAATAACAGGCAAACCAAAATAGGAAGTCATGATATTCCACCTCTGTGCACAATTGGATCCAAAACTCATTTTGGTTCATTGACGCCACCACTGATATGTAAGAGACATACTGCAGAATGTGAGTCACTCAAATTAATTTTATGTATCTGTGAAGGATGATAGTTTGCCTGTGGAATCAGATCACCATTTTGGAAAGTTCAATGAAATTTGTTAACTCATAAACGCCTGATAATAAACACACAATTCAAAATTTTAGGAATCTGATTTTGCAGTCAATGAATTTCAGTGGCATGTATGCCAGCCCAAGGTAAAGTGATACAACTGATGATCTAACAATAATACAAAATAGAATATATGAATTGTGCACACTCACTAGTGTAACTTCTTGTAGAAGTCCTAAACCTAGCAGACACGGACACGCACACACACACACACACACACACACACACACACACACACACACACACACACACACACTCACATAGAGACAATTTGGAAAGCTCAATCTACCTGAAGTGCATGTTTTCTTGGAGAAAGCTGAAGAATGCATAGAGAACCCATGCAGACAATTGGAGAACATGCAAACTCTGCACAGAGCGGTACTCGAACCCGGAACCACCTTGCTGTGTGGCGACAGCTCTACCCACTGCGCCACCGTGCTGCCCTGTAGAAAACACATGGTGTAAAAATTGAATTTCCAACTACTTCACAACCACAGACAGCAACAAATCCCAAAAATTAAGAGTGGTACATTGCCAGCTTCTAATCTTCCTACATCGTCGGTAGTCTGCAACACTTTATCACTAGTGGGTGACGATAAGTAGGTTTTCAGTAGGTTTTTCCAGTTTCAATATGCCAGCTCAGAGTAAATAAAGCGTGATTGCTCAGTATCAAGCATGTTTTTGTCATGGTTTAACCTCTTTGTCTTTGCGATGTTTCCTAGTTGTGCATTTGTGAATAAACACACAGCCCAATTCAGAAGTTTGGGTATTCACGAGTTGGAACCTTTCCTTGTTGAAAACACAGTGAACCAACATGAGCTAACATGGCTATACACACATCCCAGCAGCAAAAACAAGCTGTAGAACAACTAAAGAAAACGTTCTCTGTCTCTGCACGGCTTTGTGTCTTCATTTGTATTCGAAACATGTGGCACAAATATCTGGGACATATTTCAGTGCTCATGATTAAAAATGAGGCTCGGATTAAAACAGCAGCTCAATAACATTCGAATATTTGGAGCCCTCATCTTGTTTGGTCCCCAAACGTAACAAGCTCTTCTGGAGGGCAGTGACAGCCGCTCCTCCTGGATTTGGATTTGACATTACAAAGAGGATGCAGGCTAACTTTATCTGTATTCGGTAAGCATTAGCAGTCCACCCCTTCATTGAAAAGTGTCCTTGACTTAGCCACAGAGGATGAGGAAAACGATGTAACGACTCATTTAAAAGTTTTGACCCAAGACAGGAGCTTTGTAGGTGTAACAGTTGTATCCATGGTAACAGCCCGCTGTAAAAGTGCATAAGAGTTTGCGTCACAATGTTGTATGTAGACACAAGGTGTGTGTGTGTGTGTGTGTGTGTGTGTGTGTGGGGGGGGGGGGGGGTTGATCTGAGGAGTCATGGGTGATTTAGCCTCACATGAAGCTGACTTTTCTGCCTCTCAGCTCTTTTGGAATTGAATGAGTCCTCCGAGATAATTTTTTTTCCCTTTCTTGCCAGATTGAGGCCGGGTGTCAGGAGGGCTGTTTAGGTGTTGTGTGTTTGGCTGTGTACGAATGGGTTTTATTGAGGGAGCGGTGCTTGTGCTTCTTCTATTCATGTCTGTGTGAATGTGTTATCAAGGGAGCTCTTCAAGCTTGAATAAGCCTTTTGTCTGCCTTGGCTGCTCTGCTCTCTGAGCCTGCTGTCCTCCAGGATCCTGTCTGTCTGCTCTGTTTGAATCACTGATAAAGGCCTTTCCTTCCTCCCTCCTTCCCTCTTTCCCTCTCTCCCTCAGCACCCTCCCTCTCCATTTCCTCCATTTTTCAACTTTACTCTTCAGCCCCTCTCTTCTGATCTTTCTTCCTTTTTTGTTGAGTTCATTTTTTATTGCATGTTTGTTACACTCCTGCTACCGTTCCCTTATCCCTGCTCTGTTCCTGTCTCTTATTCTGTCAGCTTTCCATCTTTTACTTCTCTTGGTTTTCCGTTTCTTCTTCCAGTCAGAAGAGGCTTTGGCAGTATTCAAAGTAGCTGGGAAATAACCCAGACACTCTGTGAAAACATGAGCATCGCTTTCACTTTTAACATGTTTAATTAAGAACTAAAAATCTTGTGATGTTGAATCATTCCACACCATCATTCCATCCAGCCTGGAAGCAGGAATTTTTCTTTTTTCTGAAATGTGTTTTTTCCGAAACTATTATAATATATAATATAATTGTCGTATCCCTAAATGTAACAAGCACACACCCGCGCACGCACTTGCGCGCAGACACACACAAACACACACTAGTCGCATTAAACCTGTCTCCTTGGTGTTTTGAAACTAATGTTAATGATGGTTTCCATGGATAGATTTGTTATTTGGTGAAATTGAGCATTCCAGTTTGTTACCAACCTTCACACATTAATAATATAACAGCTACTTTTGCAGGTTTAGAGTTTGCAGCGGTTTTAAATGCACCCCATGTAAGAAGGCTTCCTGATGGGGTTGCAGCGGGTTTGAGTGAGGCTCACGACTGTTTGACATTATGGCCAAATAATTTTAAATATCTAATTTTTTCACAGTACAGTAGATTACACTACTCTAGGCTTACAAGAGGAGCAGAAGATATGTCATACTTGTGCAGTGATTTTCAGAGGTTGGGCCTATGTCATCCTCAGATGAATCTTTTTGATATTGTTATCGTCTTCCTCAGCTATCATTGAAAATATGGCCGAGTTCCGACCCGGCCTGTGCACAGAGGCAGCTCAGCAGGGACTCATGCAGTGGCTCCTTAAAAGAATCAAGGTAAGACAGCTCTTCATTTTAAGGCTGCTGTGGAAACAGGAAATCAACTTTTGCATTCAATCTATATGTTTTCTTGCTACACAACTGCAAGTTGTTAATAAAGAATTGTGACTACAAATGTCTTCCACTTGTCTTTCCCAGCTGGACTGGCTAAAAGGAATCTCTTCTCCTCGCAGGTAAAGATGCCGTTTGATGCCAACAAGCTGTACTGCAGTGAAATCCTGGCCATCCTGCTGCAGAACAATGATAGTAAGTTCATCTCAATAAATGGTTTATGGCTTCCAGTTTATTTGAGTTAATTATATCTTCTCCCAGATTCCACTGACAGATAATTCTCTGTCCCTCCTTTTCATCTCACAATAAATTTCATCATCTCTTTTCATCATTACCTGATATTCACAATTTCTAGTCATAAAATCTAAATTAAACTGAACTGTTAACTTATTTATTTCAAGTGGCATTATTTAGATTATAATGAATATATTTGATGATAGAGTCCTTTCCACCCTTTTATCCAGGATTGTTTTTGAATCCTTTTTCATTCATTCATTCATTCATTCATTTATTCATTCATCTTCCGCCTTGTCCGCCGTAGCGGGTCGTGGAGAGCTGGAGCCTATCACAGCTGGCTTGGGCGTGAATCGTGGGAAACTCCGGGCACTACGCCAGTGCGCCACAGAGCCACACAGAGACACAGACAAACACACACACACACACTCACACACTACGGTCAATTTGGAAGGGCCAATTAACCTGAAGCGCATGTTTTTGGAGGTGGGAGGAAGCCGGAGAACCTGGAGAGAACCCACGCAGACACGGGGAGAACATGCAAACTGCGCACAGAGTGAGACTCGAACCCAGAACTGCCTCGCTGTGCATCGACAGCGCTACTCACTGCGCCACCGTGCCACCCATCCTTTTTTCATAAACATTAAAGATTCTAGGTCTCTTTCAGTCTTCCTCCCGCCTGCATTTCTTGTAGATTTCCCATCCTTTCTATAATCGCTATTGATGTTGTCATTCACTCATATCTTCTTTTCTTTGTCATTTTCGTCCATTGTGCTTTGATGTCATGTCTGCTCTCCATCTCTCCATTCCCTTCTCTCAGTCCTCTTTGGTCTTTCCATGTCAGTTCTCTTCTTCATTACCCTGTGAATTTGCTGTCTTCTCCACTCACTTTACACTGGACTCCCAGATCCTTGAATAGGTTCTCGTTAATTGTGCGGGTCGTATTGCTTTTTAATGGGACTCATTTTTCATTTTACATTTATTCTGAAATGCAAAATAAAATGTCAGAAAAAATCTCCTATTTTCCCTGAAAAATTTTTCAATTTAAATACAGTTGAAGGGAACAAGACAGATGACACCACTGCGATTAGGGAAATTATAATTTTGAACAATCCTCCACGAGCTAATTTGAATGTCATTATTGCTTTGTGCTGTTATACATGATTTAAAACTATAAAATAGGTACTGCTGTGAATAAGACAAGCTCCTCATTCCCTGCTGATTCGACTTCTTGTTATTTTACCTGGTGGAGGGCCTTAGGAGGTGAGCCAAGTGTCTTACATGAAAGTTGGATTTTTCTGTTTGTGGTCTGTTTGCAAGGTGACATAAACAGCTTGATATATTTTAACAAAAGACCTCAAAAAGACCTCGAAAGGTTTTTTTTTTTTAATATACATTGCGTCCTGCACCTTTTCCCCAGATTTTAAGGATTTTAAGGATCCTACTCTGGATAATTATAATCTCTAGTTTTTGGACATTTTTTGGTTGGTTACATTAAACGTGGTCAACAGATTACCATGAAACTAGGTGTAATGGTCAGTGAAATCCTGAAATCTAGGTCACAGGCTACACTCATTACTGCTCATCAGGGGTTGTTGGATCCAATCTGACGCAATCAGCCTGGCTGGGAGGAAATAAGGAGGTTGAACTTGACCTGTTCATTGGTTGAGTGTCCAGAGAGACAGCAACAATTGGCATACAGGGTTTTTCTTTTTTTGAGGTTTTTTTTAAATTAATAAATCATGCGGATAAATTGCTCCTTTTACTAGTCTCCTCCTCTTTCCAATTGCTCTTGTTTTTTGCTACCTTATGGTTTGGGGCTGATTCTTTTGTCAATCTTTCATTTTGATAGAATCATTGGGAGGTTTGAGGGACTTTTGCTTTCCACTGCTGCCTTTCATGACACCCAATTTAATTTTTTAAAATGAAATTTAAAAAATAATTTTTTTTTAAATTACATTCAACCCATGTTGAATTTAATTTAAAAAATTATTTATGGGGGGGGGGGGGTGGATCCAGGTTCTAGTTTTGTTTTTCATTGGAGAAATGTAACAATTGCATAAGACATGAGAAAGCCCTTTTCCTCAAAATGTTCCTGACCAATTTTCAAGAAATTATTAGAAACGGGTATCCTGGTTGGGAACAGCTTACCGATACAATACATTACTGCTTATATTTTGGGAAGAGTTATGAATGGAGCCAAGAACCAAATATACGTTGTCATGGTGACAGGATTCAAATTCAGGGGCTGCGTGTAAAGAGGAATGTGACTTTGTAGAAGGAACCCTTTAGTGGCCATGTTCAGCCTTGACTGAGCTTTGTGTTGTTCAGATACTATTTGGCCAAGCAAATAGATCCACAAACAAAAAGTTGCTCATTCAGTCTTTGCCATAAATCTGAAATAGGTAGTCAGTATATAAAGTGAACGTATTAAAAATATAAAAAATATGCTCTATAAATCTTGGAACATGTGTCTGCATTCTTTTACTTGACACACATCAAACCAATTTCATATTGTTATTCGGTTCACTTTGTCTAATTATACATTCTGCTGCTCATGCTTTCCTCCAGCTCTTCATCGGTGCATTTGTCAGTGTTAGTATTCATCTTTTGCTTTTATCTGGCATCCCGTCACTCTCTTGGTTTCACTTCTTCTTGTGTCGTTCAAGTCAGATGAAGCTCCACCCCACCTCTCTCAAAAGCCCGTTTTGTTGTACCCGTCTCGATTTAATGTCCCTGTTTTCCTGATACTCCATTTTTATTTCTCAGCCTTCCTCCTTCTTTATACCTCTTGTCCACAGATACCAGAGAACTGCTGGGAGAGATGGACGGTATTGATGTGTTGCTGCAGCAGCTATCAGTAAGATTTTCGCTTTAACAGTCTATTTATATTTTTTCTACAACACCACCCTTTTATTTGCCTCCCATTCTGGCTGGATTAAACAATACCGGCAATTTATAAAGAGAATTTCTATGTATACCGTTTTTGTGGCCACATCAAACCATCAAATCCAAGTTTTAACTTTCCGTTCAATAATCATACCCATCATTTACAGATACATTTTCAGTCTATTCTGTGCTCTGTGACATTTAGTAGATTCAACCGGCAGCTGTTAAAGTTTATCATTGACCAGCACTTCGGTGTCTGCTGGCATTTCCCCACCCTGTCTCTTCATCTCTGCTTAATTGGACCACTGACCCGACTAAAATTTCTGTCATGCTAGGCTTATCCCTCTCAGTAAAGGTGCTCATATTCAACTTATTCACAAATTTTTAATCCCAAAGCAACACGTTGACCTGGTTTTTCTTTCCAAATGCTCCCCTTCATTACTCTCAATCCCTCCTTCTGTCTCAGGTGTTCAAACGTCACAACCCGTCCATGGCAGAAGAACAGGAGATGATGGAGAATCTCTTTGATGCTCTGTGTTCCTGTCTCATGCTGCCAGCCAATCGGGACCGCTTCCTCAGAGGAGAAGGACTTCAGCTAATGAACCTCATGCTCAGGTGAAGTACACAATGAGACATCTCAGCAATGGGCTTCACTGTTTTACTATATCATTCAGAACCATCAACATTGGTTAGCTGGTAGGGGGTGACAGTATCATGTTTGGGTATGAAAGGAGCATCCTAGATGTTCCCCATCATTGAGGAGAAATTTGTAAAACAAAGGATCATATTCGCAAATGATTACAACCGGTTTATGTTTCAGGTAATAGATAGCATCCACATCTTTGTGGGAGCAGGAATGTATTTGATGCACAGCTTAAAGGATTTTGTCAGTCTCCTACCTTTGCTTTTAGTTTCAGTTCTTGCTGCTTGGGCCAAATATTATCCTTGTTGGACAAATGATTGAAAGCTACTGTTGTCGTTGATTGGTTGCAGCCCAGCAAGTGTTGTTGATAAATATGGATACTTTGAAATCAACACTGATATCCGTGCTTAATAGTAGCCCATAAATGCGTTTGCAGGCTACTTTGTTAGATTCTAAAAGCCATCAGTTTAACTTTCTTGGAAAACAGATGAAAATCTTGAGGGAACTGTGAGCCGTTTACTTTTTTCATGCACTGCTCAAAAAGTATTTTTTTGAGCTTGAACAAATTTGAAGTCATATGCCAAACAGCAACCTTGTGTCACAAGCAACTTTCATTCTTGAACAGGACTCTGTGTGTGTGTGTGTGTGTGTGTGTGTGTGTGTGTGTGTGTGTGTGTGTGTGTGTGTGTGTGTGTGTGTGTGTGTGTGTGTGTGTGTGTGTGTGTGTGTGTATGTCTGTATTTACATACACCCTGTGCTGGCTTATGTCACTGGAGTGGGTGAACCAGCTGAATTCTTCTGGAGCCACCACGTTCAATCACAGTGTTTGCTACCTAACATACTTGCATTAAATAGCTTTGAATTTTGGGACGTCTCTGCTCACTTAACTTGTTTCAGTGCTACAAAAGATAGTCCGTAAGTATTTCATGCAGAGCCCAGCTCAGAACATCTCTTGATCTACTGTCTGGCCCAAGGTCAGATCACAGCCTTTGTCTTTTAGTGCTGTTAAAAAAGAACAATAATAGTACAACTGGAAGAAGCGCTGAACTGAACATCACTTCTGTCAGCCTCTAATGCTGGCGTGACTGCTGGTCCAATCCAGTGTGCCGTTTGTGGACCGGCTATAGCCATAAAGAATTTTAAAGACACATTACACACATTTAAGAAACCTTCACAACTGCAACCTCTGTGCTGAAGATCACATCATTGGAGAAACTGCAGTAAAGTTTGGATCAATATCTCATTATTGGAATGCTAAACCTGAATTCTGTGAACTCGTCTACCAGGGAAAGAAAGAGTGGGGAAAAGACAGGAAGAGAATTAAGAGCGCACAAACATGGCTATTAAAAATTTACTGGAAATCTGGAAAATAGTTACATCTGTAATTTAGCTGATTACTCAGTGTAGAGTAGAGCGTGGGCTTTGTTTAAAACATAATGGACTTTGGTGAGTACAAGTGTATCTACATACAGGTGTTAAGGTCTTGTCGTGGATCGCATGATCTTGTCAGGGATCGTTACGTTGTTCAATTTTTTGTTGCAACCTTTGCTTCAAGTCACATGAATAATGATAGGTACAAAATAAAAATTGATACCTTCGTCAATCCAAATGCATTGCTAAAACTGAAATGAGTTGTTACAGATATTAGACATGTAACAATTAAAGGGATTTACTCCATGTGTCTCTCTCAGTTTTGTCATGGTTTCCTTTCGATCACTTCTTACTTACATCTTCTTGCTTTTTTAATGAGACACGTCTTGTATTTTTTTTTTGTTTTAAAACTTTTCTGTATTTTCAACTTCAACCTTGAATTAATTCTTTGCACTGCTAAATGATTGTCAGAGTCAGTTGTAATGCAGCCATTTTTCAATACTAACCTTTAATGAGACTTTCCATTTTATGATCAAGTCTGAGGTTGTTTGCTGATTCCGGCAGACAGTTTTTGACTGAGTTAGTCACATATAGAATTCACATGAATTCATGAAATGTCTCCTGCAAGTAGACATCAATATTTTGGGTTGACCACAGCAGAGTTCATGACATCAGAATTTTGAGTGAAGTCAGCTGTCTACTGACTGGATTGCTCAGCTTTCCTTCAGAAAATTCACCATGTATCACTTCCCCTGGCCTCTCCAGCCGTCCATCACATATAATGTGTCTGTCTGGAGCACCGGACTCAACTGCCTGAAATATGTGTCCCTTTTCTGAGATAAACACTGTCATCTGTCATTGGAGGGAATGGAGGAAGTGACATAATGACAGATAGCTACATTTCCTGGGGAGGGGTGTGCAAAGGTGCTGGTGGGGTGTCAACAGAGTGCAAAACTGTCGGGCCCCTTCATGCCAACACTTTAAATAATGGAAAACAGATGTAAAAATATATTACCATTGATTTGCTTGAGGGAACACAGATTTACAGGTTTATAGTGGTAGTATAATGTAGGATATGTCTGCATTTTATTTGATAACTCAACTGTGTGTTGTGAGGATTCGTCATTGATTTTAAGCATGACAACTTTTCTTGTTCAGATAAAACAATACTGCTTATCTTCTTATTCCCTTTGATGTGAAACACCTAAAATTATTAGAACTATTGCCAACAAGAGCAAATTCGCACCGTGTCATATGACATGCTACAGAAGTTACTGGTTGGAATTAAAGTTACGTCCAGCTATGTGTTGTTGTTTTTTTTAACTAGACTATGGCTTAAGCAGGTGGTAGTCAGGAGGATGGGGCAGTTATGGAGATAGGAAATGAAGTGGAAACCCCAAAACACATTGAATCTAGTTGTACTCGTCAATCACGCAAAAGTATCTATTTTGATATCTGAGTGTAGACTAAGTGGTTTTGCAACAGCATAACTATAATGATGGAAGGAATACAGTGCGCCCTCGTTCTTTGCACCTAATTGCGTTCCAGGAACCACACGCGATTGAGGAATCCACGATCGAGATCGTAATCTGTTTATCTTATTATTTACTGTCATTTAAACGTTTATGAACCCTTCCCATACTGATATTAAACCACCTTCTATCTGTATTACCTTTTCCCACACTCTTATCGACTGTTTAAAGTGCTTTTCTGTCTCACGAAAGTCAGAGACTGACGGAACAGAGCGCACTTCCGGATGCCGTCATTCAATAGAATGCGCGTACGGTATCAGTTGACTGCCTACTAAAAATCTGCGATGAGGTAGAGTCGCAATCATTGATGCGCGAGTGTGTGAGGGTGCATTGTATAGATGATGCGTTCATACAATCCATAAACAAATGAAAAACTATAATGTTGTAAAAATAAGATTACTGTACCTACACAACTCAAACATTGTGCTTTCCTTGAAACAAAGATTTCTTTGTGGTATACAAAAACAATTAATTACCGTATCTCTAACTTCAGCATTATTTCCTCTGTCTCTGCTGCAGGGAAAAGAAAATGTCTCGTACCAGCGCTCTAAAGGTCCTGGACCATGGGATGATTGGACCAGAGGGAGCGGATAACTGTCATAAATTTGTTGACATCCTGGGCTTGCGAACCATCTTTCCACTTTTCATGAAAACCCCCAAGAAGATGAAGAAAACTGGTACCACAGAGAAGGAGCATGAAGGTCAGTCACTAATAAAACAGAGCAAGTGAAAATGAGATTTCCTTTTGGCAATCAGCTACATTTGCCTTTTCAGCCCCCCCCCCCCTCCCTCCATTCGATAGAGCTGTACATACATAATTTATGTCTGTCTGTCCGCACACATATACAGTGGGTACCTAACAGGCTATGGTCTATCCATCAGTCTGTGGTGAACTGACTTATAATAAACTCCAATTTCCATATATATTTTTATATTTAAACTGTTAATTCATTTTATTGTCCCCATGGAAAAATTATCTTTTCATTCTTTACTGTAAGTTTTTGAACATGCATATATGTAAGTGTGTACAGGCCCCTGAAACAAACACACACACACCAGGGTCCTGTAAGTATCCAATTTATACAGCGGGAGGCTGCTACATCAAGTTGTGCCAAGGTGAGCAGCTAGGAGGGATTCCTTGCTAAAGGGCACTTGACAGTGCTCAGAAGGTGAAATGGAACATCCCACTGCCAAATCACACTTCCAGTCTCCAACCCAAAACTTATACACTGTGTATATGTATACATTCAGTCAGTCAGTCAGTCATTTTCTTAACCCGCTTAATCCGCTTACGCAGGTCGCCTATCCCGGCAGTCTCAGGGCGTGAGGCGGGGGACACTCCGGGCATGACGCAAGTGTACCGCGGAGCCACATAGAGTATACAGTATATATAAACATGTTATATTTTATATGGTCTTCTCCTTTTGTCTTTTCCCGTCAGGGCTCACAATCAGTTGTCTGCATCTAACCCTGTCTTCTGCATCCTCTTCTCTCACACCAACTACCCTCATGTCCCCTTTCACTACATCCATAAACCTCCTCTTTGCTCTTCCTCTAGGCCTCCTGCCTGGCAGTTCAAAACTCAGCATCCTCCTACTAATATAGTCATAATCTCTCCTCTGGACATGTCCAAACCATCTCAATCTGGCCTTTCTGATTTTATTTCCAAAATCTCTAACATGTGCTGTCCCTCTGATGTACTCATTCCTGATCCTGTCCATTCTGGTCACTCCCAAAGAGAACCTCAGCATCTTCATCTCTGCTACCTCCAGCTCTGTCTCCTGTGTTTTCCTCAGTGACACTGTCTCTAGACCAAACAACATAGCTGGTCTCACCACAGTTTTGTACACGTTTCTTTTAGTTTTAGCTGAAACTCTTCTATCACACATCACACCTGACACTTTTCTCCACCCGTTCCATCCTGCCTGTACACACTTTTTCACCTCTTTTCCACACTCTCCATTGCTCTGGACTGTTGACCCAAAGTACTTAAAATCCTCCACCTTCTTGATCTCTTCTCCCTGTAACCTCACTCTTCCACTTGGGTCCCTCTCATTCACAGACATGTACTCTGTCTTACTACGCCTAACCTTCATTCCTCTCCTTTCCAGGACAAACCTCCACCTCTCTGGCTTCTCCTCCACCTGTTCCTTGCTTTCACTACAGATCACAATGTCATCTGCAAACATCATAGTCCATTGAATTCCTGTCACCATAGTGAACAAGAAGGGGCTCAGAGCTGATCCCTGATGCAGTCCCACCTCCACCTTGAACTACAGCACACCTTATCACTGTATTACAGTCCTCATACATGTCCTGCACCACTCTAACATACTTCTCTGCCATTCCAGACTTCCTCGTATAATACCACAGTTCCTCTCTGGGCACCCTGTCATAAGCTTTCTCCAGATCTACAAAAACACAATGCAGCTCCCTCTTGCCTTCTCTGTGCTTCTCTATCAACATCTTCAAAGCAAATACTGCATCTTTGGTACTCTTTTTTTGGCATTGCTCACAAATGCTCACTTCTGCCCTTAGTCTAGCTTCAACTAGTCTTTCCCATAACTTCATTGTATGGCTCATCAGCTTTATTCCTCTGTAGTTGCCACAACTCTGCACATCTCCCTTGTTCTTAAAGATGGGCACCAGCACACTTCTCCTCCATTCCTCAGACATCTTCTTACTATCTAAGATCCTGTTGAAAAACCCAGTCAGAAACTCTACTGTCACCTCTCCTTGACACTCCCATATATCCACAGGTATATCATCAGGACCGACTGCCTTCCCACTCTTCATTCTCTTCAATGCCCTCCTCACTTAATCCTGACTAATCTTTGCTACTTCCTGGTCCACAACAGCCACCTCTTCTAGTCTTTCTCTCATTGTCATTGTTCATCAACTCTTCAAAGCACTCTTTCCATCTTCCCATCACACTACTGGCACCTGTCAATACACTTCCATCCCTATCCTTAATCACCCTAACCTGCTGCATGTTTTTCCCATCTGTCTCTCTGTTTTGCCAACCTGTATCGATCAGACTCTTCCTCCTTACTGTCCAACCTAGCATACAAGTCATCATAAGGCCCTTGTTTGGCCTTTGCTACCTCTACCTTCACCTTACACTGAATCTCCCTGTACTCCTGTCTACTCTCCTCAGTCCTCTCAGTGTCCCATTTCTTCTTAGATAACCTCTTTCTCTGTATACACTCCTGTACCTCCTCATTCCACCACCATGTCTCCTTATCTACTTTCCTTCCAGATGACACACTAAGTACTTTCCTACCTGTCTCCCTGATCACATTAGCTGTAGTTGTCCAGTCATCTGGAAGCACCTCCTGACCACCGAGGGCCTGTCTTAACTCCTTACTAAAAGTCATGCAACACTCTTTCTTTTTCAGCTTCCACCATTTCTTCCATTGCTCTTCCTTTGCCCTCTTCATCTTCATCACCACCAGAGTCATCCTACACACCACCATCCTATGCTGGTTGGCTACACTCTCGCCTACCACTACTTTGCAGTCACTGATCTCCGTCAAATTACACTGTGTACACAAGATGTAGTCAACCTGTGTGCTCCTACCTCCACTCTTATAGGTCACCCTATGTTCCTTCCTCTTCTGGAAGAATGTATTCACTATAGCCATTTCCATCCTTTTTGCAAAGTCAACCACCATATGTCCTTCTGCATTCCCCTCCTGGATACCAAACCTGCCCATCACCTCCTCATCACCTCTGTTTCCTGCACCAACATGTCCATTGAAGTCTGCACCAACGACAACTCTTTCACTTCTAGGTATGCTCTGCATCACTTCATCAAAGTCCAACCAGAATTTCTCCTTCTCCTCCAGCTCACATCCTACCTGTGGAACATACCCACTAACAAGATTGAACATCACACCTTCGATTTTTAGCTTCAGATTCATCACTGTTTCATCTCCAGAACATTCTAAACAAACTCCTCCTTCAAGATAACTCCTACTCCATTTCTTTTCCTATCTACACCATGATAGAACAACTTGAACCCTGCTCCTAAACTTCTAGCCTTGGTACCTTTCCACCTAGTCTCCTGGACACACAGTATGTCTACCTTCCTCCTCTGCATCATGTGAACCAACTCTCTACCTTTACCTGTCATAGTTCCACAACGCAACATCCCTACTCTCAGTCCTATACTCTTGGCATTCCTCTTTTATCCTCCTCTCCTTCTTTGACGAACAGTAGTCCAATTTTCACCAGCACCCTGTAGGTGAACAGCACTGATAGTGGTCGTTGTTAACCCGGGCCTCGACCGATCTGGTATGGAAGTCATTGATTTGGTTTGCGTGTTTGATTTTGCAAAAGTTTTACATGGGATGCCCTTCCTGACACAACCCTCTGTATTTATCCGGGCTCGGGACCAGCGCAATAAGACACTGGCTTGTACCCTCTTGCGGCTACATTAAACATATATTTTATTTGTGTTTGTAAATATATACTTCATATTGTACAGGACATGCAAATCTTTCTACCATGCCAGTTATTTGGTTTTAGTGGAGTGTGTTTATGATGATGGGAGGAGGTCAGTATATATTCTGACTACAGTACATATACAATATGCCGTGTATAAACTGTATACTGTGAATACTATATATACATATACAGTGGTACCTCTACCTACAAATGTCTCTACATACGAAATTTTCTACTTACGAAACGCCTCAACAGGAAAATATTGCCTGTAATTACGAAAGAAATTTCGAGTTACGAAAGGTAAAAATACAGTATGGGCTGCTACTCGCAGCTCCCAAAGATTGGTAAAGGAGCTAACGTTAAAAGAAAAGGCACCTGTCACAAGAGCAAGAGGAAAACAAATTTTAGAGAAATTATAGTTCTGTTAGCTGACTACATGAACAGAGTTGTATGTAGTTACTTAAAGACCATTTTTGTCAGATGCGCGAGGAGCATTTTGGATACTACATCGATTGTCCCATTCCAAACGGAAACCATAGCTGGATGGACTGTTCGTACTAGCCAGCTAGTTTCACTCAGAATTCGTTGCCATTTTCTGTGTCTTTCCTACTGTTTGGACTCTCTGCTCAAAAACATGAAAATTGTTGGAACAGTTATGATACTCTAAAATTATGTTAACTGTGAAGTCCATGTATTGTTATTTCTTCTCCTAACATAACAGATGCCTTACACCATATTGTTCACGTGATTCCTTCTGGCAGATGTTCCGTGATTGGTTGGGTGCTTGATGACAGGTAGTGTGTGGAGTTGGTGACAGCGTGACACTGTGAGACTTTCAAGTAAGCTTATTCAAATATATAGTTGGGATAATATTTTATTATAAATGACCCACATGAAGCTGTTTTAAGTAGAAGAATTAGTTTTTGCTATTTACTCCTGTATTTAAGTAGTTTGCTCCTTACTGATCATCAAAGAAAAGCATTGATTTAATTTTAAAGTTTCATTTGAGCTGTACATGAAAATTTTCATGTTGTGAGTGTAATAACCTTGGCTTTGTAGTGTAGATGATAATTGATAGTGGGATGGCTATTCCTCTAACAACCTTCACATATCATAAATGTTCTTATTTATCAAGATTAAAAATCCATACAGTATGTCTGTGACTGTACTAATTTAAGTGATTGCACTAACCACGGCAGAGTAGTTTTTTTAGTCCTGCTCTGTGTTTTCTTCATATAGTCATGCCCATTTCCTGCAAAGGCACTCAATCCTAATCTGCTCATGTATCACGGTTTTCTTCCTCTTCAGCCTGTCAGTTTACTCTATCAATCCAATCTTGATTGATTTTCCTGACTGCGCTCTGGAACCTCCCTTGTCTATGAGTGGAATATAGGAAGTGCAAGCAAAAGCCAGAGAGAGAAAAAGACAGGATGTCCATTTGAAACAGGAAGATGGAATTCAATAGAGAAAAAATTAAAACCAAAACAGGTAGAAACCTTCCATCTCTCTTCTCTGTTTGATTACCTCTGCCCAAAATGTGGAACCCTACCTCACTCCCTGTCTGTATTAATTAAGTCTGATTCAACCACCAGGCCTTCCCAACCCAGCAGAGAAGAAAAAAAAAGTCTTTCCTTTGTGTTCTGTCTCACCAACAGACTGGATATATTAACCTTCAACCTTCTCAAGTAACAGGGAGGACAGTTGGGAAGATAACCCATTGTAGCCCTGCATGTTGTAGCGCTTGGAAAGACAGATACATGCTTAAAAGACTTGCTTTCAAAAGAGATGTGGAAATCCACCCCGAAGAGTTTTTCGGAGGTTTGTGAAATTGTGTTCAAGACGTGTGTCTCAATGGTGTACCATATGTCCCTTACATTGGTTTTTGTTTTGCATTTACATTGGCAAACCAGGTACCTGGTGCTATTTTTTACATCCCGCGAAGGGGATGTATTGTAATTGTCAGTGTTTGTGTGTTCGTCCGTCCGTCTGTCCGTCCGTTAGTCCACCAAATACAGTGGTACCTCTACTTACGAAATTAATTGGTTCCGTAAGAAATTACGTAAGTAGAAAATTTCGTAAGTAGAAACGCCCTAATCTGTAAATGTAAATGCCCTAATCCGTTCCAAGCCCCCCAAAATTCAGACATAAATGTTTTATAAAGCATAGAAATGCATCGAAACATGTAACAAATGCACGTTACAATTAGATGATTACACAATAAATTAGAGTTGTGCATAGTGTAAAAAACAAAGAATAAAGAATAAAAATGATGGTCATTTACCTTTTAACTGCTGTCCTCATTGTTTTTTGCCCTCTTTGGTTGATGCGCGCTTGCCTCACCATGCCGAACAACAGAGTGAATTCCAGCCCTCCTTTTGAACTTCTCCAACCACCCACGCGATGCCTTAAACTCCTTAAGCTTCCTTTTGTTTTAATAACGTGGCAATTGTAGATGCATTACGGCCATATTTTTTGGCGAGATCAACCAAACACATCCCTTTTTCATACTTTTCTATGATGTCTTGCTTTGTTTGTCAGGACAAAAAAACTCTTTTCTTCATCTTTTCTTTTCCTCTTCTCTACGTCACTTTCTTGGGGTCCATAGCGAATACTCAAAAAGTTAATATATTTGCATAAAACTATCAGAACACCTCATGGGTCGAGGGCCGAATGACGAGGACCCTGCATAAACACTGATCTAACTCCACACAGAGGTCCCTCTTAGCCAATGGGATGCCAGGAAGATACTCGGTAACAGCCAATGGCAGAGCAGCTATGACAATGTTGCATTCAGGAACCTGTGGGAGCTGCGAGTAGCAGCCCATACTGTATTTTTACCTTTCATAAGTCGAAATTTCTTTCTTAACTAGAGGCAATATTTTCCTGCTGAGAAATTTCGTAAGTAGAAAATTTCATAAGTAGAGACATTCGTAAGTAGAGGTACCACTGTATCTTCTCAACCGTTGCAGATAGAAAGATGAAAGAAAAAGTACATTACTCAGGCGGCAAAGGGGATGAAAATGAGATGATGACCTTAACCTTGAGAAAACTAGGTCAAGGTCAGATTTCAACTTTTGTACACTCAGGAACCACACAAGATAGAAAGACGAGGGAGAAGGCCAGTGTAAGACCCTCGATCAAAGGTAGTGCTTTGATCTAACTATGCTTTTATTTATCCTGACCTATGAAAGTATGTCAGGTAAAATTTTAAAATCCGCGTGTAGGGGGATGTTGCAGTCTCTGACTGCCTTGATTCTAGTTGATATTGTGTCTATTGAGTCTCCAAATAATACTAATATGTGATCAAGGAGGAAGTATGACCTATGGTCACAGAGGATCATCACTACCATGGATCACCTTTTAGAGACCAGACAAATGTAAAAAGAAAGCAGACCCACCATTTTTGAGTAATTTTGCAACTGCATGCTGTTCATGTGTTTTGCTTTAAAGATACATTTTTCATCGTGGATTGTAGTAATTGACCTGGCAGTGCAGAAATCCAAACCGTGGTCATTGGAGGAGGTGTTTCTTTGTTTGCGTACAGCACCTGTGTGTCGTTTTGAAATTTATATTACAGTATGTTTGTAAAGTATTGCTATGGCAACATGCTACACTGAGGGGGAGCTACAGCCGTAGGGTAAATGAAAACATGCAAACAAAAATAAGAGTAGAGACTTGGTGAACCAATAACTCATTAAAAAAGGGAAATAAAGATGTGTTGCTGCCCTGCACCTCTGTTTGTCGGTGTTTGCGCCTACTTTAGTGGGAGTCCAAAGGGAACCACCCTGATGGAGACTTTTCGACACACTCCACCGAAGATCTTTGGACTTCTTGAAAGGAATATTCATCAGATTTAATCCAGTGTCCAAGCAACAGCACAAATGTAACAATAAGGTGTACCTTTCGAGTTAACAAAAATGTTAGTGGTTAGTCAACATTTGGCAGTCATATTAATTTTATTAGACCCTGCCCTTTATATAATGTTTCAATGCCAAAAAGCAGGAGAATTATTTTCCCCACAGACATATTAGATGTCTAATATGTATTTTGTCTAATATGTATTCTAAAATGTATTTTTTCCTGATCAAAAGAGTTCCACTGTCTAACAGTAACATCCTTTGACAGATCGATAAAAGTCCATGATAATGTTTTAGCCATTGTTGAAGCCATGTCAGAGAAGTTACTGAAGGAGTCTGAAGGTGAGTTCAAAAAATGAATGATTGAAATCAGCAACAGGCTAATGTTCATATTAATTATTGTTCATTTTATAACTCATTTTTCAAGCAAATGCTTTTTTACAATGTAGTCAATTAAATATTGTGTAGCTTTGGATTTGGATTGTTGCACGTGAGGAATCATTATGGTAAGTTGACATTGCGCGCCGTTTCACTTCCATAAGTGTTATTATAGACCAATTTATCAGTGCAATGTTACCAACCTAAAAACACCACCTCTTGCATTCACAATGGACACACAGGAATAATAAACAGCATTAATTTGAGACATATCGCGCTACATCGTCATAAAACAGTAATTCAGCATGCTGTTTACATCTTTCTACAGTACAAATAGTTTTAACAGATGTATATTGAACAAAACACACAACACCATTCCTCATCTCCAGGAAAAACTACAGTAATTCATCAGTATCGTGGCCTGCCTTTAGGTAAACCAGCAATGATGCTCATGAAAACATATGCACATTGACATAATCGCACAAAAGTACAATCTAATGTTAGCGAGGGTAATGCCATCTGTTAATTCAACCATCTCTGAGAACATGACAGTGGACATTGTGTTCAGCTGCCCTGTAGAAATGACTGTGTTGGACAAGAGCCTGACAAATACATCATTTTGCATATTAGTTTCTGTTAAACAATTAAATGTAGAAGTTTTAACAGTTAAATATGAGCATGTTCAGCATTGGAAAGACTTTTTTATCATTAGTTCTGATTGTTATTCTTTGTGATGAGAGTTTCAGCCTGTTTAGGATTTTCCGGCATGTCTCAATTGATTCGTCAAACCAGCTAAAGGCTTAATGAGATGTCTGTCATAATATAACGTGTATTGAGTGGACCCTCCTCCTCAGTAAGACTACTAATTAAAAGTGCTGTGAATCAAGTGGTTCTCCAGAGTAACACAATAACAATGTCGATTAATTAACTATCAGCCGCCTCAAACAAAAGTAATTAGTAGGTACGGACCTGTTTGTCCTTCTGCTCTTAGTGCGCTCTCTTTTAAATTCACACCGTGACATAGTCCTTCATAAACGTCTGAGCAAAGATTGATCCCCATGAAATCCCTTCTGAAATTGACACAGCACAAATGACCAGGGATTGTCAGGCTACTTGAGCGTAAAGAATGGGATAATTAACAGAGACATTATAAGTGAATGAAAAAATACCCAAACAAAAAACTAAACATTTCTGCTCATGAATATTCTTGCCACAACCCTGCTGTTCACCTTGTTTTTAGGGTCTCAGTTTATTGTTTTACGCACTCTGTCATTACAAGCAAAATGAGATTGTATGATAGAAATTGGTGGCAGCCGGCTGTTATATTTAGGTGGCTAATGATGCGCGCAAACCCAAGAGGCACCAGAAGTAAACAACTAATTTACATGCTGAGGCACAATAGTCGTAGTTTTGTCTCCGGATCCAGCTCTGTAAAAAGTGCTTCTTTGTGTGCTCATGAGAATGTGTGTTTATGATTGGTGGAGAGATGCTGAACAGGGAGGGAACACAACCACCTGATGTTTCAAATGCAACTCCGAAACCTTCTAGTGTAATGAATGTCCTTATCATGACCTGTATTGCCATTGAATGCAATAATTTAGGTAATCGATGTGAATATGGATATGGTTTGATCCTAGGAAGAGGTCTGTCTTGAATCAAATTATTTTGTTGCTCTGTGGATCTGTTAGAAATATGCATCAAAGGTTCAAAGATGTGGCCATGACGCTTATAACAAGGTAGTTCCATTAGAAAGATAAAACATGGAATTTTATCAGCCTATTACTTTATCATTAGTATCAGACTCTGTGATATTAACAAATGGATTCAGAAAGCATGACTGCATAGCAGAATTCTATGAGATGAGATAAGGTAGTGTAATGCAGAAACACATTAAATAAATCACATATTCCGTCAAAGGCAGAGAATCAAATGCAGCTCTCGTGTGATCATCCCATCTCCCTGCACAGAGTTCCTTCAGCACAGATTGGGATCAGTAACATTTTATATGATACAAGTTTGATTATAATCCCTGTTGTCAGACTCATGCTGTGTAATCCTATTATTAGTGTATTTCAGTGGGAGAGATTTACAGTTAGATCCCTGTGTAAAGACGCTTCTAATTAACTTCTTCACATTTGGCCTTTGCTTTGGTGTGGATTGATTGTGTGCTATCTCTCTATACCCACACTGTAATGAAATATTCTGCCATATATTTTATGATAGTCTACTGTTTAAGACTGCACAGAGGAGAGGATGTACTTCGGTGCATGAAGTCACCCTGTTTTCACAGGGTGACTTTAATCACTTTTCCTTTGTTGTCCTTGGAGTAAGAATGCCAGAAACCAAAATGCATAAATTACCAGACTAGATAAATAGTGACCGTATTTCTATACAATTAACTGAATCTTTGTAGCATTATTGTTGGCTCAAAAAGCACTTTATTAAACAACGAGGAGGCCATAGAGTTTGAGTAAGCCACATTACTTTTCAGTCCTATTTTGCTTCGATGCATGGACATCTTGTTCTTCACTCGAGCTTGTTGAACAAGTGACTGAATAAAATTGCATAGCGAACAGTTTGCAGGATTGATAGCTCATTAGCTGCTCAGTTACAGCACAATAAACATTTAAACATATATTTGTGTCACTTCTGCTCAGATAGATGCAGATGTGCTCCTTAATTTTCTCTACCACTAACACAATGTCTGCGCCTAACATGTGTACTATAGTTCTTGTTTACTTTGTTCTGTTAACACATCATTAGAATCATCTTCTCCTTTCGGCTTTTCCCTTCAGGGGTAGCCACAGCGAATCAGTTGCCTCCATCTTACCCTGTCTTCTGCATCCTCTTCTGTCACACCAACTACCTCATCTCTAATATAAAAATAGCATGATAAAATTTAAACACATTTGTGCCTAAGTAACTCAGACCTTTTTGTGTCAGCAGTTGTGAAAGTATTAAAGGTTTTTGAAGTGGAACTTATTAAATTAAGTGAACAAATTTTAATGGAGAGTAGGTTTCATGGGACAGTAAAATGAAAGCCAGAATGCATGATGTGATTATTAGTAAACAGCGCTGTACACTGAAATACAAAATGCAAGTATTTTGTTCCGTGCGTTGTTGTCAAATTTCAACACTTGGTTGCAGTTCGCCACAGAGTAAATAAACTTGGAGATTGCAGGTTTTCTTATCAGCATTCCATCTGTTATTCAGTCTTCAGCTATATGGGCTCTCCTTGCCATGTGCTCCTGGCTCATTTGTAGGATGTCAAACCTGAAGTCAACTTGGCTGAACCACAAATTACAGACAATAACATGCACGTCATGTTCTCCTAATAATTTATCCTGAATTTCCTCCTCCTTGCATTCCCCAAAAACTCAGAGCTATAATTCATTCCTGGTCACTCAGACAGTGCATGTAGTGTCTATAACACCCTGTCACACTATTATGCGGTGCTGGGAGGCTGATTGCTCACCCCAGGGCACAGTTAGTTCAGACCCAATCTGTCTGCTGTTGAAGTAGCACCAACATGTTATCCTCTAACATTCAGAGGTGCGCTGCACCTCCTTCAGCTGTCAATCAATAACCTAATGCAGGCCATTCAGGGTTATTTGCATGTAATGGTGTATGTCCCCATGGGGCAGAGATGATACAAATACTGGCTGCTTAGTGAAGGATGACTGAATACAAGCATTTTACATGCATATTGTTATCTGACTACAAATAACTCTCTATCAAAAGTTGGCTGAGGAGTTATTTACTGCTATGAAGTAGTTCCAGATGATAGGTTGATTTTATGCATCGCCATTTTGGAAGTGCCAACTATAACAACAGTTGTTCATTTTTGGCCATTATGCTTGTTTGGTGGAGCAGTTTCATTTTACAGCATGCAGGCATTTGATGTTCAAGTGAAATTACATTCCCTCTGTTCACACAGTGTTTGTGATGCCGCAGGTCTGTGCAGTGAGTGCTGAGATTTGTTCATCATTTAAAAGATAAACACCTGCAGATGCTTCTACAAATACCACAGTCCCATCAGAGGTTGTAATTGTTTGAATCATTAATGTGTTGACATCAAGTGCTCAAGGGACCTCAGCAATGCTCAGGAAGTGAACTGACACCTCTCCAGCCACCAGTTCACACTCCAAACTTGTGCCCCATGCTCGACTTGAAACAGTCACCCTCTGGTTGGGGCCAGGATGACACGTTGTAATTGAGGGAAACTTGAATTCTGCTGTCTTCTAGAAAGTCTTGAGGAAGAATGTCAGGTCATCTGTCTGTGAATTGAAACTCAAACATAAGTGGGTCATGCAGCGAGGCAATGAGCCCTTTTTCCACTATATTTTTCTGATAATAGTGAAATATAGGCATGATGGATTGTCAGTGTATTCCACCTCTGTGGCACCTCAGGATGTAGTAACAGCACCAAAACTGACATCTGTTTGAGTAAACTACCTTGATGTTGTGGAGAGTGGAAAAGAAGTCTGTGCCGTCAATTTATCCAACTAATCTCCACTTATTGGAAACATTAAATAACAAAAGCATGTGGTAAATCCAGGTTACAGTTAACTCTTCAAATTGGTGATTTAGGCATTTGATAACCTTTTAGCTTTATTAACCATAGTTATGACTTTAAAGTTGCACTTTTTATTTTATGTTCAGTTTGCTTTGAAAATCAAGCAAATTTACTACGAGTTAAAAAAACCAACTCATAACAAATGCCACGGTGTTTCCTTTTCCTTTTAAATCAGATCTATTATTTACCAGTTTTTGTTGTCCGATAATTGTCCAAAGTTCATCTTCATTGCCATCAAGAGAGTGATTGTCCACCCTTAAAGCTGTTGTGCAACAATACCAGTGTGGATTGTGAGTTTCTCGATTCAACCAACCTAGCAAATATTACATGACAAGAAGCAGCAGCATCTATTTATCATCATTAGTGCACAAATTGGTCTTGTGCACATTTTCTATGTAAAATTGTTTTAGTACTGCATTATCATGGGTTATGACTCAGAACCTGTGGTAGCCAGTTCAAAACTCAACATCCTTCTTCCAATATATTCACTATCTCTCCTCTGGACATGTCAAAACCATCTCAGTCTGGCCTCTCTGACTTTATCTCCAAAACCTCTAACATGTGCTGTCCCTCTGATGTACTCATTCCTGATCCTATCCATCCTGGTCACTCCTAAAGAGAACCTCAGCATCTTCAGATCCGCTATCTCCAGCTCTGTCTCCTGTCTCTAGAACAAACAACGACACTGGTCTCACTACAGTGTGGTACACCTTTCCTTTCATTTTAGCTGAAACTCTTCTATCACACATCACACCTGACACTTTTTTCCACCCGTTCCATCCTGCCTGTACACACGTTCTTCACCTCTTCCACACTCTCCATTGCTCTGGACTGTTGACCCTAAGTACTTAAAATCCTCCACCTTCTTGATCTCTTCTCCCTTGGGTCCCTCTCATTTACACACATGTGCTGTCTTACTGTGGCTAAAATTCATTGATCATAAACATACTACACAAGCATTTCATTTTTATTGGTGCTCAGACTTATAAAAGAAGTAATTGTAGTTATGATTAATATTCAAGCGTAAAGCATATAAATGAAGTATTGATTTCCACTTTTTGAGGACTTGCCCCCTCCATCTTGTACCTACAATGTAATCTCACCTTCACCCTTGACAAATTTCAACACAGCAGGAGATGTTTCCTTTCAAACTCTTTGGAGCGACATTCCACAGCCAGCGATCAATAGCTTCCCTTCCAGGGTGCGGAGGTGGTGACATCAATTACTGCTTAGATCAAGTTGATAAAGTAGTGTCCTTTCGGAAATGACAGTTAGCCTCCATGTCATTGTGTACAGGAAGTAAGCCTTGTCTGCATTAAAATAAGAGAACCTTGGAATTATGATCTTATTCTGACACTCTTACACACAGAACAAATTAATTAATTAACCCTTAGTTGTAAGGGGACAGTGGTGCAGTGGGTAGCACTGTCAACAAAATGGGATAGGCTCCAGCAACGCCCGTGATACACAAGGTGGAAAAGCGACTGAAGCGGAGACGTTAACAGTCATCTCGTGTTCAGAAAAATGGATGGATAATCTTTAATTGTTCTGCAGCAAATTTAATAAATTAATTAAAATGCTCAGCTTTCTCTTCAATCTTGTTTTTATGATTTGCTAAAAATCACTTGTTGTTTTGGAGTCAATCAAATGATCTTTGTCTTTTCATTGTTCAAAAAGGAACAATGAGACTTTTTTTTTGACCCACCCACCACTGTTCTGTGTCGTTAAGGTCCTTTTGAATAAACAACAATCAAAACATTGTTTGCTTCCTGCACCACTGCATGAGTGATGACATTCCTGGCTGTGCCCTCAAAGTGTGTGTGAATCTGCTAGTGTCTTCTCAGACATTTTCAACACATCTGTTTCATTCTGGAGTCTCCACATGCTTTGAAGCGACCACACTTGCCATGAAACTCAACCCCTCTACCTGAGTGACTATTGCCGAATATAACTTACCTTCACCATCATGAAATGCTTTGAGCAGCTTATTAAATTATTCATCACCTCCTCGGTCCCATACTCACTGAATCCACTTCCGTTTTGCCTACAGGCCCAACGGGTCAACCAAAGATGACATTATCATTTCCCTCATCTTCCACACTACTTTCTCCCACCTGGAACCGAAGTACACATATGTAGGATGCTGTTCATGACCACAATTCAGCATGCTGTACTAATGTGCCGCTGAAACTCGTCAAGAAAGGCAGACCCCAGGTTGTGTGGGGGTAGTTGATACCACATCCTCCCCCCTTACTCTCAGCATCAATGCACCCCAGGCCTGCGTGCTCAGGCCTTGCCTGTTATCATTGTTCAAAAATGACTGAAGCCACATACACCTCCAGTACCACTGTTTTGTTTGCTGATTACATGATCATCCTCGGCCTGATCACCAGCAGTGATAAGACGGCCTACAGAGGTGAGACCAGGACAATAATGCCATTCCATACATAAACAAAGCCATACGGAGAACAAAATGCCCCCCCTCCTCATCCATCAACAGAACTATGGTGGACAGAGTCGGTAGCTTCAGGTTCCTCGGGGTCTACATCATTGAGGACTTGATTTGTAGCCACCACATAGACTCCTGTTCAAAATGAACCATAGAACAAACAATGCCTCTTCTCACTCTGCTGACTGTGGAGGCTCAGGATAGTCTGCGTGTTCTGTAGATTCACCTTTAGAGGAGCTGTACATCAGGCTAGGTTCGGGGGAAAAAATATTGGAATCGTTGAAGCCTCCATCATCCCAGCCACAAGCTGTTCTGCCTACTGCTCTCTGGCTGATGGTACTTCAGCATCCGGGCCCACAACAGCCTCAGAGACAGCTTTATCTCACAACCTTTGAGACTACATAACAGCATAATGTAGAATGCACCGCATTTGCAATACTGCTAAACTGCACATTATTATTTTTTTTAATTTTAGCGTCTACATTTGTGTATATTATCTTAAGACATTTGTAGCCCCCTATCTTATTTATTTTTATTTATTTAATTATACATTGCTAATTTTTAAGCAGTGCATGAGTGAAACGATAACATGAGCATTTCAGTCCCAGCAGAAACTTTGTGATTGTTTTGCACATGATTAATTGATTGAGTGATTGATTTGTTTGGGTCAAAGAACCCACGGTATGAACAGGTGAACTTCTAGGATTACCATGACCTTGAGGAGTAAAAAAAACCCCACTTTTTTCTGTTTAAATCACACTTCACCGTATGCTCTTCACCTGTAACTAATTTTATGGGACAATATTTAAATGTTCTTAAATTCTTAATTCTTAATTTCTTCTTTGAAGTGATCGACAATTGAAGTCAAGAAACAAGTCTCCATGGACTATGATGTCTGTAGATGTCAGAGTCATTTGTAGAGAGAGTATGATGCAGGTTGGGGAGAAGCCAGAGAAGTGGAGGATTGCATTTGAGAGGAGCGAAATGAAAGCTAGCAGTGGTGAAACAGGATGTGGGAAGGAGGGCAGTGAAACAGTGAGGATGTACGGCGTGGATGTAGTGTGAAAGAGAGGTATAAGAAGAGAAAACAGGCAGGGTGGACTGGCTGGGGAACAGTAAACTGCGACAGAAGGGCAAGGTCTACATGATGGTAGTGAGACCAGCTATTGAATTGGTTTACAGAACAGAAAGCTGAAGTGGAGGTGTCAGAGCTGAGGATGTGGATAATTCCTCTCCAAGTTCCCAGAAAGAGCAGGATTATGAACAAATGCATTAGGTCAACAGCTCATGTTGGACAGTTTGGTGAGAAAATGATTGAGACAAGGTTCAGAATGTTTGGACATATATGTAGGAGATATCAATCAATCTTTATCTGTTGAACAAACTCATGTACATTTGTCTCGGGACTGTGCAGAGGATAGAGCTGCCAGGCAAAGGGAGAAGAGGAAGACCAGTAAGGGAGGACATGCAGGTTGTTGATGTGAGGAAGGAGGATTCAGGGGAGAGAGGGTACTGGAAGATTGTGAAAGGACAAGAGTACGAAGAGCAACAGAATAGTTTCAAGATTTTTACACAAAGAAGTTCATCAGTTTTCAGTGTTCATTTATATTTTTAGGAGGTGTTTCTTTGAAAAGAACACAGTCCAGTTTTTGTGTTTTGCTGCTGTCAAGCTTATTTGTACAATTCTGAAAGATTTGACATCAACAGCTGTTAAGGCCTTTATTTTTGTCAGCCTTCAAGTCTCATAAGGACACTGCAGGTCATCAGGGATTGCAGAAAGGCAGCTGACAGTAAACAAGATCCCTTTTCAAAAAGCAGAAAGCGGATTGATTCTTGTACTCTTGTTGCTTAGCAACTGCAAAGCCCTGTTGAGAGAGAATATTGACCTCTTGTTGATAAAGTCCAATTACATTCCTCCCCCCCTTTGTAGTACAGTGCGCCCTCGTTCTTTGCGGTTAATGCATTTCCGCAATAGAGTGACGAACTATTTATCCTATTATTTACGGTAATTTAAACGTTTATGACCCCATACTGATTTTAAACCACCTTCTATATGTATTACCTTTTCCCACACTCTTATCGACTGATTAAAGCACTTTTTTGTCTCACATAAGTCCGAGACTCAAGAGCCAAGCGCACTTCCAGATGCCGTCCGCCAATAGAAAGCGCGTACAGTATCATGTAACTGCCTACCAGAAGTCACGAGCGTTGATGCGCAAATGCGCGAGGGCGCACTGTATATCCAGAGCTTTCAGTGCCTCTACGGTGTGTACAGAGAAATATTATCCTGTGATTGTCACCTATTGGTTCAACGTGATTGTCTTTGCATAACATTTACCACCACTGAAACTGACGAAGACACCCAATGTATGTATTTTTTCCTTTCAGAATAATTCAATTAACATGTTTTATGCCCCTCTGTTTAAAAAATAGAAAATTTCCATTACCATAAGAAATGTAACTTAACCACAGTCGTAGCACCTGCAGCATATGCCCTCAAATGAAAACTGATTTCTAAATTTTATTATGCTTTGCTGCACCTCTTGTTCTTGGTGCTTCCTGTAAGAAAAGCTTGGCTGAGGTTGGGGAGTCTAATAAGAATTTATCAAGTGTTAATCATTAATTCTTTTAAGGTTGTTGGTGTGGATTGATATCTGTTTGGTGGAACATAATTCTTCTAAGCTAAAACAATTAGTTCTTTAATGGAATGTGATCACGTTGGAAATTCATACACAAAATGCTGAACTCTGCTCATTTGTTGTTGGGGAGTGGCTCTCTGTTTGATATGAGGAAATCACCATTGCATGCTTTTACTTAAATTCCCTGCTTCCATGATATAATATTATTGTAGCATGAACTTTTTACATTTTGCATAAATTTCAGCCGAAAGCAAAATATCCCTAACTTTCTGTGAGGAGTGTATCTCAATCACTGTAATAAATTAATTTACAATTAACACCTTTGGTATATTTGCAACATAAGTGAGGAATCTTACCTTTACATGTCACTTTGCATTCCCAGAACACGTCTGCTCCATCATTGCCTCCATGCTCAGAAATCTCAAGTCCCAACAGAGAAGCAGGCTGCTCAACAAGTTCACAGAGAACGACTGTGAGAAGGTTGGTGTTTATCTTCTGTTTTCTCTTCTTCCTTTGATGTCTTTCAATGCATAATGAGCAAATTGAAAATAAAATGTGTTGACAGTTTGTTTGGTTATGCAGCCACAATGCTCTGCTGCTCAGCTTGTATAAACCACAGGTATTTCAGGACAAAATTAAGATGGAAGTCTCATATTTTTCATCAAGATTTACGAAGTCAGAAAATGTATTCTATTTTAGTGACGTAATATTTTTAGGGTAGCACAGTTACAATAAATTGACTATTTTAATGCTTCATTATTGTAACTCATTTCTCAAAATGACTGATGTTCTATCAGAAATATTACCTTTGGCACATCACGCTGAATGGACAGAAGCAGTTTTTAACATTTTAGATAAATCAGTCATCACTTCATCGCCAGTTACATAAGTTTCTATAACATAGATTGTCTTAAAATTATCACCTTATTGATCAACTTTCTTGAACCTGGATAGGAAAGTGTGCTTACTTTGGATGTTAATATTTGTTAACCCAAACATGTGTAAAACACTATAAAGAGTTGAAATACTTTCAAAACTAATCATAAAAAAAAGAAAAGAATTGATTTATCTTATAATTACAGGTTTTGTATATTGGCCATTCTACCGAATTTGTTCAGAGTTGGAGACGCTTTTTTTTTTTTCCAAAAAACCTTGTCTGTACATAAATTGTGCCATGTTTCTACGGTACAAAGCTAGAGAAGGTGCATATATTAATGCCTTGCCTGTTCTTGAAATGTTTTCCCGCACCTGAACTGTGTCACTACCGTGACACAGCAACACACTACAATAAAAACTATTAATATAAGACAAGATAACCCTTTATTGTCCCACAGTGGGGAAATTTGTGATTAAATTATACAAATTTGTTAATATTGTGTGTCTTCTAAAGAATATTTTTAGAAATTTATTATGAAGGGTTTTAAAATTAAATCACTTCAATTTTTAAACACATTTCAACGTTTATTTTCCAAGACTCATCCAAATTTAAATGCAATTTTTTTTGTAAAATGAATTTGTAGACACAAGGGAGCAACGATCAAAATCAACATTGAATGTTTGTCTTAAAGATCTCAGAGTTAATTACAAATTTAATTTGGTGTTCAAAAAGTCTTTTTTCAAACATGAGCCTTGAAAAAGAGGGGGTCGTCTTATAATCGGGGTCGTCTTATATTCGGGCCAATACGGTAGTTATTATATTGAATGCACATTTCACTAATAGTTATCATTTAATTTAATGACTGTTGTTATTTTATTTTACAAAATACTCCCTGTTACAGTAGTGACAGCACTGTTACGGTAGTGACTCCACTTCTTGGTCGTGACCACATGATTATGTTTGCAAACACAAATGTTCATAATTAATAAAATGAGGTCATTTACTATTTTACATTACTTCGACATAGCAGCACATCTACTGCAACATGACATCAGAACATCTAACGTGTTTTGTCCTTGAAAGTGCATTAAAGAGCAAAAATATAGAACATTAATTATCAAGTTATTCACATACTAAAGTGATAACCTATAAAAGCTCCTTCATGGTGCACCTCCAATGAGCAACTTAGAAAGGGGACAGCACTTTGCTCAAGGGCGCCTTGGCAGTGCTTGGGTGAACTGGTGAACAGGTGAACTGACGCCCCCCACTGTCATTTCACACTCCCGAGTCTTGAACCACAGACCCCCCAGTCCAAGACTTAGTGGATTGAGCCAATGCCGCCCCCAATAAGCATTATATTCATGTTTTATTATATCATACACTAGCGGGAACCCGTGGAAATTCCACGATAAAACATTCATATCAGACGTCATACCAAACATATGAAAACAAATATATTGGTATAATAAACCAAGCGCACCCATCACAGAGTTCTTCCACCAGCAAGCAGTGCATCCCGGTCTGACCCAGATCTGGCGTCGGCATCTTTGGCGAGGAACGTGAATGAATGAATGAATAAGTTAATTAATAAATATATAAACTTTATGACTCATAAAGAAAGAAACAGACGAACAAATATCCAACTGTCAAGCATGTATATCAACGCGTCTTCGACATGGTGCTTTTATACGTCAGAAAATAGCCGGTTTTAACTCCGTCCACGCACAAAGTCAGAGTATTAATCATTCTAATTTTATTTTTACCAGCTGACAGCAGTAGCTTAAATCCATTCAGGTCACAGTCAGGTGTCTGACTGCTTGTTCTATATGAAGTTCTGACACGTTTCAGAATTTATGAAAGAGATTAAAATATCAAACCTGACACTATGACTGGATTTCTTTCTTACTCTGGCATTCAATGTGCAAATCAAAGGACTGTCTTCCCCACCTCTGAACTGTCCTCAGCTCTTATTTACATCATCCACTTCTTCAGTTATTTTTATTTTACGTGACAGTTTAATTTCTTTGACTTGAATTCTGCATTTAACAAAAGTTGGGATTCTGTTAAACACTGATAAATTTGAATATTTGAAAAACAGATAATTATTATTTTCTAATCACTTAATTTGAAAGCAATAAAGACGTGGTATGTCTGAAGTTCTGTTTCATCAGCTCCAGTGCTTTTTGTAAATGAATGCTAATTGTCAACGAGTGTCATGGGTAGGTATGAAAAGGGCATCATCTTAGGATTCAGTCATTCACAGGCAAAGAAGATGATACCGTCAGTCAAACAGTCGAAGAACATTTCCCAGCAAACAATTGCAAACAATTTGAAAATTTCACCATGTAATACTATCAAAAATTGAGAAAATTTGTAGACACAAGGGAGCAACGATAAAAATCAACATTGAATGTTTGTTACCTTTAACTTCTCAAGCAGCATCTCATTAAATTCATTCAATAAAGAATATTGTTATTATGATAACACTCAGAGATGTTGATGAGTTCTCTGACTCTGCTGATACAGACTCACAAAAGCAGGCATTCCTTATATTACACAAGAAAATGAAGACACATTCTGTCGCCTAACGACAGCAGGATTCAAAAGAGTTGATCTGCTGCGGTCCAGACCCGCCCCGTTTGAAAATGTGTGACGCATCAAATATGATGACTCTTTCACCTGGGACCAATAAGAAGCTGCAGTTGTTTCTCAAACAACAAAGGGACAGAGTTCCTCTTTGAAAACTTTCTTCTTCTGAAACAATTATGGCAACGATAAACATGTTCTAACTAAAAAAAACACAGTTTGAACATCAGGTATCTTGTTGTTGTGCGCCCTAAGGTGAAAGAAGATTTACAAAACATTGTTTTAATATAAATGTTGGTTTTTTTTGGAGTCATATGCTTATACAACAATTTTACGTCTTTTCTTGTCCTGCTTTATGAACCCCAGCAATTGAACAGGTAGGCAGAAAACAAATTAAAATCTGTGGATGATTAACGTAAAGAAAATGAAAAGTATTTTTCCATGCTTACCCTCTGAGTCTCATCATCTTCTGTTTCTTCTTGGTGCTGTCATGTTTCTCTCATGTATTTCTGACGGCTTTCTTGAATGCTGCATTTCTCACTTTGTCTGCTTCTATTTCATTCACTCTCCAGGTCGATCGACTGATGGAGCTGCATTTTAAGTATCTGGAAGCTGTTCAACAGGCTGACAAGAGGATCGAAGGAGAGAAACATGTAAGTTTCTCTGTTTTTCCTCTTATGTTTCCCATCCTTGTCAATTGTCCTCTCTGCGCTGTTTCTTTTACCCTGGCTCTGTATCATGCAGTTTGTTGTTGTCATTTTTTAGTTTGATGGTGACTGAGAAAAACCAGTGAATCCATGCAGTGGCAGCCACGGTTTAGTTAAAGCTTCAGGTTACTTGGATCTAAATCAGATTTGTTTTCATAAGGTTTTATCTGGCTGATATCGTGCCATTTCTGTGTAAGCGTTGTAGGCTTCAGTCCCTGTCAGGGAAGAATCAACTCTGATTAAGATGATAATCTGGATCAATACCAGGATGTAGTTTATAAATCCTTTAGTCTTTATTTTCATCATATTTTGAGTCCTGGAAAGAGACAAACAAACTTCTGGAAAATTGATTATCTTCTCACCAGTAATCAAACTTATTTATCTAATTATAAGCAGTGGTGGGCCGTCAGGGCCAGCGAGGCCTTCTTTGCTGGCCTGACATAACCAGAACTCATGATAATATTTATGATACAAATTAGTTATATTTTAATGTATTTTCCTTAAATATATTTTAATATATGTATAAATATATACATATATACATTGGGATATAATTAACATGGGCCAACACTGGGTCAGTGTTCTATTTTTAGGTTCAGCTAACTTGTGTTGCCAGGTTGAATTAAATCTGTCCAGGCCCTTCATAATATAGAATGCAGGGTCCCTGCACTGTGAGAAAATGGGCACGTATAGTTAATAGACAGATGCGAGAGGCAATCTGATCACGAGTTGGCCTACTAGGACCTGCTAGCTAGCCCTTGTTGTCCTGACATGTACGTGTCCTGTGATTGGATACTCACTCTGAGAAGGCGGTGCTATGCAGACGCACGTTTGAAGAGAAGCTCTTGTGAGACAAGGTCGTCCGATCCCTGAACGAGCTAGTTTGTTGCTGAATTTAAAACGCAGGGATAAACTGTACAACCAAGTCGTCAAAGTGTTCTTGAGGAAAGAAAGGAGAATGGATTTTGTGTTTAAATAAGCTGTTTGAACAGCTGTTTTGGTGAGTACAAGCATTTTTTAATTTAATTTTTCGTATTTAAAATATGAGGCCGTCACTGCTGTAAAGTAGCCCGTTTCATACACGATAGAGGTGATGCAATATGATGAAATACACTAACACACTGTATAGCAGTGTGTTAGTGTATTTCTGTACAGGGGACAAATGTATTTTCTAAGAAAAGCAGTGCTGCAGATTAGAGGTAAGATCGGGCCTAAAAAATCCAGCCCAACCCGACCTGAGCCAGAGGGTATTAAAGCCTGACCCGAGCCGGGGGTATTAAAGCCCAACCTGGCCCGGGCCCGGGGGTATTAAGGCCCGACCTGACCCGAACGTTATTATTGACATTTTGAGCCCGACCGGGCCGGGTCGGGCTTCGACTCGGGCTTAAGATCTTACCTCTACTTTCAATGCGTACGATCGGAACGGTAAAGTGACAGGAGAAAATACAGCTGACACATGGAGGGAACTGAGCAGGTATTGTAGATGGAAGCCCGACCCGACCTGAACGTAATTACTGACTTTTTGAGCCCGACCCAGCCCGAATTTTGGGTCGGGTCGGGCTTGGACTCGGGCTCGGGCTACTACTGTAAATACATTATGTCACATGTGAAGGGTGAGCAGCTTCAGTCTGATTGAAACAATACATTAAGTGTATATTAAGTATAAAATTATCGTTGCCATAAAAGACCAGCAGGGCTACAGTTTTCTTATACAACACATACCTTCAGTCACTGTTATGGACATGTCAACATGGTGAATTAAAATTATTTACTTTCAGTATTTATCTTATTTAATAACATAACTGACATCACGTGATAGGTTTAATTATACTGTATCAGTATCAATGACGGGGCCCCTTTAACTGAAGTGAAACAATGAAAAGGACCCACATCCCAAAAACAATTCATGTGTTGTGATGATTTACATTTACATCAACAGACATGATCTGTATTGTCGTCATTATAATCTCAATTGATTTCAATAAATTGAATAAAGTTAGGTGAAGTTGTCAAAAGTATTTAGTTATGAAGTCATGCAGGCATTGTTTTATGGAAATGAATGAAACACCCAACCAAAAGGGAAATAACATTCCCACTATAAACCTGTAATGCTTACTAGAATTATTAAAACAAGAACAGAAAATGGATCAAGGCAACAACTGGAAACACTCCTTGTTTGTTATTAAAGGAGAATAATGCACATAGAGATTGTTTTGGGTGTCAACATTCTATGAATTTATAACCACAGATCAACTTGATGACGAATATACAGTATACTACAGGGAGTTTTTACATGGATGCAATCGCATCACTTTTTTATGGTTTTGCTTATTGCCATCCAGATCCAAAATAAAATTAAATAGCATTCTAAGATGTTCTGGTATTCAACACAGTCACAGGTATAAAAGTGATGATTGATCAAAACATTGCCTCTTTTGATAGATAAGATGAGCAACTCCAAAGCCATGAGCAGGGATATCATCACAATCCTACTGATAACAGTCTGAAAGTTTACACAGGAATGAAGCTTGATACCAGCATGTGTGAGCCATATTGAGCTGTCTGGATACTGTGTGTGTGTGTCAGTGTGTCGAGCTGTGGCCTCGACAGACCAACGGGAGGATATGGATTGAAGATAAGTGCACAGGCGGGGATAATGGCTTCAACAGAGAAAGAGCCGAAGGAAGATGGGGACAAAAAGAAAAATTAAAGTGTGTACTATTGATATCAAAAAGTGCAGTGGATGGTTTAACTATTGGAAATTCAGGAAAATGAAAAATATTTAAGGGAAGTGACAGGGAGCTAGATAAGTGTGTGATTCCAATTTAAAGATGACTGAAGATTAATATCAGAGACATCATGGTGGCTTTACCAAGTGAAGGCTATACAGATTGACACTTGATCTCCCTCCGTATCTGTTCACTCCGTTTTCCTCTGTCTTTGGAGAAGAACAAGACGAAGAAGATAGATCCACTTTATTAATCCTCTAATGGGGAAATTATTTTTTTCACTCCATTCCATATACAGTACATATCTTTGTTAGATACGGAGTTTGTGAGCAAGTTTTTGGTCTGCCTTTCCCCAGTTCAGAGTCACACACTGAGCTGAACACACAGAAGGTGATAAAATTTCAATTTGTGACATTCAGCAAAAAAGTAACATGTAGTAAAAGCAGAAATATTTAATTTATTTTAACTCGATTTACAACCATACATCGTCTGAACACCATTTCAGACTTCCTTAGAGTGATGTGAAATCATATCACATAAACATTTTGAACAAAATGTCAATTATCTATGTAAATGTTTTTCTGTAATTGAACTCTTTATTAGATTTTTTAATTACACAAGTATTGTTGGAGCCATATGGCGGTTGGTTTTGAGTTTTGTGTTGACGCACCGTTTGCATGTTAAGCACTCGCGGCTCCGGTGTTGTTTTGATGTCTCCTCAGGTTCGTCTTCACTAACTCGTTCCAATGAGTTTGAAGAAATAAAACTTCATGTAGCGAAACGTAAAGCTGGATATGTCAATCCGTTTAATACTTAAAAAATAATAAACATAATGGTCAAACAAACTCAAAACCAACCACCGCCAGCCTGCGGTCAAAAAATAATATGCCCTCTGAGCGTCACACCTGGCAACTGATTTGTCAGGACCAGAGACTTTTCACATTTTCTTTTTACTTAATTGTCATATATGGATGAAAAAATATCTGAAGCTAACTTTATTGCTCTTTGATGAGACAGGAGGCATGTGTCATTGGAATTCATGCAGAATGAATTGGAACATCTTTTTTTTGCCCCACAAAATCTTATCTTTTGGCATACATGTGGCCTTTTAAGTCAACATAATGAACATTAGTATGCTATAAGGTCAAAGGACAAGTTAGGTTCTGATGGAAACATCCAGTTACATTGGTGTTTCACTCAAACTGCTAATGTCTTTCAGGAGTAGATGAATCTTAACGAAGCAGTCATAAAAATAACCAAAATAAACAGTGAAACTATCCATTTTCTTTAACTGAACTGGTGAAGAAAAAGTCATAGAAAATATCAATGCTTATGTGCAGAATAATCTTCTATAAAAGACAGGATTGAAGAACAGCATCAATCCCTAAAGTGACAAAATTATAGCACTTTTTTATGTCAGGTTAATTTTTTCTTTTGCGTTTTTAACGTTTGCTTTCTCTTTATAGAATTTCTTAAATACAGTATAAACAAGAAATAATTTGCTTGAAGTGATTCTTGTTTGTTTACTGCTCTTTTATTATGTCACTTTTAAGTGTTTTGCAATGAGCCGGTGTCTTATCTGGGGTATACCCTGCCGGTCGCCCATAGCCAGCTGAGCACACCTCAGACCCGCAATACGAATAAGCTGTAAATGAGATGATAGTGAGAAATGGGTGGATGGATGATTTTCATAATAATAATAATAATGGATTAGATTTATATAGCGCTTTTCTCGACACTCAAAGTTGCTTTTACATTGGATCCATTCTTCATTCACTCCTCATTCATACTTGGTGATGGTAAGCTACATATGTAGCCACAGCTGTCCTGGGGCAGACTGACGGAGGCGTGGCTGCCAATCTGCGCCTCCGACCACCACCGGAACAAACACACCAGCGAGTGCCCCACTGGAGGCAAGGAGGGTAAAGTGTCTTGCCTAAGGACACAACGACAAATGACTCAGCGGGAGCGGGAATCAAACCATCGATCTTGAATCATTGGACAACCCGCTCTACCACTGAGCCACGGCCGCCCCCAATGTTGGTCATGTTGGTTTGGTCATACTGACCTCTGATAAAGGTTATGGTCCATCCACATAAACACAAATGGAGTTTTTCCAGTCACTTGACCATCTGGATACATATTTTCTTTTTTTTTTTTAATCATTGTACGTGGTCTGAAATAATAGTTTTGACGCACTGCTGATTGGGTTTCTATTCGCTGTGTGGTACGATGGATTAAGAAGCTGTGCTTTCTTTCCACTGGTTTTAGTGTGGATGCAGAAAACAAATTATATTGTAAGCCGAAGTGATTCAAACATTCCATTAAATGCCACATGTTATTCCAAATGAGGTGATGAAGATGCCAACCCAGTTCTGTCCAGCACCTCAGCTGAATTGGCTGCTGTCAGCAGCAATGTTTTATCTCTCTCTGCTGGGCCTTTTGGGTTGTCCTTGTTAAGCCTGCTTTTAAGGGCAGTAAGCAAAATGTTTTTCCTCTGCAACATATTAACCACAGATTTCTCAGGAGAATAGCAGAAAAAGCTGCTGCTGCTGTTGCTGCTATTTCTCTGTCTTCAGCCCAGCCCTTTTAATAAGCTGCTTATTTTCCTCCCACCTTGGAATCTCTTTTTGTCCTTCCATCCATCTGATTCCTTCCTTTTCCCCCACATGTTTAATTTTTGTGACCCACCTCTGTTTCTTTCATCTTTCTTTTACTCACCCCTAACATCAGTTACTCATCACCCCTTCCTCTCTTATGTGTCTTGTTTCCCCTCATGCTGTTTTCCTTCCTTTTTTCTCTTTTCCTGCATTTGTATTTCTGCTTTAATGTCTGTCTCCTTTTGTTTTCTCCTATTGTTTCTCACCTCCTTCTGTAGTACAGTTACTTTCATCTCTCTTCCTCCACTTCCATTCCTCCAAATCTTCTCTCTTCTCTCAGCTGGTTGGTAACAGCTCCTGGAGATTGATGAAGCTCAGCAAGCATGGCGGAGTCTGACCTCAATACTGTAAAGTGCCTCAGTGCACTTTCCAAGTACCTAAGCACCAAGTTGGTCACTGCATTTTGTGCATGTGTCTGTGTGTGTGTGTGTGTGTGTGTGTGTGTGTGTGTGTGTGTGTGTGTGTGTGTGTGTGTGTGTGTGTGTGTGTGTGTGTGTGTGTGTGTGTGTGTTTCAGTGTCTGTACACTTGGCTTTTGTAAAGTGTACAGTGGAAATGGGTGGTTGAGCATTGCGGACAGTAAAATTTTTACTGGTAGGTTTGAATTGGTTTTGCACCTGGTTCTACTGTGTTTTGCTGCCTTCTAAGAATAAATATTGTTTCTCATATATTGATTAATTTGTTGAGGATGTGCAGCACACAGTGAAATGTGTCCAAAGCTGCTGCTGCTGCAGTGCCACCAACAAAGACATCTTGGTTTGGTAATTCAAAAAATATTGTTTTGGACATCATAATGTTTATTTGGCTATTACTTTTAAATAGAGCCTAAATCAATCTGTTCACAAAGACTAGCTTTCCAAAAGTCTCAGTCCTCTGCTGACAACAAACTATGGTGAATTTATTCATTCATTCATGTTCCTTTCAATCCAAACTATAGCATTATTTTAACCATGCATTTGTTCCCCTCAGTTAAAGTACACAAGCACCAGAGCTTTCCAGTGCTTTTTGAATTGACAGATTTGACCCAATTGCCAAGACTAAACCTAATTGCTAGTGAAGAAATCACCTAGGGCTGTGAAAATTCCCGCAGATAGCTGACAAGTGCAACTACCATGGCTAAATACGAGGGAAGTTTGTAAAAATAACACAAGTAGTCACAACTCTTTTGTAGCATGTGTCTAAATTTAATTCTGGTCTTCCTCACCTGATACTGACTGAAGGGATTTGTTTTCAGTACAAACTGAATGACAAGGTGTTCTACGTAGCAAACACTTCCTCCCTCCTGGTAGCATTGCCGTTTTGCTTCGCCCC
The DNA here is from genome assembly GCA_013358685.1 of Antennarius maculatus. Taxonomy (NCBI): domain Eukaryota; kingdom Metazoa; phylum Chordata; class Actinopteri; order Lophiiformes; family Antennariidae; genus Antennarius; species Antennarius maculatus. The sequence continues at coordinate 10,224,322 of CM023607.1, read as the reverse complement.
ACTTTATGAACAAAGTAATTATTGAGCACCCAAACCTCAAGGTTATATTTTTTGGGGGGGAGATTATCATAACTTGAAATCAGCGTGTTGTCTCATCTCCGAAAAAATTCCAAATTTTCCCTCAAAGTTAACCTCACTATCAACCCTTATATCTCTCTTTTTAATGAGGGCATCAAACTCTCTTCTGGTGTTTTTTTATGCCTCATGAAGTGCATTACCTACCCTCATTCTGAGACACACTCGCAGTGGCTTTTTGCAAAATGCTGACAAAGAAATCACTTTAATTGTGCATCTCAGCATCCCAGAAGAAAAGAGGACAAGAATAACTACCACACAGACACACACACACACACACACACACACACACACACACACACACACACACACACACACACACACACACACAGAACCGCATATGTAGCCATAGACTCAATGCACAAATACCATCCTACCGAATTCGTGAAAATTGCTGTCCCACAATAAAAAACTAGCAAAACAAGTAAGAATTCAGACTTTCAGTATTTACAAAGATTATGTTGTGATTTAGTTGAACACAATACTGTAACTAGATAGTAATTAAACTAAATATGTACAAAATCATCATTTATGCTACCTTCCTAGGTATTTCTTATTGGGAAGTAGTTGTCCCAATCTCTTCTTCTTTTTCTCCTTTCGGCTTTTCCCTTCAGGGATCGCCACCGCAAATCAGTTTCCTCCATCTAACCCTGTCTTCTGCATTCTCTCCTCTCACACCAACTACCTTCATGTCCTCTTTCACTACATCCATAAACCTCCTCTTTGGTCTTCCCCTAGGCCTCCTGTCTGGCAGTTCAAAACTCAGCATCCTTCTACCAATATATTCACTATCTCTCCTCTGGACATGTCCAAACCATCTCAATCTGGCCTTTCTGACTATATCTCCAAAACCTCTAACATGTGCTGTCCCTCTGATGTACTCATTCCTGATCCTATCCATCCTGGTCACTCCCAGAGAGAACCTCAGCATCTTCATCTCTGCTACCTCCAGCTCTGTCTCCTGTCTTTTCCTCAGTGACACTATCTCTAGGCCAAACAACATCACTGGTCTCACCACAGTTTTGTACACCTTTCCTTTCATTTTAGCTGAAACTCTTCTATCACACATCACACCTGACACTTTTCTTCACCTGTTCCATCCTGCCTGTACACGCTTCTTCATCTCTTTTCCACACTCTCCATTGCTCTGGACTGTTGACCCTAAGTACTTAAAGTCCTCCACCTTCTTGATTTCTTCTCCATGTAACCTCACTCTTCCACTTGGGTCCCTCTCATTCACACACATGTACTCTGTCTTACTGTGACTAACCTTTATTCCTCTCCTTTCCAGGACAAACCTCCACCTCTGTAGCTTCTCCTCCACCTATTCCCTGCTCTCACTACAGTAACAGTGTCATCTGCAAACATCATAGTCCATGGAGATTCCTGTCTAACCTCGTCTGTCAGCCTATCCATCACCATAGCGAACGAGCTGATCCCTGATGCATTCCCACCTCCACCTTGAACTACAGCACACCTTACCACTGTCTTACAATCCTCGTGCATGTCTTGCACCGCTTTAACATACTTGTCTGCCACTCAAGACTTCCTCATACAATACCACAGTTCCTCTCTGGCACCCTGTCATAGGCTTTCTCCAGATCTACAAAAACACAATGCAGCTCCCTCTGGCCTTCTCTGTACTTCTCTATCAACATCCTGAGGGGAAATACTGCATCCGTAGTACACTTTTTTGGCATGAAACCATACTTCTGGTCACAAATGCTCACTTCTGCCCTTAGTCTAGCTTCAACTACTCTTTCCCATAACTTCATTGATAGTGACCAGTACACTTCTCCCCCATTCCTCAGGCATCTTCTCACTATCTAAGATCCTGTTGAACAACCCAGTCAGAAACTCTACTGCCACCTCTCCTAGACACTTCCATACCTCCACAGGTATATCATCAGGACCGAGTGCCTTTCCACTCTGCATCCTCTTCATTACCCTCCTCACTTCATCCTGACTAATCTTTGCTACTTCCTGGTCCACAACAGCCATCACTTCTAGTCTTTTTTCTCTCTCATTTTCATCGTTCATCAACTCTTCATAGTACTCTTTCCATCTTCCCATCATTCCCATCACACTACTGGCACCTGTCAATACACTTCCATCCCTATCCTTAATCACCCTAACCTGCTGCACGTCCTTCCCATTCCTGTCTCTCTGTCTTGCCAACCTGCATAGATCAGTCTCTCCCTCCTTATTGTCCAACCTAGCGTACAAGTCATCATAAACCCCTTGTTTGGCCTTTGCTACCTCTACTTTCACCTTACGCTACATCTCCCTGTACTCCTTTCTACTCTCCTCAGTCCTCTCAGTGTCCCACTTCTTCTTAGCTAACGTCCTTCTCTGTAAACACTCCTCTACCTCTTCATTCCACCACCAAGTCTCCTTGTCTACTTTCCTTCCAGATGACACACCAAGTACTCTCCTACCTGTATCCCTGATCACATTAGCTGTAGTTGCCCAGTCATCTGGAAGCACCTCCTGACCTCCCAGACCCTGTCTTAACTACTTACTAAAAGTCATGCAACACTCTTTCTTATTCAGCCTCCACCCTTGTCTCCTGCTCTGACTTTGCCCTCTTCATCTTCCTAACTACCAGAGTCATCCTACACACCACCATCCTATTCTTTTTGGCTACACTCTCACCGACCACTACTTTGCAGTCACTGATCTCCTTCAGATTACACCGTCTACACAAGATGTAGTCTACCTGTGTGCTCCTACCTCCACTCTTATAGGTCACCCTATGTTCCTGCCTTTTCTGGAAGAAAGTATTCACTACAGCCATTTCCATCCTTTTTGCAATGTCAACCACCATCTGTCCTTCTGCATTCCTCTCCTGGATACCAAACCTGCCCATCACCTCCTCATCACCTCTGTTTCCTGCACCAACATGTCCATTGAAGTCTGCACCAGTGACAACTCTCTCACTTCTAGGTATGCTCTGCATCACTTCATCAACGTCCAACCAGAATTTCTCCTTCTCCTCCAGCTCACATCCTACCTGTGGAGCATACACACTAATAATATTGAACATCACACCTTCGATTTCTAGCTTCAGACTCATCACTCTATCTGACACTCTTTTTACCTCCAGGACATTCCTAACAAAGTCCTCCTTCAAGATAACTCCTACTCCATTTCTCTTCCTATCTACACGGCAGTAGCTCAGTCCACTAAGTCTTGGACTGGGGACTGGAGGGTTGGTGGTTCAAGACCCGGGAGTGTGAACTGACAGTGGGAGGTGTCAGTTCACCTCCCAAGCACTGCCAAGGCACCCTTGAGCTGTCCCCTTTATAAGTTGCTCATTGGAGGTGCACCATATTGGAGCTTTTATAGGTTATCACTTTAGTATGGGAATAACTTGATTATTAATGTTCTATATTTTTGCTCTTTAATGCACTTTCAAGTACAAAACACGTTAGATGTTCTAATGTCATGTTGCAGTTGATGTGCTGCTATGTTGAAATAATGTAAAATAGTGAATGACATCATTTTATTGATTAGAAACATTTGAGTTTGTAAAATTCAAATTGTAACGAAGGTTATGAGTTAATATTGAACAATATGGTTGAAGGGATATAGTATGACTTTGCAAACATAATCATGTGGTCATGACCAAGCAGTACAGTGACTACATAGCAGTACTGTCACTACCGTAACGGGAAGTGTTTTGTAAAATGAAATAACAAACTCATTAAATTTAATTATATGATAACTATTAGTTAAATGTGCATTCAATGTAATGACTAATTAACTCTGAGATCTTAAAGATCACTGTAATTCATTTTACAAAAAAAATTGCATTTAAATTTGGATAAATCTTGGAAAATAAACTTTCACATGTGTTTAAAAATTGATTTCAAGTGATTCAATTTTAAAACCCTTCATAATAAATTTCTAAAAATATTCATAAGAGGGTGTATGGACACACAAATTTAACTAATTAATATAGTAGTTTTTATTGCAGTGTGTTACTGTGTTATGATAGTGAAACATTTCAGGTGTCGGAAAACATTCAAGGACAGACAAGGCTTTAATATATGAAATTTGACTGCACCTTTTCTAGCTTTGTACTGTAGAAACATGGCACAATTTATGTATGGACAAGGTTTTTGGAGAAAAACAACTTTTAAAAATGTTTCTCCAACTTTGCACCAATTCGGTAGAATGGCCAATGTACGTGGTATCCGTAGTGACAAACACAACTACATGGTTTGTAATAGACTACAACATGCACATTACGCACACACACACACACAGCCATAAATCATACTCACCTCATCACACAAACAGACATTCACAAAGTCGCTGAGTTACAGTAAAGGGACTAACACTGAAAATCACTGCAAATTACTTTTCCCGTGCTGCAGCCAGGCTCCCCTGAGGACGCAGTAATTGACTTGTCCAATCCCTCTTTTCAACACGTTTGTCCTGTGTTTGCAAAAAGATCCAAGCTGTCACAAAAAGCTATCGGCTTTTTTTTTTATGACAAAACTCCTGCTGCTGTAATGAATACTGTCACACTGGCCCTGATGTTCACAATATAGTGAATATTTAAGACACTGGTTCAAACCTTACACAACCCCTTCCGATTCAAAGGGCCAGCTTAATTCTCTGTGTGTGAAAACATTGTAGTCCTCCATTCCAGTGAGGCTCCCAGGAGGATGCAGTAATGGACTTGACCTTACTTGAAAAAGTTTTTCTTGCTTCTTGACAAGAGTACAGCATTACTTCAACCGTCAGATGTTACAGAATAATACTAATATATGTTGCAACAACATTATTAGGTAATTTACAGCTAGATACTTTAATGGAAGTGAACTCATACTCAACATACTCAACCAGCTGAAAACATACTTTTTGTCTGACACTGAATTGAAAAGATAAAATTGATAGCAAAAAATGGATGAAACCAAAGCTTCAGGGCCGCTCACTGCTGTAGAATTCACAGTGTACATGAACCCAAGTTGTCATGATACACATTAAGGATGTTTAAGAGTTCTTTATAGAGTTTAGAGTTTCGATGATTACTATTGCGTCACCCGTCACCCATCCCCCACAGTAATTGTGGAGTCCAGCCACCACACAGTGGTCAATCACATATTTTGAGAGAAGTAATTATAAATACAATAATTTAAAAGTGCATATCCTATTCCTGAACCAAAAACAGAAGATGAGTCATTTGCCGGTGGTTACAAAACCATTGACGTTTTTGTGCACAGCCCCTCTCCTCTCATGAATAATGAACAATCCTTAATGCCACACAGGCTTCTTTTTTGTTGCTATCATCAAGTGAGTTCAGTCCCCTAAAGCCAAATGAAGCATTAAGATAAAATGATCTCAGATTGTTTATGTTCATGCATGTAGAGGAGTAATGGTCCTCCACTAAGAAGAGCATTTATCTAAATCGAATGCTGTGTCTGTTGTTTTGGCACATTTGGTCAGCGCATGTAAACCAACGAACCATCCATAAATCAATTTTATTAAGTAAAAGCATGAAAAATGGTGAGATGAATTTGCAGTCATACCACTGTATTGAGTCTGAATTATGAAAAGAAAAACTGTATTTAAAAGGAATACAGTAATGTACAAATAATTTTGTACACTAATTTTTGCCCCTCCTGCTTTCTTCAGGAGATAGTTTGCTCAGTTGTCATTGAAACAGCTTTGTCATTTCATCATGAAACACCTGGGACAAGTTGATGAATGAGTGCTGGCGATAAATCAAAGAGGCCAAATATTATCTTTGAGTAGGAGTGAGTTCTTAAGGCTGATGAACGTCATTAATGTTACAAGAATGTTGTTGTTAACCAAATTAGATAAATATGAAATGCTATATCGCTCAGAAATCCATTGTTACTATGATTATACTGAGAGGAGCATGAATGTTTAATGAGTTTGAATGAGTTTAATGGCAGTTTATCCAAATGTTAGTAAGACCTTTCACACATCTACAAAAATGTCAACCTTATGGTGGCGTGAAAGAGAAAGTTAGATGAACGTGAACGTTTGTATGACACTTCACAACAGGTCATCCAATAGTTGTTGAGATTATTCAACCTGTAACAATCTCGGGTTCTGACCAGCATTTGCATGCCTTGTCTCACAGACCTGTCACCTAGAATTAGCAGATTCTTTCACTTGCCTCCAGGGAGCTGATTCTATGTCAGCTAAAAGCAGAATGCTTTGTTTCAGGGCTTCAGTTTGCTTGAAAGTAGTTCAGACGCATCTCTTTATACCACAGCATTTGTCACTTATTTTGATGGACAGTCTGACAATCATTTTGAGACATTGCTTGGATCCTGACCAAACATAACAGAGTTGTCATAGTCTTTACTGTCAGTCCTGTCTTTCAGTTTTTATAGTGCCTTTACAATTTCATTGTTACTTCCATTGTGTTTTTTTACTTTTCTATTAGTTATTGGCACTTGTTTATTTCATTCTCCAGTGCTCATGTCATTTGAATCATTCTAATTTTTCTTTTGTCATTTGCTCACAAGCCAAACTCACATGTAAAGACATTCGCATTTATGATGTTTTCATATCTGAGTAGATTCTATCTCTTTTGTAGATGGAGCTGGTCAGACACAACACAAGTTAATACTTAACAAAGGCATCCCCATTGCTTGCTGTTCTCCTATTCCTCCTGTCATTTTGATGACCATTTCTTACTCCAAGACAGATTGTGCAGTAAATTATTCCTAACTGTGTAGTCAATTTTGCCAATTTAACATTTTCCTCCAGTTCTTGTTTCAAAGAAAACATTTTGCACTATATTTAAAGTCGGTAATTTAAGATGTACAACAGATGGATTTACAGATGGATTGTTTTTTTATTGCCAGGATGTAATTAGACATCAGGAGTGTCATTTCGACTGCAATTAGCAAAATAATTCAATCTTCTATCCAATTATTTTAACTAATTATTTGACCTGTTCAATATTTAACTCTGCATCCATTTTCTTTTCATGACTTCACCTGATGAATTTTTTATTGTATTTTTTTCATTTCTCTTATTTCTCCAGATTATTGATCACCTTAAACTATATGCTGCATGATCTGTGTAAAATATAAACAGTATATAACATTTCTTTAATTTGTTAATTTCCATGGGTCATTATAATCAGATAGCAGAAAGAGCATCAAATCAGTGTCAAGGAAGGGAAAAAAAAGAAAACTATTTCACCAGTATCTGAATTCCATTAACATTTCATCAATTCAAAATTGCTCTTCAATGCTTCCTCACACCTCCGCACCCCATACAGAGACTCAGCATGTATGACAGACTGCATTTTCAAACACCAGAAAAGACTGGAAAGTCTAACCAGTTATTCTTGGTGGAACAACTTTTTTGTTGCAGTTGTCAAAAGTAAATATACCGGTACTAAACAATAGTGTGTAAATATACTAACACTAATATACAGTATAAATACACCAGACACTAATGTGAAGCTTGACATGGGCATCTTGAAGAACTCTACCGGCAAAAGTCTGACTTAAAATTAATAAATTAGCTTGTTCTTGGCATAAGGGAAGACTCATAATCCAGTTTGCTCAGTTCTTGAAGAGGCAAACAAATCCTGCGGTCTTTCTGGTTGACGTGACGTCACACCTCAAATTATGTTACAAGGGGCAATCTACTGTTTTGATGATTTAATTTTTTAATGTACGTATCAAATTTTATTAACTGTATTAATCCCTGAAGGGAAATTAGGAGTCCGCTCTACACACAGGTTAGTAGTTGCACGCATCTACTGTATATATAGCGTGTACAGGCCCATACACACAGACACACACAAGGGGCCTTTGGGCGTGCAGCGAGGGACGGAGGTAGAGTGGCAGGCAGCTCCTTCATGGTGCGCCTCCAATGAACAGCTTGTAAAGGGAATGGCGCCTTGCTCAAGGGCACCTTGACAGTGCTCAGGAGGTGAGCCGACGCCTCCCCCTGTCAGCTAACACTCCGAAGTGACTGGACGTGAGCGGGAATCGAACCGCCGATCTTGGAACATTGGACAACCCGCTCTACTGCTGAGTCACTGCGGCCCCAATTTGGTAGCGGCTGTCCTGTGATGATGTACATTTTCAAAGAAGGTCTCCAAGATCGGGGCGTCATTACAAGATATCCAAGAGCGGATTGTCCAATGTTCCTAAGATTGGCGGTTCGATTCCCACTCCCGCCCAAAAAAAAAAAAAAAAAAGAAAAACCAGAGTGTGAGCTGACAGTGGGAGGTGTCAGCTCACCTCCGGAGCACTGCCGAGACGCCCTTGGGCAAGGCGCCATCCCTGTTTAGAAGTAACTCATTTGGGCGCACCAAGGGGCTGCCCGCCACTCTACCTCCCACTGCATGCCTACGGGCCCCCTTGTGTGTTTGTGTGTGTGTGTGTGTGTGTGTGTGTGTGTGTGTGTGTGTGTGTGTGTGTGTGTGTGTGTGTGTGTGTGTGTGTGTGTGTGTGTGTGTGTGTGTGTGTGTGTGTGTGTGTGTGTGTGTGTGTGTGCGTGCGCTACAGAGGCCTGTACAAACTAACATGTATGCATGCTCTTGAAGTATTACTAACTAGAGTGTGCTCTTGATTTCCCTTCGAGGATCAGGCCAGTATATAAAATTTAAAAAAAAGATATCGTTTTACAATTTACAGCCATTAAACACATTTAGTGTGAGAGAGAATTTTTTTTCTCAAGACTTCAGCCTTGGAGAACAGCTTCTTTTCAGTCAGAATCATTTTCTTGTCAGAAATGCTTTCACCTTTTCGTTGGAGGTCAAACAGATCTACAGGTGGGTAGATATTGGGTCTTTGCAGATGGAACTACATCTTTTGTGCTTAGTTCAGCATAAAGTGCACTATATGTATTTATCCACTGAGAATATTAAGTTTTCATGAATAAGAAGAATTTATTTACAATGCAAATTTGAAAATTAACATATTTGTTGGCAGGCTCAAGAAAGGAGGAATGTCCTCTTACAAGAGCTCTTGCTTTATTAAGACCTCCTGCTCTAGAGAGTGAGTCTCAATCAGGTTTATTGACCCTGTATCGATTTGATACAGCCAATGTCCAGTGTAATATTTAATAAACCAAAAACCAACCTGCAGCAACATGTTTCCTATAGCTCCATCCATCTGCAGCTGCTAAGCTGTAATGGAAACATGACGAGTACAATAGCTGTCTAAAGCCTTCTCATGCCTCCAGCTGTGCTTTGCTGCGGTGCCCATGAACAGTAATGGGGATGGCAGGAAATACATGTGCTTCCAGTGTTGAACACAGCCCATGCATTGAATGTTTGCATCCTGTTGTCACTGTCCCTCAGGTGTCACATGTCGGTATTGTGTTCTATATGTTAGCCTTTTAAGCTTGCAGCCTATAAAGGTATGGTGTGTGATTTGTGTATTGTTTCCGCAAGCTACCACATTGGCTCAGAATAATGAGCCGTGTTGTCCTGGAAACTGACATAATCTTTTCCTACAGGAAAGAGAAACACCGTCTATATTCAAATAGCTTTTTTAAGTTTCTTGCATTATTAATGGACTCTACAGCACCAAGGCCAAGTTTTGAGACTATTTTACAATGTGATAGCTCTTGGCTTTGTTAAAAAAAAAACTGTGTTTTGCCCAGAGGACACAGAGGAGACAAATGGCCTACATTCAATGGATTTATTAAAGGTTCTTGTCGTAATTATCTGAAATGTTTTGCATCTTTAACAAGTTGCAGTTGACACTGTACAATAGAGCCTTTATTCTGAAGTTGTATCTGCTTGTCCTTTCTTCTATTGGGATAAAAGAATCCAATGTCATAAAACTGGATCCGTTATTTTGCACCCCATCTCTGCAACCTGCAGCTCAAAGGGTTTTCCCAGAATAGTCTTGTACTTTAGTCCTCAGGAGTTGCCCTTTGATTGAGTCCCGTTAATGAGCTGCACTTATACTATAATTGGATTTACAGTGTAATTGATCTTTAAAGACAAAGCCTTATGAAATTAAATCATTTGGATGTAAATGTCATGCATGGTACCCTTTAGCTCTATGCTGCAAGCGATTTGTTTTCATTAGCAATGCTTTGAAAAGTTGATTTACTGTGTTGCAGAGCACTTTTTGTGTTGCTTTTTTTTTATCTTGCTTTACTGTAAGATATACAATTTGAGTCTAAATGAGAGTCAGCTAGAATTTTATCAAGGACATTTGTAGTGTGAAAGTTAAACGTTTAAAGTACTGGGTTTCTTTTTATGAAATTAAATTCTGTTGGCAAATTTCACCCCGTCATTGTATGAAATATTTTAAAAAGTCTTCTACGCTGGTGAAGTTGTATATCAAGCAAGAATGAGAAAGGATTTCACTTTTACAACTATTGGTGTCCTCGCTTTCCAAACACTTAGTGTGTTTAAAAATGGTGATGTAACACAACAGTGAATATGAATCTGTCTCAACTTTTTAAAAATTAACGAGCATATTTTTTTTTCAATCTTGAAAATGAAACATTTATTTTCAGTTGCATTCAGGTTACAAAGACTTTGTAAATCATTACATTATGTTACACTGTTTTTGAAATGAAGATTAGTTTTTTTTAAGGGGAAGTCATCAGCTCATGCATGTTATATGTTATATTCTTCTCTGCAGTAGTTTACATTATGAATGGCTTTAAATTTCCTCCTGCTGTCATACATAGAGAAAAACTATGGCAATAAAACATTGTCTATATGTCTGTCCCACTCCAGTGGCTCACACTCCATACTCCCCTCTCCCCCCTCAGGTCTGCTTCTTAATCTCTAATGATGATTAATGTGGGTTGTGTGGGTATTGGCAGCGCGATGTTATTGGCATACTGACAGGGTTGTTAAGATGGATAACTATGCAATAGTGTGTAGTATGTGTGAGTTTGTGAGCATTAGCGATGAAGAACACTGTTCTGCAGCTTAGCTGTGAATTCAATTGATTTGTGCGGTCAATGAAGAAAATGGATTTGTGGAAAAAGCTGAAAAATACACAAATTACACTTAGTCTAGTTTTATGTTTGTTGAATCTGTTTTAAGTGAGCAAAGAACAATAGAAACCCTTTAAAACACAGTAAATTGTGATTTATTCATCTCACCATACAAAGAAATGTATTTTTATACCACGCCATGAACAATTGACTTTAGATATTTCAATTTATAAATTTTCACGTTCTCCCATGTCTGCAATTATTGTTGTAATAAACAAATCCAACTTCTGTAATTTTTCTCTTTGTTCTCCTAGAAGTTAAGGATTCTAATTATTTGAAACTTGTCAATTTTGTGACCTGTGTGTTTGTTGTGTGCAGGAGATGGTTCGGCGGGGGGAGATCCTCGATGACAACATGGAGGATGAGTTCTACCTCCGGCGCTTGGACGCCGGGCTGTTTGTCCTGCAGTTGATCTGCTATGTTATGGTGGAAATCAGCAACTCAGGGATATCACAGGTACACACACACACACACACACACACACACACACACACACACACACACACACACACACACACACACACACACACACACACACACAGACTCTGGTTTGCCAAATGAGTTTTCTTTCTGACCATTGTAACAACCTCTGATTAGATGAGCTATAAAAATAAACAGGAGTCAGATGGTTTTTACAACCACTGGTATTCCATGTGCTTAAACTTTGTGTCTCAACAGCACAACATTTCCTACTTGGTGTTAATAAAGCTGTTTCAGTCCTGAAGTTTTCACTTAATTGTATAATATTTCTGGGGCTCCTTTACAGTATGGTAATTAATTAAAATCTTTGACCTTGTACATGTTTTTCCATTTTTCAAACAAAGAAAAAAATCTTGTGCACATACAGTATCTGTAGACTAGTATGTAAGTTTTAGGAGACTAAGTCAAAGCCAGATGTCACTTTCTGTTATGCACTGCTTACTGTAAGATATCAGTGAATACATATAGTAATAATATCTATCATCTCAACCAAGGTCTTAGGAAGTGATCCCGATTTGTAAACCTAGCTGACCATCCAGCTGTGTGATTATTACATTATGCTCACTACCATGAAAACTTGACCTCTGTGAAATGAGTCGTTTCACTTTTAGAACTACTGTACATCCACTCAAAACAATAACTTTTTGAATGCAGTGAACCCATTTTATCTTTGCTCATTCCTGCCATGGTTTTATGCTTAGAAAGTAAAAAATGAATTCTCTTGTGAAAGATATGATGGAGCTCTTTGATGTGAATGTGACTATCAACAGATCACACATCATAAAATGGTAAATTGACTATATTTATACACCATTATAAGTCTGTCTGACTCTCAAAGCGTGTGAACAGCGTAAGCCGTCATTCTCCAAAGTTTTACCTTGAAAATTGTACACACACTGATTGAAGAGCCAATTTTAGACTTCAATATGCTGCCCAAGTACACTTGAACACATAGGCTGCAGGGATCAAATCCCGGCCTTCTGATAAATGGATGAATGCCCATCCTCTTGTCATTAACGTGGATGTCAAAATGAAAAGCAGACGGTGAAGAAGGTGCTGCTCCTGCCCACGTATACATATGCATGTACTTTACATGTGGTTTTTTTTTGGGGGGGGGGGGGGTGTAATTAAGGTTAAGTCAAAGCCAACATTTCACATGTACAAGTTGCTTACTGTATTGAAAAAAAACCCTAACTTCCATTTCTCTTTACTGTAGCTGCAGCAGAGGGTCCATCAAATCCTCAACCTAAGAGGGGGTTCTGTCAAACTAGTGCGCCACATCATGAGAGGCAAGTGGTTCTATTTCTCAAATAAAACCCAAACGTCAGAACCAGAATTTCTCCAAAAAAAGATATATCATCAAAAATGATAATGCCAGTGCAGAAAAAGAAAGCTGTCATTGTTGAAATTGTTATCACTTCTGCTTTCCTTGGTTTTCGGCTTTATTTTTATCAACCTGCTGTGATTATAACCCGTCTTGCAGATGTTTTGTAACAAGGGATTATGCGCGCACGCGCGCACACACACACACACACACACACACACACACACACACACACACACACACTGCTAGAGGCTTAATGTGAAACATATGGTGGAATTGTGAACAAATTAGTGTAAAAAGTAATACACTTTTCAAAAAGGTACATTATGAATGAAGCCATATCTCTGTTAATAGCCCGTCTCAAATGAAGTGGCTTCTTGAGAGAAGGCACTGAAGAGAAGGTAGTTGCTGTCAAAGCATATTGCCACCAGTGTCCTACTGTATCTTTGTTCTACTTCCATCAAGATCCTTGTATTTATGGATCAACCTCATTACTAAACCTGTGGTGTGTGAGTAAAATCAGATCTACAGGTTGGGGGCCCATGAATATCAATCCCCTATACTGATTGAAATAGGACAAAATCATAAATTGCCCTACACATAAAAAGAGTTTTCGTAATTGATTGACAAATTTAACAAAGTTCTGTTTTGAGTTCAGACTGAGGCAAATTCTCAGGGGAACTCTTTTTGTGATCGCTGCTCTTTGGCAATGGTGCTTGTCCATCCATTTTCCTGTAGATGAGATGATCACCATCGTCTCATCTAGAGCTGCCTATCTGCCTTGTGGGTCATGGGTCTGCTGGAGCCTATCCCAGCTTGCTACGGGTTAGATGCAGGGTATACCTCAGGCAAGATGCCAGCTCTCCATGGGTAATAGTAAACCAATGCTGTTGGTCTGCCAAAGAGTTTGTGTTGCATTACAATAAAATACCAAGAACAAAATCCTCCCTCTTTATTCCACTGAATACTGGACCTCAGAATAATTTCAGGCTGTGGTGGGAAATGGTGACTTTTAGTTACTATTTATGGCTTGACATCGGGTAATGTTTATACATTACCACATTGTCACTGTTTTATAGTAAATAGCAGTCCATTGCTGGTGGCTGTGTGGTGATGTAATCGAGCAGAGATTCAGACCAGATGAGTAATAATATGACCGTCCTGAAGGTTGTTAGGTCTAACATGTAGGTGGAATTTTGAAGTTATTGTGGCAATTAATAAATCCAAACTAAAATCCAGCATCTGAAAAAGTAAGATGATATATTTATATCCTAGTATTCACAATACCTGGGCGGAGATGAGAAATACGGTCACGATGTAAATATTGATGGTGATTGAACAGTGTTTGTGATAGGAGCATAAACTGTTTCTATTTTCTTTTTTTTTTTTTTATTTCTATCCTGAGTTATATTCATCCTCCTGCATCATATGGGCAGTTAAAGCTAGAGGACAAGCTTCCATTCACAAACCCTCTGACTCTCAGTAGCTTCTAGCTCTGCTGAAAGACCCATCCATCACATGGCGCTGCCAGCTAGTGTGGCAGTTCTCCATTCCTCACTGTGGGAAGATGGGTGCTCCCCTCATCATCTAATTTGCATACATACATGTGTACCTTCCTAGTTTTCATGGTACATGTACTGTATATGTTACAGTATTTTTTTTCATGTGTGGACATATTGAGGTTGATCCTGTCTATTTGTGGGAATGTATATCACTGCGTTCTTTCACAAGCATGTTTAATATTAAGTCTATGGAGGTTTTTATATGTTCCCTTTGCACACTGTATTACATTCATGTGTGTCCTTGCATGTGTAAATGAAATACAGTATAGATCCTCATTTGCATGCTATTTGTACTTGTCCTTGACTGGTCTTGTGCACTTTTGCATGTATGTATTTTTTTAAAACGGGGTGGGTGGGTGATGTTGCATGAGTTGCATGAATATTCATACATAATTCTGCAGCGTTTTTGTTAATTCTGTTTTCTTTTTATGTCCTTAATTTAATTTCCTGACCTTTCTTGCATTAACATCAGATTTGTGACAACAGTAACACTCCCCTCTGCCCTTATCAGAACCCTTGTCCCTTTGTCCCTTAGTTAAGAAGGTCATATGAACATGTGAAACTTGTCCTGAATCAGCTGACCCTGTATGAAGCTTGAAAAAAGAATAGGTGTTATGCAAACACAATGTTGCAGGAGAGTGACCAACAACACCATGTTGGAGCTGCCAGAAATCAAAACTATTAATGGCCATCTGATGGTTTATTTGTCTTGATTTTGATAACTTTGTAGCAATTTAAGTAATGTTTGAACAAGTATTTTAATAAGCAGACACATCTCCTGACATTACTTTCTGCATAAAATAAACATCACTTTTGCAATACTTTATTCATTTTCTGGTGAATGGTCACAGTTTACCTGATATCGTTTAAGGGTTTGTTTTCTTTTTTGCGGAGCTTGTATGTTCTTCATGTGTCTGTGGGGGTTCTCTCCAGGTTCTCTGTTTTCTTCCCAACTCCACAGGAGGGAGCTTAACTGAATTAGACACTCCAAATTGTCCATAGGTGTAAGTTTTAGCGTGAGTGGTTGTTTGTCTTTCATGTGGCCCTGCGAGGAGTTGACGTATCATCCAGAGTGTACCCCCTAGCCAGCTGAGATAAGCTCCAACAGATATGTAAAGCTGATAAATGGCTGTAGACGATGCCATTGCGATCGCTACACCCCTTGTATTAAGATGGATGTTTAAACATGAGGGTGAAGCCAGATTAAGATATCCATAGTGAACCATTCAGTTGTCCTCATAAGATGTAGTGAATGAGAAGAGGGTTAAATAGACAGAACTTCTGTTGTCTCACCTTCTCACAGCTGGTATAGCAGTGGTGTGTGGATGTCAGCTGTATCCCAGCAGTAAAACATTTTCATTTGTTAACTTGTTCCTGGTAAAATTCTTGAAAAACCTTGGAAGTAAAAGATAAAATTAGCTGATAACTTTCTGTTTCCCCTTTAAATTGTATTTCACTGATGTCTTTGCTGTATGCGTTGTTCCAGACACTACTTCTGTTTATCTTCGTGCATTTGCAAATAATATTTGCAAATAATACTGCACCTGAGAAACATCTGTGCCAGCTGTCCGATGTGAATGTGGATCAGATGAGTTTCAGGCTGGTAGTGTTTTAAATGCGTCATGGTGTCCCAGCTGCAGCTGTGATCAGACTATAACTCCTACGGTGTGTCGCTATCCTTGGCTGCTGTTATAGACACTATTCTAGAAATGATTCTCCTTGTGCTCGTGGCAGATGAGTCCCAGTCACTGACCTGAGTAATGATAGTGCTCAGTACTGTATTGTCCTCTGCCTTGTTGCCGTGGTGACAAAAGGAGAGAGTACCAGCAAGCCAAAGAAAAGGTTATGCAGGAGTTGAAGAGTCACTGAGTCTCTAACCTTTCTGCCTCTGTAGCTGACAGCACCACCATTTATAGACATGGAGACACACATGGGCACAATGACAGGCTCGCAGTGAATGTGTGTGTACGTTTTCATGTTTTGGTCGAGTCCGTCCATCCATCTCCCCATTCCTGCTTCTCATAGGCTACTGTAGAATTCTGCCATTTTTAGTCTACTAAATTCCACAACTGTTGGAATCCAGCTCTGAAGCAGTGCCATTAAAGGAGGCCTTAGAAGCTACATCCATTGTGTAGGGATATGGGTCCAGGGTTCTAATCTTGCAACTCCATTCCCAATGCAGTCTTAACCCTAATGCTGTACTCCAGTGATCTATCTTCTCATTGTGTCCTTTAAACATAGAAACCGACTGCGTACTGTCCTGGTCTACCAACCTTTTGACACTTGATATTTAATGTTTAATGTGCCTGATTTTTTCTGTGCTATTTGATATAGTGGTGGAAAGAAATCCATCCGCCCCTCCATGGTTGTGTTGGCAGCAGGCTAGGCAGATTATACAGATATTTCCAGCATGTTCCTGCTTCTCCTGGGGGATCCCTAGGTGTTCCAGGCCAGTTGAGTTATGTAATCTAGTCCAGCCAGTTCTTGGTCTACCCTTGTGTTGCCTCCCAATTAGATGTACCCAGAAAATCTCCAAAGGCAGACGCCATGGAGGCATCCTTATCTAATGACTGGACCACAGTAAAGGGCTCCTTGCACTGTGAATGAGCAGCATCTCTGCTCTAAACACCTTTGTGCTATCCAAGTTCATCCAGAGCTCATGACCATAGGTGAGGATTGCATTTTGATCAATAGGTCATTTGAGAGCTTTACTTTGTAGCTTAACTTTCTCGTCAGCATGACAGACCAATGTAGCAGTTGCATTTCTGCTGATGCCACACAACACTTATCCATCTCATGAACCATTTTCCCATCACTTGTGGAGATACTTGAACTCCTTTACTTGAAGTAGTTACCTAGCTTCAACCCAGAGTCCGCTGATATCCAGAACAGAACAATGGCCTCAGATTCACATGTGACTCTAAGTCTCTCCATGTATGTTGAATTTCATGGACTGATGAACCCAACTGAATCACTTCATCACTTTCTGTTTGCCTCGACTTGAGGTCTTACCCATTAAGAAGAAAACATAGGGGACAAAAGGCCTATCTGGTGGTGACTTTATTTTGCTTGATCAGTGGATGATGGCCCAGCCCTGGTTGAATTGAAATGAACAAATACTATACATTTTGAACAAACCCCTATGCTTCTGGAGCTGTCAGTAAAGATGAAGTGAAATTAACCATTCAATACTGCAGTTGTTTGTTTTCAGTTATCATTTGCAGAAAATTTGGACACTTT
Organism: Antennarius maculatus; assembly: GCA_013358685.1. Lineage (NCBI taxonomy): Eukaryota > Metazoa > Chordata > Actinopteri > Lophiiformes > Antennariidae > Antennarius > Antennarius maculatus. Next base: position 10,206,658 of record CM023607.1, on the reverse strand, counting down.
TCTTTTTTATTTTAAATGATCAGGGCAGCCTCTTTTATAATTTCACCCATAGTTGAGTTACTACCGCTATGTTGTATGTGCTGTCATTTACATTTAAAAATTCTTCCATCTCTCCAAATCAAAAAACAGCCATATTTCACTCTTCTAAACTCTGCAGGCTCTTGTCTGGACAGCCCCCTTCATTCTCTTTTCACTGCAGAGAAAGGTACTCTTCATCTTTTTGGGTTTAGTGCGTAATCCCTGCCTCAGAGGCTGGCTGAGAGACAGAGCAAATGCCTGGACACCACCGGGACTGCGGCACCTGCAACTTTCTCTTTCTACACATTAGACTCACAAATCCACCGTCTGATGGTCTCAAAGGCCTTGTGTGGGAGGCAGACTCAACAAATGGAGAAAACAGAAGCATGCAATAAAGAACAAGCACTGCGCAGTAGATGAACTTGTTACTGTTCACATCCAGGATATGAGGTGGATACACAAGACTTCGGACTAATGGTTGCACTTAAATTCTGTGTCTCACAACACTGTCTGTAAAAATATATTTTATGTAAGATAGCGTTAGTGTTATTCATAAGTGGCTGTAATTGAGTGACTGAGTGGGATTCTGTATTCCCACAGTTAAGACACAGTTTTTTAAATGGAGTAATGGGGAATCATTTATAAGTATCC